>CM074577.1:45374038-46001346 GCA_037305975.1 Chrysolophus pictus | reverse complement strand
AAAAACCCAACCAATAACCAAAACCAGAAAGACTCAATATCCCCACTCTGTTCTTTCCTTCTGAGTTGTGTTTTATTTCATCTCAGATTTTCCAATCTACATGTTTCTTGAACATAACCTGTGCACTTCTGCACTCATTCCCAAATGCATTTTCCCTCTTTTCCTCTCCCTCTCCCCTGGGCAAAGCCTTCATGTGCTGGATTTTAACGATATACAAAGATGGGCTGAGGTGAGGTAATCAGTTCTTCAGCTGATCAGTTTCTGAAGTGCAATTAATTTGGAGCTTCTGAAAGCTTTATTTCCTATACTAGCGCTGTGTTGTGTATTTTACCATCATTTTCAAAACAGGGGTGTGGTGTCTAATCTATTAAGAGGTACTTAAGGTTAACACATCAGAAGAGAGCATCACCTTTTGCATATCTTACTGCAATGTGTATTTCTGTTCCCCTCCTTCCCTTCCTGTATGTCCTTCTCCATTCTAAGTAAATGGGGAAAAAATGGGTCTCCCTCACTTCTCTCCTATATCGTCTCATTTTATATATTTTTTTTGCTAACCAAGATGAATGAATGCTTTTACTCATGGGGCATTTTGCACTCCTACGAGGTAGCTATAAAATAAAGTGAATTGTATAATATGAACTATATGAACTTGGTGTTCTGTTGCTTTTGTTTTTCTCAGGGGATTTTTTCCACAACTACATTGTCTTTTGAATTTTTAATTTTAATTTTTAAGTGTGGGGAAAGACGGTTTCTTTTTTTATTTGTAGGCTAGAGGTTTATCTTGAAACATTTCAGGGAGGTTATGAAGGAGACTTCTATGTTTTGAAGCATAATTTGGTCATGCTTGTATGCAAAGCAGTATTCATTTTGGAATTGATTTTGATCACTTTGGGTCAGCTCTGAAGCACGCATGCATCACCTTTCTTTTGAGACCAGTATGTACTGTAGGATCTTCTTAATAAGCTATATATGTGTGGTTTAAGTATATATGTTACAAATTGGCCTTCTAATTGTTCTCAAATAGCTATTCTTAAGTACTTATTTAATATTCTGAGGAGACTTTTTCTTATAACAAAAGACTGTTTAGAAATGTATTTAGAAAATCTTACTTACTCATATTGAATATTTGGCTATGTCTTTTGGTAGACATTTTCTCATTGTTGGCATCTGTGCCAGGGATACGGTTCATATACATAAGCATACTTACCAATGTAAGCCATAACATGAATTAAGAAAAGCTATCAATAATATTGCAAAATTGACATTAAAAAAAAGCACCTGAATAAATCTTTTATCATTTGTGAGTTGTATTTGTTCTTCTGTCTTGGTGTTTAGAATGTGTTTAAATGCACATTTTCAGAGGAAATTGCTCCCTGTTTCAGGGCTTTTATGTTAAGTGTCTAGGAGTCCACATTTTGAATTATTCTCAATATCTATTAGGCAAGTGTTATTTTGCAGAAGGTGTTTTCTTCAGCTAAACTTGGGCAGATTGCCAGGGGAAGCTAGAACTGACAGATACTTCTTCCTAAGAATGTAACTTTGCTGTAGTATCCTATGTCACCAAAACTGAAATGTTTCCGGAGACGTTTGTGTTGATTCTGGTGCTGTCAGTTAAGCAGAAGGAGAGAGAACAATTGTAAATGTTTTATGAACATACAGTGAACTTTTGAAATCTCATAAATACCAACTTTAAATGTTTATTTGCAACTGTTTTTTGTTTTTCTCTGTATTGTGTCATTATTACCCATGGTACTGCAGAAATCGGGTCTGGGAATCCAGGAATCTCAAAGATCACGCCATCTTCTGCACATCTTTGTAAAATTATGTATCGTTTTTCATCTGTTACTCCTCCTTTATACCCAGAATTAGTATCTGGCCTTCCTTAGTTGCAAACTGCATCCTTTTACCTTATCGTCCTTGCTCTGGCTCATGAGAATTTTTCCAGGTAATTTTTACGTGTTCTGCCTTTTCCAAAACCCTTTCTGACCACACGTATGCAAACCTGACAAGATGAACATCAATTCTGTTTTAAGTCAGACTAACTTTGTGCAGCATATTTTTTTTTTTTTAAATCCATGACCACTGCAGCACTGTTTTACTGTTCTGAACGCTTTCCTCTTGTACTAAGCCAGAGCTCAGTGTGTCTGTGCTTAGAATCTATCCACAGAACAGACTCCAGGCAGGCTGTTTTGTCTGGTTTTAAATAAGTTCTTTAAACCCTCTGTTTAGGTTGCTGTGTTTAGTTCACTTGGAGCTTTATGGGCTCCACCACATATTGATTTCGCAGAGGTGAACGTTTTTGTATTGGACAGTGTTTGTCTTCATCCTTTCTTTGATAAAAGGGATGCAGTGAATTGGGCCTGTCGTACTCATTTAGAAATAATGCTTTCAGTTTCTTACGTTAAAAACTGTCTGCTGATTCCAGCCTTTGCTTTATGCGTTAGCCAGTCTGTAATTTAGACAGGCACTTTATTTTCCACTTTAGGATTTCTTGTTCACCCTCAAAGGAGCTGCTGTTTTTCTTCCAGTGTGGTCGTTTGAAACCTGGTCGCCACATCCCCTGCTTCTCAGAACAGCTTTAACTGAGTGTAAGGATGCCATAGTCACCCCCAAATCCACAAGAGAAGACATAAGAGAAGACATAAAAGCAAGCGCAATGCAGCATCACTATCATTTTCCTAAGTTGAGAGTCCTGAGCCATATCTCTTGGGGCTGAAAGCTGACTCATGCACAGCTTAGTCAAGCATTAGCAGTTGTGTTTTGTGGCATTTTTCAGTTCTGTCAGTGCCATGAGCATTCACCAGCATAGGGAGCACAGCAGTTCTCCTGGGGGCTGAGGCTCCAACTATTGTACACAGAGAGAGGAGATTCAATACCTTGTAGGAGATTAATATTTCATAATCAGAGCCCCTTCATATCCCATGTTTGAGACACCCTGCTTTCAAATCAGATTTCAAGACCCTGAATTCAGCTTCAGAGGATAGCTGCATTGTATTTACTATGTGAACATATTTCTAGTATAAAAATACAGAGTAAACAGAGTTTAAAATACTTATGAGATAAAAATATAATACTAATAAGAGGATTGAGTATACTCGTCTTCTTAGTTCACTGAATTCATTGTGCAACAGAATTCACAGCACTGTAGCAGGCCAGAAACCATAAGGTATTGCTTTTTTTTTTTCCCTTGGCAAAATAAAAGGCCTTGTATGTGGCACAGTAGCCATGTGCTCATGAAAATTGCAAGTTACAGCACTTGTATATTTGGCAGCAAATTTTTGGTGGAAGCTTTATATTGACCAGAGATCTTACAGTATGTAAGACTTACAGAAATAAAGTGGCCAGCATAACTTGAACTTATTCTTTTTTAATTTTTGTCACTTAATCCAAAGGTTTTCAGAGTGTTTCATAACAGATTAGATATGGAGTTATACTCCATAATACTATGGCATAGCAATATTGAACTGGATTCAGTGATAGAGGATGATTACATCTGGAAGAACAGGTTCTAATGGACTTTGTTGCCTAGTGTATGTCACTTCAATTCCTTCTAGGAATCACAAAATGCCCATTATGTGCAGAAAAAGTCAAAGAACCCAAACAGGCTATGTGTACCCTAGACTGGCCTTCCAATACTTGAAGGGAACATATAAGCAGGAGGGGGAGCAGTTGTTTATGACGGTGGATAGTGGTAGGACAAGGGGGAATGGTTTTAAACTGAGGCAGGGGATGTTTAGGTTAGATATTAGGAGGAAGTTTTTCACTCAGAGGGTGGTGAGATACTGGAACAGGTTGCCCAAGGAGGTTGTGGAGGCCCTATCCCTGGAGGTATTCAAGGCCGGGCTGGATGTGGCTCTGGGCAGCCTGGTCTGCTGGTTGGTGACCCTGCACATAGCAGGGGGGTTGAAACTAGATGATCATTATGGTCCTTTTCAACCGAGGCCATTCTATGATTAGCTGTAAATATTTTGGTCAGTCTGAAAATCATCCTTTAGAATACAATTGGGCTACCCAAAACGTAACGCCTGTGTAACAAGCAGGAAATCTGCTTCACTTTATTATACTATATAACAAACAATATGTGTTTTATTTATTATAATTTGATTTAACAACTAATTAAAAATTAGCAGATTTTCTCAAGTATTCTAGCTGATTATAAACAACCACCTATTTTGATAGTTGCTCTGTTTCAAAGCAGTGCAAAGAATGAGAAACATGAAAAAACTGTGATAATTTTTCAGATTTTGCCATCCCTTTGTTGATATTATATATGGATTTTTTTTATGTGGAAACCTTGTACTATGAGAGCATGGTGACTAGACAATAGGCAAAGCACTGCAGACAAAGGCAGGACGGCATGAGTAGATGCAAGTGTGGGTTTACCAGGTGTTCAGACCCATGTGTAAAGAACTTTGGTTCATTTGTAATTGAATCTGTCCTGATTCCAGCAGAAACAGTTAATTATTGTTAATTATTAATAGTCTATAAACTTACCTGTAGATGCTTTCAACACATATATAACCATGTATACTAATTTAATATACAAAACACTTTCCAAAAAAATCACATCTGTGTGAAGTCTTCATTATTATTCATCTTCTCCTTAGTATTGAAATTTTTTCTTCCAATTGAAGATTGAAATTGCCGTGGCTTGGTGTCTGTGTGCCATTAAAGATGTTGCATATGCTGGCTAACATGGTTTGATTCCCTGTAGTAACCCTTGTTGGTACTGTTCAGTTCTTAGTTGTAGGTAGAAGTGGCTTAGGATTAAAAGGAGGAGTTCAGAATTCCTCAAGAACTCTTCTCCTAAAGCAAGTGTGAAGATTTGATACCCGTTTTTGAGAGAGCTATAAAATTGTAAATTCATAAATGCTTCAAGGATGTAAATGGCAAAGAAAAAAGATGAAATCCTGACAGAGTGATTGAGCTATTGACTTGCAGGAGAAATGAAGAAAAACAAGCGGTGAGAAGCAGTCCTGTGTTGACATACAAATACTCAGACAAGTAGCAGTTTGTTATCATCCATCATCCTATTTATCCATGGTTTTGACATCTTCCTAACTAGTGAGAAGAGAGAAGCCTCCAACAACCATACTGGATCACAAGCCCTTCCGTTTCTCTTGGGTATTGGACATTTTGTAGCACTTGGCTCATCTTTCAGAGTAGATGAAGAAAAGACCGTGAACTTTTTTACGGCTTCTTATTGCTGGAGAGATGTGTGTGAGGTAATGAGGTAATGGAGCTAGCGCATAAATTCATTGGTTCTGTGTTTGAAATGCGAACCTAAATCCATAATTGTTATCATTGAGGTGTATATTTTTTGTAAAGTTTGACTATGCTGTGTGCTGTATAATGTGATACTTTGTCATGTTCTAGCATCATTTGCAAAACATTTGCAAGTAAACTACCTTTTGCTTCACCTGTGATTTGTTTGGTTTTATGTATTTTTTTAAAAAAGCAAGCCCAGATCTGTCCCCTGAAAGTTATGTTTTGCTTCTGCATCTAAAAGTTACTCTGTGGCACATTTCAACTGTATCAAGTAATATTTATGTGGGAGTTAGAACAGCTGTGCAAATGGCTGTGGAAAATTCTATCTCTTCCCCCTAGAAATGTTACAGATGTCACTTGATATACTATAAACCTACCTATTTTATTTCTGAATTTGTTTAATTTTGGAAGAGAGAGCTTACATCTGTTGTTATCATTGAGGTGAAATGTCAGAGCATGGAGCTGTCAGTTCTTTCATGGTTTTCTGTTCCCAGTGAGCTCACTAATTGAAATCTGTGCGCCTAGAAGAGTACAGAAATGTGCGGTAGCCAGAGGTGCTAATTTCCCTGACACACCTAGAGCTAATGAAGACTTTCTATTGGAGAATGTCTTAGAACAGGGAACAGTATAGGATAACCTTCATGCAAGACAATGGGGCAAATGTGTTATGTTTGCAAAATGAATTTCCATTAAAAATTATATGCCTGCAGAATACTTGTCATGAATGACAACTATAAGCTAGGAGTACTTATTAAGAAGGCTGGACTTTGGTTAGGTGAAGCTTGTCAGATGTAATGATATTTTGTCTTAGGTAATCCTATTTTCTTGATAAGGTATTCTCTAATGCTATTTATAATGTTCAAGGAAACCTAAACTTATAATGTTCAAATCTTTTTTAAAGCTAAATTTTGTCTTTTTTCTATCTTAGTAAGAGTTGGCAAGACTGAGACTGTTATTTGTACGGACAGATAGCAAAGATGATGAATAGCTCAGAAGTTTAGTTTTGTTTGAACAGCTGCAGTATTTACTTTAATACGGACTGAAATATCCATGTCTGGGGTTATATTTGTTTTCCTGGATAGGCAAGATGTCATTCTTCACTTGAGTGAAACATCAAACATCAAAGAAAATGTAGAAAACAGAGCTTATAACCCTGTGTTAGTCTGCTACTAGGGGAAAAAAAATCTGAGAAAGCTGGACAAGTTTTCTTGTATACACGGATAGAAATTTTTGTATGTCCTTGTTGGTAGTGTTGGATTCCATTGTCCTAAATTCTTGAAATTAGATTTCTCCCTGACCCGGCTTTCATCCACCAGCTTTGACCCTTGAGATTGTGTTTTCATGACAAGTTTTTTGTCCTCTCAGAACTGATAGTTAATAGGGACATTAAAAAAATTACTCAGCCTTCATTGAATTTGTTGAAACTCAATCTTTTATCTGCATGTTATGTTTATCTTTTCTGTATTTATTTTGCAGGATGTTGTACTTTCGATGAGCCATTTAGCACCTGTGGCTATAGTCAGTCCGATGATGATGATCTTAACTGGGACCAGGTGAACACGCTGACAAAACCCACCTCAGATCAATGGATGCCTTCTGGTCGGTCTTTTATTTTGCTTTTTTCTCTTTGATGCTAGATTTTGTATTTATTTGGCATGTCTTCACAATGTTAGTATTATAATGTGACTTTGTCAAAATCTTTTTAATTGTAGTACTCAAATCTTCAGAACAGCTCTTGTGAGGGATGTTCTGCAAAGCAAAGGCTTTCTTTTGCAGTGCAGTTTCTAAAATAAAGGTTAGAAGTTAGGAATAGAAACTTTCTGTCATTGGGGAAAGCAGAAAGAATATAAAATGATGTCATGAAAAATGAAGATGAAGCAGTGCTAGAATGAGGCAGACAGGACTATGTAATGGGGAGACTTGAAGAGAGGGAATAGTGAGAGATAAAACAAAAATGGCCTGAGGGATTTTTGCTCAAAGTGATACTAATCAAACTCTGTTCTGAAAAGAAATGTAGAGTGAAAAGGAGTAAGAGAAAAAGGAGCGGTGAGATGTACCAAAACAAACTGCCTTGATAACATTCTCCTTGTTGTGTTTTGAAGACAGTTGTGATACTCTTATTTAATGCTCTTTGTATACTGTATGTAGGTGAACCCAATTCCATAGCAACAGCCTTTGCATTCTGATGAACTATAAACTTGTTCTGGTAACACAGTCTCCTTTATCACGTCAATCACACAAATACACATCAATCTGTCCACTGACTTGAAAATGTTAAACCTAAAATCAGTTATTCTTTTCCAAATTTTATCTAGACATGTTAAGAGTTCCCTACCATGGACAGGGGCTGATCTCTAGGGTAACTCCATCTCCTGGGTGCTGATTGCCTCTAGCCCAGCTCAGAATCTTCCTTTGCTTTTAGAGTCTGAACTAGTGTGACTCTTGTCACTATAAATGGCGCCCCCCCCCCCCCCCCCCGAAAAAAAAAGCTACTTTGGAAAATCACTGGTTTTAGCTTCTAGAGATTTCTTCTGCATACTGTGTTGTGATTTTGCATGATTATGCTGAAAATGCTCAAAAATTTCACAGATGGATGTGCTAATTGTTTCATTAACATCCATTTCAATTAAAGGACTTGTCATGATGTACTTTGGGGTTTATATAAAATCTCTCGAATAGTTGTCCTTCCTAAGAAGGTATTCCTTCCTTCCTTTTGAATAAGGAAATTAGGATTTATTATTAGAATTTCACAGCATGAAACTTTAGAAGTGACTGTATAAACAATAGGCACTAATCTACAATATGTGCTAATGAGCCCTAGATATCATTCACTTGTAAAAAATCCTCTTAGCAGTTTTTATTATAGATTTATTACTGTTGCCTGGTGTTGGGGACACTATTGTATCTGAAGTTGACAGTTGAAGTGCTGCTTCCTTCTCCACTGAGCTTCCTGTGGAAAAGGTGAGGCTTTCCACTTGAACAGAAGTGTTTGGTTTGCCTGCATGCAATTGACATGCTAGATAGAGTTCACAACCACAGATACAGAAGGCTTTTGCAGAGTTCTTTTGAAACAGGCTCTCATCCAGTGGTGTTGGCATGGACTGCGAGACTTTTTTTGGACTATTTCATCAGTGCTTAGCACTGTGTCTCAAGTTGGAGCTCATACACATAGTTATCAGTCATCTTAGCCTGCAGTACAAGCTATACATTCTTTTTCTCAATCACACCACTGGAAATTCTCTTTCTATTCCAATTTACATTTACTTGGATTTTGCAAAAGAGGTTGTCAGTATGTGTTGTATATATTGTTTAGTCTTCATGGCAGCTAGGAGAGGTTGAACTGTATGTCCTTTTCTCTGATGATTAGAGACTTAAGATTTTTTTTCCACCAGAGGCAAGAGTTCAGCCAAAGTAAGGACTGCTATTTTTATGGAAGAAAAACTATGTCCGTGTAATTTTATTTCTATTATGTCATATGGATTGTTTCTTATTTGTCTTCTAACTTCTATCAGAATACTAAAATCATGTTCTGTTGATTAAATAGATGGTAAAATTGGAAATAAACTATATTTAGACCATGGGGAATTTCATTTCTGGGAGTTTTAGGTCAGTAGACGAACATGTTAGTTTGATAAGGGTTGTTAATATTGTTGCCCTAAAAGGTCAAAAATCCTCTTTGAGAAGGAAAGAAATGTTCATTACTTTTTTTTTTTTTGTAAAGAAGCAGCATTTTTTCTAAGGGCATGTTTCAGTCACGTAATAGCTAATTTTTCTCTCCATCTCATTCAGATGGTTTTTTTCCTGTTCTTGTTCAAATCATCATCTTAATGATTTTAATTAGCTTTCAGTTAACCTTAGCCTGCTGAAAGTTATGTGATACACTTAAAAATATATATATTAAAAAATGATTCCAAGTAGTTTGTCAGCAGTTTCTGAGCTGTGTATTTTAGGAAAAATAACTTCAGATAATAATGAATATAATGTCTTAGATTGCTGTTTTGTGGGGAATTCTTGGCTTGAAAACAAAATGCTTTATGCAACATATTGTAATATTAGACTGAAACAAGTACTCCCAGTTCCGGAGTCCCTTGTCAGATGAAAGAATTAATGCATGTAACATTCCTAATTTCCAAGAATATGTGTCAGTGAGTGAGTTGGTATCAATATATATAGTATTTTATATAATTTGGTGACAGTGGGGGGCAAGTACACTAGTTATGGCATCTGATCTATTTTAATCCACATGAGACTGTTGAGGGGAGCTGTACTTTAGTTTGATAAATATTTTGGCTTTATATGTTTACTTCAGTGGGAGAGTAGTGTCATGTAGCATTTATGTGTATGTACACACTATATATTTTATTGAATATTAATAGCTCTTTCTGAGGTGTAGTTTTGGATGAAAATTGGTGAATTATTAAAAAAAATAAAAAATTAAGTTTTTCTAAGTGTTCAGCATGTTGAGATTTAATCCTTTTTGGATTATTACTCTAGTAGAAACATATGAGGTTATCCTTACTAAAGTAAGCACAACATTAGCTCCCTAATTTTCTTGATAAGTGTAGGCGTGACTTTTAGTGAGCAGTACTAGTCTGACAATGTACCAAACAGAGTCAAGAAAGGAATGACATGTATATATTTGTGTATATTTGTATGGGTTGAATGAGGCTGGTTAATCTACTCTTTTGTTTTAATGGTCTTGTGAGTCAGCTGGACTAATAACCGCTGTGGGAAATTTGGCAGTTCCCTTTTCTCAGTCTGTCTTTTTCCTTTTTTTTTTCCTTTTTTTTTTCCTTTTTTTTTCCTTTTTTTTTCCTTTTTTTTTTCCTTTTTTTTTTTTTTTTTTTTTTTTCTGTTTCAAGGATATGTTTATGGTATTGTTCAAAAATATAATCTGGAAACCCTTACTATTAATATTATCATACCTTGTCTCTAACTTGTAGAACAGTTAAAGCATGTACAGTAATGTTAATGTGTGCAGGTAATACAAATTTACAATATCTAACTGTAAGCTTTCTAGCTGTAGAGCGGTAAAGATGTCTTCATAAAGAAAAATACATCAAAATGGTAGATTATTGTATCTGTACAGCAAGGATTTGATAACAGGAGATGTGTTCAGGGGTGGCTTCAGGGACAATTTCAGGGATATCTACAAACCATGTCTTTGTATTTGGAAAGCAGTTGCAAAGATCCCTTTTCCAAAGCTGCTTTTTTTATTTCCACTTGAGTTTCTCTTTCTGCCTTATGTTGACATCAGTATGCATATACCTGTTTTACTTTCTCTGAAACACAGTGGCCAATCTTTATCATCTGAATTTTCAGGGAAAGGTCTTGTTTTTCCTTCATATTGCCTCATCATTGGAAAGGTGGTCCCTATATATTTGTGTTTATCTGTACTATCTCGTTGTTCTTAATACTTCAATTTGCCATTATGTCTGTTAAAAAGAAAAATGCCTAAATCCCTTCCCATTGTTAATACTGTTTCATTATCTCATTTTGTTACTGTCTTGTCTTCTTTTTGTAGAGTAGTTCTCATTCTGAGATCCTTTGATAATGTAAATAAAAATAAAGTGTCCACTGGAGTTTTTCTTCCTGCATTTCTATTTTTGGTTGATTCTCCAGATGGTAATTTCTTTCTCTGAATTTTTCCAGCTGCGCTCTCGCTCTGTAAGCCCATTTATGATCATGTACAGTCAAATTCATCATGGCCTAGCAGCATTTTGGAGTTGTGGTGTTCCCACAGGGTGCTCTTTTGCTTTACATGATAACTCAAAATGCATGCTGAGTGCGTGAGGCTGCTGTAGAGATACCATCTCTGTTATTTGACAGTCACTCAGAGTAGCACAGACACGTAAGTTTCGTCCTAGAAGGGGAGAAGAACCGAAAACACTGGAGGTGTTGGATGAAGAGTGAAGGGAAAAGTGAAACTAGTATGTGCAAGCTGGAGGCTAAATAAGTACAGAAAAATATATATATATATATATATATATATATATATGTACACATGTATGCATGCTTAGATTGCTAATCGCAGTTTACATACCAGTTGTTCTCACTTAAGAGAATGAGAATGCAGGACCAGAGCTATGGAATAGGTGACTGAATTAGATCTTATCGAGTTCTTGGCTCTTGCCCTGTTCATTATCCAGAGAAAGCTCAGATGAGTTTTAAAAAAGACAAAAACCTATGAAACTACACCAAAACAAAACTGCTCCAAAGCAAAACACAACAAAAATAACAGAAGAATTGAAACTTAAAATCAGAAAGTATTTTTGAGATGTGTATTGCGTTTATATATGATGACTCTTGTCATTGACAGTGATGCAAACAGAGTCTCACAGATTACTGTGAGAAATGCAGATATTGTCGACAGTCAGCTCTACACATTGTTTGCTGGAAATAATTTCTGCTCATGTCCATGTATTCATTTTGTTGCAAAACACTGTGTTCAGCTGTAAAATCCTCCTACAGTATTTCACAGTTACAGTTAATTTTGAAGGAACAGTAGCATCATTTTTCTTCTATCTTCTATTGGTTTGATATCACCAAAGGAATGTCAATGCACTGACACTGAGTCACTGGCATCAGCCTTTCATTCAGTTTAGAACAGTTCAAAATCAATTATAAATCAAATCTTCACAGACTGCCACCATTCAGTGGTTTGAAAGGAGGTTTTGAGCAGTGAAGACTTTAATGTTTGATAGAGTGCTGGTCAAAGCTGGGATGAGGACTTTTTTATGCTTTATGAGATGATAATATATAATTGTAGTGACTATATTTAATTTTTTGAATGACCTATTTGTATCCTGAATATCTAGTGTTGCAAATAGTTTAGCAGTGTGTGTAGATAATGCACATAATGTTTATATAAATGACTGTTTAAGATGGACTTTTGATATGTAGTTACCAGATACGCGTAGCAAGCAGATATTTCATCAAACAAGATACTACTATAAAGTGGTGTTTAAATTATAGAATGTGAAACAATTGTATGAAAAATGTACACTATTATTTAATTGTGTGTAGAAGGGTCCTGATCCCTGTAAAAAGATAAATCTTAACATTATCAATTGGCTAATTTATATCAAACTCAGCCAAAATGCCTTACCGTGTAATGCTACAGTGGTTTGACTTAACAATGTGATGAATATGTTATTATTAAATACATTTTAGCACTGTCTCATGTTCTTCTGTTAAAGGGGATGGCTTTGTTCTGTTTACTTTTGTATAATAGGAAATCCAGTCTGTTTTTTGTTGAAGGCTGTTTGTCCCAGGATACTTTGAATAGCTGCTTTTCTCAAATTTGAGTGCTATCCAGAGGTAGCATAAATTACTGTCAAGTACTGGGAGTTATACCTGTTTACTGTGTTCCAATTTTATTTTTGTAGGCTTTTGTAGACCTCTAACACTGGTATGTTTGGCATTTTGTTGCATGCCCAGTTGATAGCTGCAGACACTTAGACCATGCATACCTGTTTTGTAAGCAGTGTGTGTTGATGTGTTTGAGGCAGTTTCTAATTAGCCACATAAGCTGGTATCAGTTGCTGCTAATATGGAGCAATATAGAGGTCAGCTCAAGCAAAACACCTGAGTACAGATTCAGCCAGCTTTGTGCTGTCAGGGCTGCAGTGCAGGCACTGAATGAGTCAACTACATTAAAAACATACCTAATAGTGCCCTTAACAGGTATGTTCAACAACAAAGGCAGTGCCACCAGCTATGCTGCAGGTATTGCGTGTTTTGATGACTTATTTGAACTCCAGAGTCATTTTTAGCTTCTGACCTGGCTTACAGATTTCAGCACCTGACCCAAATCCTGAGTTTATTACAAGTACTGTGCATACAGTGTTCTTGCAAAGGGGAATAAACAATGAATCAGTGTCAGATTTGCTGAATCTGAATCAGTGACAATGTTCCTAACTTGCTTGGGAAGTTACTTGAATGCATTTTGCCTACATCCCTATCAATATTTTGGGTAAAATGTTGAGATCGGTATGCTTAATCTTTTGTAGTAAATGATTTCTACATATGACTTGCATTTTACACTTTCTTTCTGCTTCTGTGAAATGAAGTATTTGCATACAAACAGTGCATTTTGTGAGGTAATGCCCAAGGTATAAGTCTTCCAGATTTTCATTTCAAACAGCTGGCCTGCTGTAGTATTTATGGCAACTGTATTGTACCAGAAGGAGTGTAATAATAACCTCTTTATCTTTTGCATTGCAGTAGCTATCTGATATTTGTGTACAAAATTAGAGACCATGGTAGAAGTGAGTGGGAGACGATATGTTAGAATCCACCAATAGCTGTTGATTTTATTAATGTTTGACTGGTAAGTGATGATAAGTTATAAACTATTTTTGAATCTTTGAGAAATTCTTCTCTTCCACAGAAGTCAGACAGAGCTTACCTGAAAGGTCTGTGGAATTCACTGCTCATTAAACCAGAGTATTCTCAATGCAACCTGGAAGGTAAAGCTGACAGCTGAGGGTGCTCTGTGTAACACTGAGTAGTGCCACACTCTGCTAAACAAGCCTTCCAGCCTAACTCGTTTACCTTGCTTTGATTACACCTTTCCTGCTGGGGTTATATGTAACACCTGCAATAATATATACTGAGAAGCAGGTAACACGATAAACAAGATACCACAGCTGGTTTTGAAATGGATTTCTTGATGATAAAAATGTTTAGGATTGCAGAGTTTTACTGTTGCACATTGGAAGTCCAGTCTCTGTCCTGACTTCCAACTGCAGTGCTAACCACTATCTTGCTGGTTAATTGCATCATCCTTGTTCCAGACCTCCCTGCTAAATTAGAAGTATGCTGCCTAACTCTGCTTTTGTTTGCATGTTTGCTGCCTTCCATGGAACATTCATGAGCTCTTTCTGGTGAGTTCTGTCAGGAGAAAGGGAAAAAGTGTTTCTTGTGGAAATAGGCAGTAAGTAATGATTGAGGTATTTTATCTGGGACTCACGACAGTTGCCTTCATCAGATAAGCTGAAGTTTTTTGGCTTGAAAAATCTGCAAAAAAAAAAATTCATTTGTGGTGGGTGCACTTGGTTCAGAAGAGACCACACAGAATGTAAATCTTATTTCCTGGGGTTATGCCTGAAACATGCAAATGTACCTCAGTAGCTTTAATCTAGGTAGTTTGGGACTTACAGCAATAGAAATGAAGAAGCACAAGCTTTAGTGTAGGGGTCCCTAGACACTCACTCAGTGCTGAAGGCTGTTACTATACCTTTGCTGCCCTGGATATCTCATTGAGACTACTGCAGTTTCTGTTCCAGTTTCATCAGACCTGCATTAAGGAACAATGGTGTGTGTTTGTCTGCCTGTTTTCTCCTATTGGAGAGTGAAATTACTTAGCCAGTTTGAGAAAAGCTGTGACCAATAAAATGCCGATGAGCACTGTGAATAAACAGTGAGTCAGAAAACTCTCCTCTAGGAGCTGCACTCACTGCATTGCAAGATCAGGAGGAAGGGGAATAATCAGAGTATTCCTAAGTAAGCTTTTTCTTGTTTAGTAATTAATCTACTGGAAAAAAAAAAAAAAAAGCCTCTTAATTTCTTGCAGGGCTTTTCTTTCAGTCTCATGCTTATCCCATTAGATTTCTTTTCATCCATCCTGCCCTTTAGAAACTAATAAAGAGTGGATCAAAACCTTTCCTTGCATCTTTAAAGGGTGTAACGTGACTGCCTCCATTTCAAGACTAGTTATTTCCTGAGTTAGTAGTTTGTCTTCAAAGACAGTTCTTCTGTATGATGAGAATGGGGTCATTGCCACAGTTAATACGCCAATGAGCTGGAGATTAACTCCATCACTCTTCTTCAGAAACGCAAATGTGATTCTTCAAGGAATTTTTTTTTTTTTTTAACGTATTATCTTAAGCCTTTCTGGTGAAATTAACGAGGGAGTTGTAGTTTAAATTATATTTTTTTCATCCCTTCTCACGGCACTTAAGTTGGCATCGATGACTGATTGTATTTTGTTAGCAGCTTGATCATTGACTGTAGTAACAGTGGCTAGAAAGTCATTGATTTGAGGCACAAGTCATTAAATGCTTCATTGAAAAGCTGTTTGACAAACTTGTCATTCATGGAGTACTTGTTCATTGGGGTGAAATTACTTGGAAGGACAAGACAGAGATAAAGAAAACTGTGTCTCTCTGCATGTCTACACTTTTTAGACTTTCGCTTCCCTGTTGAGGACAGTCATGTGGATGTAAGGAAACAAATATGGCTGTGGAGCTAGGTTAGTGTACAAGCAAAATGAATGGATTTCGTTTTGAATTGAATTTTAATTCTATTGTATTAGATACAATCAATTTTTCTAAAATACCAGACACAATCTTAATTCCCTTGTATATATGTTTGCAGAATCTGGAGTCAAAGAAGAAGCAATTAAAAGGCTTTCATGAATTCTATGAGCTGACTTAAAGAGCTTGATACTTTTGTTATCAGTGTTAAAGCAATATAGTTATTTCACTCACCAGCTGAAATAATGCATTCTTCATCTAGAAGTCACAACATTTCTAATCAACTGCATTTCAGTAGCACAAAGGAAAAAAAAAAAGTACTGTCTGGACCTCATTGAAAATTTAATGATGTACACAACCATTTAATTATGAGAGAAACAGGTGCACATCATTATCGAAGTCATAATGTTGCAGCAGCTAATAACATCAAATATTTCTGATAATTGCTACTGATCGCAGTTCTATGCTTCTCATATGATGAGTATGTAAAAAGCACTTTTCAGTGCTTGCATATTCATGTTAGAACATGGAAGCTACAGATGCACTTTTCTCAGCGATAACTGCATACATCATCATATTACATGAAGTTTAAATGTATTGTTCCTTAAAATTCTATTATTTCATTTCCCCATTACCTTAGAGAGGTATGTCCTTCATCCACTTTCAAGTTCCTGGTTTCCCCATACTTGTACATTCTTGGTTTACTCTGGTTCCTGCTGGAGCGTGGCTGTCCTTCACAGTTCATTTGTTGCTTTTGTGGCATTTGACTCTTTCCAGCATCACAAACTCCTTTAGATTAGAAGAGGGTCAAAGTAAGACCTGTACTTAGGAGCACTTAGAAGCGCACAGCAGGGAGTGAAATTAAGTCATGTGAATTCAAAACAATGACGATAGAAACTCATCTATGGAATTGTACATTTGGAGCATTGTTACATATTCCTGGAAGCACGTAAGCATTGTATAAGTTGCTTGGTAAATAAGAAGACTTCTCCGTGTGCCTACTATGTATGCATTTGTATCTCATGGTTCCAGCCTGAGCTCACGAATTATGTGTTCTTCCCCAAGATGTCTGTCTCATGCAGTTGCACAAGCAATATATCAGAGATACAGTGATCCTTAATATATTCTCTCACTTTTTCATGTGTTGAGCATCACAGAAGAAAAGAGAGAGGGAAGCAAGCATCTGAGAAAGAGGCTCCTTTATGCTGAACCTCGGTGATCGGAGCACTGCTCAAAGGAGATAGTTTCTTGGCTTTTCCTTACAAGGTTTTGTTAATAGACTGCCACTCAACAAATGAAATGCAGCAGCCTTCAAAAGGCCCTGGCTGGGCTGATGGGGGTCCTATTTTGTTCTGTACACACAAAAAATAAGCTTCCTGCGAGCCTCAAATTTTGCAGTGGAATAAATTGATGTTGCGTGTATAAAGAGATGAGTTATCTTTCAGCAATGAAATTTTGGTCTTACTTGTGCTGTGGTGTTTTGCTTGCCATGTTTAATTTTAGCGTGAAGCGTATTTGTGAGAGTGGAAAGTTGTTTGCGGAAATTACTTTTTGTGGAAAAATATCCATTCAGGCATTTTACTCCCATGGCTTGCAAAATATAAGCAGCTTTACTGAGAGCATGGCAGTTTTTCCCTTCTTCTTTCTGGCATATCAGTAATAGCAATTATATAATAAGAAGTTTATTATATTAGTTACAGTAAGGATAAACTGTATTTTCCCAGGGCATATTAAAATGAATTGAATTTAAATTGCCTCTGCTAATTGTTTTAGTGTTTACCTCTAACTATACTTTTATCTTAACATAAAATACTGAAGGTCAGTTTTACCTTCTCTGAAAGTCTATAAGGAAACAAAAAAACAAAAAAAAACCACCAAAAATGTTGGATGTGGTATATATTCACCACTGAAGTCCATCTTTAGGACTTTCACATGAGCCTTCCTCTAGTGGTATACATCAGAGCATGTTGGAATGGCCTGCCCAGAGAGCCTGTGGGGTCTCCTTCTCTGGAGACATTCAAAACCCATCTGGACATATTCTTGTGTGACTGAATCTGGGTGTTCCTACTTTAGCAGGGAGATTGGGCTTAGATGATCTTTTGAGGTCCCTTCCAATCCCAGACATCCTGTGATTCTGTGATCTGCATCAGGTAACCTTGTAAACTTGAGGTAACCTCCTCCTCATTCTTCACCTCCAATTAAAGCTGGATGCATCAGAAGCTTAACTGACATGTTTGTCTTTATGCAGTACTGAGATATAGGTTAGATGCATCCTTTTCTGTGAAGTCATTCCCCCTTGCAACCTGATTGTTTTCATTAAGTAGCAGTAATATTCTGACTCAGCAGCAAATGGTCATAAAAAAAAATCTTCGGGCAGGTTGCTTCTGGGATCTGAAATCTGTACTAAATATCTCCTAGAAGATATCTAGCAATGCACATGTGAAATTATCCAGACATAAAAAGTTCTGCGTTTTTTTTTTCCCCATTAATGAATTTGACTTTAAAATTTCAGGAAAGAAATCCCCTGAGATCTTTTATTTACTCATACCACTGTCATCTAGGGGAAAATACTGTTTTGGAAAAGCTCATTCTCCACCTACAATATGGAAATAAAATTAATATTGCAATGATGCTTCAACCACTAGGACCACTGTTATTTATCTTTCGTGTTTGACAAATAGAATCCCTAGATTCCCTCCTGTGTAAGGGAATCTAGAAAATCCTGCTGTATAATCTCAGGTTATCTGGTTTCCTTCACTAATGGTGAATTTTGTTCTCATTGAGAAGAAAAGTGTTTCTAAAATTATATAACTTTAGGCCACTGTTTCATGTGCTAATAGGTAGGCTGCTTATCTTCAAGTGACCTCTTTTATCATGAAGCTGCACGTTGCATGTTTCCATTTATTTATTTATTTTTATTTATTTTTTTTTTTTTCCAGTTTGAGAGCCTTTCAATACTATTGTAAGGTCAAAGCCTAACAAAAGTCCCATTTTTTTTAATGTTAGAATTATTAAACAAGAACTCCATAAGGAAAGCAAAACTTAATTGCCAAAACGATTGTTCATTTTTGTTATTTGGAGATTGCTGAAGTAACAAAACCCCACATTCTCTTCTTGTTCTGTTCTCTGGTTTGTGTGCTATAATGCTTCTTGGGAAAGTGTACTTATAAATAAGAATTTAATTTTCCTTTCATTATGCTTTAAGTTTTGTACATTTTTGTGGTCATAAAGTCTTCATAGTGATTCTCTAAATTCTGATGAATATGCTTGCCATAGACTTAAGTCTTTGTGCCAGCTGTCATGTTTGTTATCCTGTGCCAAATTTCTTTGTGCTATCTCCAACTCTGAATGCTTTTACTGCACATTATTAGTGTTCACAGATTTATTTCCTAACTAAAGCTTTGTCAGTATACAGCATTTTAGCATATCAGTGTTGCAGAGTCCAGGAAAGCACAGACTGTCAAATTCCTTGAAGGATTCTGGGATATCCTTTTTTACTTGATAGTTGCTCCTTTGCCTATTAAAATGTGTTCCTTTTATGTTTTTCCTCATTTATAGAAAATTTGATGGATCATTTGAAGATAGGTCTAAAAAAGTGCACACATTAATATTTATGGCTGCATGCATTCCAATCCAGAAGGCCTGACTAACAATTGGATATAACCACATTGATTATTTTCGGTACATCTGCTGAGCCACAGGATATTCTGAGCATGATAGTTGCCTCAGCTTTGAAATAAACACATGAAGAGATTCCATTTCACTTGGCTTCCAAACACACAGATGTGTTGCTTACGTTCAAGATAAATGATGTTACAGTCTGCCTTATTCCAAGGCATTCTTCAGTACTTGATAGCAAGCTTCATAGCACATGCTTCTTCCCATTTCAAGGTTAAATTGTGAAAAAGCATGTTTCTGAAAACTGGAAGAATCTTTCTGCAATTTTTGATTGTTAATTAAGTACAAATTAGCAGCAGATAACACAAAGTTTTGTCCTCATCGGGTATTCTTCGTCTACAATTATGAAGTTTGTTATACAAGACATGTTAATTATAGCATAGTAATTAGAAGTATAATTACTGTTTTTCGTTGTTATCTTTGTTATTATATCAAAAAGCATTTTGCCTCAAATATTCTTGTGAACTTAAAAAAAAATCTACGGAAATTTATAGAATATCTTTTGGAAGATAAATGTTGTACTGAAATAAAACAAAACTCCTTGATGACTGCTGCTTGGACAACATACTTAGAACTTGCGTGACATATATGCATCGTAGAAATGCATTTTGTCTGACTTGGGACTGAAGCTGTTTTACAGTTTCTATATAAAAAATGTGCATTCATTTTACAGTGTCAATATATGTACTGGGTTGATTCTGTTGGTGTTGGGCTGTTTCACTGAGCGCTGTGTCCATCTATACTCTGCTTTAGAGTCTAGTTCAAGACACCTTCCAGTTAATAAATGTTATCCTTTTTTATCTTGTGGTGGGAGCCAGAGATCTGTGCCAGGTAAGCAGGTGAAGGTTGTATTTTGGTTTGTATGTTCTGTGGTTGGTAAAATTGGTAGCTGCAGGAAGAACATTTGTAGGACAGGAGACATTTCAGAAATCCACTATGATCTTGGAAGACTGTTTGCTAATATTCAGTCAAATCTAATGCATGTTAATATTCTCAGAGCATTTTCTTCTGCTATTTCCCAGTATTTTTTTGCTGAAGCAATTTAAAGTTGAAACTAGGCCTTCCTGAGTTCTGTCAAATGAATCCATCTTAAAAATCCCTTAACATCTTCCATTCGCCTTTTGAGATGGAGTGCTGTAGCTCCTGCTTTTAGAAGCCTTCCAGGATCACCTCATTTCAGCTACTATTTTCCTGTACTATGCATCCTTTCTAAGAAAAGAGATGGACCACACAGCTGTTATTTTGCTTTGAAGTTAGACTGTATCAGTTGATCCCGGTTGTTTTTCTTGATCTATCAGTAGAATGAAATCTAAGAGAGGGACTTAAAGGTTTTGCTTACAGTAGATGAAGTATCAACAGTTGTTGGAGTAATGGTAAATGTCTTCTGCCAGCTTTTTGATCATAAATTCATGTAGAAGTGGCTATCCAGCTGTTGTACTGCAAACATTCAAAATGCAGTGCAAGTATTTAACTTTGCTTTTGCTGAAGAACCTGAAACACAACTGTGTTATTTTAAAGAAATTTTAAAGGGTCACTTACAGAGATGTCTGTGTTAGCAATGTTCTGGCTATCACTATAGCTATTCCCATCATCATCAAAATTTTTCTTTCCAACATAAAAACAGTATTACAGAGCCCTCAGGAAAACACATGAAGGAGATTCCCTTTGTTGTATGGGTGAGGTTAGAAAAGGAGACTTTATCCAAGAATGTTCATAGTTAATGTGTTTTGAGTCACGTAGATTTAAAACATTACTTGTTTTCTATACTGAATAATGTGTAGAGGAGTGGAGTGCTACTCTTTGGGAGGTTATATTTTGAGAAGCTTTAGTAGTTTAGCTAATTTATTTCTTAACATTTTCAGGTCTACAAAACTGTAAATATTGTTATTGTTACTGAAACAAAGTTATGAGGGAGTGTTTATAACTCTATGTGCTCACAGCAATTTTGTCTCTTGTCAGAAACTGAAATTGCATTTGTAACTTGTAAGAATGATTGCTGGGGCTGTTTGATATGTGTTTTTTTCAAGATACCATTGGAAATTGTTAGTAATAGCTGTCTATCACTCAACACTCATTGAATGATTCATGGTGACAGGGGACCTGAGGAGGCCATCTGACCTAACATCCAAAAGCAAAGTCAGCTTCAGCATTACGTGCTATCTACAGCATTTTGACTTTCTTCAAGAAAACCAAAGTGGTGACACCAAACAGTAGCATCTGGCATCAAAGTAGCATCTTCTTGTCCCAATCACTGATTCATTGCTCTGCTAGTCCTCCATAGAGTTTTTTTGGTTTAATCAGTTCTCTATAAGCATTTCTTTTCATCATGGTCTGTGTGATCTTCATCAAATCACTAATACTGGAAAGGACCTCCAAGATCACCCAGTCCAACTATATATCTATCACCAATATTTCATCACTAAACTATTCCCTTAGTTCAGCATCTAAATGTTTCTTGAACACCTCCAGGGACAGTGACTCCAACACATCTCTGGGCAACCCATTCTAGTGTCTGACCACTTTTCTGGAGAAGAAATGTTTCCTAGCCCCCTCTTCCTTCCCCTTTCCTGAGCACCTCATGTGGATGTACAAATACAGTTGCCTGTTTGTTTGTGTCACCTCATCCAACTCCTCTTTGCTGTGTAAGAATCAAAAAAGCTTGTGTAGCAGAGGAGTTTCTGTGTATTTTTATGCTACAGGGAAAGATTGACTAAGAAATGTGGGTTGCACTGGAAAATGTAAACACAAGTATTATATATGAAGAGCTAGCTGTCTATATAGTCAACATAATAGTTAATTATAAATAAATAAATAGTTGTAGTGCTGCTTCTTAGAAATATATGTTAAATATGAAATGTAAGCAAGTCCCTGGAAACTTTAAAGGCAAGGTTGGATCAGGCCCTGGGCAACCTGATGGAGCTGTGGTGTCCCTGTTAATTGCAGGGGAGTTGGACTAGATGGCTCAGAGGTTCCTTCCAACTCTAAGGATTCTTTGATTCTATGAAAATAACCACTGAAAGGTTTTTTACATGTTATTCTAGCTTGTGTTGGGTTACATACAGTAAGCGTGAGCTATTTCATATTTTGTCAGTATTTTAAGCAGGTTTCATTGGTAATATTTGGAGTCAGTGTTACATAGAGTACGATTATTCTCTTCAGGAAGCAAAAAAATTAAGCAAGGACATAGTACTACTAAAATGTTACTGTATTTATTTTTTTAACTTTCCAGGACAGTATGAATCCCAAATCTCATTTTTGAAGATGCCAAACCGCCATTTTTGTTTTAGTTCTTCTGTGTGAATTGACAATTACATGCCTTGTTTCATGCCTTTCTCCTTGCATAGTTAGTGTACAAGCCTGTAAATAGAGGGGAAAAAAAAAGCCATCACGGGGATTGAGAAAGGCGATGTTCAGCACTGATGATTATCTGGGAGAAAATGACCACAAATGGCACGTAGTGTGTAGATTGCTCTCTTATAAGTTAATCTCTGGTTAACTGGAAGTAATAAAGTTTGCACTTGTATTTATCTAAGAATGTCAAATGTTCTTATAGGACTGAACACCTCATAACTACCATAAGGCTGTGTGGTATCCTGCATAATTTACAGGCAGCCTAATTGACCTGGGGAGGTTACGTAACTCACTTGAGATAATAAGTCAGTGGCAGAGCGTGAGATACAGCTGAGACGTACTCATTCTGGTTCCTAGCTGTGTGCATGTATTGCTTTCCATTCTAAAACATCAGTGCAGACTTGAAGTCCGCATTCCATTTTTAACTCAAACTTCCATTGAAATTAATAATGGCCTTAATGGAAGAACCACTGATAAAACACAAACATTTTAGAGAATAAATATGCTCATAAATGGACAGCTACTCTAAAAAATATTATAGAAACAATGCAGATAAAATGACAGATGTTGATTTTTTTTTTTTTTTTCGTGTGTTGCATACCTTTCTCACTGGAACTGTCAGCTTATCCAGACAGACTTTATATTAATGCAGAGTTGGGAAACATCCTCACTCATTAGGTACCTGGGTTTTAAAAAACCCAAGTACATCTCTTTAACCTTTAACAAGAGATGTAGCATCATATCAAGTGTGCCGCGTTTGAGGGCTTCTCTCAGGAATTGTTATCCTTTACAGTTTTGGATGATGTTAGTAATCTTGTTACTTGCCAACAGTACTATTTTTTTCTTTTTTTAAATATTTCTAAGTATTACCAGGTCAACTTAAGCATTTACATTTTACTTTGTGAATAATAGGAGCAGCAAGAATGCCTTGCTTCTCTTTGTTATACAGATTGCTTTTGAAGGGCTAAGATTTGCTTTGACAATTGAAATCTCTAAATCTCAATTTCCTAGTCTTCAGTTTTAGTGATTGAATCCACATGCAGGTATACACGCACACCAATCTTAAGTTTCAGTGGCTTTGGCGGTGATCTGCAAGACACTGGAATCCCTTCTCAGCTACAATCAATTTGTCTATTTTGAGGCTAGAAGCTGCAAAATATTTGTGTGAGGTTCTGTTACAAAACAAAGCAGAAAGATTAGAAAAAATATATAAATGTAGGTGTTTCTGTAGTCTGTTCAGTAGAATTATTTCCACCGGCTTTTCTACTAAAATGCCAAGTAATTTTTAAAAATAGTGAATGTTTATGTTACCCTATTATTATATTGTCTGTGCTTTCAAGATACATCCAACCTTAAAATACCACTTAATGGCGCTACTTAAGTATTAAGGCCATTAAGTAATTGTAGTACTAAGTATCCCTTTTCCTTTACTCTCAGACACTAAAAAAAAGAGAGAGGAGACAGAGAAGGATTGAGAATTACAGGTTTTACAGGTTTTTGTCTTGGTTTTAGAAACCTTACTGAAGTTTAAGAGGGAAAATAGCTCACCTTTAATTACTTTCCTACCTGAAACAGATGGAAAATAGTCAAAATGTTTTGTGCTAGAAATTTGGAAGGAACAATAAAATACGGAAAAAAATACAGATTTCAGTCTTCTTGTTGATATAAGATAAATATTAGAAAATGTTAGATATTTCTGGGGATGTTGTCTCCCGTAAAGTCTGAACAGTGTTTTCTGTCTTCAAAAACGTGCTGTATTGTTGAAGGGAATAAAATATTTTCTGCTTTCTTCCTCATGCTTGATTAAAAAGTAATTTCCTGGTAGTGATTTTCTTGGGTGTTTGCGGACCCTTAGGCGACATTTTCACTAGCGTTTTCACTCCTCAGTATTTTCAGATTTTCTTTCTTTCTTTTTAATTGATTTGAATGAGTGCATTACTCTTGAAAAACAAAAGTAAAAAAAGCAGTCATTTTAGTTTCCATGAAATAAAAATGATGCTACAGAGAATAACAGAAGTGCTGACGTTTTGGCTCAATCACTCTTTTTACATGTTAGAAAATAATTTGATATTGTGAAGATATGTTACTGTTGTTGTTTCACCCAAGTTTAAAATTAGTTCATCTAAAGGATAGTTCTGACATGTAAATTAGTACATGTAATTGGCAGATGGATAACTGATGGATGTAAGCATATGAATGCTTTCCATAGCAGACAAGTTTAAGATCTTGATCACGTTTGGATTAGTCAAATGATGTTATTGTTTACATAGTTTCCATTAAATCCTAATTCTGTTTCAAGACTTCATCAATCTTACAGCAATATATCTGACACACGTGAGGTTAGGATAAACCAGGCAGTGTGAACGTATATATTTATGATATATTCTAGGAATTCTGATGGTTATGGATACCGTTAATAGAAAGTAAGAAATCAGGAGTCAAGGTGAAGGAAACTGCAAAATTCAACAATTTTCTTCATTAGCATGGTAATGTACTGAGCATTCCATTGCAGTACTTGAAGGGAGAGTATAAACAGAAGGGGGAATGACTGTTTACAGGGCTTGACAGATAGCACAAGCGGGACAGGGGAGGTTTAGGTTAGATATTAGGAGGAAGTTTTTCACTCAGAGGGTGGTGACACACTGGAAGATATGCCCAGAGAGGTTGTGGATGCCCTGTTCCTGGAGGCATTCAAGGCCAGGCTGGATGTGGCTCTGGGCAGCCTGGTCTGGTGGTTAGCAACCCTGTACATAGCAGGGAGGTTGAAACTCAATGATCTTTGAGGTCTTTTTCAACCCAGGCAATTCTATGATTCTTTCAACTGATATAATTGACTAAAGAAAGAGAATGGTGATGTTTCATACTGGGAGTTGAACATGCTGAGGAGGAAACAGAAGAGACTGATGAGGTTACATCCTCATGATGGATATTTGGGCAGAGTGTGGCATGACAGGGGACTCTAGAGACTTAAAAGACTTAGGCATGCAAACTGTGAATATTTTAAGTTGGATTTTGTAAGTCAGAAATAATTGGTGGTTCACATTAGTAATAATAAAATGTGAGCTATGTTATAGTCAAAAAAACTTGATTCCCTAGGAATTGAAGTTGGTCACAGAAATATGGAGTTCTTACAGATTTTGTTTCTTAAAGGAATTTGATACTAGGATTTGATTCTTTTCATAGGCCTTTCTTTCTTCCTTCTTATTGTGAAGGATTGGAAAACAGTAGTTACGAAAAGATGAAATATTCACTCAGGATGTTTCCAGGCAGCAATTTTTCTAATCAAGTTTAAAGGATTTTAAATTAGTGAAACTAGGCTCATAAATCATAATCATTTCAGTTAGTTTTTGTTGCTTATCTTGTTACATTCTAAAATGCATTGAATGAATAGGAAAATGAAAGAAAGATAAGAGTTCAAGATTATTCCTGTTTCTTTGCTTGAGCTAGACTGGCAAAATCATAGGTAGATCCTGAAGTAGCCATCATCAGAGCCCATTCCAGAGTTTTCACCCTTGAGTACGGAGAAATCAAGGAGAATTAGTTATGTGTTCTTCTCATCTGCCAAACAAGGTGGAAGTTAAATTACTTTGTATTAGCAATATTATCAGCCACTAAAGCTAGAAGAGGTTCTGGAAGAAGTTTCTTCCAAAATGACAGTAAGAGCTTGTCTACCATTGACGTTTTTCAGTCATTGCTTTTTCACTTTCCTAGTATGACCTATGTGAAATTTATTACTGAAATACAAGAAGAGGTGACAGTATTATAAAAAGATGAGAAGAAGCAGTATATTTGTAAGAGAGAACTGATTCATTCTCACTGACCTCCATTACAGTAATGATATCAGCCAGTCCACCTACTGAAGTGATAATGAAGTAGAAGTAATTAGGATTTAATAAAAATCTCCCTTCCATTATTCTTTCAGGAAATTAACTTACATTCTGTTAAAGCCTGGTGAGTTTTACCTCCTATATCATGACAAGCCTTATGAAAATATGAGCAAGGTGTAGGAATAGCCTGTGTTCATTTAACTATTAATTGTTCATCATATGGTGACATCTGTTGAGTTGCAATCTGCACAGAAAATTGAGTTTAAATATGATGAAATAGAGGATGTTGATGCCTACCTGGAAAGTTTTGTTTCTTTTAAAATAACTACATTTCAAGTAATTTCTTACACAAAGAAATAAAAAGAGGATTGATTTCCATCAGTTTTTTAAATTAATGAGTCAGTGTGAACTTTAAATAAAATGTGAAAAAGTGCATAGCTTTATTAGCCTGACAAATTGCTCTGTGCCCACATGGCGTTCAGCACATAGCTGTTTGTTGTGCTTCACATGGCAACTTCTGTGTCTCAGTGGGCTGTTTCAAAATATTTGTTTAAAATATCCATACACTCCAAGAAATATGCTTACAAGGATATTATTTCAAATGTTCTCAATGTGTTCTTAAAGCCTAATCTCTGAACTTGTACAATGCGTACTTGTATAACATATGAAAAAGATTGCTGACATCTGCTAATGTAAGTGTATGTTTGCTTTTTGGTAGACTATTCTCAACTTTCCTCTTGTGTTCAGTAGGTGATAAGAAAGAACAGAAGACAGATGTTTATTTTCTGAAGTAGAAACTTAGGAATTTGGACTCTTAAGGAGGCTGGGAAAGAGGTCATCTACTTCAAAACTAGTTGACTTCTAAAGCAACTTTTAAAAGTTTATTTGTCACTGTTTTGTTGGTTGTTTTTTTTTAGTTTTGTTTGTTTCCCTTTTTAATATTCCTTTTCCAATTCCATCCTCATTTTGCTTTGAATATCCAGCTTGAGGTCTGGATTTTGCTATACACAAGGTACTGTTTGATACACAAAGAAGTACTCTGGAAAATGGGGTCTGTATTATTTTTACCTTTGTTAAGTATTATAACTGTAGGTAGTGTTTGTGATTGTAGCCAATAAAAAATATTTGGACTATAAACAAAACTTTTATTTTGAATATGTTCTGCTACTGATATGTTTTCTCTGAAGTGATTTCACTGAAAGAGGTGATCTTTTATTAGTATTATTGTTTTCTTAATTAAGATGTCTAAATGGGAAAGTAACAACTGAAGTCAGTGGTAACTGAAAAGCTCTGAAAATAAATCTGCATAAAAGGTGGTTTAAAGGGGCTTATTAGTAGCCAACTCATCAATTCCTTTATGTAACATAATTGTGTTTGGCAAAAGGAGGAGGTGGCAGATGAGATGGGAAAAGGGGAATGAATTCTATAGTCTCTTGGTAAAGCCAAGTGATTCAGTTACTTTCCTGAAAATCAATTTATGTCAGTATGTTTTGTGTTCCTGCTTTTGACACCAAGTTGTAGTCTAAATGAAACACTAAGTATTTATTATATTGTAAAGGATAATTGAGTCTAGCAATTATTCATTTTAGCATTTTCAATTTTCCTTTAATGTTTTCATGTAATCTGGTTCATTATGATAATGTTTCATAATATTTCTGAAGATTTTTGTCTCATTAAATGCTACTGAAGTATAGTTTATTTGGTTTTGTGAAGCAGGCTTTGAAAATAACAAAAAAGATCTGCAGTATTTCAGAAATTACATTAATATGATTCATGCTTGCAGACAATGAAGGGAAATTTAATGGAGTTTAGACTTAAGATCATATTTTAGTCAAACAAACTAGAATACAGTCAGACACAATAAATCTAAGTCAGTTTAAAAACTAATTTTTTAATTAAATGTTAACCATACAGAGCCATTAGTCAGTGGTATGGCATACGTACAACAAGCCGGTTTCCTGCATAGCTTGTTTTCTTGGTTACCTAGATACATGGCTTAGCTTAAGGCTGCCTGCTTGTACAGAGCAATTTGCTTTTAATATAAGGGGGTAGAAGTAAAAAGCTATTGATGTGAAACACATTAATGATGAGTGACAGGCAGAAACATTAAAGCATGTTTGTGTTAAAGCCCTGCTGCAGCTATCATTGCTGTGGTCAGCCTTGAGCTCCCCGCTGCAGTGTGTTGGCACGGGGTCAGGGTGCTGGTGGTGTGCCAGCGAGGGCCGCTGCTAAGCAGCGTTTCAACAACCCCTACATAAAGGAAACAGTTGAAAGGGGCATTTAAAAAAAGTAAATAAGTCAATGAAATATGTGTAACATCCTAGGAGTAGGGAAGGGAGGGAGAGGGGCATATAGTGTGTCACGTGTAACCATGTCTTCCTTCCTGGGCTAAGCGTAGGCTGACGGCCTAGTGGGCACGTTGCAGGGGCTGGATGCCACCCAGTTCATCCCCCTGTCCTACTGCACAGGAAAACACAGATTCTTTACTCTCTTTCTTGAGTCTTTGAGCAGCCTTGGACTCCTAGCATCTCCCCTGAGGGCTGGGGGACTCAGTCCAGTGTGATGCTTCTTTGTCATCCCACCATTGCACCCAGGAGAAGGAAGGAAAGACCAGCACCTTTATATGATGACTTGAGGCTTTCTCAGCAAGCAGCTCTAACAGCTACCATGGGAATGATTTATGGTGTCAGAGCAGTGGAATAGGCTGCCCAGAGAGGCTATGGAGTCTCCTTCTCTGGAGATAATCAAAATCTGCCTGGACGCTTTCCTGTGTGACCTGCTGTAGGGATCCTGCTTTAGCAGGGGATTGGACTCACTGATCTCCAGAGGTCCTTTCCAGCCCCTGCAATTCTGTGGTCAGGGGATGCAGAGGGATCTACTCTTTCTCAGGTGGTGTCTTCGGTTGGAGCTGGAGTTTGGAGTTAGAGGCGGTGGGAGAGGGAGTAAGAGTATACTGTACATTCATAACATGGGGAGAGTTGGAACTGCCCCACTGGGACAGCAGTTCTCAGAGAAGAGAAGTGTCCCCATGGGCAGCATGGAGAAGCAGCTTGTGTCATGAGAGATACCCGCCTTAAATTATTGCAGAAAGGGACAAGGAGATCTAATGGCATCACTTTTATTCCCTAGTGTTGAGTAGTGTAAATCTGGGCATTTCTGCTTTCATGTCCAAATTTCAACCTAGAAACTGGAAAGGTAAGAGAATATTATGAAAGAAGAAAAGGGCAGAGTATTTGTTATCTTTTCGTTTCATTTTTCTTTATCCTACAGTATCTTTAAAATACATGTAAATATACATTCCCCTGTGACAGCACTGAAAACAGTCATCCTTCTTGCTGCCTCAGAATGATTCAGGTTTCCAACTGTTCATTTCAGTTTTAATATTTAACACCCAGATTAAAATCTAGGCTTGATAAAAATTTTCAGGAGTTTAAGTTAGCATTGTCTGGACTCTTTTTGACTTAATCACTCTTACCAAGTGTTAATGTTTTTATGGACCACTAGACACTCTTAGAAAACACCATACAATTCACTCATTGAATATGGTTCTGCATGGCTCATTGACTCTAGCTCATTTGGGAGCTACAGGTCTGCTGAGAAATGCCTAAATACTGTTCAAAAACTAGTTTCAGGACAGAGTTTTGCTGAATTAATTAGTGCTTGCTTCTGGGGGCGAGAGTTCATTCAGATACTCTACTAAATATGTGCAGTATATTTTTGTGCCAATATAATTTTACAGCTTGCGGCTTCTAAATTGCTGTCTTAAGGTTCTGTATTCTATGGACGCGTTAGTTCTCATGAACTCAGCTCCAGGTTTTCTGAATCAGGCATATCTTGATATGCCTTAAAGACAATGAATGATATTTCAATTAACATTTTTTAAAGAGGGTGTGAAACATCAGGCCCTTGCTATAGCTCTAAGTTACGACTACAGAAAGCACCAATATCTAAGTGCTTTTCTGAATAGTTCTTAAGCACATCCTTAAGCTTTTTGGTTAATTAGAGTCTTATGCTTTCTTTTTTGAAAAAGCATCAACCTCATTGTTCTCTGCAGTGACAGTCGAGTTCCTTGGATGATGAGAACTGGAACACTTATTTCAGTGAAGAATCAGGCGTAAGCTAGTATTTTAAATACATCTCCAGCACATTGGCATGAGGAAAAAAAGGATATCAAGCAGTATCCTCACTGGGACTGCACACACACACACAAAAAAAACAAACCCTTACCGTAATGATATATATTTTTCTGAGATAAAGTACGTATGTTATTTTCATTATGCATTCTGGTAAAACAATTTAGGAGTGTTTTCTGTACTTAAGGTGGATCCAAATTGATACTAACAAGGACATTAAAAATAGCTGCACTTTTAAGTCCCACTTAAAACTTAAAAGTGGAACTTGGGAAAAGTCTCTTTAAAAGAACAAAAAGTAAAATTCCCGCATTATCAGTATTCAGATGGTTTGGAATGTCTGCCTGTTTCCATAGGGAAGTAAAGTATTGTATAAATAAGCACAGATAAAGTGACAACCTGCACAGCATTCATTGTTTGTGATGTAGTTTGTGACGTAATCTGCTCTAGATAAGAGCCTCTAAAAATAGATTCTACTGTAATGGTTAACATGTTCAGCACAAAATAGCCAAAAGAAAGTCTTTTTTGTTTCTGGAAGCCATAAAATTGTTTAGCTTTTTTATGGAAAAGGTTTTATTTTAGAGATTTCAAGTCTGTGGAATTAAAATCAAAATTATATTCTTTAGTTAAAATCATCATATCTTGAATTATTATTCTTTTTTATAAGAATAGCTTATATGCTGAAATGCTTTTATCTAGGTCTGTAACCCTGCCATGTAACATAGACCCCTGGTAACATATACCCCTGTAATTTTACTTGCTGTAGAATTTTTAAGTCACAGAGGAAAGAAGAAATCAGAACATCTAAGATGCATCATTTTTGTCTCTATCATCGTTAATTTTAATGGAATAGCTAGAGGAGAAAGCCTAAGACAAATGCATCTTTATCTACCAATTTTTAGAAAATAACATGAGCTGCTTCTGTGGTGGAGCTTTAAAAAAAAAAAAAAAAAAAGACAGACATCCAGGAATGGAGATGTAATAGGTATCTAATTACTGTACCGGGCAAGTCCAACTACTGTTACATTTCAAGCTGTGACATATTCACATACATACATAGATCCTGATGTAACGGAGTTAAATTCCATTAAAAAAAAAAAAAAAAAAGATTTTGAAACTTGATAGGGTTTTTGTTTTTGTTGTCATTTTATAATTTACAAGTCCTAATTGTATCCTATTATAGCATTTTTAAAGCTTTTTATATTGTTATAATATAGGTTTGACTATGCACACTGATTGCTATGAAACAATAAAAGGTAAATAGCTGATGTGCATAGCTGAGAAAGTGCAGTACCTTTTCCATTAAAGCATAAGCTCTCTTGTAGTTGCCAAAGGGCAGGCAATTGCCTTTGTGCTGATGCCTCTTAGGGCTTCCTAGTGAGGACTGAGACTCAAAGTCCTGAGCTGTGACTCTTCTCAGCCAAACACGGGCCTTTGTATGCTGAACAGTTTCTTCACAAGCCCTAGCTAAGGTCTCAACAATGCTTCCTTGGGGAGAAATGCTGTAAGTGCTAATCTAAAATCATTTGTGGGTTAGCAGGGGCTGTGTTTTGTAGCATCATTAAGTGATTCAGAAAAGCAAACCAAAAATAGAAGTCTCTTTTAGAGAAGCATCTCTGATTGTACTTAGACCTGTGAACTTCTAATTGCCGGGCAGTATTTTTTACATGGAAATAAAATAATTGATGCTGTATGTGGTCTGTGCTAAGAGAGCTTTTGAAAGAATGTACAAATGAGAAAAAGATGGTTGCTTTGATTCAAAAGGAAAGGTTAAACACTACATTGTAATTTATTCCTTTTTTTTTTTTTTTATTCCACTCTAGTCTTTGATGGATATGGTAGATTTCTTGTGAGTTATCTAGTGAGTAAAACTAGGAGTAAATTACTTCACTAAGAGAATGGCCCATTAAGCTAATATGCTCCTAAAATTACTGATATGTCAAACAAGATTTCAGGAGGCTCTGTATAGTGGTGGGATGTGGTGCTGTAGGCAACATCAGTGTTTTGTTTTCTGTATTACGGGTCTGTGACAGACTGTCAGGCATTTTGTGCCTCTGGAAGTGGAAATGAAAAGATGGATCGTTTGCATGCACTGTTACTGCAGAATCTAAACCAGGGCAATGCCTTGGTAGTAGTTTCACACACCTGACATTGTTACGGTGACAATTTGCCTTTATCAGTAGCTGGGAAATTGGCAATTGGGCAGGTGGCATTACTTTTTCCAGGGAATACTACGCGCAGAAAATACATGTCAATTACACAGAGATGGCAGTCAGTTTTTAACTGAAAAGTAACTTATTGCTGAGGTAATCTAGAATTTTGCAGAGTATGCACAGTTATGATCGTTAGTCAAACATTAACCCAGCAACCTATAGCTGAAACAAAATTGAATTTCTCTTAAAACTGTAAAGCTCACTGTCTCTGGGCCTTGGGAAGCTTTTTTATATTAACCTCTGTATTTAATAAACCTTTCAACCTGTCTCTGGGAAGGGAGAAGCATACCAATAGCACTTAACCCTGTTCTTGGAGATAGTCCTTTTCAATAAGGTTAACATGTGGTGTCAACCCATGTTCTCCTGCACCCTGCTATTATTTTTACTTCCCTAAAGCTTTTACCTGAAGAGTAAGTTGTTTATCCTGGGAGCTCACCTTAAACATGCTAAAACTGATGTCAGTTTATCTCCTGGGTATTACTTCTTTAATGCTGAATTGCATAGTTGAATGGTTTACAAAAATAGACTAATATTGTTGTACTGTAACAGAGAGCGTGCTTATAAAAGGAGACTTCCTGGGCTATAGAATTAATTGTTGGCATGTGATATTTAGCTTAAAAGACATTTATATTCAGTGACAAAAGAAGCTGTCTTGTTCTTTTAATACCAAATTATAATAGAATCTGTTAGGTAAAGGAATCATGGGAAACATGGCTTGGTATTTTTTCTTGCTACCCTCACTGCATGTGTGACCTCTAATGTGGCGACTGAGGGCAGAGATGTAGTTGGGTTTGGGAGGAACCAACATGGGAAAATAGAGTGATGGAGGGATAAAAGCGGCTCATCAAAGGTGTACAGCTGATCTCCTGGTGTTCTTGTATGACCATGCATGGTGCTGCACTGCACTCCGCCCTGTGACTTTATTAAATGATTTTTTTTTTAACCATTTTATGTGTGTGTGCATGTTGTGTCTTGAGTGTGTTTGGGAATACTCATGAACTTCAAGTCAGGCTAACCAGGGCTGTTGTAGAGGTTTTGAGTCCCAGCAACTGGTGTGGGATGGTGAACACTGAGGGCTTTTGGGTCTGGAGCCACCACCTGTGGGCCAAGGAGTACAAGCCATTACCAAACTTCAGTCTCTGTTAACCTGGAGGGGAGGACCGGGATGGTGCTGTTCGTGCTGTTTGTGTGAATGCCATATATGTTCACAGCAGTGCTGGTAAAGGAACTGGTTTTTTTGTCTCTATTGATCCATGAGGCCAGCTCTCCATGTGTGTGCTGGTGACTCCATCCTATTTTCTTGCAAGCAGAAGGAACATGTAAAAACCTGCCATGTACATTTTGTCATTCTGTGTGTGACATATAAGATAGTGGTTCAAGGTATCTTCTGAAACTAATTTTTGTATGAGTGTTATATGCTATGAAATTCCACCAGTGGTAACTACATGTTTTTTTGGTTAGGTGCAGTTCTTTGAAGGAGAAGGGAAGATTTCTTCTTTGAGAATACCTGGCCATGGGTGATGCTTTTCCAGGGAAGAATGGGGCAATGATAGACGTGCTGACTGGAGAGCTTGCACTTGCAGAGGTTTCTTAGAATAATGGGGAACAGGCACAAAGACAGGCCAGGGATGATGAAAAGGGGAGATTTTTTCTTTTGACCTGAGGGAGAACAAGTAGAGCTATTCAAAGTTGCTGGTGTGAAAAGCAGGTCTGAAGGAAAGGGCCCTTGTTGCAAAGATACAGTTGGGCAGAAAAGATGCTTGTTTTCAAATGTCTGTATTTTATCTCTTTCATTTGAAGAATCTAGGTTTTCAAGCAGAAGAAAGTTTGTTCAAGTTTATTTTATAATAAGACATAGCTTCTTCAAAGCCTGTTTGGTATTTTTGGTGCATTTGCTTTAAAGAAAAGGTGCAGGCAGGTCTGCGTCAAAGCTCTAGCGTGTCTGAGATGCAGTCATAGCATAAAAGTTGAAGATGTTATAGCTGGTTAAAAAAAACACATTAGGTCAGCTTTAAAAAAGATCCAGTGTGTAGCTTTTATAAATCAGTTTACAGCTTTTACAATTTCTAGCATGGTTTTTGCTGCTTACAGAAGCTGTTGCTGGGGTTGGTGGAGCTAGCAGACCTTATCATGTTAGGCCTAACATGGGATGGGGGATCTCACGAAAATTAAAACAAACAAAAATGTTGCCTCATGCCAGATTTGCCAACTGCAGTGCATAGTTTCTGAAAAACAAGCGAACAAACAAAAAGCACTCTGAGACAGTTATAAACCATGACAAGTTAACTGCCAGAGTGTTTCCTGAGTGACTGTGACTTGTATGCGGAGTAGCTTGACTGCTTTGAGACTTTACCCTCACTACACTTCCAAACCAAGGGAGGGTTACCTTGTAATTGAATTTGCCTTGTGTTCAGGCAAATCAAGTTGTTTCCTGTTTAAAAAATAAAATAAAATCAAGTTGCTTTCACGAGTGGGTTTGGAGTTCAAATATTTCTTTTTCCTGTCTTTGTTTTATACATAGCCCACAGTAACTTTCATTCTAAATTAACAGTCTGTTGTTGACACAATAGAAAAGGGAGACACCACTGAGAGGGACCTGGACACACTTGAAAAGTGGGCATGTGGGAATCTAATGAGGTTTTAACAAGGCCAAGTGCAACGTGTTGCTCTCAGGTTGAGGCAGTTCCAGATATGAGTATGGACTGGGAGAAGAACTCATTGAGAGCATTCCTGCTGAGAAGGAGTGGGAGTTCTGGTGGATGAAGAGTTTGACATGAGGCAGCAATATGTGCTTGCAGCTGTGTCCTGATCTACATCAAAAGAGGGGTGGCAAGCAGGGAGAGGGAGGGGATTGTTTTGCTCTACTCTGCCTTTGTGAGGTCTTAGAATAGCACAAGAGGGATGTGGAGCTGTTGGAGCAGGTCCAGAGGGGGTCTGCAAAGATGATCAAAGAGCTCTAGCATCCCTCCTTTGAAGAAAGGTTGAAGGAGTTGGCTTATTTACATTGGAGAAGAGGAGGCTCAGGGTAGACCTCATTGTGGCCTTCCAGTACTTGAAGGGAACTTACGAGCAGGAGGGGGTCCAACTAAATGGTCTTTAAGATCACCTCTGTGATTCTAACAGTGCTCTACACCCTTGGTGTTTAAGTTAGAGGAGCATGTGATGTGCCGCAGCTACAGGAACTGTAACTGCAAATCACATTTAAAACTTAGAGTTTTTCTTTTTCTTTCCAGTAGTACTCTGCATGATATTGTTAGTTCAGACAAATTCGTTTTCTTCTGTATTCTTCCTTTAAGTACACGTAACAGTTCATGAGATAGAGACTCCTCATTTTCTGCTTACCATCCATTCAGTTGTAGGACAATACTGTGTTGGTTTTTACTTTTTTGCAGAAATTGTCCTTTGTCAGAAGTGGAAATTAGACAAAATACTTTACAATGTATGATTTATTCTAGTTTGGATGTCTATGTTCAAAGAACGATCTTTGTCCTTCTTGTGTTGATGTACTTACATAAAAGAAGTGTTGGGAGTATCTACTGTGACAACCTCATATGGGAGTATACCTTATACTTTCATCGTGGAAACATGCAGTCCCCCGTGCTAAAGGCTATCTTGCTTCAACCTTGAGAGTAGAAATTAGTCCAGTATATTTTCATGATATTTATATGAAGGAAACTATGGAAGGATCGCTATTGTTCTCTAATTCTGGTTAATAGAAATTGATTATTTTGAATGTCTGCCTGTTTTGTCTACAGAGTACTCAATCAACCTGAGCTTGTCTTTTCCAGTCCCAGCGAGGTGCTTCTGGATATCTTTGCATTTTAAACAGACTGGGTCTCAATCTGTGTATCCTGGATTTTTTCTTTTCCTTTCTGTCATAATTTTTTTTTGATTTGTTTTCCCTAATACCTCTCATCCCAGTCTCCCTCACTTCATTTTCTTTTCTTCACCTATGACTTTCATGTTTTTGTTCTCAAGTTAACTCCCCTCCAGGGAATATTTTTATTTGTGCTAATTAAGTACACAGTGTACTCTAACATATAGATTATTTGCCTTTTCTTACTTTGCTTTCTATTTTTTTTTTTTAAATACGATTGGTTCAGAAATTGAATCCGAGACTTCAGATAGATCTGTTTGAATTTGTTCATAAGCAGTTGTTTTCTCCAACAGCTTCTGAACTTTGTAAGGACTTTCTATATGTTGCTTGCTTTTTACGAAGAGGTAATGTTAGTCATATAAGAAACAGCTTTCCAAATATCCATGTAATGTTTGAAAATATAGAAAAGTCATGCAGGAAACAGAACGAAGACTATAGGACGAACAGTAGAATTCATTAAATACCAAAAAAGGTTAAAAAAACAGCATTCTTCAGAAAGCAGATCTTTTAGGCATTACTGGCTATTGGAGAAGTGACTGCAGAAATACGTGACTCAGAAATACATGATTTCATGTTTGTATTTGATGAATTTATAACAAAATAATGGAAGATGTGTCTATGCATAGTAGATGAGGAGAAATTTGAAGAAATTGAATATGGGGGAAGAATTATCAGACCTATTAGGCTTACAGTTCTGCTGAAACAAAAACATTTTGGGTAGAAGTGGATTGATTCACTTTTCTGATAGTGATTTATGCTGAAGCTGTTTAACACTTTTTTTTTTTTTTTTTTAAGAGTTTCAGGCATTTAAAATTCGGAAGAAATCTTAAAAGTTAGGTTGATCATTTTTGTTGTTAGCATTGATAATGATTACAATACAAAGTTAAATATGGCACAGTGCTCAAGAGAAGGCTGACAATTCATCTGAAAAATTAATATAGGATGAATAACAGAATTGGTGGATATTAGTTGACTCAGCAAAAGGAAGGTTTTCAACTGGTGTGCTCTGGCACCCCCTGCTTTTGCCAGTTCGAATGAAGCTTTACTGATTTTTATGTGCATTGTCCCTAAAGCATGGCAGCTTCTAAGCAGAAGTTCCTGGTTCTTCATAAACTGTTAGCCATGCTTTGAGAGCCTTCTCAAATCACATCAACTTCATAATTTTCAGACATTAACTGAAAATGAATCTTCCTTTATCTAAAAACGTAGTAAATAGTAGGAAAAAAATACTAGAGACAAAATGTTTTCTGTTTGTTGTCTTTGGAAATTAAGAATCCAAAGCTGTCTGTCATCAGATTTCAGGTTTTCCACTTCCTGCAGTGCTTTTGAGAGGGTCCATATAGATAACAGATATATTGCCTTTGCTCCAAGTACTTGAAGTTCGTACCCACAGTGCTTGAACCTTGCAATTCATCTGTATATGCCCAGAAACTCCAGTGTCTTTGACAGTCAGCTTTTGTTTTGGAAACTCACAGTAGATACAATGCCATGGTAGCCACCTGTAGTGAGTTGACAGTAGTGGGGCATTTAGGGAATGCTGCTTACATCTACCTAATCAGAGAAATTGATAATGGGTTTTTAAATGCTTTCTGACCTTAAGGAGATAGGTTTCTGCACCTGTAGGGTGTAAGGTAATACACAGAATGTCTAGTCTTAAAATAAGAATTTCCACTTCATTTAGCACAGTTTTCAAATACTGAGAGCCAAAATCATCAAACATTGATGTTTACATAAGTCAAACTCCAGTATGTTTTTACTTATGCTTATTATTCTATCAGTGAAATTCCAGTTACTGAGTAGGTTATGTCTGTTGTCACAGTCAGGAAGGAAAACTAATCATTTGTGTTCAACCATGCTTAGGACTTGTGAAAAATCAACAAAGTAACTTTCTTTGCTCACGAGTCAGATTTTCTTCATGCATGAAAAACGATACGGCGTTCAATTCCATTGCATTTGTCATTCCGAGTATAAAAAGCATCTCTTAACAAGGTGGTGTGACACAGTGAAAACTTATAGAAGTGACTGGAAAATCTCTCTTGTGCCATTTCCATCATTTTTGTAGAAGTGTATATTGCTTTTCCTGTTGTCAGAATATTTTTTTAAACACGCACTGGGATCTTTTTGCTGTTCTTTTGTCATTCTATCTTTTGGGCAGCTTTTTGTGTACAGAACCCTAATAAGATCTGTCACGATACTATTCATTGCTGGATAGCTGGTGGAATAAATACCATAGGATTTTCATTTTTCTCTATGCTTGCCTCACTGGAAATTTCCATTGATGTTAATAATGAGAATTACTGGGATATTCGGTTGCCCATTTACTCGGGGGCAAATCTGGTCTGCATTGTCTCTTTCCAGTGCTGCGTCTTCTTAGAATCAGTGTTTCAGTGAATTTGCTGAACTACTACAACGAGGAATTCTAAACAACAGCAGTAAGTGTAGCAAATCCACCAGTTCCTTGATTTAAACCCTCTGGGAAAAATGATGAAATATGGATGACTTAGCAACTTTGTGACTTTTAATGCACATGGATTAAAGAAGCCTGAATTTAATGAATATTGAGCTCTATTAGCTGCTTTAGGTTTTAGTTGTTTGATTTAAGTGTGTAGTTTTTAACTATTAATTTGCATGTAGTTCCTAAACATAGAGTTAAGCACTGCACCCAAGTAAATCCCATTTAAACTTTTTTGACTGAGGAAAATCATGTTTAAACCTGATAGTACTACTAGAGAAGTACATCTGTGAAAAGGAGCATATTTATAGTAATATGTGCATTTGCAATATCTTCTTTGGAGAACTGAATTGATCTTAACTTTGTGTTGTCTTGTTGGAATCCCAGTCTAGCTCCTGTTCCCTTGCAGGCAACTGTTACCTAGTAGATACACCAGTGAATGCCTACATGTATTTCTTGCAGTGTGTTTGTCAGATGCCCAGATGTGAGATAAATATTCTGGGGAGCCTATCCATTATCTTGCTACTGCCTTCTAGCAAAGCAAGTTGCTATGTCAGTTTTTTTTCCTTTCATGGATGAGAACTCTTTTTCTTTCCTTTTTTTATTTTTTCTTTTTCTTCCAGTCCAAATTAGGTGTTTGTGTATTGAGTTTATCCACATGCTTTAGATGTTTATATCCATCTGGCATAGTATTACTTTAGCAATCAGTTTAACAGATGACAAAAGTAAAAGCTGTAAGAGAAAATTTCTACATGATTTAACATTGAAGACAAGTTGATTTGAAAAAAAAAGAAAAAAAAAAAGATTGTAAGAGATTTTTAATGCATTCAATTCACTTCTTCTTTCCTTTACACATACTGTGTGGTTTCAAGTAAGATGTACCTAATAGTCTTTAATGATTATGCCTTTTCATTTTAATGCCTAATAGTTTGTTTTTCTTTCTTGTGAGGAAATCCGTAGATAAAAGTAGGTGTAGGAACAGGCTCAAATTTTAATATGTTGTGCATTTTTTTTTTTTGCTCTTACTTTCACCTAATGTAAGGAGTTACATGCTACTTTGACCTCTGGAAGTTGAACCTATCAGAGTTCACATGAACGGAGAAAGAGGTGCTGCCCAAACAAAACAGATTAAATTCTTTAATGAGATGGTAGGCTTTCAAGAGTAAGGGCCAGTAAAGGGTTAAGAACCAAGTAAGGGCTTTCATGACCATTTATTACTCATTTTCTTTCAGATTGACTTTATTCAAACCCTTAGAATTTTCATGACTTCCTCTGAAATTTAGATTTGCCCACAGGCTTCTGGTTGGGTGCACTCAAGGCTTCCCCTGCCCATGCTTCGCATCCCATTGGCCACTGTAAGAGGCCTAAGCATTTCTCTTCGGAAGGACTGTGCTAGCTACTTCAAGTGGTCAGAACACATTCTTGTACCTTGAGAAAAGCATGTAATTTCAGTGATGAATAATGTTGAAGATGTTGTATCTACATTTGGTTTTTCTTCACTGGCTAGCTTGAAATGATTATGCATTGAATGGACTGACATCAGATATCTGAAAGTACAGGCACATGGGATTTTCATTCTAATGCAGGGAAACTCTCCCGTAGTTGATGCAAGAAGGCTCTTCTGTTGCTCTCTGTTCTGAAGCCAGGATCTTACAGTCCAGTGTTCGTGCATCCATCTCCTAAGTGCCTGGTTTCTTCAGACATATTACCTTTAGTGCTGTCTAGAGGCTATATTTAGGCTTAGGACAGATGTTACTATGTTTGAAACAGCATGCAACTGCAGATTACTTAGCTCTATATTTAGCATGTCGTTAGATGATCAAATGTCTTAGATTACAGCTTTGTTCAGTGTTTGTGTGAATGAGTGTCCTGCTATAGGTGAGCTGGAAGAAAAGAAACTTCAGCTTTTGAAAGTGGTGGTTGGTGAGACCTTTGTGAGTGAAAACTGTCCAAAAAGACCTTCAGGTGGAGTTTGATGGTGTTCTCATACAGTCCAGGGTTCAAACATTTAAAAGGATATGTTTAGATTCTTGTCTCCTACTCTTTATCTGATGGACTAGAAAGAGCTTGCCAAATACTTCATAGCAGAACATATCCTAAGTGATGGAAGGAATATAGGTTTATTTCCTGCCTTTTAAGGCAGATAAGACTAAATAAATTTGTTTGCTTCCTTTTTGTACTCAGATAATAATTTTGTGGATTTTATTTGAAACCTGTTGTGTTTTAAAGGTGGGGAAATATCTTATTAGTAATAGAACAGGAATATCTCTTGTTCTAGCTGGGTGTCGATTTATTCTTCACCTTTCAGCATCCTAGTTAATTATTGAGCAACAGGATCTAAAAGTCCAGCACAGCAGGATTTTATACTTTGATCAGCTGAAAACCATAAACATCTTAGGAACCACTGTACTAAAGAAAAGTATTGGAAAGATTGAAAAGTGCTAACTTGTTTAGTTTCCTCTGCATGCATGAAAATAAGGAAGGAATTCTTCCCTTACTGTATTATTACGGGAGTTAATCCTATATTTTCCATGCTGAAGTATTTGAAGATGTTTGTATTACGAGATAAAAACACAGAGGGAATGCTACATGAAAGAGGTACACTGGTTTGACAGGCTGAAATGAGGGGAGAGCACGTGTGCAAATTCAGCAAAAGTAATAAATAGCATTCTTTCCTATGCCCTGACCAGGAGCAAGGATGCCACTCTGGCTGCTGCATTTGGAATACTAAGGAGGCTCTTCTTGACTCATCATTGGGTCCTCCAACATTTTAGACAGCTGGAACACAGCAAAAAATAAAATGTGGTAGATGTATGTATGTACTGTAGATTCAAGAATGGTGTAATCAGAAACTCATAGTAACCAATCTTTGCATATAAAAGCACTTGACTTTCTTTCTGCTAAATTAAAAATAAAACTCGAATTGTTAGCAGTGTGTGAAAAGCCAGTATTAGGAACGCTAAAATATGAAATGAATTTTAAGTGTAGTATGAGTTTTTAATTGGAGAGGCACATTTAGTGACATTGACCTACATTACTATTGCATAAACATTTGTCCCAGGATGCTATTTTACCTTTTAGGTGGTAAAACATTCAGATTCCTTTGTATCACATTTCATTTCAGTTTTTGTAAACTTGAGAAACTCTATTATTTGACTTGATTGAAAATTAATTAGAAGTTATGCTTGATAAATAATTTAGGGTAGCTGCAAAGTGTATTATTGAATAATTAAATATAATTAAGATAAAGGTATGGTCTGGACTGAAGTTCTCCAGACACTTGTACTCCTTTTGCAGAAGTGACATTGGAGTTTGCAACTGATTGAAATTCCAGACCATCAATTCCCATCAAATTGAAAAAGTCAAAAGTAGTTTTTTAGTAACTGTTTGTGAAACATTTGTGCTTCTGTTTTTACAAAAATAGTTAGTGATGCATTTATAGCATGCACCTCTAACATATCTGTTTTCTTTTGACTTTTATGACAAGTGCAGGGTTTGAAATACCTTTTTATTGCTATCTTAACTGTGTTCTGTTGATAAATCCTCATTTGAAAGTAGACATGTTGAATTTTACTTCCTTCTATAGTATCACAGCATACGTATTAGTTGAGTTATCTCTTTTGGCTTTGGATTTGTTCAACACAGACATATGAATGTCTTTTTTAGTTTTTTTAGTTGCACATCTGTTGTGTAAATTGATTATTTTGAATAATAAAACACATTAACCCCCAATAAAACACATTAACAGGCACTGAAAAAGAGCCCATAAATTGACTAGATGTTCATGGACGGTTGTTTGAGTGTAACTTCATGTGAACTATGCCTTTACGTTTCTTCTTGCTGTTGAAGTGGAGAATATTGTAACATTAGACCTCCTCCTCCTGCTCTCTTTTTTTCTTTTCTGTAGAACTTACCAATTTGCTGGGTGTTTTCCTTTCTTCTTTTCTAAGCTCCTGAAGCCAGGAGACAATCAAGTGACCTTCACTGAAGGGAACTGGGGTTGTTTAGGCTGAGGGGAGACCCTATTGCTCCTTCCAAAATCTGAAAGGTGACTGCAGTGAGAGCAGGGTTGGTCTCTTCTCACCGTTGACAGGAGACAGGACGAGGGGGCATGGCCTCAAGTTGAGCCAGGGGAGGTTTAGGTTGGATATCAGGAAACGCTTCTTTACAGAAAGGGTTGTTAAGCTCTGGAATAGGCTCCCCAGGGAGGTGGTTGAGTCACCATCCCTGAATTTGTTTAAAAAGCATTTGGATGTGGTGCTCAGGGACATGATTTAGCAGAAGGTTGTTAGAGTTAGGGTAGTATGGTTAGGTTGTGGTTGGACTTGATGATCTTTAAGATCTTTTCCAACCTGAGTGAGTCCATGATTCTGTATTAGTAGAAATTCATTAGTTAAAACAATTATTTTTTAATGATGCCTTAATTACAGATTACCGTAACAGGAAAAGGAAGGTAAAATAATGAGAAATTGAAATAGTGACTTTGTTTTGCAGGTTCTTTCATGTTGGTGAATACATCTGGGAGATACGCAGGACAGAAAGCTCACCTCCTGATGCCCCATCTAAAAGAAAATGATACGCATTGTATTGATTTCCACTATTATGTTTCAAGCAAGAGTGGATCTAGCCCTGGCACTTTGAATGTGTATGTGAAAGTTAACGATGGACCTATCGGTAACCCAGTCTGGAACACATCTACTACTGGAACTTGGAACAGAGCGGAACTGGCAATTAGCACTTTCTGGCCCAATTTTTATCAGGTATGTTTTTTTTTTTTATGAAATTATATTTCTTGTAGTCAGCACTTGGCTCTAGATTATCATTTTGACTTTAAAATCAAAATATTTTTCAGTATGTTTTATTGATCTTTATCTTAATTACATTTTTGCAGATGATGACAAGCGTTTTTACATGCATATAGCTATGTTTAAATGTTTACATATATTTATAGAAATATATGAGATGCATTCATACACATGCACACACTTCATATGTATGACAGATGTGAGCCCAAAATTATGAACTCAATGAATACGATGGAGAATTTACGTGGATGGCCCATAGACTAGAGGAATAATAACTGTGTGTGTACATATATCAGTAAGCAAGGTAAGTGATGGTAATTAGTTAGGATGTGTAGAAATTGTAGGACAGTGATGTAAATGGTATGGAATAAGGCATGAATATTGTCTTAGTTTCAGCTGGAGCATAATTTTTCAGAGTGTCTGAAGTGTCTGAACATGCTATGCTTTGGTGCTAAGAGAAAAACAATGTTGATAACACACCAAGGTTTATAGTTGCTGCTCAGCAGTGTTGTACAGAGCCAAAGCCATTCACAGTGATGGGCCCAAGGAGCTGGGAAGGAACAGAATTAGGACAGCTGTCTTAAACTGGCCACCGGGATATTCCATACCATATGACATCATATAGAAGGAGTTTTGAAGGGGATGGGAGTTCATCTCACTCTCTTTCACTGCTCAGGGGCTAGCTGGGTGTCGGTCTGGAGTGGTGAGCAATTGTTTGTGCATCGTTTGTTTTATGCATTCATATATATTTATATGTTTGTCATAATTATTATCTTTTTCTCTACTTTGATAAATAGCTTTATCTCAAACTATGAGTTCTACTTCATTTTTTCTTTTTGATTCTCTCCCCCAGCACACTGGGAAGGAGGAGGAGTAAGTGAACGACCATGTGGTGCTTAGCCACCTGCTGGGTTAAACCACAACAAATGTGAATGAAGTAATCACATTCAAACAATCAAGAATTTCTTCTATTGATTCCAGTCAATCACTTTAATTTCTCGATAATAAATTCAGTAATTCTTTCAGTTCATTAAGGATGCTGGAATTGAATGCCAATAGATTTTACTGCATTAGAGTCTTCAGGTTTGATTTAGATGATGAATACTTGTTGACCAATGCAGTCATAAATGGAACAACAGCTACCAAAGGAATGTGCTTCTGATTACATCCTAAAGATTTAGTGAGAATCTCACTTGCCAGTTTCTTAAAAGTATTGCTTTTCTGTATGGAAGCTTACAGATTATATAGTTATTTACTGTCGTACAACAGTTCAACAGTTTTTCTCCTTCCTATGAAAACACAGTCTACATCTACATGAACAAGTAATTTGCCTTAATAGGAGCAGACCAAAGCTATTGCTTAGGCACCTATCGTTTTCATTTGCACTGTGGTTGGTTCCCCTGCGCTGACATTTTTCACTCATCATTTGAAGCTCTCATGAGGAAGGCTATCTCAAAGACGGGGATTCTTTAACTGCAGACATCCCTAGGAAGTGCAGTGTTGTCCTTCCACAGTGTTTTCTATGTGTGTGTTATAGAGAGAGTGACAGCATTTTGATTCCTACATCAATATCCTGACCACTACTATCACATATGGTAGAGCCTTGTTGCCAAGAGTGATCAGGTGTTGATTCTTGAAGGAGATCCAGGGTAAGTTTATGGACATCTCAGCAAGCTTCACTGGAAGAATTCATGGTGTGGATCACCTAAAATTGGCCATTGATTCGGTGGAGGATACTGGCATCTCTTCCAGAAGAGTAGGCTTATTAGGAAAGTTTAGATTCTCCTAAGCATTGTAGGAAAATCTGCATACTGCTTAAAACATCAAGATGCTTTAGAGAGGCATTTTGACCACAGAGTCCAGGCTTGGTTTAGCCATAGTTCTACCTCTCACAAGGTGAAAGGGCGCCTTTCTGAAAGGTTGTGTGCCACACATTACCAATTTCATGTTAGTGTTGAGAATGCTCTCCAGTGATACGAAAGAGTCTTTCTATCTTGACTGTAACAATGAGCCTCAACGGGCAATAGAAGAGTAGAGCGTTCCACATAGAATTTCACAGCTGGTATGGGTTATAACTCTGGGTGCTTTGTAACAGAACATCTCCTGGAGGTATTTATGAGCTTTCTGGGTTGTCCAGGAGAGTTGTATGATACGCGTACATTTTGCAGACACTGGGTGAATATGCAGTTGTGTTGTTTATGCCTTGGTCTGGACCAGGTTGTCCACACTGGAGTTTGGAGTGAGTAAAGGGAGAAACTTAAGATTTAATTCCTTCTGAAAAGAGTCTGGTTTGGATCCAGCAGAACTGCTCTGCGAACCAACAGGCAGTGAAGATGAGGAACGTGTTTCAAAGCCTCACTAAAGCTCTGAAACAAACTAGTAATGGGGGGAATTTTAACAGAAGAAGCTCAGATTCTTGACAAATAAATTTAAGCTAAATTAAAATTCTGATAAAAATACTGCAAGTTGAGAGAGTTTAAAATCTATTGTTGACAATAATAATAATCTGTATCAGATTTCTAACAATATGACACATCTAACTGATGTCTCAGGAATATTGGTATTTGGCCACTGAAACAGAAAGATAACCTTTCTCTCAAGACCTGAACCCAGGACTGTTCACCTTTATTCATAGGTGAATCCTTATATGCTTGGATCTATTACTGCAGTTTAGGAAATTACTATGCATCGCCTTATATAAAATAGACACCTAGATATTTTGACACAATCTACCCTTCCTTCACTGAAGACTATATTAAGTCATTTTCTTTGCATTTGCTGCTTAAATTGTGAAATTACTCCTGCTTAAGAATTGCAATTTAGTTGATGTGCCGAAATGTCTTATAGCAATATCCATGGAGGTCCAAGGAATCAGTTTAAAATAGTATAGCTTCACTATTTTGTTGTAGATGAACTAATTTATTCTTGAGGAAGCTCTCTCTCCATTTTCATATTTCATGGTCATTGCCAATTTGTTTACCTCCGTTCTCTTAGAAATCTCTAATGCATTTTCCTTACCAATATAGTGATGGAATTTCTCTTCATTTCTCATGGAATTACAGAGCATCTGGAGTTGGAAGGGACCAAACGATCTTCCAATACAGCTCCCAGCTCCATACAGACCACACAAAATTAAAACCCTATGTCTGAGGGCAGTGTCTCAACATTCCTTGGGGCCATGACCACTGTGCAGCCCGTTGCATGCCCACCGCCCTGTGGTGCAGCAGCTGTCCCTAACCCCCAGCTGCCCTCCCCTGACACAGCTCCATGCCGTTCCCTCGGGCCCCGTCGCTGTCACACAGAGCAGAGCTCAGCACTGCCCCTCCACTCCCTGTGAGGAGCTGCAGCCACCATCAAGCCTCCCCTCAGCTCCTCTGCTCTGGATGAGCAAACACAGGGACTTCAGCCACTCCTCATACTTGTTGTTCTCTAGACCCTTCACAGTCTTTGTAGTGCTCCTTTGGACACTGTCATAGTTTTATGCCCTTTTGTGGGGCCAAAACTGCACTCAGTGCTGGAGGTGAGAAGAGCAGGACAACCCCTCCATTCCCCTCAGTGGCAGCGACCTTTCTGGCTGCCAGGGCACGTTGCTGACACATGTTTAACTTGCTGTCAGCCATAACCCTCACATACCTTTTCAAAGGACAACTCTCTAGCCTCTCATCCCCAATCTGTACATATATCTTGGGTTGCCCCGTCCCACATGCAGAGTTCGTACTAGGTCTTCTGTATATTTTGATCTGTTTGCAGGCTCTTTTCTTTTCATGGAGTCTATTCTGGGGATAGGCAAGAGGTTAGCTGCAAACAGCTGGGAGAAGGGATGGAGGTAGAGAGAAGCTATGTGAGAACATGCATTGAAGTTAGGTGAGAGCTCAGGCTGCTTAACATGTGATGGGAGGAAGCAGAGGACCCACTTGAGAGGTGTCCTGCAACAGCTCTGTATCGTAAGCTCCTGCCCTTTTGATTAAAAAAAAAATCCTTATCTCTTTTGTCATAAACTATGTCTTTTTCACATAAAATCCAAAAGCTCCAGAACTTTTTTTCAGGATTTATCAGTGGCTGGGTGACAGAATCACAGAATCACCAAGGTTGGAAAAGACCAAATGACCTTCAAGATCATCCAGTCCAACCATCCACCTGTCACCAATAGTACTCACTAAACCATGTTCCTCAACACAAAATCCAAATGTTCCTTGAACACCTCCACCACCTCCTTGGGCAGCCCGTTCCAGTGCCTGACCACTCTTTCAGAAAAGTAGTATTTCCTAAAATACTTATGTTCAATAACTGATGTTATTGAACAAATGAAAAGTCTTCTGATAATGTTTAAGGAATGATAGGAGCCTTTTTAACTTTTCACACATGAAGGCTGATAGTTTCCTGAAAGTAGTGTTCAGGAAAAGGCTCTGCTTTAGCAGATGAAGTGAGAAAGCAATACAGTGCTCTGATTTGCTTTTTTGTGTTTTAAGTTGCATATTCACATAGGCATCTGCATACCTGTGAATGCACTGTAACTCCATTCCATTAGTAGGATACCCTACAAGGGTTTTAGCTGCAGATGAAGCCAAGATGTACTGCAGACAAATTGTATGATAACATTCCACAGTTATAATATTTATATAACCCAGGATGCATTAAAACAGTGGTGTTAGTCTGTTTTGCTACTCATTCGTGAAGAATATAGGCAAAATAACTCCCACTAACGGTAACTGAGTAGAAATTAAATTCTGTAGCGTGGAGTGAATTTTAATCCAATGTCTAAAGATTTATTTGCTTAAACATGCAAAGCATTCAAAAGATTTAATAGTTAAGTGTTTTATTATTGTAGCACCAGTTATCCAAGCTGCCTAATATCTTTCATGTTGAGTTTCCATTTAGAATTGACTCTTTGGAAGTACAGTTTCTGAACAAAATAATTAATTTTTCTCAGCATACACTTTTCTTTTTACTAGGTAATTATTTGTGTAGGTTTTACCCCATATGAAAGCTGTGCGACATATATAAATCACCATGATAGCCTACATGTAACAACACTAATTGTAGTCTAATTACTGCATATTTGAACTTAAATTGTGAAGTGTTCTGTTGATTAAGACACATTTAATTCCATAATTAATGGTCTTACAAGTGCTACTGTTTAACATCTGTCTTAGGCTTTAGGGTATGTCTGCACTACGTTCCAGCTACTGATTACAGTATAGTTGCAGTAACACAGGTTCACAGTGCCAAACACCTTCTGAGGGTCAGAGATAATCAGCCCAACTTGTTCGTTTCTGCTGTGTCTCCTGGTCCCTGAGTTACTTGTTTAAAATAGCATAGATATTTCTGCATTATTTTTGTGTGTTACAAAAGGAGTTTATCATGCCATTGGAGATGGCTGCAAACAAAACAAGGCTCTGCATGATTACTTTCACCCTCCTATATACTTGAACAAAACGTACACAGACAAAAAAAAAAAAAAAAAAAAAGAGGCATTAAATGTTATGTGCTATGTAGATGTCTGTGAGAAATGGTGAGCTTGTTTTTAGGATCTTGGAAACCAGCCTCAGGTTGGGAGGCTTCAAAATTGATGCTTTGAGATAAAAGTGAGTGCTGAAAAGGCTGCTCTTCTAGTGAAGAGAGGAGATGATGTTATTGTTTTTGTCTCTTTTAACATTTTTATTTTTATTTTTTTGTCATGATTTAGATTCTCTAGTCGAAGGAAAAAATGTTGATTTCAGGGTTGTTTTCTCTTTTTTTCCAGATTATTTAATGGTTCTCAGACGAGTTTGTAGTATTTGAAATCTATTTTACATTTCTGAAATGTTTCCAGTTTTAAAACTTTACAGTATGCGAAATGCTACTACTGAGTACAGTCTGATGAGAAGCTTTTGTTTCCAATTTCTAACCCTGCAAGCAAGCAATTTGGCACAGCACTGTTGCAAGTTGCATACTATCCCCTTGTCACTTTTTATATCTTGAATTATTTCCTTTGTAATTTGCTTGGAGTCAGTCATGGCAGCACTGAGCTGAAACAAATCTTGATTTAAAAAAAATAACAACAACAAAAAAACTCAACACATACTGCAGTTGTTTAAATCCAGAATAGGAACTGATTGAAAGGATTAAAAATAATTTCTATTGGTGTATGCTACTCTGTGCACCTTCTTTAAATATAATTTCCTCTGAAGTTAGCATGAGTAAATGGGTAAGCACCTGGTATTAATTCCTGATTTTTTTCTCAGTGAAGACACAATGGAGATACAAGGTATCAATCCACATTAAGATGAGATTTACCCTTTACCAGTCTAACATTTTTCCCTGTAAATTGGGAGTTTAGGGAATAAGAAGCAGAAAATCCAACTTGCTTTTTCAAATCTGCTTAAACTTTCATTTCCTTCAGAACCTGTTTTATACAGGCTGTACTTGAAGTTTGGTTCATGCAGTGTACTTCAGTCACCAGGTAGGACAATGAGTGGAACTCTTCGGACAGTGAAGGTTATGCTCATATTCTCATATGTTGCATGCTCTACATTAAACTGCATGCTTATGGTTTCTGAACTGCGTTTTGAACTCAAACTTGGAAATGCATGTTGCCTTTTGAATGGCTTTGAATGGTCCAAAATCTTCTTGACCGAGTTGTGTGATTTAGGAGTGCATTTATTTTGAGAAAGATATGTGAGGGTAGGCCACGTATCTAAATTAAAAAAAACCATCAATATATAAATGTCCAAGAGTAAGCAGATGTGTTCTTGTTTACAAACAAAGATCCAGTGTTTTCTCTCATCCCTTGTTCCAAAACCAAGGAAACTGTTCAATCACATCTGATTTAAAAACAAAGCGAGAAGAGCATGATGTAGTAAGCCTGACAGTTTGGAGCTCAGTTTTCAGTGGTGTTCACTTTGAAGAGGTTTCTTTGGACTCTCAGGTTGGCAGCACAACCTAGGTGTTGTTTAATGTACTGAAGTGCTCATTTGAGTGTTGGACAGTGGTTGTGTAGGAATGATAGATGGAGACACACATAGCATGCAATAAATTCCTAACCTATGAGGCCAAACCATGTTCTAGGTGTGGCAGTGCCTCTAAGAGCCCAAGTAAATATGCTCTGATAGGTTTTTGTGGGTTCTGTGAAGGACGAGGTCAGAAATGTCCCTTACTGCAGCTTTGAAGAGACGGTAAGAACAAGGGCAGTCCTAGGACAGACCTCAAAGGGAGAAGTGCTCAACTTGCAGGTAGCTTTGTGTAACCACTGGTGTCTGATTTGACCAAGGAAAGGAGCAGTTGGGAGTAAAACGTAGCAGACAGTGAAGAGAAGGCAGCAAATGCAGTCGGCAGGGTGGGTGGGATGCGTGCTGGAGGAGTCTTGGCCCAGATTATGGGAAGCAAAAAAGCAGTCTAATGTTAAGGAGCTTTCTCAATACTCCTTTTTCTGTCTTGTTTTTTGTAGACTGCTATTTTAAAGTCATGTGAAGTAGAGAGTATTTACGTTAGGTACAACCCACCTTTCAACTAAAAGCATTGTGATTTTGCAACAACAAAGGCAGGAATTTACAGAGCGAGGTTGTGTGGCAACAAAAACTATTTATTCCTATTGTTCAGGGGAGCAGAGAAGTTATCGCGAGCTGCACATTTTAAGCAGTAAGCATTTACGTTGGTGAGCAGCCCCCCTTCTTTTGTTCAGCACAGAAAGGGGAAGCGGCAGGAATGAGAAGCTAATTTTGCCCTTCAGTGAAGCAGGGAGGCTCTGGGACGTGCAGCGTTAGGCCACTTCCCTGCTTCCTGCTTGGCAGGCCCAGGAGGCCAGGCAGCTCCCAGGCCAGCATCAGCCCAGCTCTTCCTGAGCAGTTGAATGTAGTGTTTTAACCAGTTGTTTCCTGCCTGATAAGGTGATGGAATAATAAGACTAACAAATCAAAGGACTGCCCAGCCTGCTGTTGCTTGGATGTCGCCTTTGTTTTGACTGGAGTCTGTCATATTGCCTACAGGTGTTGCGGCAGCTGGGAGGAAATGCAAAGTTTGGCTTCTGAAGTAGAAATGTGAAATTCTATAAAACACACAGCTTTTCAAGTGTGAAATGTTGGAGAAAGCTTGGCGTGAAACAAGATGCAGGGTTTTATTTCTAAGAGAAATAATTCGGGAAACTCATCCAGATCTGTGAATTGTCATAGAGTCATTTAGGTTGGAAAAGATCTCTAAGATCATCAAATGTCAGCTTTTTAGAAGAAAAATGAGTTACCAGAAATGTTTCTAGGTCCAGTCCTGAACAGTCCCATGCAGCGTGCAGTATGCTTACAGGGATTTGCAGGCCCATGGCACCTGTAGAATCAAATGAATTTTTTAATATACGAGGGAACATGCTCACTTGAGCAAATACTGTGGTCTATAATCTTTATTTCTATTAATAGAACTGTACTGGATTTGGATACAGAATTTGATAGTATTTCACAGCCTGTGAACAGACAGTAAATTCTATTACTGTACTTTTAGTGTGTGTCATATTCTTGAATATATGAAGGGAAAGGCACATCAGTGATGTTTATTTGGCTATAGTGTATCACTGCTGGCTATAGTGTCCCTTTCTATTTACTAATAAATGTGACTTTTCTGTCAAAAAAGACTAAAATGTATGGTCAGGTAAGTTGATAATCAGCTTGACTATTGCATGTAATGGCTGCGTAATTAAACCAACTATATTTCAACTTGGATAACTTTTCTTTGGAACTTGCTCTCCTAAGTGACAACATTTGTAATTTAATAGCACATCCAGCTGGCAGTTTCTTGATACATTGCTTGGCTTATTTGTGACAATGGTATTTTTGGTATATTGTCTAGAGATACTGCAAAATATTTGAGATCACTCATCGAATCTTTCTCTGTTGCCATAAGTATATCCAATTTAGTTATTTCAAGGTTGTAGTTTCTGCCAGTAAACTGATAGAACTGGTTTATGGTCAGTCTATACTTGTCTGTGAGTATATTGTGATAAGGAAGTACTTGAAACCTATTGGAAAATCTGTAGCTAAGCTCCCCAGTTATGGATTACAGAAATTATTTTGAGATTTTCTACTTAGATATTTGGTTTTATTGGAAGTCAGACCACTCCTTGTGAAAGGCTCTCCTACGCAACTATTTTCTGACATTAGTAAAATCCCTGTTATATGACAGTAATAATTTTAGCAGAAAACTGAATGATTTCTGACTTCTTCAAAGTTGTGCATATGCAGATATTTCCAGTACTTTTCTACATTTTAGCATATGTGAAAATGATGAGCCTGATAAGAACATTCTCTGTGCAGTGTTGGGATCGTGGATCAAGCAGACCTTTCATGTAGCTTTGTGCAAATCTCCTTACAGTGAGTTCCCCGAAAGAAACTTTAAAGAAACTTGTGACATCGATTTCAATAAAAGTAAGACTTAGAGTTTCTGTTTTTTTCTTCTTAACAGTTGAAACTCAAAGCAGCTAGAGAATACAGGAGAGAAATAAGAGAAATTGGATTTTTTTCAGGCTGTTCTTTACCTCCACACTTGGATTCAGTTTGCTCAGTGGCTTTCTTAGTGGAATCATATTTCCCCAGGAACCTTTCCACCATTTCTGAGACCAAACTGTCTACTCTCTGTTCTTCACTGCCATGTTGTAACATCCCTCTCTTTACTCACATTTTCACCACTGTGCAATCATTTTCATGCCCTACAGTCTTTCAGACCTACTCTGTTGTAAGTAGTCTTGGTAGGTCCCCAAGAAATGGAGCAGTGTCCTCCTTTTTCAATTTCCTTTTTTCAGTCTTTCACTGCCATTGAAACTCAAGGTTTCTTCGTGCAAGTTATCAGTTTCTATTTCCATTTAAATGCTGCTAAGATGAGGATAGTAGAGACCATCATTTGAAAACCTCTTTCAGTTTTTTGAATAGAAGTTATTCTTTTAAGGGCTATGTACTCATACTTCCCAGGGTAGTTCCTAAGATCAGTTCCACCAAAAAAATATTTTTTGTAGAAAAGAGATGCTTTGAAATTTTGAGCGGTCTTGATCTAGATGCTCTTCTGAATGCAAGGAGCCACATACATAAGCTGACTATTCTGTTGCTGTGGATGGGCAGTATCAGTTATGAGTGCCATCAGAGTGCCTTCAGGTATTTAGAAGTCCACAAGCTGGGGTTTGTGACTAAGCAATCTTTGTTTTGCAGAACTTGTTTCTACAAAAATTGGTTGGTGGATTTTGAACTTTCTTCATGGCCATCTCATGCTTTCCTCTTGTTGTCATGTTCACCTGGGGGCAATGTTAGCCCTGCAAGTTGAAACTCTTCTGTGAACAGGAGACAGAAATACAATGAAAATGAGATAGTTTTCTTGTCAGCTGTGTGGACTTAAAACTATATTTATGGCAATTTTACTCCACTGATGTTGAGGAGAAATGGATGGAATTTAGGAAGAATACTGTGATATTTGGGACAAAAGAGTAGGATTGTTGGCCAGTGATGATGAAGAAATGAGAAGGATGAAAAATGGTGAGAGGTGGAAAAGAATTTGTGTGTCTCAGAGTCTGTGTCAAAATCAATATTGGTCTTCTACCAGTGTTTATTCAGCAATGGAAGACTTTTAGGGGGCTGTATGTTATCCTTACAACATGCTGGTTTTTTGTATCATTCTCTTTCTGCCAAAATAATTGTTGCTAAGGGTATAGTATGTAGCGTCCATCTGCATCTATTGCAAGATCAAATGTAGCATATATTTGAAAAGTTGCTTCTAAATTTCAACTTCTTCATAAGCTGACTTTGAGCATGAGCTTCTTTTCCATTGCTTTGGAAATGTACCTGCTAATGTTACTGGCATATTTTCTTCTATTTCACATAAACATTCTTGGGCTATTATTGCCAAAGTTTGGAGATGTTTACTTCTGAGTGTGCTTAATTCAAATAACAGGAGCACTCCATTTATTTTGTGACCTATTTATAGCCATTAAATAAACAATGGCATATGGATCTGCTTTTCTTTAATTCACAGGATTTGTTGGAAGACTTAGAGCATAGAAAATACATTCTTAAAAATGAATCCGTTTGTATCTGATACTGTGTAGAACACTGTATACTGAAGAGTGGTCATTTATTTAGTAAAAGTAGGTCTGTGTTCCATTCAAATGAAATAATTAAAGATAAATTATTGATTTTAATACTTAAGATTATTAGGTAATTATTTTGGCAGACCAAATACTAGGGGGAGTATTTCTCATTATGAGCCTTGTATAATAACTCTAGTAAATTTCTGAAACAGTATAAACATGAAAAGTGCGATTTATGTTCTGGCTCTTTTTTATGACTCATTTTGAAGTTTTTTTGATTGTTCTTCATTTACAAAGAGCTCTCAAATGTTGAAAGAGTTGACATATTTTTCCATAACACAGTATTTTTATATTTCCTCTTTTATAAAGCTGCTAACAGAAATTCTCTTTTCACTTTCAGGTTGTTTTTGAAGTGGTAACTTCAGGTCACCCTGGATATGTGGCCATTGATGAAGTGAAAGTTTTAGGACATCCATGTAGTAAGTATCCACATGCTATTTTTAAGTCTTCTAAAACATATGTGCTACTATCCCTCAGTTAATGTTAAGGAAAAGATACTGAAAATGTCAGAAAACAATGTCACTACTACAAAAATATGCTAAGTATATACGAAATGTTGCTAGCTTTTGATCACTGCACCTTACCAGCTTAGGAGATATATTTTATATACCACTTTTGCACAGCATGAACCTGCATCATCTAACAATTCCTTCAGAACAAAAATCATCAAGACATTATATGTCTTTCTATCAACATCAAAAAAGGGAGGTGGACAATGCAAGAACTGAACTGATGACATGTGACTACTTTTCCAGTTCTTATAAAGTAGAAAACTCACCTGGTTGAAGGCTGTGACTTTACTAAACAAGATTGCTCAGGGTAAATCCCCAGGTAGAAAGTACACATTCATGCCTAAATTTTTGAACATTTTTTACTGCCTTATTTTCTAATATGTTTCCTTATCCTATTCCGATACGGCACTGACCTGCTAGAAGGGAGTTCTGCGAAAAAATACCTGAGTGTCCTGGTGGACAACAGGTGGGCCATGAGCCAGCAGTGTGCCCTTGTGGCCAAGAAAGCCAATGGTATCCTGGGTTACATTAAAAATAACATGGCCAGCAAGTCCAAGGAGATGATCTTTCCACTCTACTCTGCCCTGGTGAGGCCTCATATGGAGTATTGTGTCCAATTCTGGGCTCCTCAGTTAAAGAAAGACAGGGAACTTCTAGAGAGTGTCCAGTGGGGAGCTGCAAAGATGGGTAGGGGCCTGAAGTATTTATCTTATGAGGAAAAGCTGAGAGACCTGGGACGTTCAGCCTGGTGGAGGCTGCACATAAATATTTAAAGGACAAAAGTCAAATAGATGGGGCTAGTATCTTTTGAGCGGTGCCCAGTGACAGAACAAAGGGTAACGGGCGCAAAAAAAGTTCCACATGAACATGAGAAAAAAAAAAAACCTTACCCTCATCTTGAGGGTGAAAGAACACTGGAACAGGCTGCCCAGAGTTGTTCTGGAGTCTCCTTCTCTGGAGATAATCAAATCCACCTGGGTCCTTTCCTATGTAACCTACTGTAAGGAGCCTGCTTTGCAGGAGAGTTGGACAAGATGATCTCTAGAGGTCCCTTCCAACCCCTACAATTCTGTGTTTACTAAGAATGTGCAATACTTAGCTCCCCAAAGTTCTTTTAAGAGCAATATTAAAATCAACCTTATGAATTAAAAATTGAATATGGTAATCCAGGTGTCTTTAACCAAACCGCTTACGGAAACTATCATTTCACATATCTGCTATTTGTTAAGTAACACATATTAAAGTCATGCAATGAGTTGTAGGTTGTAGTCTCACTGACCGAATGACTGAGTGAGGAAAAAGATACCAAATGCTGTGTAATTGTTCATCCGCTTCTTATGACATATTGTACTTGTATGCATTCTTTGTGATTTGTAAGTGTGAGCTGCAATTTAAAATAAAAAGTGGCTCATCGGTTAATGCTAGAACACCTCATAAATATCATTTTAGTGTTAGTGGCAAAAAGACACAGACATTTCTTCAAATACGGAGACAGTAATGCAGAATCAGCAGCTATTATTTCTGAATCACTTAGTTCTAATAAACACAGCAGGCTCTCATGTTGTTAGGCAGTATTTGCACTTTTGCATTCTGAATTTATATCTTAGGTTTGACTAGTGAAGTATAAAGCAGCATTTTATCAGCATAGTAATTTTTCTTACAGAGTTTTTGAGAGGTTTGATCTGTGCATTCATTCTCAAAACCTGCAAGTACTGAGTTATATCTCGTAACGTGTAGGGTTCTAATTCTAAAGTGTTGAAATTTAGAAACTGTAATGAAATACTTCTTCAATAAAGTAACTAAAATGTTAGAAATAAAAATATCTAACTATTTACACTGTCTGCTGTCACTGAAAATAGAAAAAAGGAGAATTGGAAATAAACTATTTTGTGTATAAAGCCTTGTAAGACTCAAAATGACTTTTCTTTGTGTATATTGCCAGAAAAAAAGTACTTTCTAAATGATTAACTTTTAACAAAAATTGAAATGGGAAAAATACCATGAAACCATGACATACATTCTAGGCAGTTATCTGGGTAGCGTGGACAAAGGCCAAATGGAAATTAAGACTGCATGTAGAACTGAAAGACGTGTTTGGCAATTGGTTGGTTTGTGTTTGTGTATTTAAAAATCCTAAAGCCCCTTTCTACTTGGGCCATACATCGTAGTTCAGAGAGGCTACTTTAGCAGTGTTTGGGAAGATTGAGAAAAAAACAAGTGTGGTAAAAAGGTAAAATTCAATGTTAAAAAAATAAGAGAAACTTCCTAAGAATTTTACTGAATAGACACCCAGTAATAATTTGATAGGTGAAGAAGATAGAGGCTGTCTGTCCTGATTCCATTGGGAAATGTTCAAATAAAGAAAATTGCTACATCTAGTAAATTTGCCAAAAGGACAGCTGTCATGAAAACATTTCCTCCTGTAATTAGATACTAACTTGAGCTATTTTCTTCCATCTTTGGCTTCTTATACTGCCTTACGCTGGTCGTTAACAAATTTGGCTTCTTGAAATCTGGTTGCTTGTTATTTTCTGTTATAATCTGTAGTTTGTACCAGTGATAAGCTCTTCTAAGAGAATGTCATCAACATTTTAAACAGTTGTGATGCTCTGCTAGAAAGCATATGCTTCGTTTTGTAGTTCATTCTAATATTAGCTGTTCCATGACTGAAAGCAATGTTCGGAGCCTGGCTTATCTGCTAGTATAGATAGTGCAAAAATTCTCCTTGACTGCAGTAGGATTTGAATTGCTGGGTAACAATGCATTCTCAAGGGTGAGTTTCTATATCAAATTTCTATCTTTTTCTGTCACATTTTTTGTTCTCTCTAGTAAAACAGAAATATACATGCTCTCTTTCCTTCTGCAGTAGAGATGGGTCTTGTTTGAATATCTATTATTTGTTAGGTTAAGCGCTTCTGTATTGCTTTCATTTTTGCTTAGGAGTGTTTTCTCTTTCTAAATTAAAAATAAGCATCATAATGGAGAATGCCTTGTTTTCTGTTTTTGTTCAGTGTTGTTGAAATTAATTTTTTTGAAGAAATGCAGCTGTAGATAGCAAGAAGCATTATGTTAGCATTTTAGCTGTTTCATGCTACAATTCTAAAGCATCTCCTCTAACTGTACCTGGTTAAGAGGAAAACCTGTTTCCCTGACAACATCTCTCAACTTCTTGCTGTTTTGTCTAGTCAGTAGTCTATCTAATAAATTTTTATTCTGAGCATCAATTTATTTTCAATACAATCTTCATTAATACAGATTGTTATTGCAGAAGGGATGCTGGGCTAAGATAATTTACAGCAGGATTAATTAAATAGCACCCATCTCTTCTGCTTTTTCACAGACACAGAGGAATAAAAGAATGAAATTTAAACAACCTGAAATATAATGTGTCTTTAGTGATTTAAGCCTTTTAAAGTGGAACCATATTCCATGTGTTAATTATAATCATTTCATTTGTGTTGCTCAATTTCAATCCTTTTTCTTCTTCCGACAGCAAAAACTCCCCATTTCTTGCGTCTTCAGAGTGTGGAAGTCAATGCAGGACAATTTGCTACTTTTCAATGCACTGCCAATGGTAAATTCAGTACAAGTGACAGACTTTGGTTACAGGTAATTTGTTTACTTTCTAATGCCATAAGATCTGGAGGAATGGAAGTTCTCCTCTCTGTGAGAACTGTAAAATGTATGAAAAATGATAGAGCTGTCTATTTGATTAATTTAAATTGTGTAGTGCCTTTGAACTAATATGTATTAGGTATTGTCTTCTAGAAACTGGTACTGGTTTTGTTACATGTGGAGATCATGAATAAATGCATTATCTCCAGGGAAGGCCATGTTGCTTTCTCCTAATGTCTACTCTGCCCAACTGCAATATTACACGTGACATTCTTGGCTTGTCTCTATATCTGTTAATATAGTATTTTCCACAAAAATTTAACTTTCTTTTCAAATTTAGAGAAGACCAATATGGCACTCAAATCTGACCTTCGCTTTACAGTGCCGAAGAATCTTATCTGTATTCATTGGTTCTAATTTTTTTCCTATCCAGTAATGTAACTTCTAGATAGGTAACAGATCTTGATTTAAAGGCTGTCCTTATCCTTGTGTCAAAAAGATCCATCTTCCAGAATCTCTCTTAGCAATGGGGTGCAAATCTAATTGTTGTCTTGCTGCTGTCATTCCAGAGGTGTCTGTTCTCTACTGCAAACAATAGTTTGTGTTTAGATTTAGCGTAAGGAATCTACCAATCTTCAGTTCCCTATACTTTCTGGGTGTGAAAAAACATGTTAGAACTGAGATACTGCAGTTCCTGTCCGTCTTACAGACAATATGTGGTGAGGGAAGGGTAAGAGAAATGGATGCAATAGGGACATCGATGTGAACCTCTCAATTTTTTGACATTTATTCAATTTCAGGTTTTCAATACAGCTTGCCTTTCACCCTGCACTTAGTACAAAATTTTGTCAAGCAGTTTGGAAATGATTCAAGTATGTGGGGCAGTTTAAAAAGCTTGGTGGTTTCAGGAAAACTATCGCACAAATAAGTACATCCACTTGAAAAGTGAACTTACATGATTGTCTATATATGCATGATAAACTGTTAAGTCTATACAGAAAGAGGCCAATGAAAAGACAGTGGAAATCTGTGTTTTTATTTGGTTTTGCATGGGTATTTTCAGTTGCTGTGTTGATAGGACTGACGTTTCTCTAACCTTCTAGCCCTTTAAAAGACTGTATTATAGTGTTGAATTGTTAAATTAGACTCCTGTCTTCCCTAAACTACTGAGCTCTTTTGAAAGCACGATTTTCCAGTCAGGAAAAGAGTTTAGCACGTATGAGAAAATAATAGGTTGTTATTTTGTCAGTTATGACCTTTCCAGAGCCTTTGAACTTTTTCATAATGTTATTTTGTAAAATTGAAGGTAGGATTTATTATAAGAAAATCCAAATTCCATTCAGTTTTTCCCTAAGTTTCATAGAAGTGTTATTTTCTCTTCAGGTTTTTTGGGGGGCTTTTTTGTTGTTGTTGTTGTTGTTGTTGTTGTTGTTTTACGTGAAGTTTAGTTGGTACATAAATTCTTCGTAAGGCTGGAATGCCATTTTTTTTTATTTCAGTAACTCAATTTCCTTTTTGATTTTAGTTAGTATAAAATCATTCTTCTAAACAACCATAGCGATTCCAGGATATCTTTGCTGAGCTTAGTGAAGTGATTCCTTGCTTATACATGGTTACAAGAAGAATGTTTTCTCCATGTGAGGGATAAGAAAGTAGTGACAGTCAGCCAACTACTTTTCAAATAATTTCATATTCCTGTGGCCCCAGTGTTTATTTAGCCTACCCATGTAGTTGTAGCTCCCTCTAGTAACCTATCCAAGCTTGTGCAGATTCCAGGTGTACCCTTGTGTGAGAACAGTTTAAAAGTTGTCAGGATCTCCTGGCTTGCGTAGATTTATTTTCGTACTTGTTTGCCAGTTTCCACAGATGTCTGCTTAGAATAAGAGTGGTCAGACAGCTCAATGTGTGGAATACTGCAAGTCAAGGCTATGAGATACGCTTCCAAGTGGAATTGGCTGTGTTTTAGTGTAAAAGATCCCCAGACCTGGAGTTCTTCATCTGTCATTTGAAAACATGTGTTTTCATGGTGTGATACTGAGGAATTTTGAATAAACCTGCTCATGACACCTCATGTCATTGCCATGGGACCAAAAGTACAATGAAGCTATCTGTTAAAGCTGCCAGAAAACATAGATTCTTCTGTGTTGTATAACTAGTTAAATAGACATTAAAAATCTTTTCATTGCTGTTAATAGGAGAACCAATAATCAGTTAAAAACATCTTAAAAACAGAGGTTCTTATGTACACCAATGCCAGAATAAAATGAGTGCTGTTCTACTGAACTACTGGTCCTGTATCAGATTTTAGTGTTACTGCAAATAATTTGTGCAACCTCTCTGATACACCTACATTTATTCACTGATAATATGAAGCCCTTTCCACCATGCTTTTGTTGTTTGTTTTCCTTAAATTCAAAAACCCTTTAGGGAAAACCATAGTAGATAAATAAAAACAACTGTGTGATGATAAAAGGAACCCTTGATTTTTGTCAGGGGTTTCTCAGCATTTCTCCCATGGAAATCGTGGCACTATTGCTATTGTATTTGGACATGGCAATGCCAAAATATCATGAGATAATTTGCTTCCAATAATTTTCCAGTATCTGTCATTTTTTTCCAGATTCACATTGCTAATCTGAACGACAGGTAAACTGCTTATGGAATCACAAGCCTACTGCGTTCAGTGGCATTTCTGATTGTTTTCTGCGCTGTCAGGTTTTCCTTTTTGTATTTTATTTCTTTTATTATAGTAGCCCCCAGCCTGTATAAAGCAGTAGACATTAAGTGTAGTAGGAAATGTTTTTCTGGCAAACAAATAATTTAGGCTTTACACTCTGATAGATTGTTAGAGATAGAAGTTCTTTAAAAAAAAAAAAAAGAATGTAATTGTAACTTGGTTTGTCTCCTTATCTTTGCTGAGTAGTTGTTGCAAACGATGTAGATGTTCTTAGTTTAATAACGCTAAGGCATTGAAGCAAGTCATGTTTTATTACCCCCCCCACACACTTTTTTTTTTTTTTTTTTCTTCCTTTTCAAGCCTTTCCTACTGTTATTCCCTATGGAACATTGAAGTTTGGAGTATTATAGAAGATTTTGCAATTGAAATGGTGACAGGTTACCACAGGTTTTCTGCCCACATTTGGTCTCTGAGACATGGAATTTGTGTCATTATCTTCTGATTGGTGTTTACTGTTTCAGGAAAGAGAAGACAGAAGTTTGTTTGCCTATTCTACTGTGCAACACTTCGCAAAAAAAACCATAATTTTCCTGGTACTACTGGGCAGCTGTGGACCATAGTGCATGAGTTATGACTTCAGGCTTATTATATAATTTGACAAGTTGTGGTTACTGCCAGTGATACCATTTCAAGTTGAAGAAAAGGACTTAAGAACATGACAGAATCATACAAGTTTGTTTTTGTTACTGTAATTAATGCCCAGTTAATAAGATTATTGGCTAGATTGTATATTTATGAATTCATGTCCTCATTAGCTTACATTCTAAACACAAACATCCATAAAAAATAAATGTGATACTAATGAAGGAATGTTTAGAATGAACAGATGTGTCCCATCTACTTACATTTCCTTTATCACATCTGTGGATAACACAGGTTATTGTCGGTATACAGTGACTCACTGTGTAAGCAAAAACGTCACGTTCTGTCTTGCTGCAAGGACTATAGCAATTGCTGAAACTTTTTTCTTTTAACTTAAATTAATTCCTATTTGATACTTCAAATTTTGTAAATTGACATTAGCATTAAGATACAGTACTGGGCACTAAACAAGATGGGAATCCAAAACAATGGAAATACACCTCAGGAAAGAAAAAAAAGATGTATTCATAGGTGGAGGGCAAAGTTAGAATTTGAAGAATAGGAAAAAAAAAAAGCATGCAGAACACACGAAGCTGTTCTCAGAAAGTCGTGAGTTTAGAGTTTAGTAAATTGGTAGAAGAAAAAACACTGCATAATCTGTGCTTTTTTGGAAATAGCCTTCTTTGGGAGGGCAGCCTAGCGCAATGAAAGAAGAACAATATTTATTTACTTACTTTTACCAGAACCCTTCGAACCACAAATTTAAATAGTAGCTTAAAAATAAGAACAAAGTTTCAAAAAATTGTGGGTTTACTTAAAAACAGTTAAATATCTCTCACTGCCAGCCCAAGATATACACATAAAGATTTTCTTCTCTGCAGGTGTATGAAGTGTGAACTTGCACGTATTGCATATTTACATACACAAAATATTATACTCAGTGGTAGCTGAAATTGAAATGATTATAAAATGAGAACTGATTGAATATTAAAATAATTATTGTCAGGTCTATACTTGGGAAAATTTGTGCCTCATCAGCCTTAGAAGTTTGAATATCTTGAGCATTTATTTTTTAGTCTAATGTTTTTTTTTTTTTTTTTTCCTATAGAACTCCCATATTGTTTATTACAGTGGACAGTATAAATAGTTCCTTAATATTTGGTTTGCTTCCTAGTGGCATATGCTTCACTTTGCATACTAAATACTGTATAATTCTATTCTAGAAAGTCTTGTTCACGTTCTAAAGGAATTTTTACCACTAATCTTAGCACGACACAGTATTAAGTTGCTTCTTTGAAATGGAATAATAGGGTCTTCATTTTGTAGTTGAGGAACGTGGGCATTGGGAAATCAAAACTTACCTCTTGCTTCTGGAAACAGAATCTTAGTTATCTGTACCTGATCTTCTGCACGTGAGGCAATACATAGCATATTAAATGCTCAGTGTTTACTGGTGCTAGCTGCATTAGCACGTGCTCAGCACTTCTGGGAGTTGACCTCCAAGACTTAAATCAGGCATTTGAAATATCAGTATACAGTTAGAAGAATCCTGGGAAAAGTGTTTAACTGACTTGTGTGACATCTGTGACAGAGGCACATTTATTAAATCACACAGATTCTTAAATTATCTTGTTTGTTCCTCAACTTCTCAGACCTGATTTCCTCTTTTTATTTTGTACACTTCTCTATCTGTCTTTTGTCCTAATTTACAGCTGGTTCATTCAGTTGCTTCTATATGCTGCTGGCTCCTAAAGCAATATAGAGTGCCATTTCAGGGGAACTGCAGTTCATGTAACAGCCAGGTATCATGAAATTCTTTGGTATTAATTCCTAAAGGTTATTTACAACGTCACTAAACATGTGGCAATTACTCTTTTCAGACAGCTGTACCTTGACTCAATATAGACTGCCTTTCTTGAGAGAATGTTCCTCAAAAATGCATTGGAGAGCTACATTTGGTGAAAAAGATTAATCATTTCCACGTGTTTTTCCTGATCTCCTTCTAAAAGTGTTTGAAATTCAAATAATTACTTAAAAATATTATTGAGACACATGTATTGCAGATATGTGGACCTAAGGGTAAAAGTTATTTGAAATAACAATAGGATCTTTTAATAGGTATGTCACAACTGTGAAAAGTAACAGCATCAGACTTAGCAAAAGCAGGATGCTAATGGATGTTCTGTGATTGAAGGGGAGAAGGTCAAATCTTTCAAACCTATGGTTTATATGTACAAAAAAAAAACTACTGTATTTGCAGCCAAGAAAGAAAGAACAGCGTGACAACTGTGTCAAGTCTTCTCTACCATATGTGTACAGTTTATTACCTGTTAATACAGGATTTGATATTTCTTCTCTCCCCTGAAAGCTGTCTTTCACCTTATAAGTTTAGATAATCTTCTGAGGGTATGAAGAGGATGAAAAATTGTATTCCTCTTCATAAAAAGCTGCAAAATCTGAATGCATTATTTATTCACTCAGAAATTCTGAGTGAGAAAAAGTTCTAGAAAACAAATTATTTCCTTAGAAATACATATACATACATGCACACAACTGGGTGGTATCAAAAACAGCCTTGTGAGGATGTAGAACCAATGCAAGAACCAACTCCTGGCAAAATATGAAGATGATGTAGAATGTTCAAAATATTATGTGCGTTTGTACAACAGCCTCTGCTTGGTTATGTAAGTCTCATAAAATATCCCAAGAGTTGAATCCTTGAGTTTTATAAGAATTTCCTGTTAGAGCATGAACTTTCCGATGCCTTCATTAATTGTCATTTTCATGGAATGTGGAAACATTTTAGAAAAAACATTTCAAACATTTTCCTAGTACTAAGAAGTGCTAGTATGAAGCAGCATTGTACCTATTAAAATTAAATAATCTACACTTAGTAAAGACTTATTTATGCAAAAGATGGAACTTGTAACCTAAACTGAGCAAATAGAAAATGTTCAGAATATTAGACAGAGTTTGATTCTGATCTCTGGGTGCTTTTATGTACTATGGGAGTTCAGGAAGCCACTTTTCCAGCTCCCTCTCCTAAGACTGATAAACAACTTTGTGCATAGCAAATATTCATAAGTCCGTTGACTTGAGAAGAGCTTCAGCAACTTGTAGAAACTAAAGATTTTGTCATGGATCCTAATGTATGTGCATACTGGTTTGTTTTTTCCTGTTATCCACAAAGGTAATTTTACTGTTATAGTGAAAATAAGTGCCCTGTAGGAAGGAGAGAAGAGGGCCTTACTACATAGAAGAAAGCTAAATGTTTTTTAGATTCTGGTAACCATTTAATATCGTTTCCATTTTCTGTTAATTTCTTTGTGTTCCCCTTTTGAGTACAGTGTATATTTAGTGTCTTTCTTGCACCCAGTCTCTTTTCTATTAATTACCATTAATCACTTTTAATTTATTTACTTTTCATTGATTGTGTTGTAATCTTAGTATACGACACAAAAAGTTCTGTGAATGACAGAATATGAGGCTTGTGATGTGTCATGTCTAATAAGCCGCGTACTTTTATGAAAACTTTTCTTGCATTATCTGCCTTAAGTGTGCATTGTCTGATGTCTGTAATACACCGAAGTTGGAGTTTCTGCTGTGGGTAACCTTGTTGTGATGTTTGTTTTTACGGATACAGTAAGAAGTTAAATACTCCTTCAAATGTGACTGGATTATGTCAAGAGATTGTAATTCCTTGAGGATAAAAGAGAAACTGGGGACTTAACACACATACGGATAACCTAATCATTTTTACCAATTTCCTAACTAACTGAGCCATATTTATGTTTGGCTAATAAAAATTTTGTATGCATGTTAGCAATTAAGGTTGTTGTTTATTATGGGTACTAGTTCTCCTTTTTAATAGATATAATGCATTGTAGAGACAAGTCACTTGTAGCGTACCCTAGGAATTGATGCTGGGGCAGGTATTGTTTAACCTCTTTATCACTGTCCTGTATGATAGTACAGTGCACCCTCAGCAGATTTGCAGATAATGCAAAGTTGGAGGAGTGACATATGCACCAGAGGGTTGTGCTGCCACATCCAGAGGGACCTTGGCACACTGGAGAAATGTGCAGAGAAACCTTGAGAAACTGATGAAAGGGAAGTGCCAGGAAAGGACTAACCCCATGCACATGTTGGAGCTTGACAGTGTGAAAAGCAACTCTGCAGGGAAGAACCTGGCAGTCCTGTGGGCAAGTTAGTCATGAACTAGCCATGAGCCTTTTGCAGCAAAAAGAAGGACAACAGCCTTCTGGTCTGTACAGGGGGAGAGTTGCCTGCAGTTCAAGGGAGATGATCCCTCTCATCTGCTCAGCCCTGGAAAGACCATCTAGAACACTAGGTACAGTTCTGGGCTTCCCCATATGAGAAACATGTGGGCACAGTTAAGGATGGCTTAGAAACGGGGAGATCAGGGAAAAGGGAAAGAGCTGGGACTTCTCCAGACTGGAGAAGACTCAAGGAAAATCTTGGAGGGAATAGGAGTGAAGTAGTCAGACACTGAAACAGGTTGCCCAGTGAGGTTGTGGATGTCCCCTCCCTGGAAGCATTCAAGGGCAGGCTGGATGGGGCTTTGAGCAACCTGGTCTAGAGGGAGGTGGCCCTGCCTATAGCAAGGGAGTTGGAACTAGGTGATCTTAAGATCCCTTCCAAGCCAAAGCATTAATGATTCTATGATTCTTTTCCATGGTGCAAGAGGCCATGGATGCAAACTGAAGTATAGGAAACTCCACTTAAATATTAAAAGAGAAAAAAATATTGTTTGGCAGTTCAAACTGGAACAGGTTGCTTGGAGAGATCAGGGAGTCTCCATTCCTGGAGGTAACTCAAAATTTGGATGCAGACTCTATTTGACCCTACTTTGAGCAGGACAGTAGGACTATCTAAGAGGTTCTTTCCAACCAGTTGTTTTATGAATCTGTGACAGTTGGTTTAAAAATCACTATTCCTGTCTTTAGAACTTAGCAACTTTATTGGTAGGGAGATTCTGAGATTGAATTTTTTGAGTTTGACGTGGCTCAATGTACACATTGTTTTTCAGTAGTTTACTGGATTCAACTCTTATCATTTTAATATCTTTGACAGTCTTTCCTGTTAATTTCTACTTGTGTCAGTTTATACTTCCTTTTTCTTAATTTACTTTGACTATCATAAAGTATAGAAAGGAAGTGGTCAACAATAAGAGTATACAGAAAAACAGCAAAGCTATGTTGGGATGAAGTTAGTGTCAGCAAAGTACTGAGTACTCTTACTGCTGGCAGTACTCTCCAAGTTTGCTTTAGGAATAACTTTTCTAAATAAGGAAATAGTATATTGTAATAATATGGAAATGTGAATATTGCCAACTTGCCACCCTATTGGTTTTACATCCAAGAGCAGTGAAATCTTTTCCACCTTTGCAGTGTGATATGCAGGATGATTCTTGCAAGAGGTTTCTGAACAAACAGAAAAACAGAGGCCAGTTTGCTACTTCAGTGCCCCAGAGCAAACGTGATTGGATGTTAGACTGGCATCTTATTTCCACCCACTTCCTATGTAATGTAATAGTTGTTCTCAGAGCTTCTATGACCAATGAAAAGCATAGGAGGAAAAGTAAAATGCTTGATGTTGCAAAAGGTACTCAAAGTTTACATGCTGTCCGTACTCTACTTGTATGAGACAGTGTCACTGATGTAGGGAAGACCAAAATAAGCCATATATTTCTTGTTCTTGGAAACAGTCCAGAAACCTGGTGTATTCTGGGTTAGGTTTTCTAATACACCCAGGTTGCCCTGTGTGGCGTAAGAGCCAAGTGTCAGTAACCATGAAGAAATGTCAACATGTTTTGTTATTACTATTAAATAAGTACATAAAAGGGTAGTTGGAAGAATAAAGAATAACTCCTAACCTCAGGAACCAGTTTCACCATTCCAAAGTGATGAGAATGCAAATCACAATTTGGGAGCTTGAAATGTTATCGAAGATATTTTATTTCTGGTGAAAATATCTGACAGAAGTCTGTATAAAGTTTTACATTATGGCATCAGTCGAAACTTCTGATAAATCAAACTCTTTAGATCAAAGAGCAACATAGACACTACTGATACTAATACCAAATCAGAAACTAAAAAATTCAGATGCGTGAAAACAGGCAAATTTGATGACTTTGATGAAGAAAAGTAAGTGGCTCTTGATGAGCGTAAGTAACTTTTGAGGGGAGAGTTGTGCATATTTCTCTGTAGTGTCAGTCATCCATCAGGCTGCAAGGAGTGATATAAGGTATTGTTTCCCAGAGGTGATCCTTCATCACTTGTCTTGGAAACAGTCCAGAAACCTGGACGCTACTCTGCCATACTTGTGACAGTAAAATACACTGTTTTCAATTAGTGTATTAAATTGTTGTTGCTTATATATGGAGTAAGGAATCTGAAGACTTGTAATGTAGGTTGTTTTTTTTTGTTTGTTTTTTTTTTTCTGTCTTGAAAATAGCCTTTTTATCACCAAGGAAAAAATTATCCAAACCTGTAATTCTCTGTTTAGTAATCTCCTGTGACCAAAAGAGATCGATGAACATATGCAAACTAGAAGGGATGCATGAGTCCTTCCCTCTTCTCCATCTCAATCCATCTGTGCGCATATTTTCATTTGGTAAAGTAAAATACAAGAAAAGTTACTTTGGGATTAACCTCAGCAGTCAAACCTTGATATTCTTGTCTGAATTGGAAATGAAGGGACCAAATTAGTGTTCTCTTTTTCAAGAGCCTTGCTGTGATGTATTAATGTTCCAGTTTTTCTGGAGTGTTAAATAATGTAGTAAATGGTGATTGGCAGATCTGAGATAACGAAACAGCTGACCTGTGCCACTTGGGGCAGGTAACATTCAACTTGCACCTCAACAGTGTGTTAAGTATGCCTGTTGCTGGACCCTGAAGACTGTCTTGATCTGAAGTGCTGTTCAGCAGCAGCAGAATTGCTTAGGGACACATACAAGTCAGGCAACTGATGAAGTAAATTCAATCAGCTTTCTGTGCTATGCTCTTGGACCTTTGGGAGAAAGAAGCAGTGACCTTTACAATGAATACTGTAGTTAAAATGTACAGACTCCCTGCTGGGAGGCATAGTGTTCAAATTGGAGCTATATGGAGGCTTCTTTTTTAAGACCAAGGGCAGTTTAAGCTCGTTTGAGGCAAAGAGAACTGAAGTAAAGACTAAATTAAATTAAACCCAAAGGAAAGACAATAGGAAGGGAAACAGAGCATTGGAGAATGTCTGTTATGGGGGTGGTTGTTGAACAATGGGACTGACTTAGTAATTAAACTCAAACACCTCCAACCAATCCTCTCTACATGAATTTCTCTTCTGCATAAGCCAATGTGTACATTGGTTATTATTGATTATTACTGCTATGATTATCCTCACTGTTGAGAGGTATATTTTACCCATTGATGTGCATCTCTTACCTCCTCACACACCAAAAAGGCACCCTGAGCAAGATGTAGGTTCTTGTCATGAAATGTGTGTTTTCCTTGGCTACTTTGTAGGACTCATCAATGAGTTTTGACTGTTATTCTGGCTGTTTAAAACTTTCAAAGATTTAAACTTGAAGTTGTCTCCCAAACTTGCATGATAGACTTTCTTTACATGCCTCTTTCCTTTTCAAACAAGCTAACACTTTTCATGAAGAGAATTTTTGTTTTTGTGTGTGTTTTTTTTTTTTTTTACCTGTCCTGTTATATAACTGGAGAGAAAAGGCAGACAAATGCCTACATCACTCTCCATCGTATGTACAAATGAAAATTATGCTAATGATCTTTCCTTTCTCACTTTCTCCTCATTGCTCTCCTCCTTCCCAGTCCCTCCATATGCCTATGCCTGGCATCTGCAGAATTCTAAACCAAAGTATTGAAAATCACCTATTTAGTCTTCATATTTTTTTAGCAAGGTAGCTCTTGTAGTTTTTTTAATACAGGTAAAAGCGTAATGAGTACTTAGTGTTTTGTGTTTCAAAGAATTAAGATACAGAGTAAGATTAAATGACTTAATAAATAGAACTATGGGTTCAGCAAAATGCTTAGCATATGCTTGGATAGTTGCCATAATTTCTTTATGAAACAAACTTATCCTTTAGAGAGAGATTTTCTAGTGCTCTGTTTTCTCCAGATGTTTCTGAGAACATAACTCTGTACAAATGATTTTGGATTCCGTTGTGTGCCATTAAAGATGAATGGAAAGAAGGTTTGAGATTTTTACATGTTTGTGAGCACTGGAAAATTGTCAGAGAATATTAACATTTCTCAATCAGTCTTGCATTTCATGTAAAAAATATAAAATTAGCAGTTTTGTTGGTGTTTTTTTCTTTTTTTTTTTCCTTTTGAAAACCTGTCTGTAGTAATAAGAGATCTGCTCCTGTCAGAACAAAACAGAAGAGATTCATTATGTAAGTACTGAGTATCTGCCTTGGGTAAATTACAGTGAGTTTAGTGGCTTCAGAAAATAGAATAATGTCTTTGTTTACTTTCTGCATGTTTAATTGTATCTTCAAATAGATAATGCTGCTTGATATTTAATAATGTGACTACTTGATGTGTAGCTTCAGTGTATTTTACAATTTTACCTTGTAGCTACAACAGTCATTTAGGTTTAGTCATAAGAAATAGAGATTTATGTGGAACTATGTCATTTGAAGAAAAGGATAAGTAATCAAACATAAAAAATATTGAATCCTGAAATCTTTCCTGAACAGCAGAACAATAGCATTTTGCTTGAATGCCCATGAGTTACTCATACAGAGCGCAGTTCTGGCTCACAGTAGAGCAATTCTGAACAGGGCAATAATAATCTTTTTTCCAGCATGGCCTCATTACTTGAATGAAATACACTTGTTAACTTATACAGATAGAATAAATGCTGGATAATCATAGGATCTGCAGTGGTTCTAATCTAGACTGACAAGCAGTTGTCTTGGTTATGAAAGCAATTCTGGAAATTCAGAGGTAGAGTCAACTATTGAAATTATTAGAATGAAAAATATGAACTCTGTGAAGCAATTTTGTTGAGATATTAATTGCTATTTGATTTAGATTTAATACGTGTTTTAAACCAAATTACTTCTGGCACTGCTGATGCTATTTGAGATCCCACTGGCACGACTCTAATCAGGATTTTATAAATGTGCGTATTTGAAAGTGGGATAATGCAAACCCTTTCTTTTAATAAATGTATGAAAAACTGCTTAATCTACCTGCCTGAACAGAGGGTAACTGACCGATGCTTCCTTTTAAGTCTCTTCTGGCAAAATTGTTGAAACACTCTCTGAGAATGATTAATGCAGTGCTAGTGATGGATATAACATCCCAGAACTTCAATCCCTTTGAATTACTGCTGCATTTTTTTAAAACTATTTCTGAAAGCTTTAATATGTATCTTGTTGCTACTAAATTGCTGTTCATTTAGAAGGCTTAGTGTTAGTTCATTGCCTAAACGAGACTGTAAGTCTAATTTAAATAACCATCAGCCTATTTTTACTCTAGCTTGCCTAGAAAGGAAAAATAATGTGCATTTTTAGGGTGTTTTATGCTGTCTTTGGATGAATTTAATATAGTGGTACTAGAAGAATGAATTTTCAAGCTGTTTATATCCCAAGATTAAATTAAGATTTTTTCAGAATACCTGTATGTTAAATTACATATTGCTTAATAGAAAACGTATTCTTACCAGTGGCTCACCAATTAATTATATTCACTGTTTTTCATAAATAGCATCCTTGATTTGTTTTTGTTTGGCTTTGTTTAGTTGGTTTTTGTTTTGGTGAAGCGTTCTCTGAACATTTGAAAACATAGAGGTTTCTCAGCAACCGGGGGAATCTGCTATGTTCATTTTTGGATCTCAGCATTTTACAGTCCATTTTTTTGCAGTCAAAATTCTTCTGTGCTAAGTTAGGTAGGTCTGCCTTAGAGATGCAGCCTTTGTACTCCAAACAGGCCTAGGATTAAATGATTAAGGTAGTTTTCTCTTTCCAAAGAAGTGTCCTGTTCATGCAGTTTTCCAGGTCCCAGAGGCAGAAGGAGCTAGCAGGCTTAATGTGCATTGAAGCCTCAGTCTTTCACATGGCACGACAGAACTATTGAGCAAAGTAAAAAGAACTGTATTTATCCTGGTGAACTGAATTTAATAGGAAACAGTTGCACAAAGCACAAAAACCAGAAAGACCCTACGAAGTTGCTCTGACACTTTGTTTTAATGGTCTTTAATATACAGTGCTATCATGTTTCATTGAAAATCATGAATTGTAAACTGGTTTCTGCATTCAGACTAGTAGATTACAGACCTGTTGGTTTTTGTTTAATTTTCATTAAGATATGATGTATTTGTGAGGACTCTCACATAAAGATTATTAATTTGCAATTCAGTTAATTTCAGCATCTATCTTAAAAGAGCTGAGATCGAAGCTTTTTATTGCTATAATTGTTAAAGCAATAGATAATTGACCACATAAATGGTCTCTTTTATTTGTGAAACTTCCAAGTTTTGCATTTGAGTTTAAAAATCATTTTTGTGAATGCTACTAAATATAATAAATTAAAAAAAAAATGTAGATGTCTTTAATATATTCAGTAAAAAAATGTTCATTTGGTATTAATGTGTTATTTTTAGGTATTCTGAATGAAATAGCTGTTCATAATTTGCATGAAGCAAGCACTTGTTGTTTATCATACAGTATGCTTAAAGGGACATGTTAATATAGAAAAAGAAATATGGTTCATACATTCTCCCATAGAGGTGCCCACTGTCATAGCTGTGCAGCTTCCTGAAGATGCTATGCAATGAGTCAGAGAGGAGGACTGTGAATCACAAAAAAAGAAAGAGAAGCTGGCTGTGTGGATGCAGTTAAAGTAGAAACATTTCTGTATTTGTTTGTGAAATGGTAAATAAGACTGATTCTGAAGAAATGCTCTTTATTGCACTTAGCAGTTGTTGAAATAACTGGTTTTGGAAGGGCTTTGCAGGTTTAGTTCAGTTTTTCTTTCCTCTATATTTTGTGTTTAACTCCCTTCATTTTTATTTTCTCATTGCCTGTGAATTGAACTCTTCTTATGCTTGAATTTATCACTTTGATTACCATTAATTTATGCTCAGGCTTATATCAATCAGGTGACTATTCTCGTTTACTGAAGACTGGAAAGACATGCTCTTTTGAGCTATATTTCCTCTTGTGGAAAGTAAACAAATTATGTTTTTTAGTCTCCCTCTATTCCAAACACTACTTTTTCCTTGGAAATATATTTTTCACAGAAAGACTATTGGAAAAAAAAACACATCTTTTTTTTTCTTTGAGCTTTGAGAATGTCATACTGGTGATTTCTGTAGGATTGCTAGAGTTCTAACATATCATTAGAAACATTGCACTTTGTGAGTTTGTAACGTTTAAGAGAAGTCAGGCATGATCTTTATTTATACTAATATACATATACTTTGCAGGTGTGTTGTAATAATGATAATAAAGGCTTTCTATTATAGAACTCCTTCATGAATTTTGAAGGCACCCATAACGATCTGTTTCATATATGAATTCCAGTGGGGTACCAAAAGCCTCAAATCTTCTTTAAAGCCAAGCTGAGTTCTCTTTAGCGCTCACAGAACTTCATTATTTGAACAAAATGATGCATCTCTGTGAAACAAGCTAAGGCTTCTATGTTTCCCAGTCAAAATTATTGACATGTGAATGGATATCATGTGTAGCACATCCCTATAGTCAAGTTACTTGATTAAGATGTCTGCTGTTCTAGAAAAGCAGTTAAGATATTTGAAATCAGGTGAGATTGGTATGCTTGGGAATAAATGGAAGGTGAAAGAGATTAAGCTGGTGGTGGTAAGGATCTGTAGCAGGCAGTGGGAGGTTCTAATAGGTTTATGTTAGGAGACTGCCAGCAGGGAGTGGGAATGCATCGCACTTTGCTCAATCTTAAAATGTGCAGTTCTTCAGTTGTGTTGTAACTTGTGAGGATCCCGTTAAATTCTGACCATAGAAGCCCCACATGAGGGGTAGGTGTGCACTGCAGCTGGAATGCGGAGGTTCTTATTCACACTTAAAATCAGCTGAGCTAGTGTAGGTGCTAGAATTAATCTATGCGTGATGGCAAGTTGTTTCCTAGAGAGTTATTTACAGATTTCTTGGCAGGAGGACATAGCCCATGCAGAGCTTCCTGTTGTTGCAGATAGAAAAAAGAAAAAGCTATCATGGGTAGATGCAACATAAGCACGAGTCTTTGAAGTCTGAGAACTGCAGAAAAACTCTTTAAAGCAGTGATCTGTGACTGCTTAGCAGCTCTGATAATTAGGACTAATCAGTCATTGTTTTAAGAATTGAAGAGTATATATGACTTTAAATAATGTTAATTCTCCAAAAACATACATAACCTATTCAGCTTGCATCCTGCTATTTCCTACTGTTTTTGCTTGAATGATAATACAGTGGCAAAATCATTAAAAACAGTAGTTTTGCAGCAGTTGTTTTGGATGCTTCTTTCCAAGTTTTGTTTTCGGTATATACCATGTCAGAGCAGTCAGTTTATCTGCAAGTTCGAATTCTAGGAATTCTAAGGAGCTGGCAGTAGTCTAAAGTAATTGCCATGTAATAGTTTGAGTAAATTTTAAGGCATGGCAGTACATTCTTTGGGCATCCTATAGGTTTTTTTTTTCTTCTTTTTAATAAGGTATGTGTCACCCATGTTTATTTTTTAAGAGGAAATAACTCTTGCGTTACAGTGTTAAGAGAGTGCAAACAGTGTTTATGATTAATTATCCTGCTTCTTTGGCATCAATGGCATGATTAACATTGACTTGGTTTTGTGATTATGGATACGTTTAATTTACTGCAACTATTTCTTGTAGCTTTCCGGTTTTACCTGGTGCTTTAAGGTTACATTCAGTAGGCTGACAAGTGAAGGCCATAACAAATTGAAGTCAATGTTTCCTATATAGGTCTTAAATTCTGTTGGATAAACTATAAATTCCAAGGCAGAGAAACAGACATCACCAATTGTGTTGACAGTTTATGGAAGCTAGCGCATGACCCTTGCTCTGCCTGAAGTTCCTGGATTCAGGAAAACCTACCAAAAATAACTGGTATATTAAATACCATAAGGTTGTATATGCCTTCCCAAAGATAACATCTCTGGGGAGGTGCTTGATGGGGTTTTCCGTGGTTTCTTATAATGCTTTAATAATGGCAGTAGGCTTCAATTTATTGAATAACTTACGTTTGTGTGGAAAGTACACATTTGAATAACTGTTTTAAGTAGATTTTGTGTATAATTTTTTTAACCATCTCTAATAATTAGGTTATTACATTTTTTGAAGTTTCTTTGACCATTCCTAGTGGATCTAATGTATTTTGTGGCCAGCTAGAGCATGAGTTCTGGTGAGGATATAAGAGCTGTCTCTTAACCCTCAGCTTCATTTCAGAGGATGTGGCAAGACATCATCTCTGTCCTTTTCCATCTACTCCCCTCTCTTTTCTTCTTCCAGACATGCATTGGATGACAGGACACAGCAGGCCAGGACTTAGGGGCCTGGTGCTCCTCAGCTTTATGTAGATAATTGTCTTGTTCTGTGCATGCAAGACGTTGAATTGAGAGCAAGATGTTACACTGGAAATCGCCCAATTTCCAGTATCGTGCTGAGAAACTGGGAAATTGAGACAATTTCAGCCTTGGTAGTCATTCACCTGGTAAATCTGTGGCAAGTCTCTTCCACCTGACTTGCTGATAATCCCAAGTGTAGGTTCTGTTATATGACAACCACACACTTAGATTTCCATGCTGTGCCAAATGCATATGCTGAATAGCAGATGTGGAGCAGAGTAGAAAATAGAGACTGCGTATGCTGTTATATGCTTCTTTAGGAAAAACAAAACTGAGCAAAAACCAATGAACTTTAAGTACTTGTGTAAGGTAAGCCAAGCAAGTAAAATGTTACACTGCTCTCCAATTTTTCTATTAGTTAATCTATAAAGAGTTGAAAGCAGCTGTTCCACATGAGTGGTTGCCCACTGATGATGAATGTTTTAACTCACATGGGAAGGCAATAGCGTCTCACACAGTGTAAACATCTGTAAAAGTAATAGTGCAGACGTCTGCCTTCACCTTTCCTCCTCTCTTGGGGAGCTTAAGAGAAATAGAATTGTTTTTCAGGTGTTTTTTGTGTTGTGTTTTTTTTTTTTTTTTTTTTAAGTGTGACTAACAATATTTTTTATTTTTATTTCTTTGCCTAGGGTATTTACGTGAGGGATGCACCTTTGAAGAACATAAAAGTGTTCAATGTTCGACGATTTGTAGCTCTTTTTAATGTGGTAAATGCCACGAAGCGGGATGCTGGCAACTATCGCTGCATGATTCGAACAGAAGGAGGGGTTGGAGTATCGAACTATGCAGAACTAATAGTGAAAGGTATTTCACAATTGGATCTCTATTTTGTGCTTGGAGTATTGAATAAGGACTTGCAATTGCTAGTTTACTAAGGATGTCACCCATAGCTGATAAAAGATTCAATAAATAGGCTGTTCATGTAAATTGTAGAAGTTTATCCAGCTGTAGCAAGGAAATGACAGAAGAAACCAGAGCTAACTGGTTAGTTGTGGATTTATTGATTTAAATATTTCTCTCAAGTGTAGTGACAGACAGCATTTCTGGTTTTAAGAGCATAAGATTTTTTGGAAGATATGAATCTAATACTGGCTATTTACTTCCATGGTGGAGATAACATTCAAAAACCTATACTTAGTTCAAAATCTGAAAACTTTACAATGAAAGAAAACATTTTCCAACATATGGAGAGAGATTTTTTAAAAACATCAGGAAACTCTTATGTGTGAATAAAATGGGCATAAGGATGTCCTTCCTTGTATCTTAATATTAATTGGTTTTGGTTGTTTCTTACTTTATACTAACATTTTGGAGGAATGTAGTGCTATTTTTGTTCTTTTAGAGAAAAAAAAAAGATATTTTATAGCACCTAATTTGGTGAACCACATTACTGTGCTATGTCTTCCCTTTCTGATCAGTTCTGGGCCTAAAAAAGAAAAAGTGGGATGAAGGGCTAAAGGGTCTTTTTCTGAGACCAATTTGATCCAAGTTGGCAAGCAGAGAAGGTATGCCCTTAAATGAAATCCACTGAAGGTGTGGATTTTTCCACTATGAATTAGGTAGGACACAATTGCATCTACTATGCATTCTCTGATTTTAGAAACCATGTCCCTTGTTGAATAGGATTTTTTCTTTTGACTCTACAGCTATTAGAACATATAACTGATCTAATGATATTAAGCAAGTGTATAGGCGAAGGAATAACACAAGTAAGAATCTAATTCTTATGTAGTATTTTTGATACTCTGCCTTTCAAATTCTGCTCTAGGTTTTATCTTTTAATTTAAGATACGTTTCTTATGATACAGTCTTATAAGTAAAGAATCAGTACATACTTCAGTATGGTTCTCATTGCAAAGAGTAGACCGTATAAGGAACTTTATTATTAGTTGATCTTGGATTCAGTCCTTTATTTCTCCTATTTCTTCAATAATTTTGCATGCTGATAAAAGTGTATAATTTTTCAGACCTTTTAAATGATATGATCCTTTTCCCAAATTATTTCTGATTTTGTTTAGATAATTTATATGTAGGTTGATAAGTGAAGTATGGAATAACTGTTATATATTTGAAAACGTACCATTGATCTTGTCTCTGAAGACAATATAGAAAGTATATGTACAAGAAAACTAGCTTTAAAGGAGAAGTTTGAAGAACAGGAGGAACAGTAAATAATCAAACTTAAAAGTTACAAAAGAAAAGTGAAAGTGAGGCAGAGAAGAGGACAATAGAATTCTCACGGAGGAAAAGTAGGAAGGCTAATGGTTAGGCTGTAAGTATGCTTGAGTTTTTTCAATTAAATAAAAATTGGGGGAGGATACTTAAGAAAAAAATGGGGAGTGGAATAATGGAAAGATGAGATCTCTAGAACAGTGTAAAATGAATGTGGGATTGGGATTTTTTTTTTTTTTAGTTGATTGGTGAAAAAGAAACTGGGGTTATAGATTAGTTAGCTTGGGGAGTAATTGGTCACTAGTAGAAGATGCAAGAGATACATAGAACTTAGGAAAGAGAGAAGAAACGTATACACCCCACCAAGAATGATAAGGCATCTTTCAGACTTCACAGCATTGCAAACCAGAGGGATAAATGAGAATGAATGAGACAGATAAAAGATTGACTCCGTGACAGGAGATACAGAAAACCAAAGTAGTTAAGTGTTCTCAATTTCTTTGATTTAGGGTGCTTTATTAGTGCTCCTTTTGTGGTGCAGTAGATGAAATTATGAAGCATTTCATTAAAGCACTTGTGTTTATCCAGATTCTTTCAGAAAATTTGCACTGAGCACTCTGAGCAATTGGATAGCCTTAGGGTGTAATCCCATTAACTACTTGTGGAGTGGCAAAGTAATTATGGTAATCCCTGTTGCCTGTATTGGAGCTTCTATGAGAGCACCTGCAGGTCATTCCTTCTGACTTAAAAAGGCCCATTTTAAGCATTGTGCTGTAAAACCTTAGATGGCTATAGTTAAATAGCACCACTAGAAACTAATTATTAATTAGTAAATATGCTTTCTTACTGATGATGTATAATTAAGAAATTGTATTTTCTATTTTTTTCAGCAGCTTTTCTGCAACGTTAGTTGGCAGAATTCAAAGCTAATGGATTGATTTAAGTGCAGCAAAATTTTAGATCGTCACCATCAATAAATAATGAGAAATATAACCATATTGCATGTAATGTTTAGTCTACTTGGGAATTACTGATGGCTTAATAATAGTATGTATAGAAGCAGTGATGTAATTATTCCCCTCACTTTGTTGGAAAAGAAGAATCTAATTCTCTTCTCATTTGCACTGGGGTAACCAAGATGACTACTAAGTGGAATTTCCCTGGAATTACATTGCTGTGCTGACAGGAGAGTCAAACCTAGTTTTTTTAAGTTAGAGAGTCATCTCACAGAATCACAGAATTTGCAGGGGTTAGAAGGGACCTCAAGAGATCATCAAGTCCAACCCCCTCTCTAAAGCCGGTACCCTATAATAGAGTCCAGATGGATCTTGAATATCTCCATAGAAGGAGACTCTGTAACCTCTCCACAGCAATCTGTTCCAGTGCTCCACTACCCTTACTGTAAAGGAGTTGTTCTGCATGTTGTTACAGAACTTACTATGTTCAGGTTTTAGGCTGTTACTCCTTGTTCTATTGCTACACACGACCAAGAAGAGCCTGGCTCATCCATTTGCCTCCCACCTCCCTTTAGGTATTCATAAACATTAATCAGATCCCCTCCCAGTCTTTTTTTTCCCCAGGCTGAACAGTGCCAGATTACTCAGCCTTTCCTCATACGGGAAGTGCTTCAGGTCCTTTGTATTTTTGTGGTGCTCCACTGGACTCCTTCTAGGGGATCCCTGTCTTTTTTGAACTGGGGAGCTGAGAACAGGATGCAGTATTCTAAATCTCATCACATTTATTGTGCTGTCTTTCCTTTTGTTTACTGAACTTGTAACACAAATTGAAAATAAACAGGTATTTTTTTTTCCAAAATGGCTTTCCCTTTAAGTGGAGCCTTAAAGACATCTGCACGGTAGAGTAGGTTACTACTTTGTACAGTGTTCACACTACTTCATTGTAGGCTTAGTTTCACTAAATAGGAACTTCCTCTAAGTGGACTCTAAATACTTTCTTATGTAAACATCTTTAAAGTTTGCAGTGTTGCCTTGATATGATGTTGTGTAGACTGGAGGCCAGGTCCAAGAACTTTTGAAATCGGCAGGAAGAATTTTAATATCAGGCATTGAGAACCAAACCTGAAATCACAAAGGAATAGGAATTAAATCTTAATTTTGAGGATGATATATACATAGGAACATTTGCCAGCTTCTTTTCTTTCTTTTTTTTTTTTTAATTTTATTTATTTATTTTTTTTACCTGAACAGATATGGTTCTAACAAGGTTTATTTGCTATGAGGGAGAGGAGGGAAAAGCAATTAAAAAGCTGTCAGTTAATCCCATGTTATCTTATTAAAGAACTGTAAACATGAATATTGTCTAGTTAATGAGCAAAACTCCTGTCACTGAACAATTAGCTGGGCTCTAAATGTGAAGGAAAAAAAAAAAAAGGATTTTTTAAAAAACTTGTTTCTGTTCTCTTATATGCCCTTTAGAGAGTGGTGAAATAAAGTATTGATTGCTCTATTTAAATAAATCTCAAATGAGAAATTTTCAGTTTTACCCAAGTGTTTGTTCTGATAGGAAAGGCTGAAAAGACAAGTGCTTTGTCATTGTGTGTGTGTTCAAACTACACAGTATCCTCATCTAAGTTTGTCAGAAAACCAGATTGAAATGTCACTTTATCTAATGGAAGACAAGAAATTGGCCTTGTCAGATCACCCACTTATTGTAAAAAAACCCAGCAGTTTATATCTAATAGATGACATAAAAGTAATCAAACACTGAGCAAAAGGAAAACAGTAAGGTGGAATTGATTAAATGTATTTGCTGAAGTAAATTAGACTTCTACATACAGTCCCTATGTTGAATTTTTTCTAATAGCAGGCAGATCCAATGCAGATTGGATTTAGGAGAACAGAATGAGCCTGTCTGAGCAGACACCAGATTATTACAGAGTTCAGACTGCTTATTGAGTTCAAACAAGGTAAACCTACGTGTCAGATTGGTTAAAGGGAATTTTGTTAGATTTTTAAGTGAGGGCATAGAGAGGTAGCCATCTGTAATGTTGGCAGCTTAAATGCCTGCATCTTTCAAATGAAAGATTTAACACCAGAAACAGAACTGGAGATCATCTGAACCCGTAGAACAAAGTCTGTATTCTGGAGGGCAAAGTCATTTTGAGATCAGGACAAGGGAAGTAAATATTAGAAATTGCTTATCTGAGGTATTGGCTGCTATCCTACATTAGATATACACAGATGCGTAGACCTGTTTTCTCTTTTGCTAATGAATCTTTCATTCTGGATTCATCAGTTTGCCTGTACCTTTTTTTTTTTTTTTTTGAAAAACAATTTCTTTTTACTGTTACCTGTCATGAAGTACTGCTTTCAGATGCTCATAATTTTGGCAAACTGACTTCAGGCTGATATTTTTCAGTATGGGTTTGTGTCTCAGCCTGAAGGTTTTGAGAAAATGTCCAAACAAAACGGTTGAGATAGTTCAGCTGTTTTAGCAAATGTTCCATAGGACAGCACTGAAAACACTAGGCTTTGAAGCAGGAACCTAGGATTTTTCAGGAAAGCAATTGTGTCAAGAATACTTCCGTTTTTCCACTCTTGTAAATACTTTCTTTCAAGTGGCATCAATTTACAATCTGCAAAACAAAAACAAACAAAAAAAAGGAATCCATTTAGATATGTGCAGTGGATACTTCTGAGTTCTCTTCTACCCCTCACAGTCTACATACAGTGGATGAAATTTAAATGCTGGTAGTGATCTGAGCTCCTTTTGGTTGTGCTGGATCCAGGCAAGTGAATCTGAAGTTGGTAGCTTATCACTCCCACGTTTTTGGTGTGCAGCTCTCCACCTCCCTGAAGTTGTACTGTGAAGCAAAAATGTGCATGATGAGGGTCACAGGTGATACAGGAGCAAGGAGCTGAACACTTAGATGAGGTTGTTAGAATTGGGACTGAAAAGAATGGCAAACTGGGAGGTGTTTTGAGGAGAGAGGTAAATGAAAACTGGGGCTACATGAGTACTGAGAACTAGGAGGAGAGAGAGAGAAAACCAAGGCTGGAACAGAAACATCTATCCATGCTTATAGAGACATGTAAATTCTTGTGTGTTTGTGTAAGCATGTATATGTGTGTAGGAGTGAGACTGGAGGCAGAGGCCAGTGGAAAAGGAAATTGGCTGGAAAGTCCTGGAATGGAAGTGCAGAAGGGAACAACAGATGTTAGGGAGAAGCTTGGTTAGAAGAATAGGAGCAGACACAGCTTTTAGATACAGTCTAAGTAAACAAGCAACAAATCAGAATGGGAATTCAGAGATATTTGGAATGTGAAGATAGTGACCATGGTATGGAAAAAAAAAAAAAAAAAAGGCAGAGCAAGTGGGAGAACAGAAAGGCTGGATGGCTTCAGGCTGATCAGGTTGGCAGATGAGGATGAAGTGAGAACAATAAAGGTTGAGGTGCTGCTGGCTTAAAACGGACAGATGGTGATCAGAGTGACTGGGTTTGGGAGGAAAGAACAGTCTATGCCTAATTAAGGATGGAGAATAATAACAATACACAGTTTTGCAGGCTATTTACAAATGTCCAGCTAGTCAGATTGTACCTGCAAACTGTATTGTGTAAGGGTGCTGAAACATTCTGTAACGTTTCAAAATAAATTATAACAATGACATTTTCTAAAATGATGAATTTAAAAGTTTGATAGCATTAGAGTACTAGTTCTGGTCAAGTTTTCATCTGAAATGTTCTCAAAAAAAAGGAGTAATATAAAATGTATTAATGTTATTCATCATGCTGTTTATAGATGTTGTTAAATTTCAATATTCTTTTTTATAATTAAATATTTTGGTAGGAGTTACATAAAGACTTTTTTTTGAACAAGTACTATGCAAAGAACTATGGTGTTTCAAAATCACTGCTTTTCTGTTTTCTCAATGGGAAAACTTGTTACCTTGCAATTAAATGCTGTAAAATGGCATTGCTCTACACTGTTTCCAAAGGACCACTATGGTTTGCTTGGTCTGAAGATGAGCACAGCAGTCTGTATGCTCATCTATAGATAATCGTAACTACACATATAGTTGTGTATGTATAGTTGTATACATAAAACTGATTTAGTTGATTTCAAGACAATTATTAGTTTAATAAGAATTGTAATTATATAATAAGTTATTAATGTGGAAATAGCATCAGAGATGATTGATGTCCTGTTTTACCATCATTTACATCATGTACTCATTATGTGCTAAATAATATTGCGTGGGATTATCATGTCATTCTCTAACAGTCACTGTTGAATTAAAATTAGCTTGCAGGATAGATATTTCTTTCCTCGAAATGTAGCATGGCTCTGTTCTCCACATTTCTTACTTAAAAAATAAATAAAATTACTGCTAGTACCAGAGTAGATTTTTCCATACTTCAAGTGAGTTCTTCTGGGCCCCAGACAATAAATGCCTATTTTTGTGTGTTTTATAAATCAGTTAAATCTCTGAGATTTACATTATCTCCACTGGCATCTCAGTGTGATATCTTTCCCCTTCCTATTAAAATTTTAAAAGCACTGCAAAACACAAAGATGTTTAGAATCTTGCAGAAAATGTTCGGAAGTTCTGTATAACTTAAAGCAGAGAGCAATGTAAATAAAAGAGCTGCTCTTACAAGGATGTTTGCAACTAATGTAGAAGTGCATAAGAAAAAATGATTTCTATGCATCTGTGGCTTAGTTTTCTATCCTCTGTACGAGAGAGACTCTTCCTTATAGGGCTTTGTCTTTTTCTCTTACTGTAATTGATTGAATCAATGTAGGGTGACGTTAAAAGGATCTGCCTAAAACATTTTCCGTATCTGCAGCCATTGGACTCTGACACATCTGGCTTTTTGTAAGGTGGCCAGTATTTTATTTCTATAAGGGATTTTGCCCATAGGCATTCATCTCAAAATTCAAGAACAGATCCCTTGTCTGTCCGAAGTGTGAAAAGCATTGAATTTCTGGAAACTTATGAATAAACTTCTTTTTTTTTTTTCTTTCCTTAATTAATATCTGTCTAAAACTTATCTTTAAAGGATTTATTGAATGGCTTTATCTACATCTGTTCTGTTACAAAAGAGATCTACAAGAACTCTTTAAACTAAACTATCATATTAAAGTGCTATTGTTGTAATCTTCCACCTTCTGCAATCAGTTGAAATTTTTCCCTGATTGTACATGGCTACAGAGAGACAGGTCTATCGAACCATGTTTATAAAGATACTAATCAGAAAACAATTTTCAATGGTATTTATTTGACACTGCCTCAGTGGCCATCAGTGAAGCTGTTTTCTTTGAAAGGTAGTGATGATGCAATCTGGTACTTTTTCTATGTGATTCAAATTTCTCAGCATCCTTAAAAAAAAATACTAATTCTGACTAAAGGAAGAACCAGCTCTTTGATATTACACCATTTGTATAAAAGTGTACAGTCATGTTTTTAAGCAGTCACTTAATGAGGAGCATCCTATTTACAGCGGAAATTTCATTCTATGTAACTTTGATCTCCAATAAAAGGACTACTTGTAGTATTAAACTACACATCCAGTATTAAATAAACTGTACCCAATGCAAGCTTTGCTGAAATCATGCAACTTGAATTAACCTTTTGCACTTTGGCCACAAAGGAATGAAAAACATACCCCAAGGGATAAAAAGATGATAAAATACTACTGCAAGTACTTGTAATACTTGGAATGAATTGGTTCTAACCACTAACCTTAGCGACCTAACTCCTGAGTTCGCATTTTGAATGGAACTTCAGCAGCCCTTAGTAGCATTTGAAACTTGAAAGTAATTAACTGTTCTTTCAGCATGGCTAAGTAAATGCCTTAGGATGCTCTATAAAAGTTCCATTTCATGTCTTGGTTCACAAAACAGCCTAATGATTTAAATTGATGCTAAATCATTTTGTGTCAAGTCAGAATGGTTTCCAGGCACACTATCGTTGTATGAAGCCATCGTTTCTATACATCAGGAGCTCTGTTTTCAAGGAAGCTGCAATATTGTTGAACCAAAAGCTGCCATGGGTTTGCCATACATTGCTACTGGCTTGTAACAGTGTTTTCCTTAGTGATCTGAAAAAGTAAACAAGATTCCTTCTGCCTCTATGCAGTGGAATATATTTAATCCATCATTATCTCTATTCCAGTCAGTAATAATTAGTAGACATCTTTGGAAACATTCCAGATTGTTGCCAACTGTATTGTGTTCTTCTTGATGGTAATCAATTAATTTTATTAAGAAGAAAATGTGTAGTGTAAACACCTGTGATTGCAACTTTGTGATGTCATGTTTCAGCAATTGCTAGTAGGTTGCACAGATTAAAGTTTATGTAAAAATATACAGCGCTAATTAGAAACACCACTGTTCTGTGAAGATCATAGGTGATCTTCAGAATACTCAGTGCTCTGTGAGTTGAATGCTCTTTCTGTTAGTGAGGAAAAAAAAAGGAGAAAGTGGCATCTGTCGGGCAATTACGTGTTTGTTAAAATAGCTATCTGCTATTTCTTGGGAAATATTAGTTCTTATTTCCAGAGTTCCTTTCTCCCCAGCTCTTCATTCTTTTACATTCTTTGCTTTAAGTCTGGCTTCAAAGTTCTTGGGAGAATGATGAAATATATAAATTGATCTTCTTTTCTGTTTGACTACCTGTAGCTCAACACTTGGGGAAGTGGTTAGCAGAAGAGGATAAATCTGAATCTACAAGCGTAGGGAAGACAAATGTTCTGCTTTCATTAAGTATTCTTCATAGCCTTAAGAAGGTGGCAGTGTTTGCTGATAGATATGTTAAGAATATTGGATCAAACACTGCCTTATTTCAACAGCTTGGTTTCATTCTACTTGAATGTATTTAACCATTGGGAAAGGGAATTTTATGTAGATGCGATGCTTGAAACAGCAGAGTAATTCTGTGGTTAATCAGTAGGGAAAAAATGAATGTGTTATTTAGCTTTAAAAAGAAATGATGCCTGCAAATTATTTCTGTAGTCTTAATTTAAAATAAGATGTCCATTATATAATAATTAAAAGAAGTTTTAAAATCTTACTTTTAATGTCTTTGGAATGCAAACTATCTTAAGATCACATGTATGCTTCCTTAGTGAGACAGAATGTTGCTTCTGTGTGTTAGTGGAAATAAGCCATTACATGAAATAGAAGACTTGAGAATTCCCGCAGCTCTCATTTAGAAGCTCTTTCTGCTTAACCAGGATATAGAACTTAAAAAATACTGTATTTATTCTGCTTACACAGAATTCTGAAGACTGGGTATTGCAGTCCATGAAAAATAATGAAAATAATTAATTTTGTTTTCAGACAGAAGTCACTTTAGGTTTAAGAATAGACTAAAATACATATTTTAACTTTAAAATGTTATTTTCTGAATAGGCTTTATATTAACATCCAGTAAGAATTGTGTTTTGATAAGGAAACATGAGGTCAGCTTTCATTTTAAATTGAAAGTTAAAAGATACCATTTAATATCAAGTGAATAGGAGAACTCAAGGCACACACAGTATGAAGTTATGCAGCATAGACCATAAGCTTCAGGTTAAAATCTCTAGATGCTTAAGGAGAAGGCTTTGCATATTGCAATTTAAGGAAAACAAGTAAGATAATCTGTAATAACAGTTTCTTCGTAGCTGCATTTTTATGCAGTCTTCAGCTCTAATATAGTATGAAATCCATTGTTTGAATATCTTAGAATATAGAAAAAAATACCTGTATAATCACAGCTGCTTTTGGTGCCTTACTGTGTTTCAGAGCCACCAGTTCCTATTGCTCCACCTCAGCTGTCCTCAGTTGGTGCAACTTACTTGTGGATACAGTTGAATGCCAATTCCATCAATGGAGATGGACCCATTATTCAAAGGGAAGTTGAGTATCGAACTTCAAGTGGAAGCTGGTATGACATACAACCTGTGGACTCCACAAGCTATAAGATTGGACACCTGGATCCTGACACAGAATATGAGATCAGTGTGTTACTTACAAGACCGGGCGAAGGAGGAACTGGATCTCCCGGGCCAGCTCTCAAAACAAGAACGAAATGTGCTGGTGAGTACTCGGAAGTGATTGGAAAGTTGAAAGCATTGCTCTAGAGTTGAAAACAAGTTATTTTATTATCAGTTTTAAACTAGAACGTTGCAGGAAGTATGGCTGAATATTTCTAAGTATAACATCTTAGCTTCTGATAACCAAGATTACTTCAGTGCCACAGTATTTTGTGAATCAAATCATACTTGTTTATGCCTTAAAGTGATCGGAGTAGAGTGCTGTAATGAGCAACCTTTACTGTTGGGTATGCAGTATTCCACTGAACATTTTTCCTTTCATTATGTTCTGCTCTTGTTAGTGTGAGTTTGGGAAGACGGGTTGGTTTCTCTGTACTATTATTATTTTTCCTTTTTTTTCCTTTTTTTTTTTCCTTTTTTTTTTTTTTTTTTTTTTTTGCTACCGTCTCAAGCTTGTGAACAGTTTTGTTTGTTTTGAATGAAGTTGATTTTTCCTTTTTTTAATGTCAGGTTTATCAAATTTGTAGATAAAGTGGAAAGAGATCCTCTGTAACAGCAAAAATTATGTCTCGGTTAGCAGATAAATTTTAGAAGAGGACTGCTTTCTTGGGTGACTGACATCATGTCTTGTCATTGAATAAGATGGTGTGATCTGTTGTGTTGCATAGCGATCTCAGCTTCTGTTTTGGATGTTATAATTGATAGTGCTGACCTCTGACTTGAGAAAGATACAGAGAGGACCTATTATATGAAGGAAAAAAAACAAGGAAAGAGTAGAGGTGATACTAATTTGGGATTCAGCTGCTCCAAAATAATAAAGTAGATTGTGACCTGGATTTTTTTTGTCATTAATGTTTTTCCCCAGTATTTTGAATCGTCTTTTCTGCTGCTGTAAAATTGATAAAAGTATACCTAGAGGAAATGTGACTGAGCAAATGGTATTAGCTTATTGATCCTAATATTTTAAAGAACTGATGGATATTCCTTGTCTTTTAAATGATACTAAGAGAATTTATATGTTTAAACAGAAATAGTGGTGCATTTCCATGGCATATGGAAGTAAAGTTACAGTTCATAAAGTCAGTTGGTGATCTACCCATGGTTGAATATCATTTCAGTTGAACTGATTGGTGTGATTCCAGATATGGAGTAAAAAGTGGCTGCTTTCAGAATCCCAGCTTTGAAGATGCAAGCTTATATAAATGCTAACTATATGATATTCTTTGTAGTTTCTTTCTTCTTTTCATTGTTGGAAAGCAGTATTTAATGAAAAATACTAAAAGGAAATACAACATAGCTATCTTCAGTATTTGTCAGACTTTCTTTATAAGACTAAAGTAACAACAGTTTAGTCAAAACTAGGGTATAAAAATTAATTAGAGTACCCCTCAGGAACATTTCTAGGTCGCTGTGCCTTTCATAATAATGTAAAATTATCTGTCTACACAAGATATGTATATATTTAGTACTGATGTACTGCATGTATTTTAAAATTAAGCCAGTTTTTACACATATTTTGATTATCTTCTTGTGTGATAAGATACTGTAACAAACGGTGCTGTGCACATGAGCCTGTTTACACTAAAAGTGTAGAGATGGTCAGCATCCCCACAGCTGCTTGCTCCATCACCTCTGCTGCAGACCGGAAGAACATAGAAGGGGGCAAGAAGACTTGAGGGTCTTCTTGCATAAAAATAGTCTGATAGGTGAAGCAGAAGCTGTGTGTGCAAGGAAGGCAAATGAGATATTTATTCACTATTTCACATCACTATTTCACAGCAGTCACATACTTAGATACTTTCTGGAAAAAAAAAGGGGGGAGGAAAGGGCTTGGCCTACTTAATGGTTACTTGGGAAAACAAACTGCATAATCCCATATGGACATCCTCCCTTCCTCCTTTCATGGAACTTTTATTGCTAACTGTGCCATCATACAGCATGGATTTTTTTGGTTTAAGTTAACTGTCCCAGCTATGTCCCCTCCTGCCTGCCCACGGTCTATTTGCTGCAGAAGAGAAGTGGGAAAAATAGAAAGCCTGAAGGCCAGGCAGGCAAACTAACTCCATCCCAGTGGGAACCCAGAACATAGGAAGAAATCCAGAATTTTAGCTGTATTTAAGAGCATCATATGCTTTCTATTCACTGCAGTGGTACATACTGTTGAGTATTAAAACACGCATTCAGCCTCATAAAAACAATATGTACTGGAAGTATTTTATTACCTGGTAAAGTCTTGTAATACATCAGCATTATTTGTGCTTTCATTAACCTAAACAGTAGCCCTCTTAAATTAAAAGCAGAAAGCGATGTCTGACTGGAAAATTTAAATTGGAAGATGGTATTAAAACAGTCTCTACAAATTGGCTTTTTTATAGCAGAAGATACTGCTTTGAAGGTGTAGTGGTTATTGGTTAACTGTTAGCAAGTGACATGCTAATAACTGGCCCAAGGGGTTAAAAAGAGATGCTGATAAACTAATGAAGGTATAATTAAGCTGGGTAGGAGTAAAATAATGCCAGTCTCCAAAGCATACCATAGAATTAATAAAACGGGAGTCTTTAAGAGAAGAGTCATTGCACCTTTTTAATTACTGCGATAATTGTATGCTGCTTGTCTGTTCCCCGGGGGTCTAGTGAACCACTCTGAGACTTGAAGCAGTATGCAAGACATTCAATAATCTTAATAGTTCTCCAAAGCATTTGAAACATGTTTTCATTTTAGCAAAATGAGATTTCAGAGCTTGTAATAGACAAGTTCTCTCTGTAACTTTAGTAAATAAAAGCATCGATAATTAGAATGCAAAGAAAATGAAGAAAAACCATCACTCCAGATTTGCCTGCATTGCCCTCAGTGGAGCAGTTATGTACTTTCTGAAGTGCCTTTCTTCTTTCTGATAAAAAGTAATATAAATGTAAGTGCTCTTTCGGTATAATGTTCAGCAGGGCTGAGGAATTACATTCAGATCGGATTTAGATTTAACCTGGAATGTGGAGTGCAAGTTTGAAAAAAAAGGGGTTTAATTGCTTTTTCATCATTGCAAATTATATTTGAATGAGACTTTAAAAAAAATTTTTTTTTTTTAACCCACCTTCCCTAGATACAGGGTCTGAAACCAAGGCATCCCCTGGTTGCCTGGATTTTGAATCACTGTGTTCAAAGCTCCCACTTCCCACAGTTTTCTCATATGGTGTTATGAACATAGAAGAGTAATGCTATTCAAAAAAAAAAAAAAAAAGGGGGCGGGGGTGGAAAAGATGCAGGGAGAAGATAGGAAGAGGGGGAAAAAAATCAGGAAATCATGAGCTATGTGAGAGAACATTGCTATTACACTGTGTATCTCTTAATTACTCTGATATGCATTTTCACTCTAGTATATTTGTAAAATGATAATTACAAAATAGTAGACCCCAGTTAGAGCTCTTCACACTTCAGACACCATTATGTGGGGAATCAGTCAGACTCTCAGTGCCTTTCATTGCGTCAGAAACCATGCTTGCCCACCACTGAAAGCTGCTAAATGGCTGCACAAATGTTTGAACTGAGGATATTACTACCCTATATCTAAGTGCAGAACCAACAGTTGCTCTGCTGCATGGGATATGGTAAGTTTGATAATCTGAAAGTCAGTAGTTACCAAAATAAAAATAAAAGAAAAGCTGTTATCCATTACTGTAATATATTGTGAATCCTTGTGTGTCTCAAAAAATATAGAGCCAAAGCTGCTCTACATCTGACCCCAGATCAGTGGAACCATCCATAAGGTGGTGGTAGAGTGTGGTAAGACACTAGAACAGATTGCCCAGCGAGGCTGTGGATGCCCCTTCCATGGAAGCATCCAAAGCCAGGCTGGATGGGATTTTGAACAATCTGGTCTAGAGGGAGGTGTCCCTGCCTATAGCAGGGGGTTGGAACGACATGATTTTAAAGGTCTCTTCCCATCCAAACCGTTTTATGATCCTATGATTCTATGATAATAAAACCTAAGTAGCAATGTAAAGGATTAATAAGATAAAATGTATTTTGTACCTTCTTCTTCCTTGGAAGTGTTCAAGATATGTTTAGATGTACTAAGGGACAGGGTTTTGTGGGGAAACATTGGTGGTAGGTGGATGATTGGACTTGATGATCTTGGAGGTCTTTTCCAACCCTGTTGATTCTGTGATTCTTTTCAATATCAACAATTCCATGGGTAGAATTATTTATTTCTGAGTTTTGCAACATGCACTGCTTGATGAAAGTCTTGGTCAAGTTTGTGTCCTGCACTTTGAAGGTGAGGCAGTGCCAAATGAAAACAGTCTTCTGATAGATCTGGAAAAAATTCACTATGGCATCTTTTTATGCAGTGTTACTATTGTGTGATGAATTGTTGGGCTGGAGCATTTATTGAATGCTGGTAAATAGATGCAGCTTAAAAGAAAAGCAAAAAAAAGAAAAGTCCCTCTTCCTAAGGGAAGGGGTTTCTTAAGGCCTTTTAGGGAAAACTGATGCATTTTTTTTTTTTTTTTCATCAGTTATGTTTCTTTTTTTTTCTCTGTGATATTTTACAGTAGTCCTAAAAATGAGCATCTTTTTCTTTCCTGAACCAGAAAACTCTAGCGGAATTTAAGGAAAGGACAATAATAATAGTAAGCTGCCGTGAAAGAAACTTCTAATGGACTACCTTCATATCTCTAAATTATGTTTAGCACTCAGAACTCCACTTCACTGTGCTAAGATACAGTTATTGAAGTACTTAGAAAAGCAATTGCTGTCCGTGTAATCATTGATTTTCCAGGCATAGAATTCACACATGCTCAATGTGTACAAGGAAGTAACAGGAATATTTTAATTAACATTGTTCTTTTTGCTGTCTTTTCTACCTTCTCACCTGAGCTTGTCAGAAGGAAAGCTGTTACTCCCACTTCTCTTGAGCTCTTGAATCACTGCTGCAGGTTAGGTGTAAACTGTTACTCCTAGAAGACTTGTTATGTCTGGAAGAACAGAGCAGAGGAACTCCTTTAACTCCCGCTTCTAAATATTATGGGTTTTTGTGTGTGTGCGTGTGTTTTTTTTGTTTTTTTTTTTTGTCTTACTGCTTTGGCTCCAGGGGAGGACTTTCTGTAGGAGCCAAGGTTTATTCCCTACTTTTGTGCTGCCCCTGCTGCCATCATGCTTCCCCTGGCATGGTGAAACCATCTGCATGTGCTCAGTGATGGTATGAGTCTTCTCTTCCCTCCGATCAATGAAAAACTCATCTCTTCCTACCAGACCCTGAGAATTATCAGTCATGACCTGAAAAAAACCATCGAATTTTTACTTGAGGACATTAAGTTCCCTGTTTTTCTCCTTTTCATTGCTAAAAGGAGAACATAACTTAGGAACATATAAGATTTGACGCCTATTAGTAAACTCTATGGGTAATACAGTGTTTGCATAGACAACATGGGTTCACTGTTGAATGCTGTAGCTTGATCCAAAGGCGGAGTGCAAACTGTCAGTCTCCCCCTAGCCCCGTACTTCAGGGAAGCTGTACAATTTATACATTACTTTCCTATCATACACTCCCTGACTGCATCAGGTTGAAACAGCCAAAAATATCTTTATCCAAGCATTACAGTCTGACAACTGTCTTGAACCTGCCAGCAAATTTCTACAAGCTCTTGCACATACATCTGCTAGATAGCACTCTGTGACACCCTGTTTTTCCAGCCCAGTGGGAAGAAGCTACAAGATGGATGGTCCTCAGGCCCTAAAGTATGAGATTCTGAATGCTCTGTCATTTTAGTAGTTGATCTTCCCCATCTTCTATCGTCATATCTTACTCCCATTTTTGTCATTAATTTTGTATTTAGTCTCTCCATTTGTCAGTGTTAATGCACTGACTTGGCTTGAATCTCAGTGGTGCTTAGTGCTTATTTCTATGCCCTTCCCCTTTGCTTATCACTACTGGGAAAGATGAGTTCCTTCCTAAGAAAAGTTTCACAAGGTTGAAGTAGGAGCTGCCTTTTGCAGTCTTTGCATGTTTCTTTGAATTTTTTGACCTTTTTGTTTCAAGAGAAGAGGAAGAATCTTTGTGTCACTAGGAATTAAATTGCCCTTTTGTATTCATGCATGTTCGGGGATGACCTGTGAACAAGCTCAGGTTTTTTTTCTGACATATAATGAAGTCTTAAGATTGCTTAGCTTTATGATCATGAGAGAATCAACTGGAAGTCATGCTGCAAGTACTTCTCTACAAAAATTAGCAGTTTCCTTTGGATTGTGTATCAAGGTTGTACAGCTGTGTTGTATCTGAGCTAGACTTCAGACTGTAGGCACCTGAACTCTAAGGAGGAGGGTAGAAGATAGTGTCCCATGTTATCTCCCATGGAAAAGTTCAATTATTTCTAATGTCATCATTCCAAACCTGATTCTATAATAAGCTTTAGCAGGAAGTTGCATTGATTTATCATAAGAAATTTCACACTTATTTTCCATTTTTTCAATTGTTTTTTATTACAAAGTTAAATTACATTCTTCTATTGTTTCCTAAAAGAAAAGAAATTTGAAATGAAGAATAGCTACTGCATCATCCTTTTTTTCTAATTCCTTTCTGATATACAAATGACTGCCCTGTGAGTTCTATTTAGAAAGGTAAAAGCTAGTATTTAATTTTCTGCAATGTAGGAGGAGGAGAATCAGTTTTTGGATTTTGAGAAGAAAAGCTGATAAATTTTATCTGAATTCCATGAAAATATTAACTACTTGGATGTATGTTCATGTTTCTGTGTCAGTAGTCCCTTAGCTTTTCTTTGAAAGGGCCCTAATAAAAAGACAAAAATTTATCCAACTTTGACTACTATTCTTCTTTGACAGCCGCTTGCTTGGAAACAAACATGCAAGTTGTTCCTTACTGAGCTGATTTCTCTTTTTGTCTTAAAAAGCAGTTTTCCCCTTGAGTTATTGGAGATTTTGGTCAAGAAAAAAGTAATCCAGATTCTTCCCATAAAAAATCAATTTTAATCCAGTTCTCCTCTTTGCCTCAGTGTAAAATTACCCTCTGAGAGTCCTTGTAAAAGCAAACAAACTTCTGCAAACTACAACAGGTGCAGCTGCATCAAGAGGCGCTCCTATTTTCAGAAAGGACAAGGAGGACCCAGGAACTGCATTCCAGTCAGTCTCACCTTGATTCCTGGAAAGTCGATGGAGCAGCTACTCCTGAAAATTAATTCCAAGCACACAGAGATAAAATGTGATTGGCAGTATGGATTCATATAGGGAAATTAGTGCTTGATGAATCTGACTGCCTTCTGTGATGGGTAGATGAGGAGAGGACAGTGGATATTGTCTACCTTTTCTTCCAAATGATTTTCAGCACAGCTTCCCGTAAATTCCTCTTGGAGAATTTGCTGATGCATGCACTGGATGGGATGTGAGAGAGGTAGATTGAAAACTGGCTGAATTACTGGGTCCAGAGGGTGTTGATCAGTGATATGAAGTGGAGGCCAGTAAATAGCAGAATACTCCAGGGGTTTATATTTGGTCCAGTTCTGTTTAACATTTCCATTAAAGATCTGAACAGTGAGGCAACCTGCAGCACACCCTCAGCAACTTTGGGAGGAGTGGCTGATGCACCAGAGTGTTGTGCTGCCATCCAGAGGAACCCAGGCAGGCTGGAGAAATAGCTTGGTAGGAATCTCATAAAGTTCAGTGAGGGAAAGTGGCAAGTACTGCACCTGGCTGGGGAGGAACAGTCCCAGGCTTCGATATGAGCTGGGACTGGCTGGCTTGAGAGCAGTGTAACAGAAAAAGCCCTGGTGGACATCAAGTTGAACATGGAAAAGCAATGTACCCTTGCTACTAATGATGTCCTGGGCTTCATTAGGCAAAGCATTGCCAGCAAATCAAGAGAGGTGATCTTTTTTCTCTACGCAGCACTGGTGAGACCATGCCTGGAGTGCTGTGTCCAGTCCTGGACCCCATAGATACCTAGGCTTCCAAACCCAACATTCAGTGTTATTGTGTTTCCATCTAACTCCAGGAAAAGAAGCTGCCATCATGGTGTCTATTAAATTCCCCTGGACTCTGCTTTCTCAAGCAGGGATGTATCACAAGAGCTATGCTGTATTCCTGTTTCTACCCAACTCTGTTATGAACAGTGAGGTACAGCGTAATGGAAATCCTTTTATCAGAGAATCTTCAGTTCTGCTACGTCGTATTGGATGGTTGTTCAATGTTGTGTTTACAAGTGATAGGGAACAATACACGTTTCCTTTTAGAAAGTAAGATGTTATCAGTGTGTCCGCCCTTTCATCCCAAAAGGATCTTTCCTTTGCAGGGCTGGTCCCAGGTCAGTTTTTCTGTTCTGTGAATCTTCTGCTTGTGTTTGCAGACGTATTTTGTAACATCAGCAAGCAAACTAGCTATATCTGATGCTATGTAGAAATTACTAATTCCTGCCCTTTTGTGTCTTCATCATTCTCTAAGTATGTATATTTCCTTCATTTGCAACATTCAGATATCTTGTTGAAGAAATACATCATTTTCCCTTCCCATCTTGAAGGGGGGTGCACTGGTAGGAAGAGGACAGGAAAATTCCCAAATAGACCTGGGTCTGTTGGCTCTCTCTATGACAGATGCTGGAGTGCAGTAGGAGCACAGACAAATTCTAGTGATGGTAAAGGAAAGAGTATGAAATCTAACTGTCAGCTCAGTTTGTTTTGAGGAGCTGCTCACTACAATGTGGAAGAGCATTTAGGTATTATTTTCCTTAGAATTATATCTGGTTTGGTGTAGGGGTGGAAACTGGATGCTTATAAATAAAGCGTCAAATGTCTTGAAAAGCAGGCAAGTAAATGGAGACTTACTTTCTCACTTTGTTAAATTCCTATTTCAAAACATTTGCAGAGAAAGAAATTAACCTGCTCTTTCAGGCAAATGAACCTTCACCATCTTATAGTAAACCTGAGGGGCAAAATTATTAATTTCACTTCTGACAAGTAGAGAGAATGTGAAAAAAACATAATGACCCTTGAGAGAAAGTAGATAATATGATTTCTACTGTGACATAACTCCATCTCCAGATTTGTTGCAGTCTCTTATTAATTATAAGGAGAAGTTTAAAAAAAGAAACAAAACAAACAAAAAAAAATACACTCAAAAAGATTTTACTCAGCTTTGATTCAAGAAGGCACAACTGCCCAGAGAAGCTGTGGTGCCCCATCCTTGGAGGCACTGAAAGCCAGGTTGGATGGGGCTCTGGGCAGCTGAGCTGCTGGGGGGCAGCCCTGCCCCACAGCACAGGGTGGGTTGTGTGGGCTTTGAGATCCCTTCCTACCCAAACCATTCTATGGTTCTGTGATGAATCCAATTCTCCTTTATTTATATGTATAAACATATAATCTCTATGACCGGTGAGGATTTAGTCTTAAAGACCTCTAACATTACAAAAGCTTCTGCCATATAACAAGGCTGAGGTGATTCTGCTAAGCTGCTTCTCTATACACTTTGTATTCTGTACTCTTTCCTATACGTGAGTATGCAACAACAAAGTAAGTTTTCAGCATGTCTTTTTTGGAGCGCTAAGAACTTAGGCTCTTTTTGTTAGATGTCATTTTTTTTGCTTAGATGGGACAGTGCGATTTGCATTGAACTGGCTGTTTGGAAAGTGTAACCAAAAGAGCTGTTATGTAGATTTATTCCCTGGGCCCTCTGGGATAAATGATGTATTTGTTTTCAGATGCTAAAGGAAGGCTGCAACCTGCCACCTTTGCAGGGTGGCGATGATGACAGTGCAGTACCGCACCACTACCACTGTCAGAAGCCCCAGTGTGATGGGGTGTTTTAGAAATGCTGCGTTAACTCCCCAAGCTCTTTTCTGCTATGTATGCTCTGCTAATGAAGAAAATCTCCATTAATCTGAATTTTTCAGAAATACGGGAAGCAGGTTTATCATAGCCTTCAAGGAATCCCAGTGACATATTACATGATGCTGAGATAGCTGTTGTGCGTCTTCATCAGCGTGTGATAGAACCAGGCGTGTTACGAAGGAGAGATGGCAAAAGTTGGTGACCTCATACTGTAATGGTTTTGGAGGCTGCAGCAAAGAAAAAAAGGGACTCCCATTTTAACACTGCTTAGCAATCAAATATGCAGAGAAGTAAACAATGTTTGTTTAGCCAGAAGCCTACGTAGTTAAGTTTTACTGAGTGTCTTCGGCTATTTACCTTCTGAGCTGGGTTAAATTTCACTACAAAGGTTTTGCTTTTCTTTGCTGCATTTATCATCAAGAACATTCCTTTTCAGCTGAAACAGCATTAACACTGCAACAAGGTTTGATTGTTGCTAAGTGATGGGAGCACACCTGGGGTTAAGATGGGCTGCTTGGCAAGGTGGAGCCAGTAAACAGGCCAGAATTAGAGTGAGAGTCATTCTTTACCAACTGACACTACACAGAAGGGTATAAAACTGTGGGCAGTTGGTGGGGACTGGTTGCTGCTTGAGGGCTGCTGTGTCAGCTGGGGTGGGGATGAGTCCTTGTAGTGCTGGTGGGCTGTCTTGGTGTTGTGGGTCAGTTGGCGGTGAGTAATCGCATTGCAGCTATTGTATATTGTTATCATTACATTTTAGTTTCCATTTTTCTCTTTTGTCTTAGTAAATAGTTTTTATCTTAACCCATGAGTTCTGTTTTGTTTCTGGTTCACTGCTTCATCCCTCCTGGGAGGTAGTGAGTGAACGGCCATGTGCTGAGCTACTGACAGGTTGTACCACAGCAGTGAACTTCTACCCATTCTGGGAGACAGGAAAGTGACATATCTCAAAGATAGTGGATACCTAATTTAAGAAGCATTTGCCCACTAAGTATTGCCACTTCATGATTGTAGTCTCATTTTCCTTGGTCTTCATGTCCACATGAAATGCCTGTAAGTCAAGTACTAGCACCCAGCTAACCAGAAATCTGCTGTCAGTTGGCATATTTCAAGTGAGCCTTCTGCTTGCCTTCCCTGAGTCTTCTGACTCAGTGTTCTAGTGCATCACTCACTTTTTGCAATTAAATTCTAGCTGGACAATGTCAAATCAATCTAAATTCAGAAGTTACTTGGTTCTAATTTGGTGGTGGTTTTGAAGAGTATTTTTTTGTTGCAAGTGGATGAACAAAGAGGCATGCTACTGTATTTCATAGAATCACAGAGTCATTACTGTTGGAAAAGACCACTGAGATCATCAAGTTCTATCATCAGCCCATCACCACCATGCCCTCTGTGTCCCTCAGTGCCACATCCACACATTTCTTGAACACCTCCAGAGATGATGACCCCACCATCTCTCTGGGCAGCCTGTACCAGTGCTTCACCACCCTTTCTGAGAAGAATTTTTTCCTAATACCCAATTTTGAATGCCCCCTGGCACAACTTAAGGCTGTTCCCTCTTGTTCTTTTACTTGAGAGAAGAGACTGACCCTCACCTCACTGCAGCCTCCTTTCAGAGAGTTATAGAGAGTGAATTTCATTATTTTATAGCTCATCTTTTTATCTGACTGTCAGACTGCATGATGCCTCACCCAGCAGCTTTGGCTGGTTGGAACAGCATAGAACTGCACAATTCTGTTAGAGAGTAAAAGCACGAAACATCCAGGAATCAGGTGGGAACACTGAGTCCTAAAAGTTTTGAACCTTTTAGTCTTCTTTGCAGAAAAATTGCTTACAAAAAGGGAAACCTAAAAGTTGGCAGCATGAATGGTGTATTAATTCTACCCTGCTTTAAAGAAAAAGCACACCACTCGTGTGCTTTTGTTTTTGTTATTTTTTTTCCAGTGATTGGGTAGCATTTTGTTTGTTTTTTCTACAAATGTAGAATTGTTACACACAGAATTCAGTCAAACTTTATGAAGGTCTCTAGGAAAAGTAGATGATGCTGTGATTTCTGAAACTTCTCTTACAATTTTTTTGCAACAAATAATGGTTATAACTTTACAGACTAGACAGCTAGTTTGATAGCTGAACCCAGGGAAGATTGTGATAAGGCAACATGCTGATATTGAAGGAAAAATGTCTTTTTCACATCAGGCTGCTAGGCACTGCAGTGTTGTAGAGAGAGAATTCTGTCCTGCAGTGTAGCGATATCTTCTGGTCAGCAAATGTGCATCACATTTCTGTTTAAAATTGCAGAGGAGGAAAGCCAAGAAATTTCAAAGGATGCCAGATCTATGTTTTGCATAGCTTTAGAAGAGCAATTTTTTTTTTTGGTAATTCATCTAATTATTGCTGGGTGTGTTGGTTATGTAAGGAGGAACATTCATGAGGAACAGAGATTCTTCCAAATTCCCGTGTAGGCAACTTAAGATTGAGGGAGGAAATCTGCTATATACTATTTTCTATTACTCTGGGCCTTTATGACTAGATGGATTCTCACCCAGAGAAATTAAAACATTTAACTGTGAAGATACTGAGCAAGCAAATGCTTACTTAAATATCTGAAAGGAAATAAGGAACAAAATGGAGAAATGCAGTGGGTAACATTAACGTGAAGTATTGTGTTAATAAAATGGAGATTAAAGTAGGACTGCCAATGAAGTTATGATTTAGTGCTCTTGCATTCTCATGCTTCTGTTCTTCCATCCACGTGATGATCTTTTTTCAGCATGAGAAGTATGTTCAACCATCTAAAATAGTTATAAAGCTCTATTTTCAAATTTGAGTCCAGATATATCTATTTACCTATTTTTCAGTGTTCACATTCATTTCAATATTCACATTCATTTGAGCATCCTTTTTGTTACCTTAAATATGCTTAAAAGTTTCTGTTTGTTTACTTCATACTTCCTGATTCACTTAAGCTCAATCCAGCGCCTTGCAAGGAAAAAAAGATTATTTTCTTTTCTGAAAGCAGAAGTTCATCTCTTAGTTCATGATTCATAACTGTCCAGTCACTCTCTGAAGGTGTTTTGGTCCAGAAATTTTGCTGTGGAAAATGATTTTTAGAGTGGACTGTAATCTTTTAGTATTATGCATATGGGAAAATGCATTTAGAGTAAAAAAGCAATACTAGGTGTTTACTCAGAAAAATCTTTCCATTTCTAGAAATGTCTGTACTTTGGAAACAAAACTCAAAGTGCCTGTCAGTTGCTATTTGTTTTGACTGTTGTTTGCAATTAGCTTAAAAAAAAATAAAATTCTTTTTCAATAATTTAGTTAATTACTGTTGTACGGTGTTGAATTAGAGAGGATGACCTGATGTGTAACTGGCATGTTTGGCCAAGTAAATGAAAACTATAACTCTTAATGGCCTTAGCATAATTACACATGACTTCAGAATGACAACTGGCAAAATTTGTACTATAATTAAATTTCCATTATAAAAGTTTCATCTTTTTTTTTTTTTTTTTTGTCTGACATGTGAAGCTAGATTGTGAAGAGTATTCATTTATAAGAGGAAGACTTAGAGAGCTATAATTTATAATTCAGGATAATCAATGAAAGCATTTCTTTTGTCAAGGAACCTTTCACTGATAAATAGCATTACATTGTTATTTGTTCTAAAAAGAAACTAAAAATTCCTTGCTTATTTATTTAATTTACTGCAAAAGGAGATGAAAAATTCTGATGGTTGAATGGAGTCTTGCTGTAATTCAGAATATTATGTAGATAGGCTTCCCCAGTCTGTTTCTTTTTCTTTACTAACATTAACCTTGTGTCAGTCTAAGTCTAAGGCTCTTTGGAAAACTTGGATATTAATAATAATAATAATAATCTTAGCAAGGTTTAATCTTGAACAGAATTGTTTTTTAATGCAAGAGGTGATCATGCATCATTTTTACAAACTTTCTGATTATTGACTGTGATGGACCCTTTGCTCTCTGATGTGGGGTCTCGGTCCCCTATTCCTTCCTACATAATCTTTCAAGGGGAGCTCCTGTAAATATTATTCTTAAGTTGTATCACTGCGTTTTCTAAGACCACTGCAAAGCTCGGAATCACTGATTTAACTAACAGATGCTTGATCCTTCCATGCACTCATTTAAACTCCATGATTACTGGGGTATTCTGTATGCTTTATTGTTACCTCTGCAATTAGGCTTAAGGCTACTCATCGTACACCAATTCTTCATACTGTACTATCTGTTTATTATTTAAACAAAGCATACATGTCAGTAATCATGAAATATGATCCTTACTTACCCTGATAATTCTGACTGTTGACTAAGCAAAAATGTCTTTGGCTTTATGTGTGAGTGTGTTCAAACCACGTATCTGTTTTTGCTTTATTAACATCGCAGAATAGTTTGGTGTGTATTTTCCAAAACTAATTTATTTTATTCTGTTTTGTAGTGACACACGCTGCTAAACTATGAATGCACAATGTTTTACTGAGTACTATGCAACAACTGACTTGAAAATAACTTATTTTCATAAGGTTTATTTTCAAAGACTGTCTACTAAAATTCGGAGTGATCTTTACTTCTGTGTATACAACCACCTTATTGTTTGGCTTTTCACTTGCAGATGGCTGCTTACGAAAGTAGTCAATGTTGAAATCTAAAAATGTCAGAAAAGTACTGTTCTACATTCATTTCCATGCTCTGTGGTAGCTACTTCCTGGACATTACTGCAAATTTCCAAGGCCAGTTTGGTTATGTATTTCTTCTAGCTCTGACTGCAGGTTTTAGTATCAACTGACTGATTGATGCCTTAGTTAGAACTACACAGTTTGCCATTAGATAATGCCTTAAGGTTTCATTCTCCATTTGAAGTATTATAGGTATTATAGTTCTCCAGCGGATCTGACTAGAGTTTTCTCTTAAAATAAATGGGGTTGGGCTCTCTTCTGTTATGGATGAATGGCATGGCCCTAGATGGTTTTTCCCATCTCTCTAGGAATTCCAGTCTAACGTCTGTTGATTTGACACTTCATTGCTGAAATGGAAGGGCAACACTGTTTTCTGCCTTTGCAGTGTCTTGAAGATGCATAAAGAGGAAAAAGACAGCAATCAGAGAGTTCTGTGAATATGAGTACATTGCAGATCAGCATAAACTTTTAAGTATTTCTTCGTTAGGAATAGCATAGTCTCTTGATCATGATGTGGTTCATCTGATACACGTGTGGAAATGATTGAAGCAAATCTTTATAAAGTTCTTGGATCATACATTTATGTATGACGTAATTATTTCTCACACTGACAAGTCATAAGTCTAGGTTTATCTTTATGAGCACAAAGATTTTTTTTTCCCTTCCGTATTTGCTTTTGGCACCAAACAAATAAGTGAAGCTGTTAATCGATGATGGAAAACATCTAATATTGGTTGCACTCATTTTAATCTCTTTCTCAGAAAAAGCTGGATTACATTTGCTAGACTTTTCCAGTCCAATGAAAGAGGAAGAAGTAGTTATTTCAATCTAAACTGTTAGTATTTGGCAGAGTAATGCAAACAGCTGATAATTAAATTTTTGTGACAACTTAACTGTATGCATTGCTGTTTGCAGAAGTGTACTTCCTCATGCAGTTTCTCATGCAAAAAGGCCAGTTTTAAGGTTACCAGATTAATTGAGAATTTTTTTAGTTGCTTTAACGTGAAATGAATCATAGAATCAACAAGACTGGAAAAAATGATCTAGTTCAACTGTCCACCTACCACCAGTATTTCTCCATTAAACCACATCCCTTAGTACCACATCTAAATGTTTTGTGTCTAAAATAAAATGTATTGAATATAATTTCTAGTGGTAGTAAGTAACTTTGATTCTATTCATTGTGTGTGTGTGTGTGTATGTGTGTGTGTATATATATATAAAATATATGCTACTCAGGTACTCTTTATAAAGGAACTTAGAGATGTTACCTGCCTTGGATTGCATAAGATTTATCATATATTCAAATCGGCTCTCTCTGAGCAATTTTGTCATGCTGTAATAAAAGCATAGGACATGTGTTGTAGAAGAGAAATGATTTTTGCCAATTTTCAGATTTAAGTTTCCATAGACTGCAAAAATTACACATTTTCCTGTTTGGGGAAAAAAAGGCTTCAACAGAGTTGCAGCACTATAATATATCAAAATGATGTCTAGAATCACTTTTCCCAGTGAGAAACATTAGCTGAAATGTGCTGCAGCTCAACGTTGCTCTAGAATGAGACAGCCTGCAGGAAGATACAGAAGCTGTCATGGGTCAGTACATCTTTACCTGCTCACAGCTTAAATTGCAAGAGCTGACATTCTGCAGCCTTATCATAACATCATACAGAGAAACAGAAAAGGTGAATAGCAGAATAGCTTCTTCTGATTGGTGGGTGGACAGAACTGAGTATGCAATCAGCCGCATATCAAAGAGAGAAGAATGCTCACTTTAGCTAGAATCTTTCTGGATGGGGATCAGGAGGCACTGAATCTTTGGCTTTGGCAGAAGTTACAGTTTTGCTTTGTCTGAAGCTCATTACTCCAGTCTGAGTTGGGCCCATAGTATTGGTGATGTACAACATTTTCTTTTGCTTACATCTTTGGAGAAAATGTGGTTCCTTCTTCTCCTTAACTTCCTGCTTTATTCATCATGTTTGACAGCAGTTTTGGGCAGTATTTCTTGTATAGACAGTTTTACACAGTAGGTTACGTAGTCCTGAAAAGCACAGTTGATTAAAAAAATAATTCAAATAACTTTTTTTTTTTTTTAACCTAATAATGATCTATTGCTGAAAAATAAATTCTAAGCTATTTATTAGGAACAATCAGAGAAGTGAAGTGGAAATGTTTGTTTTCAAGAAATTAATAAGTAATCTGATTCTGCTGTCTAAATGTACTGCCATCATGCTGTTATTTCAGATAATTTTATTTTGAGGAAAGCAAATAGAAGCCCATATGACTAGACTAATTTTGCCTTCTGTGATCACACTTAGATGGAAAGAGTTTGCCGATATTTTTGTAATAATCTTTATGCTGACTTTGCCCTGGAATTGTGATGAGTACTCTAAGGAAATGCTATGATAGGCTTTAGTGCCTATGGATGCAGTAAATTTTACTCCATAGTGCTGTTCCCTTAAATATTCACAAGCATGGATCGCTAACTGTGAATTACCTTCAGCTTTTAGATGTGCTACCGGCAACTGTGTTTGTGCTGCATGTTGTTTATCTTCAGTATCTTCTGTAGACAGCAGGAAAAGGCAGGCTTTGCAGAATGCTGATTCAGAGTAGGATCCAAACAAGCTGTTCTTCCTCATCTCTTAAATGAGTACTTCTTTCTGTCCACTGGTAACAAAACGTTCCATGGGAGACCAACTTCCTGCATCTTTGCAAATACCTACGAGTCTCTTTTGCTGAGGATAAAACAATCTTGGTTAAAGGTAAAATTTGCTGCTGCTATAAAATCTGTAGAGGGCTATTGACACAGTACCAGTATCTGTCCTAACACCCAGTGACAAAGGATTAAAATCAATTATTTTCTAAAACCCAAAATTTTCCTAAAACCTTATTTACTTTTTAGCCATTGTCAGTTAAGTTCTGTGTTATAACCTGGGAAAGTGCTTTGGCTCTCTAATTCTGAAGAGACTACATTTTTACTCTGCCACATAGAAGATAGATGTGTCTTTAATCCCCTTGACTGTGTCCGTTCTTTTTTAGATGGGCCATTGCCAAGGTTTAAAGTAAGCACTTTGACTCTGTTTTGTCTCAATGGTAGTTCCAAGGATAATACTAGTTATTATGTCAGTAGAGTTAGCAGTTGTCCAAACATCTAATGTAAACAAGGAAATTTCCATACCAGAAAATAGACCAAATTCTGAACAGTTAGTTGCTATGGATTTTATGCAACTGATTTGAAATACAGAGAGAGATGCCAGGGAATTGTGCTGTTAAAGAATAAGCTGACAACCGTAATCAGCTGAGTTACATGTTCTGGAAGAAAGGAAAAATTGTTCTGTACTTTTGTGAGAAAGATTGAATCTGTTTGTTAGGTTGTTCATATTTTAAACAATTTTCATTGGGAGGAGGAAGCTACTTGGATGGTCATTTTGTATAAATTTAGTTAAAAAGACTTAATGAGACTCCTAAAAATATATGTTGCTTTAGCAAAGTCAGTTGTCAGATTGCACAGCGTTAGTAATTTACCTATGTGTTTTAAAAAAAGATGAAAAATCAGAGGACATTTTGAGTATAGGATTTCAGTACACAGTACAGGTAAATGGTGAAAATTCAAATTAAACTGTATGTACCAAGATACTTTTTTAATGTTCTCAAGATGTTTTACTGGCTCAAAGTGAGTCATGTTTCATATTCCCTTCCCCACCAAAATACATAGTAGGTTCAAATCTGAGATGGTTAATGTTTTAAAATATGTGTAGCAAATGCTTAACAAATTGTTTAATGAATTTCATGCTGCCTACATCTTCATTTCTTCACGTGACTATTTATTTTGCCTAGATTATTTGCTGCTTCCTTGTCCTTCTTCTGCTGTGTATTTAGCTTGTGACTCAGCCATTTTTTTTCATCCACCCTTCCTTAGTAAGGCACTTAGGTTTACATTACACTTCTGTTCCACAGAAGTACATACATGTACACGAAAGAATGCAGTAAAATTTATGTTATTGCATTCTGTTTGCTGTGGTAAGAGTGAATTGAGTAAAAATGTTAGAATGAATCTTGTTTTAATACAGACAGCTTATTTGCCTTACTTCTAATGCCCCACCAACCAGAAATGGAAATTCTAGAAATGAAGTTAATATGTGAGGAGGTAAGGGAAAGAAGATATAGATAGATAGATATAGAAATAGATATAGATATCTACATTTAAACATTTTTTTATCATTTAACAAAAAATCTAGGCTACTGCATATGGAACTTCAAAATTTTCACAGTACTAGATCTGTTCAAAGAAATTGTTGGAAAATACAGGCTATCAGGGCATGAAGTAAGGTATTTTAATACTTTGTAGAGTTATGAAATCTTTTTGCAATGTTTTCTGGAAACGGTTTGAGTTATAACAGGATAGCAGAGGTTTGGCCATAGCAATAACCACAAAAACATTCCCAGCCTTATACACTGAACAATTGTGTTGGCTGGGATTTTGTGGATCGTGCTGTGAGCAGTTCTATTTCTCTTTAGTTGCAGTTCTGGGGCTAGAAGCAGTGCTTCTGTGAAGCGTTGGCTCAGTGACTCAGTTCTGATCCCTGGTACTTGGCCAACTGATGTCTGCTCATCTCCAAAGGGAATGCCAACAAAATAGGGAGAAGCAGCTCCTTTGTCTCCTGTGTGGAAATGACAGCTCACACAGGCACTCCTCAGGTGGTTGGATAACAATTGCCCTGTGATACGGATCAGAGGAGCCCTAAAGGGAATACTATCAAAGAAATCAAAGAAATGTGGTTGTCCTGCATCATCTGGTTAATCTTCCTTGTGAAATATAGAGCTACTTCAGCATTGAATTTGATCCAAGAAACTTAACAGTTTCTTTGATGTTTTTGTTAAACTGGGAGGACTTTTTGACCTATAGTTTCAGCACTGAAAGGGCATTGATCATTAACAGATATAAACCATTTGGCTTCTCTGTGTTCCCAAGAATTTGTAAAGCATTTTTGAAACTTGTGGTGGTGAACTTTTTTCTTAAGTTGGATGACACTTTCATCAAGCCATCATCTAAGAGCGAAGTCATTTAGAATATAACCAGGGTGAATTATGAACTCAGCACACATTGATTTGCAATAAATCTAGACAAAAGCAATCTCATCTACAGTGGAGCACTGACTTCTCCAGGGATTCAGATAAACACCAAAAGAGGCAGAGCTGCTCTTTCAGAAATTAAATTTAGAAAAATGAAAGCTATATTTCTGCACAGGTTTCCAGAGAAGTATCGTGTTTTGGATTATTCAGAGTTAACAGTTTTTTTCCTCACATTGTTACTGTGCCTGCTTAGACTTGTAACTTGAGTGTAGAAAGGTTCCTAGGTACAGAGGAGTAGCTGAGATCCAGTGAATTGCAGTAAAGTAGACCAAACCCTGGTACGATGCTGCATACAAGGAGAGTTTGCTGGCAGTTATCAGCCTTTTGGATTTCAGAGCACATTAAGAAAACAAACAAGCTTAGGAATTGGGGTATTGTCCAAAAAAAGGTACAGTCTCAGCATCTTGTAACATAAGAGTGGTAAATCAGTGAGGAAAGTCCCTGGTACTTAGAAGTCTTTTAGGAAATAGTTCGTGGACTGAATTTCAAGTAGCGTTTTTGCAGAAGAACAGAAGGAGTGTTGGCTTCCCAAGGGCTGGATTCTGGCCTTGGAGCATATGTTTTCCCATAATTTTTTCCCCAGTCCCATGGTGGTTTTTTTCTAGTAATGCAGAACTTAAAATTATGATGCAGATAACTGAATATCCAAAGTAGATTTAGCCACAGATTTTTTCATTGAATAGATCTAAGCCAAATTATTTGAAAATCTTTTCCTTTTTCACAAACCAGTTTCATTCAGTCTTACTGCTTTCCTTTTTAAAGTCAAATCTTGAGAGAACTTAGATATTCAGAGTGTACTATTTTTGGCACTTAGTCTTCTAAGAAAAAATCATGAAATCGCTATTTCTAAAGGGATGATAAGAGATTTGCAGCCTATAAAAATCCTATTAACATGTAGATATATACTGAAATTTTTCTTACGTCATGGCTTGAAAGATCTTTTGAAAGTACAGAAGGGATCCTTTCATGGATAAAGGTAGCAAATTTATTCAGCCACTTTTTATAGAACCAGATTGTGCTACAAAAAGTAACAGGATAACTATCAGCTAGAAAGAGCACTTGCAAATCCTGTGTCATAGATTATAGCATAAACGGTGACCTGCGGAGAAATCTACTGTCAAGATGCATTTGTGGAAAACATAGCTGTTGTTTGAAAAATTATTAATAGCAAAAAGGAACAACAAAAAAAGAGGAAATATGTAACAAACCCTTCAATGATTTGAAGTCATAAAATTTCATATTGCAAAATAAATTTTATCTTAAAGCCATACAAGCAGTGAATTAAAGGTGGGCAGAGAGAAGTAATTGGAAAAAAAGTTTTTATTTTCTTTCCACACTTAGTTTAATCTTGGGGAGTCTTGGCGTATGAAAATGCCAATTCCTAGAACAAAAACATCTAAAATATTTCATCCAAGTGTATTCTAACCACAAGAATGTTTTCCACATCTTGGACTGATGTTACTGCATTGGCACTAAACTTTTCTGAAGTTCATTTATTGAGACAGAAGGAACATATGATTAAACTCATATGTTATTATGTTTCCCCTGATGGCTAGCCTGTGGTTTGTAGAGCTGCAAATGTTTCTCTCCTCGTAAAAAAACAATTCTTTAGCTTTAATTATACCTGTAGTTAAGTGTGGTTCCAAAACATGTAGTGCTAATGATGTAGAAACTAATTACACCATGTGAATTTCACCTTAATAACTTGTATAAAATCAATTAGTGGCTTAGCTTTGTTCTTATACTTCATGTGGTTTTCATGGTTTTATTTTAGTATGCTTGATACCAGTATCAGTGATCTCCTCGTAAGCATTACTTATCTGAAAAATTCCCATTGTGTGGTCCTCTCCTGGCTTTTTTAAAGCTATACTTAGTGCTGAACTGGCTGTACTAGATTGCAGGCAAAAAAGAGCAGGTTTGGAGGCACCTTCTCTGAAGGAGCTGTGCTTCTATTAGGGTGACTAACATCACTGTGCACATGGGAAGGCTCAGGTTCTGATTTTTCATGGGACTCAGAACTGCTGGGTCTTGGGTGCAGGCAGTGGTAATGAGTCGCAGAGGATTGTTGGCAGAGGGGTAAGGGCACTGCTGTCTTGTTTTTAATTGATATTATCTCCAACAGTGACTAGGAACCATGCACAAAATCAATCTTTGAGATAAGGTGGAGGTTAGAGCTCTTAATTTGTATTTTCATGGTGTTGGTAAATCAGATAACTTCAGAACCATTAATGTAATGGGAAAAAGACAAAAAGTTTAGTGATTCATTCATCTGTTTAGGTAAAGCATGGAGTGATTTTTCTTTTTCTCAGTGCCTTTGATTTGCAGAGCTCCATACAAGTTGTAACAGCTGTACAACTGTCTCCATACAGCACTCTGTACACTGTCTGTAAGCCTACTGACTGTAGACCTGCTCAGTTACCTGCACCAGTATTGATGGAGCTCCAGACACATCAATGAGAAGCACTGCTTCTGGTGGTCTGTGGAAGGGTTTAGGGTAATTAGCAGATGATGACAGTGAAGATATATGGATTACAAATTTTGGTTATTGTGTCACTCAAGATATGTTTTGTAGCAGATGGTTCAGACCTGGGCTGAATTCCTTACAAGGAAGCATTGCTGATGCATCTCCTCATTTATAGTTCCTTATCAGAAAACAAGACTTCTTAGAGCTATCCGTGTGACCACCTCCAGCTGCTCACATCAGAATGATCTGCATCAGAGGGATTAACTTAGTTAAGAATATGGTAAGATACAGAAAAATGAATTATATTGTAGGAATAGGTGGAATAGAAAAGGTTTATGTTAATCCAAATTATGTCTGTATGTGTTTCTAAGAGAGATATGCCTGCAAACTGTGAGTGGGGCTGAAGCTCTTCTTTGCCTTTCTTCTGTTCTCTTCAAGACTGTACAAACTGTGTGGTCTTGAAAGCCTCTGTGAACGTGTTCTGTGCTCTTGTTAAAGCACCTCAGTCAAACCCTCGTGGGCCAGCTGTTGCCTCACACCCAATAAGAGGCACCCTCAGACCAACAAAATGAGAGCAGGACATTCCAGCTCAGAGCATGGATTTTGAGATACTGTGATAAGATCAAAGATTTGCAGTAAACATGATGCAAACATTGGGCTGTATTTACTCTATATATGGGAAAACATTTACAGTAGTATCTATGTATCTACAGTAGCTCAAGCAGGTTTCTTCATCAGAATGTAGGGAAGTGTCATTGCTGGTGCTGTGCTCTATTTATGTACATTTTAATTAGTTTTAATGTAATTTTAGTTTAATTATAGTAGAAATAGGTAATGAAAAATTGCGTATTTTGTTTCTAGGTTTCAATTCAAAACCCAAATAAATTACTTCAAATTATTTGAAGAAAGAAAAAAATAAACTGTAATAAATAAATAAATTAGTCAAGGAAAATGAGAAACTACCTGTGAAAAGCAGGTGATAACTTGGGAAATGCACTGTTACTGTGCTTTGTAAAGTACATTTGTGAGTACAGAGTAATGTTTGTGTAGTAGAAGGAATGAGCCCTGACAATGCTTAGAGCTTCCACAATTGTCTTAGACATTAGACTATAATCTCCTACAACTTTATATTGGTAGTTCTTTCTGAAATACATAAAATGTGTTCCTTAATAATGAATACAGGTAGAGCTTTGTTTATCCCAGTACACACTGATGTCTTAACGTGTTAATTTGGTCTTTCTTAATAAATCACATATAATTTAAAAGAACATATCTGCTTAGGGATGCAGTAGTTCTTCAGTAACCATCCAGTCTGTACTGGAAGGGTTCAGATTCTTTTATGTGAGCAGAGCCCTCTTGAGTTCATGCGGTCTTCACAGATACCGTACAACCTGAGAAGTCCACATAGAGAAAGTATGTGATGATTTCCTCAGGTTTCTTTTTTTTGTTGGTTTTTTTTTTCCTTCTGTCCTTTAAAACCAAAATCCCATACACACCATGTTAACTACCAAATCACTTCAAAGTGACAAGAGAGAGAAAACACATTTCTATAGGTAATCTTTGTTTTTTTAAGCAATAATTATTTTGGTTATAAAATCAGTAGCCATGATATGCAAAATAGGGTATTGACTATAATATTGTATTTTACCTATATTGTTAGCTAATATTATGTTTTAGTGTAATAATATATCTAAAATTAGCTGTTAAATAACACTAGTAGTGTATTATACATGTTGACGGAAATATGTGATGCTATACAGACTAAGAAGAAATTCCAGGTGACGCCCACAGCAGTAAATATTTTTTTGGCGTGGACCATCTTGGGCTGCTTTTATCTCAGCTAGTGCTTTTCTAGCCCTTTTTTCCAGCATTCCATAGCTAGGTTATTCAGCTTCACAGAAGATTGTGCCACAAATGCAGAGACCGGAGCTAGCTGGGATCTGGAAACAGCTAGCTGCTTGCACATAGTTATGTGCATTGGAACCTCCAGGCTGAACTGGCACTGCCTCCGGAGCCTGTTCTCCACAGTCTGTCTGTTCTCCATTACACCCTTACTGCATGTTCCCATTTGAACTTCCAAGTGGCCTGATTTATACAAATATTTTGTATCACTTCATTCTTATTCTGTGTCACTTATGTTACCAGCAGGCTGAACAATAGAGACTTGATTGCATCTTCATTTCAGTTGCTCACAGCCATGCAAATTTGACTGGCATCATAACTTGCAAATGCCTGAAGAAGTGTACTGCTTTGATTGGAGCACGGTTTTGGATATTAGCTTCACGTAGCTCTTGAGTCAAGTGCACGTGCACTCTCTTAATTTTCAGATAATGTTAAGATAATTAGGAATGGATTTAGGTTAAGTAAGCCATTCTCAATCAAATATGAACAAAGGTCTGACCTGCTTTCTCTGAACTGGTGAAGCTTTACTTTTTGACAGTCCTCTCTAACACAGAGGATTTGTGAGGATTTTTTGTTCTCAGTGGCCACAAGAACAAGTTTGGTTATTACTGTTTGCTTGGGGAGGAGGTACATCTTGCCTTGTCAGGCAGCTAGATTGTGAGAAGCCCTTATCTGAGGCAGTTCCCAGAACCTGACTCAGGAGTTGTTTGTTGGAACATTGTCTGTGGACACTTGAGATGATATGGCCATCTAACCTGAATTATAATGCCCTTAAAACTGTTCTAAACAAGTGGAACAAAACACAGGTTTTTATGTAGTTTTATGTGAGCTGCAAAATCCATCTCTTCAGTTTGGATTTAGTGTTATAAAGAACTGGCATGTCTCTGGGGATGTTTAAAGCTTTAAGATCTTGTCTTTAGGAAGATCTGTATTCACACGTTCTCTTTTCTCAAACATGGCTTCTCTGGTGAATAAAAAGAGCTTTAGCAAATCTGCTTCTTCCTGACTTGCAGGCTCTGTGTGGTGTATGGAACTATGAGGTATGAGATTTGCAGCTTCTGCTGGAGAGGTCTGAGCAGAAGCTTTTGGGTTGCTAAACTTGTTGACCTACCATAGGATCAGACGTGTACTATATAACTGTTTTTTCAGTTTCCATTGTGACATGTAACCAGATTTACCTCCAACCTGTTTTAATTGAGAAACCAAAAAAGGTACACAGTGAGAACAAAATTGATTTCCATTATCATTGCATCCTGCTTACATAGGGTGGATAGGGTGGTTATGTTACAGGACATAATCACATGGTGCCCTAAAGCATTTTAATTTTTACATTATTTGAGCCAGTAGGGCACACTGTAATTCTGGGCCATAAGAACACACCAAGATCCTTTCTTGGAGGAATCTCTATTGTAGTAACTTAAGCATGAAGTGAATTTTCTCAGACAATAAGCATTTTAATTTTTAATGCACTCCAACATCATTGTAACATTCAGAAAACAGAATTTCAATACAGTTCTGGAATGTTTTTGTAAAAATGATCTAGCATCTAAGCCTAGTTATGAAGATTGTGAATTCTGTAGATGGCGTTTGCCCTGACAGGTGCTCTCAAAGGATCAGGAGCTTTTTTGATATGGAACTGATTCATTAAACGTAGGTGGATAGTGTTCAATTTATTGTGAGTTGAGTATTAGTAAATTAGCAAAGCGACATTGCATAAGAAGTCTTCTCCAATGTAGTGAGATGCTAAATATTGCTGACATGTTAACTACCAATATCAGTTCATTCTCCTACATATCATGGAAATTGCAGACTCTCAGATGTGTACAGTAGGAGGTTGACAGTGAAGTCATATGCAGTGCAAAATAGATGTTGGAAGAATCAGTAAACAGCTGCCGACACACTAGGGGAAAATTAAGGGGTGGTGAAATGCTTCATTGTTAAGCTTAAAGTAAAATTTTTGAGGAAAAAGAAGCTCTTATATTTGTTTGTGTACATTGTTTTTAGAAGAGATCGGTAAATTAAAAGAAAATCTTATTCCTACTGTGTTGTGAATGTGCTAAGAAACAAATATTTTTTAAATATCTGTATTAATTGTTGAGGGATGTGTGGTTTGCTTTTGCAACATGGATGGCTTTTTTTCCGTGACGTTGTAGTAACAGAAAATGTTTCTGATTCTTCTTATAACTTCACTCCTTTGTTTGCAAAAGGGTAATACACTAAGGCAAAAAAGAAAAAAAAGGAAAAACTTTGTTCCTCTACACAAAACTGCCTTTGGTTTTATGCTGCACAAAAAATAATCGCAAGCGTGAATGTTAGTTTAACCTGCATGGAGGTACATGCGGTTTTGGACAGATGCTGATCTCACATTCAGTTGCTGAACTCTCCACCTCGGTTTCTAGGACACTAAGGGAGGAAGATCTGCAAGAGTTCTGTGTGTTCAGCTGGGGAAATATTTCTAAGCCCTCACAATGGGCAGCTGAGATGCAGACTTCTGTCATAGAATCATAGAATGGCCTGGGTTGAAAAGGTCCTTAGAGATCATCTAGTTTCAACCCCCCTACTGGGTCGCCAGCCACTAGACCAGACTGCCCAGAGCGACATCCAGCCTTGAACTGTCCTTTGGCTTTGTAATACCTTACTAACATCAGCATCCAAAAAATTAAATCGAGACCTGATTTGTTCTTTGTAAATGCTTTTGGAAATGACTGATGATGAAGAACAGCACAGCTGAAGCAGCTAGGTATGTTTTGATATTCATTCTAATGCTATGTTTCAAGCAGGCAAATGCTTTAATAACCTGCAAAGTGCAATGTGCACATACCCCAGTGCATTTCCTCCAGCAATGTGGAATAGCATCTCATGTTTGCACTCAAAACTCGTCTTTGCTTACAAAAGTTAATGTTGATGATACCTATGTAAAATGCAGTTTTTAATTGCACAGAAGTCTGAGAAAGAGATGCATAATTTGTTTTCTTAATCGTTCACTTTTCTTATTTCACTGCCACTTTCAAAATATGAAGGTAACTTGTTAATGTGCACTTCCGTTTAGGAGCATTTCTTTCACTTTCACACCTGAAATTCTTTCTAAAAGCAGACATAAAGCATTGTACTTTGCTAAAACAAAACTATTGCTTAGAATAATTCTTCTAATCACTGTGCAGGTTATTTTCTTAATTTACATTTGTGACTTCATGAAGAATGGGAATAAGAAACAAATCAGTAATGGATAGAGAATGAAATTATAAACCAAGGAATGCATATATATAAACTTGGGCTCTTTTGTAACGTTATCTGAGTTGCATCCTTTAGTGTCTTGCTTCATTTTGTCTAACCATGTGTGCTTTCTTTACCATAAGTAGTGAAGGCTCAGTTCAGTTCCCTCAACTTATGCATCGACTGAGTAATTTTGAGATTCCTCATTGTGTCCCTACCGGTATGTTTTTGTCAGTCCCAAAGGGCAGGATTCTCCCATAGAATCTGTCTTATCTGAAATCCCATTAAAGGGAACTGTGAGATACTGGAGCATTTCAGGTAGCGATAGATTTCTATGTATATACAGCTGAGATGAGCCCCAAATAATCGTATCCAGTCATGCACAGCTAAGTTGTTTATATGAATTTGTTGTTAGTGCATTTGTATTTTCAGATTTCTCTGTTTACTTGTGTGGGTGAAATCTTGATAGATTAGTGCAGTAGCATCTTCATTCCCGTATTGCTTCTGTAGAAGACAAATGTTTCTATTCTATTACTCTTAAGTTCAGAACTATTACATAGCAATTAGAAGTGTGAAGATAATTACCTCTTACAGATACATTATGCTGCAGTTATTTACTGCTAAGTGAAATGCGAAAAGTTGATATCAAAGTAGGTAATAATGAAGGCAAGGACTTGACAAGAGGAACTACTGTTCCTTGTAGTTTCTGGGTTCTGAGTGAGGAACTTGTTTGATGTATAAGGAATGTGCGTCTACAGTTATGCAAGTCTGCAGATCTTGTCAAAATAAACTTATACTGTGGTAAATACGCACCATTCCCTATGACTCTTCAGCATTTATGTGGCATCCCAGTAATGCATTGCTATAAATCCAAAGAAAATTTGGCAATAACAAATATCCACTTGCATGCTCTGTTAGACAGCTAAAGCCTTGAAGAAAAGGGCTTTGTAACATCTCTTTCACATTTCATTTCAAAAGAATGTTGTGCAGTTTCATCTGCAAAACTTGTTCTGATAAGCTCAATGAGCTGCTGAAATTGTCTCCTTTCAATAAATCTACAATTACACGTTACTTAGAGCATCCACTGTTGACTAAATCACAGTATGGAAGGGCACAAAATGTGCATGCAATAAGAAATACAGCGAGTGGATTACAGTTCTTTTTACACTGACCCCAATCATCACTTAGAAAGAATGCCTTGCTCAACAACTTACCGCATTCTAGACAAGATAATCTGTTATTCACAAATCCTGTTATTATTTTTCTTATTTCATTCTTAACAGTAAAAAGAGTACTTCCTCAAAATTGTTTCTGAATCATCCTAAATGAAGATCTTTGGTGTCCCTTGGGGGTTTGTCTGTTCATCAGTGACCTGGGTAGTGGGATGTTGTGCACTCTTGCTCATGCCACTAAGCTGCATGGTGCAGTTGGCACAAGTAAAGGAAGGGACACCATTCAGAGCAACCTGGACATATTTGAAAAGTGGGCCCATGTGAATCTGATGAGGTTCAGCAAGGCCAATTGCAATGTCTTACACGTGGGTTGAGGCAATCCCAGATATGTTTACCAACTGGGAGAAGAACTCATTGAGAGCAGCCTTGTAGAGAGAGTTGGGAGTTATGGTCAAAAAAAAAATTGACATGAGCCAGCTACCTGGAAGGCCAGTAGAGTCCTGGGCTGCAACAAAAGAGGGATGGCCACTGGGGAGTGGGAGGGGATTGTCCTCTTCTGCTCTGTTTTTCTGGGACCCCATCTGGACCACTGCATCTGGACATGGAGCTATTGGAGTGGGTCTGGAGGAGGGCCACAGAGATTATCAGATTATCAGAGGGCTGGAGCATCTCTTATGAAGAAAGGTTGAGGGACGTGGGCTTGTTCAGCTGGGAGAAAAGGCTTTGGGGTGACCTCATTGCAGTCTTCCAGTACTTAAATGGAGTTTACAAACAGGAGTGAGACTGACTTTACAGTCTGATAGTGGTAGGATAGGGATTTCAAGTGAAAGAAGGGATTTAGATTAGATACTAGGAGGAAATTGGAAGGTGTTGAGGCACTGGAACAGCTGCCCAGAGAAGCTGTGGGTGTGCCATCCCTGGAGGCATGCAAGGCCAGGTTGTCTGGAGCCCCGGGCATCGTGATCCAGTGGTGGCAGGGCGTTGGAACTAAATGGCTTTAAGGTCCCTTCCAACCCAAGCCATTCTATGATTTTTTCCCTTTTTTGAGATTGCTCTCCAAAGGGACACTTGGCATTTACAGCAAGAATTTCTGTGAAACTTAAAAATGTCTGAGATTTGTCAGGATTTTTTTTTTTTTCCATGTCTTCTACTGAAAGATAGGAGGAATGTGTTCAAGTTTGTTATGTTATATATTACACCATATGAAAAGATAAAGGTAGGAACGTAGCCCAAACACTCCTATGAGTGGTAGGATTTGACGCTGAGGATTGTCCACTCCAGTCCTGCACTACTGGCCCAGTCCTTGGTATTGCTCCAAGGTCACAGCATGTGCAAGAGTCCTGCATAAGTACTGCAGCAAATCCCTTGAGTTACAATCAATTAAGGAATCAAGTCAGCTACACAACAGAATGTGGATTAAAACAATCCATGGTAATATGAGAGAAATATATTTTTAACTATATTTTATTTATTACTAAGTATTTTAATACTGTCCAGTATGGAAAACAGAATTATCAGAATCTTTTCATATCTAGATCCATAATATGTATTATCTACCATGTAAAGAGAAATAAGTTCCAAATAACATACAGTTATCAAAGACAGAAGAGATTATTAGGAATGTGTATAGTTATATAAATTCTTTTCTGTCTTAAAATACGGACTGGGGAAATTTGGATTTTTGGTGTGGAGTACATGTTGTGTATGCGACTGCATCATCTCATTTTTCACTTGTATTCTGCCATTACTCTACCTAATTCAATTCTGTGATTTGTGGTTTTACAATCTACTTGACTGAGATTGTAAACAAGGGACAGGTGCCGTCTTTGTATGTATTTAGCTTCTAGGTCAATTGACTATTGAGTAATTACATATTCAAGGCCTACTGGTAATGTAAGTGATTATTATTAGCAATTTAAGATTAGATGCTACTGGAAGAGCATTGTCTGTTTTTTGCTTATTTCGTGATGTGACATATTATTTTTAATTATTTAAAGTGTAGTGTTTTTGGTAGTAGGATTCTGTTTCAAACTATGCTTATGTAGTGTGTAAAGTGTTCTCTTTTAGATTTTTTTTCTGGCAAGGTTCCTATCTCTTGGGTTGCCTTGTTGCATTTAACTATTTATTTCTTTTTTTACTGTATCCAGTATCCTCTCTGGGAAACCAGTGTTGCATTTTAAACCAGTCAAGTCTGTCTCTCAAAGTGCTATTCTTGAGAAGCCTGCAGCTTAGACAGGTACACTCTTTGCTGGGTAAAGAAGTCGCTAGAGGGCCAGGCCCAGAGAGTTACATCCAGCTGGCGGCCGGTCATGAGTGGTGTTCCCCAGGGCCAGTACTGGGGCCTGTCTTGTTCATTATCTTTATTGATGACCTGGACAAGGGTATTATAAATACAATAAGTTTGCAGATGACACCAAGTTGGGAGGAAGTGTTGATCTGCGTGGGAGTAGGAAGGCCCTACAGCAGGATCTGGACAGGCTGAGACCAGTGTGATGAAGGTCTCTTGCTGGGCTGAGACCAGTGTGATGAAGTTCAACAAGACCAAATGCCAGGTCCTGCACTTTGGCCACAACAACCTGGAGCAGTGTTACAGGCTTGGGGCAGAGTGGCTGGAAGACTGTGTGGAAGAAACAAACCTGGAGGTGTTGCTCAACACTTGGCTGAGCATGAGCCAGCAGTGTGCCCAGGTGGCCAAGAAGACCAATGGCATCCTGGCTTGTGTCAGAAATAGTGTTGTCAGCAAGAGCATGGAAGTGATCATCCCTCTATATTTGACACTGGTGAAGCTGCACCTCAAATACTGTGTTCAGTTTTGGATTCCTTACTACAAGAAAGACATTGGGGCACTGGAGCATATCCAAAGAAGGACAGCAAAGCTGGTGAGGGGTCCAGAGCACACATCTTGTGAAGAGCAGCTGAGGGAAATGAGATTGTTTAGTCTGGACAAAAGGAGGCTCAGGGGAGACCTTATCATTCACCACAGCTACCTGAAAGTAAGTTGTGGCAAGGTGCGAGTCAGTCTCTTCTCCCTTTTAACTAACAATAGGACTAGATAGAGTGGCCCCTTGCACCAGGGAAAAGGTTGGATATTAAGAAAAATTTCTTCTCCGAAAGACTGGTCAGGCACTGGAATGGGTTGCCCAGGGAGGTGGGAGAGTCACCATCCCTGCAGGTTCAAGAAACATTTAGGAGCTGTGGTAAGGGACATGGTTTAGTAGGGAAATATTGGTGGTAGGTGGACAGCTGGGCTGGATGATCATAGAGGTCTTTTCCAGCCTTGGTGATTCTGTGATTCTAAGTGAGTCAGCTGTCTTCAACAGTGTACCTGTGGAGGGATTGGAAGTAATTATACGATTGATTCCTTAGATTTATTTCTGTTTTTCTTCTTCAGTTTTAGTAGATGGCTGTTTGGAAGATTAGTAGATCAAGGCTTTAATAAAATCAAAAACTGTTAACTATATTAAAGATCAGTGGTGACTTTTAATATTCCGTCTTGAATGAGAATTTTTTACTGAAATTCTCTTGCAATACAAGTAGGGATATGCAACTTCAATAACAATGTAACAATTTTTAAGTAGGTTGCGTTGAAGAAATGTTACTTGATTTTTATTTCTTATTTGTCACACACCATTAAACATCTTTTCCTCTAGGCTAAACCAGACATCTGCCACTTTGGCCTACTTCTCAAAGAGAAATGGAAGTTTTATTGGCATGACATCATTACATCCATGCTTCTTTAGAAGAAAAAGAACAACTTGAGGAATCTAGGATAACTTTAAATATCTACATTTTAAACTACCCTTTGGTAGCAGGTAGTGCTACTAGGTAAATGATTACTGAAGTTTATCCACCCCGGTGTTCATTCACATTCACCCACATGCCCCTATAAGTTCATATTGCATTGTTTGACATCAAAGCAGCCGGTGACCTTGGGAAGAATGTAGAAAGTGCAGGGAGGTAATAGTGTTTATATGTACACACATCTGATTTTATTGACATGAGAGTAGGATTTGAAGAGTCATGAAGTTATTGTTTTGAATACTAGCAGATTAAAAAAGCAGCTTACAAGCTATTGCCATCATTGTGGTTATTTCAAAACTTTAAATGCAAGGCTGTTTGTTTTTTAAAACTAAAAATAAAATTCAATTTGTGAAACACAGTAGGGTAGAATTCTGAAGCTACAGTCAAAAATCATACAAGGCACCACTGCATTCCACCTGTCAGCCTGGAGTTCATTTTTTTGTGTTCGCCACAGGCTGAAGTCTCAGAGGAGTCCATAACATTTCATTTTTAAAACTGATGTCAAGTATTGCCAATGAGCGAGCTACATTTTCTTTTGTCTAGTGTTTTGGAAGCTCTAGGTATTTAGTCCATACATACGAATGCTTTTCAAAATGTAAGCACAAATGGAAACAATTCATGACAATTTTCTACTAAGAAAGAAAGCAGCAGTCTCTGTTTCCTTTTTTGAATTTTGAAAATTTTTTTCAAGGGTACAAGAATTGAATTATTTTTATATATATATATATATAAAAGGCAGGCAGGAAGCAAATGAAAGAGGCCTGGCTCTTCTCGGTGCTGAGTAGTGATAGGACAAGGAGAAAGAGACTAAAACTGGAACATAGGAAGTTCCATACAAACATGCAGAAGAACTTCTTAATGATAAGGGTGATGGAGCACTGAAACAGGTTTCCCAGAATGGTTGTGGAATCTCCTTCAATGGAGTTACTCTAGACTCTTCTGGACGTCTACCAGTGCGATCTGCTGTAGGGAACCTGCTTTAGTGGGGAGATTGGACTCGATCTTCTTGAGGTTCCTTCCAACTTCTGTACGTGTTGAACTATGTCTTAGGAGCTCTCCCAGAGCAAAACACATGAGTAGCTGAGAGCAGTAATTCAAAATAATAGTTCAGTACTTATGCTTGAATATTCCTTAGTAATAGATAAGAGAAAAAGAAGAAATTGTTTAATGTATTTTTAAAATTTCTGTGTGTTTACTACACTTTGTTTACTTCACATGGTTTACTTTTCATGGAAAAATAGAAAATCTGTCTAGAGGCCTTCTTTTCCTTCCGTGTCCTACAGTATGCTATATAGCATGCCAGCTGTATTTCTGTTGTTTGTGACATGTTTCGGTCTGGCTTTCTGGAAAATCTCAAAGGAATGAAATTTTGTGGTTTTTTCAGCCCCACCTATCCCAGTAGTTCATGCTGATAGAAATTTTTCTTTACCTATAAGGTTCATTTTTGTTGCAGTATAAATGTATTATTTCTCGGCTGTTGAGACAGAACAAGTTGTTCTCTTCCTTCTTAGAGATGTTTTCTACGTATTGAAAGACTGTTACTATGTTTATTCTCTGGTCTTTTTTGAGCAGCTTTTCCTTATGGAAGGTTTTCTGTTATTGATCCTCTTTCTAAACTTTCCTTTTTCTAAAAATTGTAAGCATGAAATCTCTACAGTTCTATGTACTGAAACATAGAAATCAAGAATACCTCTTTGGCTGAGCAAGCCAGGTTCCCTCAGCCTCTCTTCATTATTTGATGCATTCCAGCACTATCTGCTTTTCTGACCTTCTGAGTTGTTTCAGTTTTTTGTCAAATCTCATGTACTGAGGAACTAAAAAGTGTGCACAGTGCTCAAAACGCATCCTCACCAATACTATATATACAGGAATAATCATCATCCTTGACATACTTGCTGTGGTCACGCTAATGCAGTCCCATACGTAGTAGTTAGTGTGCAAGTGCACGCTTCCTATCTCACATTCATCACCATTTGACAGGATCTCTAGGTTTTAAGCACTGTTGCAAAGCCAGATGCTCCTCTACCAGTCCTGATGCACAAGGTTGTTCCATTCTCAGTACAAGACTTGCATCTTGCTTTGTTGGTCTTGAAGCTGAGTAGGTTCAGCTGGTTGAGGTCCTTCTGAATGGCAGTTGTGCCTTTCCACGTAGCAAGTGCCCCCAAGTTTGTGATCTGTAAGTTTGGGGTTGCATTGTTCAGATCTTCGATGAATATGCTAGTCAGTGTCAGTTGCAGTGTCAGTCCCCAAGGATTACCACTTCTAACCAACCACCAGTTAGACTTTAAACAGGCTGCCCAGAGCCACATCTTCTACAGAAACACAGCCAAAGCAGTAATTCCCTGTTAAATGTTTGTCTGATGCTTTGTTTCTGCCTAGTGAGCAGTTCTAATGTATGGGAACATGGGAACTCTCCTGATAGTTGTTGGTGGGCTGAGGTTGGTTTTGTTGTTTTTTCAGACTTCGTTGGCAAGATGTTTTCAATGTCTCTGTTGCACACACTACTGAAATTTTGAGAGGCACCAGGTCTTAGACAAATCTCTGCTAACTACATTTTGCTTTGTCAGGGAACCAAATTTTCAGTGTAGTTTTTCAATGAGGTTTTGCTTTGAGACCACAATGTAGCATTTTCTCTTAGACTAAGCCTCCTTAGCTTCTTTTTGTTATGGAAAGTTTATCTTAAAATAGTATCAAAAACCTTACTAATAGTGGAGATACAGGTATCTCCTACTTAGTTTCCAAAACACAGGAACTGCTGCCTTCTGATAGAATGAAAATATATGTAATTTTGCCATACGGTGTGTCCTTAACAAGTGCTGCGTTTCCATATGATGTGTTCTTAGCAATTTGATGGGGCTAAAAGGGATCTCTATGTTGTGTGTTGTCCGATTATTTATTCTATATGTTGATCATTATTAATTCTTCTTTCCTTTAAGGTCATAGAAATGTCCTTAGGAAAAATAGAAAAGGAAAACAGCATATTTCTTTCTTTCTTTCTTTCTTTTTTTTTTTTTTTTTTTTTTTTTTAAATCCTATACGTGTTCTTACCGAATAGATGTTAATATATTTGAAGTACCACTGGTCAATTTTTAAGTAAATTAGATGAGCAAAATAAGAAGACTTGTAAATACCTGTCTTATCTGAGTACCCTTCAGCATACCTGTTCTTTCCCTACTGTAGGTTAAAACTTTTATGTCTTGGATTTGTACTTTTTGTAACCAGTAAGTTGGAGCTGATATTTATAGTGGAGACTAACACATGAAACATTACATACTTGAGTTGTCTTGCTATATATACTGATTACTTTTCTTTTTTGTTAAGCAGCCATTTTGCTTTCTCTCTTTTTTTTTTTTCTTCAACATTTTACTAGTTACACAGTTCTGCTGTGCCCTCTTGATTTTACCTCTGTGTTTGTGCCAGGCATCTGTGCTTAGGGATTTGACCAACTTCTCATATGTTTCCTTCTTGTGTGTAACATTTGAAGGCACAAAAAATTTTCCGCTTGGTTTCCCACATTTTCTGATGGACCAAAATTAAGGTTCTTGGAATAGCTTGGATAACTCCTTCTCTTCTTTGAAGCAAATGATGGTTGCAGGTTTTTTTTTTTTTCCAGTTTTTACAGACATATGAGGACTTCATAGATTAGTAAAAGAAATTGTATATATATATATATATTTGTCTCTATACAAAATCATTTGAGATTTAGACCTTTCTTCTTAGGTATCTTTAACACTCTGTGGCTTCTTGGAACTTGTTTAATATGCACAGTCCAAGTGCAGTTTTTCTACAAGTGCCCCACTGCATCCATTCCCTCCCACCTTTTGTATTACAGTATCAATCTTCTGCATTATTCAACACAAAACTGTCAGTCTGACCAAGCATAAGCTACTCACCAATACAGCAGAATAGAACAGAGCATAATGTTTTTACAGGTTGCGAAATACATATTATGTACATATGCACTGTAAATTGAGGCAGTTATGACCTGTCTCTCCGGTTTAATGCACAGCTCTGTCAGTCATAAGGAACTCTGCATTTTTCTTGGACTTGAAATGCTTATCAACGTTAGCAGTGTAAATGACTTGCATACATTTTTCAGATGATATGCATTTTTGTTACCTTAAGAACCTGTATAGTACTGTATTTTATGCAGTTTACACACAGTCTGCCTATTTCAGCATGATTATTTCATCTATTAACTGTGTTGATTTCCAAAAAATTTTGAGTCTGTCCATATTAAAGAGCCAGAGTACTTTAGACGTAGGCAAAAATGAAAAGCCAAGATTTAGCTCTTATTTTTTTAATACTTATTTTGTCTTTCAAGTTTGTGGATTATAATGTAGGTAATAAATGAAAAGTGCCTTATTTTGTATGCAGTGGGAAAAGTGCAGTGGGAATGTATAGAATTTGCATTCTTAGTTGTTTGTAGTATTATTAGTGCAAATGAAAACAGCGCAAGCTTGAAGTTAAATAGATTACATAAATACTTTTTTTTTTTCTTCGAGTAAGTAAAATAACATTTACTTAACTAATAATCAAGATGAAATAGAGGAATTACTTGGAGGAGACAGAGAAAACAGTTTGTGGGATTACAAAATGAAAAATGTATTCTTGTAAGTAAAATAGATCCCTTGTAATATTGGCACGTATGAGGTATTGACACTTCACGTTCTTCTGGGATATGTTTCATGAAAGCAACCTCACAAGTCATTATAACTTCCCAGTTTAATTCCGCTTTTTCATGTTTACAAATGGCATGTTACACCTAATATGTATGTAGGTCACTCTGAAACTAATGCCTCGTATATTTCTATTGAAACTACAACTAATATAAAGAGTACAATAATGCTACTTGATAGAGCAGATTTTCAGCTACATAACACTATTCTTCAACACAGACACCACCATTAGCTACTATGCATTTTTGCCAGTGATGAATGAGAGCCTATATGCCACACTTGTAAACATCTGTACTAGCAGAGATGACCCCTTGTCACACTGCTGAAACACACCACTCACCACCTCGCTGTGCTCACATCCACTGTTTGATCTCCATAAGCATTCTGGAAATGTCAACGAATGTCAGTGGGTGTAATTTTTTCCACATGAAGGAATTTAATCCCACATCTTCGCTACATACACACTTCGATGTCAGACACCATCCTGTCAGACTGCCCCTGTATTGCCATTTGTTGCATGGTAACAAAATGTAACAATGTATTGATAGGAAGGTTCAAACTCTGCTGCCATACCACCAACACGGAATCATGGAATGGTTTGGGTTGGAAGGGACCGATAAGATCACCTAATTCCAACCCCCTGCTATAGGCAGGGACAATTCCCTCCAGACCAGTTTGCTCAAAGCCCCATCCAGCCTGGCCTGGAGTGCTTCCAGGGAAGGGGCATCCACAGCCTCACTGTGCAACCTGTTCCAGTGTCTCACCACCCTCACAATAAAAGATTTCTTCCTAATATCTAGATTAAATCTACTGTTTTTTCCCGTTTAAAGCCATTTCTCTTTGTCCTGTTGCTACATGCCCTTACAAAAGATCCCTCTCCAGCTTTCTTGTAGGCCCTCTTCAGGTATTGGAAGGTTGCTATAAGGTCTCCCTGGAGTCTTCTCTTTTCCAGTTCTCACATCGTAGGGGAGGTGCTCCAGCCCTCTGATCATCTTTATGCCCCTCCTCTGGACCTGCTTCAACAGCTCTTTGTCCTTCTTGGGTTGGAGGCCCCGGAACTGGACGCAGTACTCCAGGTGGGATCTCACAAGAGAAGGGTAGAGGGGCAGAATCATCTCCTTGAACCTGCTGATCACACTTCTCTAGATGCAGCCCAGGATACAGTTGGCCTTCTGGGCTACAGATACACATTACCAGCTCATGTTGAATCTTTCTTCAACCGGCACTCCCAAATCCTTCTCCTCAGAGTTACTCTCAAACCATTCTCCACCCAGTCTTTATCTGTGCCTGAGATTGCCCTGACCCAGTTGCAGGACCTTGCATTTGGCATTGTTGAACTTCATGAGGTTGACACGGACCTACCTCTCAAGCCTGTCCACAGCCCTCTGGATAGTTTCTCTTTTTTCTAGCGTGTCAGCTGCACCAGTTAGCTTGGTGTCATTTGCAAACTTGCTGAGCATGCACTCAATCCCACTGTCTGTGTCACCTACAAAGATGTTAAATAGCAGCAGTCCCAGCACTGATCCCCAAGGAACACCATTCGTCACCGATCTTCACTTGATCACTGAGCCACTGACTGCAGCCCTCTGAGTTTGGCTATCATTCCTCTGATGTCTAGGGCAACATAATAATAAAATAGGCATTACTTCTGGAGTGGCCTTCCTACGTTCCTGCCCATTTCTTTGTTCAGTTCTAATTAACAAAAGCAAAGGTTATGAAAAAGAAGTCAAACTTCTAATCCTTAGTTTAGCTACTTAAATGTATTTTAAGTCAAGTAAATCAGAACAGTATAACTTCTAGAAGTAAAGACTATTTGCTACTCCTGTTGACAGTTTCCCACTGTGTTCTTCAATATGTACAATGAACTGATAGTATCAATCCATAATAGAAACAAGATAATTCTAATCCTGCTCCACAATAATCATAAGGTTACAGGCCCATGATTTCAACTTGCAGGTGCAACAGGGCACCTGCTGAAAAGATAAAGCACAATAATTGTTGTACAAGAGGGTGTTTTGAAGCCTTCTTTCAGTAGCTAACTAGTAGTGTGACCCCAGAGTGCAACAGCGAAAAGAGCTGGAGGTAGAACATGAAAATGGTGGCAAAATACTGACAGAGGAGAGAGAAAATATTGATTTATGTCATGAACAGTAAAGGAATTCAGATGAAGAAAGTAATTAGTATGAGTTTAGGGAATAAAAAGGGAATTAGAAGGTCTTGACTGTAGAGGTGCTAGTGTAGGTGAGATTAATGATTAAGAGGTTACATATAATAAAGGAATACATTGAGAGACCAAAAACAGCATGTATCAGGGTAAAGAGGAGAATATCAGGTCATTGTGCTGTTTCAGATAGAATATCAGAAACATGAAGGTCAGAAAGGAGTCCTTTTATCTAGAATGACTTGGGCTTTCACTTGGATTGTGATGATATCACAGACAGAACTAGCTTTGGGGGTAGGCTGAAGGTGCAGTGACGGAGGATGATGTGTAGGAGCCTTGCCCTCTTTCATGCTCTACAACGTTGAGAATTATGGTCTTTCCATGTAGACTTTTGCCCGTATTATTATTTAGCTATGAGATGTATGTCTTACTGTCATCTAACAGAATGACGAGTTTCTGTTCCTTGACCTCACACAGGTGCTTGCGTATTTTCATTTCTCTCCAATTATATAGTAGTAATTACTTATTCATTGTTTTCTTTAAACTTTAATACATACACAAGAGCCTAGCTAACATTTTGTTTGACATATGTTAATGGCTACCTTACATCTTCATCTGCTTGAAGATAACTAATGAAACCTACTGGAAATTAAGGCTATAAATTTACAGCTAGGGATTTGAGTGTTGCTCTAATCAATATTTTGCTGGTAATGGTAGCAGCTTATTCTCATGAAATATGTTGGCTATAAGATGGAGAATCAATGTCTGGAAATGAAAAACAGGTGTCAGGTTCGATGGGGACATTACTGTCATGATGTCTGGAGGCCAGTGGGTTGTGTCAGCAAACACAGCAGTAATTCTGTCAAATGCAGTTTGTGAGAAACTAATGAAAAAGTTAGAAACGCTGCTTCTCACTTGTAAGCTGGAGTCCTTGAATAATATATTAATCTATTCTTGTTTTTATCTCACATACTTTATGCTTCTCTATTCTTTCAAGCTGCAATTCATAATACAAAATAAATGCTCTGTATATCAGTCTCATCTGTAGAAGTCCTGAGAGCTGATTTTGTTTCATTGTGGCTTGAGGAAAGCAGTGTAGCTCCAGAGTGGTCATGCAGTCTCTGCAGGTATTACAGAATTTAAAAAAAAAAAAATTAAAAATTGAGGAGCAGAGAAGGATGCTGTGCACAGGATAAATGCAAACATATTTCTTTATCAGAGCCGTAGCACTAAAAGGAAAATGAAATAGTTGTTCTAAAAATATGATTTGTAATCAAAGATAAAAATGAGTATCATATTAAACTAAGTAATAGGAAACTTTTCCCCAGTGTATCAGAAAGCTCTGCTTCTGCAGTCTATTTTCCTACACTAGTCCAACTTTTAAAATGCCTCCTAATAGTGATGTAACAGAAAAGAATGAGACTGATTAGAATCACTGAATCACAGAATTGCAGGAGTTGGGAGGGATCTCAAGAGATCATCAAGTCCAACCCCCCTGCTAAAGCAGGTACTGTGCAGTACATCACACAGATAGGCATCCAGATGGGTCTTGAATATCTCTTTAGACAGAGGCTCCACACAGCTTCTCTGGGCAACTTGTTCCAGTGTTCTGTCCCTCTTAATGTAAAGAGGCTCTTCTGCATGTTAGTACAAAACTTCCTATGTTCGAGTTTTAGGCCATTAGTCCTTGTCCTATTTCTGCACACCACTGAGAAGAGCCTGGCCTCATCTATTTGTGTCCCACCTCCCTTTGGATATTTACGCTTATCAGATACCCTCTCAGTCTTTTCCCCAGGCTGAATAGACCCAGGTTACTCAGCCTTTCCTCATACGGGAGATGCTTGAGGCCCTTTGTCATCTTTGTGGTACTCCGCTGGACTCCTAGGAGATCCCTGTCTTTTTGGAACTGGGGAGCCCAGAACTGAACACAGTATTCTACATATGGCCTCACCAGGGCAGAGTAGAGAAAGAGGGTGTCACCTTCCTCGACCTGCTGGCCACACACTTTTTAATGCATCCCAAATAGAACATCTTTGCTATAGAGTATCTTTACTATTTGGTATACTCCATGTAACAGCATAAATTTGGAAAAGGGACATCCTAAACTCTGTAGCACTTTGCAGCTCTTCTGGCAAATGTAGAGCATTCAGATCTGGCTCCAGACAGCAGCGGTGGTTCCAGATCCATTGTTCACACTGTGCTGGGAGTTGCAACTACCTACTGTCTATCACTTGACAAGTCTCACTTCTCTCTCCTCTTGTGATAATGGGAGGTACCCCAGTCACTCCATCGCTACCATCTCACAGTATCACTGAATGCATCAGCAGCTGCTATAGCTCTCACCTCCAAACTGAGAAATATCAGCAGTTTGATACCATGCTGGTTCTCTGTGAACAGCATTAGAAGATGTCAGTCACATGCTTCTAGCTTACAAATGGCATGTCTGTACGCTTGCAGTTCTTTGCAGCAGACATACATGACCTTTAATTCTAATTACATGTTTATAGTGGCAAAGCCACAAAGTCTTGGTTTTTTTTAGCACAGTACTGCTTGCAGAAGCAAAGCAAGACATGACATGCAGAACAGCTCTCTTGCTGAAATTCCACATTTCACCTGAGAAAAAGAACTAGCTTGAGTAGGCTTTCAGTGAACTTTAAATTTTTACATCGTTTCCTCATCAAAACTAATAAATGAGAAGCTGTTGCTAAACGTGCTCTGTCTTCAGGGCAGACCTCCAGTTAGGCACCCAGTTCACCTCATTCTGAAATAGTACTATCAGCATCTGAGAAAAAAGCCATGAGGCTTGTAAGCAATTCTCATTTTATATACTTAGGTATCATCGTTATCTAGTCAGTAGGCCATTGAGGTAAACTTTACAATGAATTGAAAAGGAGGAATATATTAATATTCTTATGCCTCCTAGAAAAATAACGTATTCCAGAAGCAGTTATTTTCCTGGTATATGTATACCTGTGATGCAAAGCAAAGGTTGCATATGCAGAAATGGATTCTGCATTCAGTTGTTTTGCCTTTATGGTATTAGCTTCAAGTAGAGTTGAATGATACTTTTTGATAGTACATTTAGGTCTTAGATTCCCTGAGGAACCTTGGCATCCATCATGAAATCTCAGTCTTCAGCATTCTCTGTTCATTACTATGTTGTTTTCCAGTAGGGTAATCCATAAACTTAATGTCTCAACTTCTATCATATGTGGAAGCCAGATGGTTCACATAGATTGGATTTTTTTTTGCCCAGTGGATAAATGTGGATATGATGCATTGTCTTACTATGGCCCTCTTTTCTAAAGGATGTTGACAGCCTTTTACCTGCAGGAAAATGACCAGCTAATGCTGGCTCATTCACAGGAATGGAATCGCAGTAGAAAAATGACATGACAAATTGCAAGACTAAATATGTCATCGGTCTGTTGGGACAGCCTCGTTGCTTGACCATCGTGAATATCTAGTGATCATATTAACTTTGCTGTGTGTTCTGCGTCCTTTCCAAACCCTGTGGTTCCAGTGGTTTCCTGAAGAACATCAAAGCATCACATGGGAGCATATACAAGACAGAAATAATGTTAGCACCAAACCTACCACAAATTGAGTTACCAGAATTCACAAACTGCAGACTTACATTGCCAGAGAAGCAAGGAGAATAATGCTTATGAGGAATGAAGATGTTTTCCTAGCAGAGATGCCTTCAGATAAAATTTACAGGCCAACTCAGCTGCCAACGTTATTTCTTAAAGACAGAGGAAGTAAATTCATGGAAATATGCATGTCTCACTGCTTCTAGGAGCAGGGATTGTAGTAAACTTTTGCTTTTGATAGGGAATGCTTTTATAACTTTTGTTAATAAAATAAATGAATGTTTCACAATGGCACTGACAATTCGGTGAGGAAGGCATTCAAATGAATAGATTACAAAACTTTGATTCAAGTCTTTGTTTCTGGTGTACTAAATATTCATGCATTATTTTGAAGGAATGCATTTCTCAGATATCATTCAGACTAGCTATTTTTCATCATAGCATACTTAGATAAGATTCAAGGTAATAGCAATTCTTATTGTACTTAGAGGATTTAACAAAACATAGAAAACCTACAGGACAAGACATTGAAACTTTTCACCTTGCAAGAGCTAAGTGATCATAAAATATTTAGTGGAAGTGGATGCTGATGGTGTTTTATCATACTGGAATTGGTATGAAAGATTAAAGAAGCATTATGTGGAGTAAAGGAAATCCATTAGGTAAAAATATGTGCTTAACAAAAAAGAGAAGTGAATTGAAAAATATTCCAATTGTGCTGGTTTTTTTTTTTGTTGTTGTTGTTTTGTAGATTCAAAGGCAAAGGCCTTACATCTGCAGTAGGTACTGGGACATCTAATCCTTCATCTTCTTGTGTTACAACTATTAGGTTGCAAGCAGTTTGCAGATACCCAAGGCGATATGCTTCCCTTAGCTTCGTAACATTGTAATTTGTCTTCTAGTGAAAGGATAGATTTATTTCTTTATTTTTGTTTTCTGCTCACAAGGCTGAATTCTGCCCCTGGATGTGTACATATCTTGTTGCCTGAATCAAAAGGACAAAGTGTGTTCTGCTAGTATACAAGATTGGAATATTAGCCTGTGGTCACAAGGTGAGCCATTTGCCATGTGATGAAAGTGTTTCTATTTTGGATGCAAGTGAAGGAAACACGTTTTGGAAAGTAGCAGAAATAAAGAAAGCCTTAAGAAGTACCAGATTTATTTTGCCATGCGCATAAAGCAGTACATATTTGTTTTATATGAAGGACTTATGCTTTTCTTCAACCTCAGATATTATGAAATTAAGTTTTCTATTTCCATGGTAGTGTTGAAAATTATTTTATTTACAGGAAAAAACTCAGGTGAAAACCCATGACTACTCTCTGCTAAACTAGCGTAGGGATTGTACTGTCCCTATACATTGCAGATTAAAATAATTGCTGCTCGATTTTTTCATTCCTGTGGAGAACCTGGCTGGTTGGCCACTCCTTAAATCTCAGCCTTTTCTTTGCTACTATTTGAGTTCTGCTTGACAGCAGGGATGCTCAGCTGTTAGTGCTCACTGTTAGTGCACTGTTAGAGCATGAGGCTACCTTTCCTCCCTAGAATTATGATATACCAACTAGTCTAAGCACCTGTGCCTAGACCACTAAACTGGCTTTGATTTTCAGCCTATCAGAATTTAGGAAAATTCTAAAAGAAAACTGTCATATGAATAGCCCGTTCTGTATCACCAATGCTCATTGATAAAGAGAGTCTGATAGAGGACAAAAATCTGGATTCTCTACTTTGTGAAACTGTTTTGCGTTTGTTTGGTTGGTTTTTTTTTGTTGTTGTTGTTTGTATTTGTTGTTGTTTGTTTTTTTAACAAAAACAGGATTAGACTGTGGTAACATTTGTCTGGATTATATTCTTTCTTTGCTGTACTCGAGTTTGCATCTTCATACAGTCTGTAGTTCTACTTTTTTTCCTTTCCAGAGCTCTTACAATGATTGAGTTCTATTTCAGCCAAACTGCAAATCAGTTGTTTTGACTGTTTTCAATGAATTAGCGAAGGATATTAAATTTTTGAGTATATTACCTTTCTACATTACTTATCAATGGAGTTTGAGATAAAAAAAAAAAAAAAAAAAAAGAGTATACTGACATTGCCTCGTTTATTTTTTTTAATATGGAGATGCATTTTAAATCATCAATGTTGCCATATAGGCTAGTAGACTTAAATACACACATATACTTAATTGCAGGTGAGTGAGATTTGCAAATCACAACTAAATTTTTGTACTGGTAAGACAGAAAGCTATGCCTACCTCTTAATTTAATACTGGGGTTGTACACAAGATAATACAAAAGATCTAAGACAGTACCAGCATTGCTTGAGCACTTTTACAACTTTATTGAGAAATGATAAAATCTTTTCGTTTTTGCAATTAAAAATTAGATATTTATGACTTTTAGTGATGTCTGTGATACTGTCTGGCATTTTTCTGACTAGTCATTAAGTTTTATTAATGACTTTTTCTTTGTGTGGTCATCTGTGTTGTTATTACTGCATTAGACAAGGAGCTCTGTATTAGTCTGTGTTGGTTGCTTGCCTTCAGAATGCTTCAGGTACTCTTCAATCTTCCTTCATTAAAGGAAATGGAGAAAGCTCAAATCTGCTTTTATAAATTTTCTTTGAGGACATTTCAAGCAGTGCCCCAGGCAAGAATAAATTATTTGCATATTTATGTATGACAGCCTTCATGCATCTAATTCCATTGCCTCCTTGATATTGCTATATTAATTTTGTTGGTCATGTGCCTCCCTGCTGTCCTAAGAGAGGGCTTTACGTTAGCATCAAATTAACTATTTCTCTTTTTTAAATTTAAAACGCGTTTTTCAAATTCTGTTGAAGCAATGGGTACATTTTCCATAGTTTTAAAGAGCTTTTTCTTTGTACTTATAGTGGTGATGTTTCAGCAGCACACAGTCATGTGTAGTTCTGTGGTCTGCTGAGGGTACGAAATGGGAGTAAGAAATGATGTGTCCATGGTTGTAAATATTAGAATTCACTTTTGTCAAGAGATTCTTGCAACAGGATTGAAACTTCAGTCATTTTTTTTTCACGTCATCAGAAACCATAGATGGAATTATTGCCTTATTTTATGTGAATTCATGGGGAGTAGTTTCATATGTGGGTCATGATTAATACTTGTGAAATTGTCAAAAGCTTCCCAAGGGTTTGTTCTGCCATTTATAACTGACTTCTTGTATGCATTTTTAAACACATTTACCTAGAGAAAATTTGGGGGATGATTTGGCATTAACTGGAAAAATAGATGCCGTAAGTATGTTTTAGACTCCCTTCTATAGAAGGCAATCATATTTTCTGATTTTTACTATTTTGTTTCTCTTATTGAAGCCTTCTTACAAAGACGTAATGTGACACAGGACAGTACTGTGGTCCCCATCTTTCCTGCAGCACTTGTACATTCAATCACAGTTCAAACTGGTAAGAGTAAGGAGTTTCCTGCATAAGACAGAAAGTTAACCTCACATACCCTAATCTCCTGTTGTTAGTAACAGTGTCACTTTTTGGTTCTCCTTGATGATGATTCTTACGTGATGAAAAAGTTGAGAGCAGAGCTCTTGAGACTAATATTTCTTACCTCTTTTACTTAAACCAGTATTTCTGCCAAGTTCTTGTTCTCTGTAGAAGGATTTTTTTTCCCTCTTATTTTAGCTCTCAACTTAAACCAGATTTTCTACAGTGATAGTGTTCTGATTGTATTATCACATTATTCAAGGATGGGATATTTTTGTTATTACAAGCTGGTGTTAGAAGGAGCCTCAGATCAGCATAATTAACTGAAGGCATTTGGATTGTGCCGAATTATAATACAGGTTGCCAGTTAAGCAGTTTCATAGTGTAGCCTGCTAAGTTTTTTCTTCTCTTCTGAGCAAGGAGAGAGGGACCAGTCTCTCCAACCCCTATTTATCTATATTCTTAGAGATATTCACTAAAAGGATTAAGTGGACCTCAATGTATTTAAGTCATGTGAGCGTCTTCTGCTTTAATTCTAAAGCTCCTGATTAATTTTTTATTTTTAGTTGTGGACTGCCCTTTACTAGAATACTCGTGAATATGATAGTGAAATCACTATCAAATAAGGGGTAGGAGAATCCTGGTCAGAATACCCTGTCAAAGATTTAACAATGATGTGCTTTAAGGCTGCTTGAAAGTTCTGTGCACGCAACCTCCCTGTTTAGTTTAATTCTTAATTGAAGCCATAATTCTGTAACATATTCAGCTAACTCTTTAGCAGGAGTGAGAAATGTCTCTCTTTAATAATTTTGCAGACTAACAGAAATGTAGTTATCAGAAGAAAGATATTCTTTCTTGGATATTTCCTTTTTATGTCTTGAGTAGTCTTTTGTAGTTTTAAAAAATAATATTGTTTTAATTACCATGGTTACATGCTGCTATTGCTGATACAACAATTTCCAATATTTCTTTCTGCTTCAGTACTTAATACACTGTGAATTCATCAAAACTGGAACAAAAAAATCTTGTATAGTGCAAAATTTCTTGTCTATTTCAGTCTACTTTTTGCAGAGGTCTCAATTTTGTATTCTTCATTCAGAGAACACTCACTTTTAGTTGTAGTGAACATAAATTTTTGATATACCAAACCCACATGTGGTGGGTTAACTGTGGCCAGATACCTATCTATTATCTGACAGATACCTATCTAGTCACTTTTCGGCTCCCCTTCACCAGGATAGGGGGAGAAAATAGGACAGAAAAGCTCGTGAGTCAATATTTAATTTAAAAAAAAAAAAAAAAAAGAAGACTGAAGTAAGAGAACCCACTGGTGGTGTTTAGCTTCAACGTGATTGTGTGAGTTGGTGACAGTCCTCAGCGCTAGAATAGCCGGAGGTGTGCACTGAGTTTCATGTGGCTTTCCTCTTAACTATCAGAACTTACTGAAATAATAGTAATATCTTATGATGTAATGCTGTGAAGCCATCAATATCTAAGTGTTTTACAATCAGAGGATTTAGTTATTTTAGATTGAGGTGTAGAGCTTCCAGTGGCAATTGCTGAAGCCGGAAACTGAGTCTACGTTTCACAATTCCCAGTGCAGTGTTCTTTTCACTAAGCTGTATTGCGTTAGTAAGCCATTACCTTAATGAACAGTAGCTACTCATATAGACTATAGCTGATGGTTTGGATGGTGCAGGTGAGCAGATGACCTGCCTTTGATTTCAGGTCTCTACTATATTCTCTTTCTGACTTTTATTCTCTATTGACCTTTGAGATCCAGCCAGAATGACCTTAGAAAAGTTGTGCACCATCTAGTACACAAATGGCAATTAATGTTTAACATCTTACTAATAACTATGTTCTGTTTTTTCAGATCATCTACTAGAAATGGAATTCTGAATATCCTAATCTCATTTACAAGTCAATGAAATTATTTGTTCCTACAACGACCACTTATTTTAAAATGCAGTTCTGCTACTGCAGATTTGCACAACCATAAAGCAACGGCTAGGTTGTCAAGAAGCTTCTAGATTAAGTTGGTGATACATCATATGAATATTTCTAGATTTTGTGTGCATCTGTACACTGGATCCAGCAAGCCATTTCTATGTGCATATAAATTACTGACAAAAAAAAAAAAGCATCATCATAATTCAAGATTCTCCACTCCAAAACCATTTTCTAGATGCAAAAGCAGTAGCTTTTCTTTTGTTGCCATTTCTTTGGGTTGAGTTCTGACTTACAGATGAGAGCTTACATTTGCTATCATGCAAATGCTAATTTTAATACTTAAAATGATCAGTGTGTAGTTTCTATCTTTCCAAGTACTTTCTATTTGCTAAAATTAAACTATTGTAACACTTCAGTTTTGAAATAAGAGCACCTCTATGGATATTCTGTGACAGAAAACTCTGACAGCTCTTAATTTTTAGATACCGTAAGGTCTTGCTGTTTTTTTATGGCTTTTTATGACTTTGGGGTTTTCTTGCTTCCTTTTTACTCCCTTCAGATTTCTTGGTAAAAAGCACCCTTAAAGATGAATACCCGAGCACTCCACAGCTCCATGTAAATTATTATCCTGAAATTTTTACTTTCATAATCATGATACCAGTAGGGGAAAACCTGCAATCAGAAACTTCTGTGCTTGGAAAAAAATTTGTATGATTTCTATCAGATGTCAGCAACTTATAAATTCAAATTAGAGTAAAGTAGGAATACTGTCTGTATAGCACTTGCTTTTTTATTTCCTCACGTATGACCTTTTTCAAAGAGGCAATTATTTTCCATTAGTTCAGTTCAATTGGAAAAAAACAATGCTTAATGGACTTCGGATCCTGGGTCACTGGTGATAGCATTAGATAGTTTTCAGATTTATTTAAGTGCTGTCACATGCAGTTCCATAATTTGCCACATCAGCTTATTTCTGGTGGACTTTTGCCTGTCATATTTTCTAGGTTTTCTTGAAGCTGTGTGTTGAGATTGTGGTCTGGGGTTCACGAGTGTCCTGTGGAGGTGGCCTGTCTCAGAAGTAAAGCAGGGACCCATCTTTGCCCCATGAAATGAGTGCAGTCCTGAGCCCTTTCCATTACTTATGATGACAGGTACTTCATCAGCAGATAAATTTTGCTTCCCTGAATATGCTACTGTGTTGTGGTAGCATTTTATATCTCTGCATCTGAGGGTGATATGTCAATCCTAACTGTATGCATTTCCCTGGGAATGCTAGGACTCTTTTACACCTTGAAAGTGAAAAAAAGTTTAATTTGAAGGACTTCACAATCTGTTCTGCCCCTTGTTCCCAGCTCTTCTCCTTGCTTCTCCAGTGGAAATCTTTCCCTGTTGCACATGCATTTGAAGCAAATGGGCTGGTATCCTTTGTATTGTAAAGTATAACAACATGAATTCACTTCATCGGCAAACGTATTTGCTTATGTTTGCTTTTTACAGTGAATGGTATAGCAGAAAAGTAGGACTTAAACTGGTGGTGAATAACACCCTCAGTCATCATTGGAACAGTCAGAAAAAAGCATCCAGAGGGGTACTGAAAAGGGAGCTATCTAAGGGAGTTCTTCAGATAATTTTCTAGATACTGTGATGTAGCTAGAAAAAAAAAAAAAAAAGACCCAATAAATTCAACAGCATTTGGTCTTACCATATATACTCTTCAAGTACTTTAACGTGTAAAGGCATTAAGCATAAGTACTGAACAGAAAACTTAATGAACAAGAAATTCCTTTAGAACGAAGTGGCCTGATACACAGAAAAAGAACAGAAATGACCACACCTATATCATTCATGTCAGTACTTGCCTCAGTTTCTCGTGAGACCTCAATTGCAGCTTTCCAGTACTTGAGGGGAGCTTATAAGCAGGAGAAAGTCAGACTTTTTACATGGTCAGATAGTGACAGTACATAGAGGAATGGACAAATTAAAAGAAGGGAGATTTAGGTGAGATGTTTGGCAGTCTTGTCACAAATTAAAAAGGCAATCTCCTCAAATTCGCATTACTTACCTCTCATTTGGTATTGTACCAATTAGTTTTATACATTATTACATTACATATATTAGTAACTAGCGCCTAATTGTGTAGTAGAAAGGCAAAATATCCCTTTTGACATATATGTAAGTTCAAATTTTCTTCTACCAGGTGATACAGAGAATCTAATTCATTTATCAAGTTTATGCATTTGAGAGGTATTTGTCAAAACCAATCTCGCTGTACATCACTTGGTTAAGGTTGATTGCACATGTCAGATTAGAAAGAATGGTAAATATTCTTTTTAGATGAGTAACATTGATTGGTGGCATTTTCTCTTTTACATAGATTTATATGACTGTGGAGTCCTGTCATCTGGGTTCAATAAGGGCTTGTCCTTAATCCCCAGTTCAGCTAACACCACTGTATATAATGGCTCTGAATTAATGTGATTTGTCAGTAGCAATAGGGCATGGTGATAACCAGAACATACTGCTACATCTTACTCTGACTGATCTATGATAAGCATTGCCTATTTATTCTTTTGTACAACGTAATAAACAGTCTCTGGAATTCTACTTTCATGGCAGGTATTGAACACCTGAAGCCTTCACTAATTTACGCAGTGATTTTTTTTCCGGCTGGCTTCTGGGGCATCTCAAGAAGCTGTATCGTATAATGTAATGAGTTTGAGTACACTGCGTGATACAACAAAACAAACAGCGCATGCTTTGTCACTGATATCTTTGACATTTAAAAGGTAATTAGGTCACTTACTGTACAGAAATACACACACTCTGTTAGTGTTTGAAGAGTACAGTTTGTCATACTACAATGTCAAGGAGGTACTTGAGCCATTTCCAGAAAAAGAGGCTAGAAAAATATTTTTTGCTCACACTAGAACTTCTAAATGTTCGTACTGTTTTCCTAGGTTCCCTTTTTTTAGACCACTGAATGGAAAAATATATGTTATGTTAATGCCATTTCCCTTTTCTGCGGTCTATTCATTGTGCATGATCAAATTATGTCTGTTCTCATGAATATGCTTAATGATGCATAAATGTCTTCTTTAATTGCAAACCAGCCACCTGCACCATCTCTTAGTGTATCTAGAAGTTTCTTTATTGACTGCTTATTACTAGATGGTTTCATGTTCAAGGAATACAATGTTGCTGCTTGGTAACTGTGAAGAATGTGCATCAGTTGGCTGCGGGAGCAATTCCTCAGGCCTTCAGCTTCTTCTGAAGCCTTTGCCTTCCTAAATAAAAGCTGCATCCAAGCTGTAGGCTTTGTAAACTGGTTTAGAAGTCTTCTACCTATGCCAGCTTCTGAGGGTGCCACAGGTGTGGAGGAACGGATCTGATCAAATGATGAGAATGTGTACCCAGGTGTTAGGTCAGATGATAATGATAACTACTTTGTCAACATAAGAAGGACATGTAGTAGTCAGAGACACAGATGGCACTGTAAAACAACCATGTGGTCAACTCTAAAAAAGGCTTAAAAACTTGTGATAGATTCAGTGGAAAGAGACAATTCATGCAACAAAAATCACTGGACTTCTGTATTCCTCAAGCACTGCTTATCTAACAAAGGTAACATCTATCAGAAAGAGGCACTTCCTTTGCCATTTGACCCTACTAATTCTTTTTTTGCTGTGAGAGAGAGGTATTTCAGTTTTTCACTTCTTGAATATGAGGTTCCTGGGGTGAAGTTGGGATAAATTGTCATTGCTGTATATGTGAAGTGAAAAGTATATGTCTGTACTCCTTTGTTTTTCATTTCTCAGTTAGATGTATGCTTCCTTCATGCAAAGGAAAGAAAACCTTAGAACACTTGCTTGTCTGTCTTTCAAACTCTCTAAAATTAGCTTGTCATGAAATGTAAAACTAATGTGTAGTTGTAAAATCCACTGCCAGCGTTTTCCTCACTACTGGTTGATGGCTAAGTAGATTTAGAAATGAAAGGGGTTATTATAAAGTGATTATTGAATAGCTAGGTATGTCATTTTAAACAAGCAACTAAAATCTCTGTTCAGATTCAGAATGTAATCTTGTTTGTATCATTCACAGCTAAAATCTGATTTTGATTGTGAAGGAGTAATCATACAATGTAGGTAATTTAACAAAAAGATATCCCAATTTGTTTTTATTTCATTTTTTTATTTAAATATATTGGAATTTAAATGGCTCACCATCTAGAGTATACCTATAAAATGACAACAACATAAAGAAATATTAGATTCCATTTGCTTTGGTTCCGTTTTAAATTTTACTATAAAGTGAGAAGTTCCTATCAGATCTCTCACGAAAGGAAACATCATGTAGAAACTGATACTTAAAAAATACTTCCAACTTTAAATGGATGTTGTTGGTGGTGATTAGACCAGTATTTTGCAACTGTGAGTTTCAGTCCCAAGATTTATCCTCAGTGGGATATGTATAGCCATGAGTTGGAGAATGAGAGCTGGAAGTGTTAAGGAAATGTCCTCTTGCAGGATTATATAATTTGTTCATGTTCCTGTTTCCAGTGCTTGTGACAATACATTGCTAAAAGCTTAAATCCAAGGCCTCATCTAGTTTCAAAAAACAGCTATACTGATACTTTTTCTGTAATTTGTTAGCCAATGCCTTGGACACCCATCAGAATGCGCTTTCAATGAATGTTCTGAAATTAGCTCAACATCTTGGTTCTGTCCCAAGAATTTATATATTTTTAGCTCGTATTTCAATTAGAAATACCACACAAAGAATTCTGGTGATAAGCTGATATTATTACTTCTGATCCCTCCTGGAAAATGGAGACCTGTACCATATCTCCTATTTGAATTTGAGGAGAAATGAGTGAGGATTCAAGCTGTCTCATTTTAAGAACTTTTCCTGCTCATTTTACTGCTGTGAGGTGAGCTATAAGTACATATTTTAGCATTTTCTGAGGTCCTGCAGTAATCTTATTCTGACATTCAGTTTCTTTGTATGTATATAAACTAGGGAAATACTATTGTCATATTATACAACGACCCTCAAACTCTGAAGTCTGGAATAACTTGGAAGGGTGCTGAAGGGATGCTCACAAGCTGCTGCTCAAGTTGCACATCTCCCTGATAACGTTAGTGTAGCTGTGTTCTCGTATTTGTTTTCCTTCGCAGGCATTTTGACCGCAGAAGACATTTACTGTAGGATACAATTAGAAACAAAACAATTCATATGTGTAACTGTTCCCTCTTTGTCTGAAATGCAGGTGACTGAAGTTCTGCTGTCTCATAGCTCTTTTTCTCATTAGCTCTGAAGCTGTGCCTCATCCCAACATTTTCTAAAATGGGGAATACTTCAGAAACACTGATGGAAGAGCTGCTTTAATATGGGAGTTCTGTATTTTTGCAGGAGGGCTATATCCTTTTGGAATTGCTATTAGCAAGTAATAGTGAAAGAGATGCTAAGTATCTTCTGCAGTCATTTACTTTTACCTGAGTAATCTTACTAGTCATTGCTATTAAATATACAAATCATTAGATTTGTGGTTTAAAATATAGGCAGATATTGTTATTTTGATAGCAGCTGGCTCATAAGGCTGTTCACCTGTAGAAAAAACAATATTTCATTACTTTATGTTGTACCTTCCTAAAACATAGCACCTGTGCTATGGGGGAGCAGCAAACAGTAGAGGTAGCAAGAGTAGAGGTGTCTAGCTTTATAACTTCTGCAGGTGGAGTTACACCAAAGAAGGAGAAACATGGATGAAAGACAGTGTGATAAGTACATAAAAGATAAGAGTTGTGATCTCCATCCTTAAAAAATGTTCAGGTGTGCAATGTTTTAGTTTCTCTGCAGAAGGAAACGTTCTGGCTCCTTATCAGTATTTCTCATTTGTTTTTTTCTGGGAAGGTACTTCAGATTCAGTAGTGACTGGCAGGTTGACCGCTTTTACCAGTGCTGGTGAACTGTTAAAGCATGTGTTTGAATGAAAACACAGGTATTCTCATTTGAAACTAAACAAAGATGTAGCTCTGATTCAGCAGACAGAATAGAGTCAAAAGTGTGCTTGTGGTCTCTGTCACTGTAGTAAGCAAGTTCTTTGCAAAAAAATAATGAAATTACATGTGATAGTGATACTGATGCTGGACTACTATGACTCCCATTTATCTCATAAGGAATTGATGTGAAAAGATCTTAAGGAAATCTGTGACAAAGCCAGGAAATCCTGGATGTCCGACATGTACGTTTAATTATCACTATTTTATTTTCACTTCAAAGAGTTGTAATTGGTAATATCTTAAATCTCAGATAATCTTTTAATTGTAAATGATTTTCTTATTTGGTTCATCCTTTACTTCCTGTGGAAGGGTAATAGAGCCCAACCTGGAATTTAAATCACAGGATTTATTACAGAGCTAAACCATGTTATTATTTTGCCTAGACATGAAATAAAGTCTTCATTCCTATTGTTGAGGCAATTGTCTGAGCCGTGTTCAAATGGAGCCAGCTGAATGCAATGCTTTGTCTTTTGGATGGTATCCAACATGTATCAGATCTCTGTTGCTACTGGAGAATCACAGAGGGGCCAGAAATCCTCATACCTCTTGTGTCTTGGTTTCATTTCAGTAGATTTGTGATGAAAATACAAAACTTCCAGCCTAAGCTTTCATTCTGAAACCACATTTTGATGATCAATTCTAAAAATACAACAAAATGTCTCTCTGTGATTTTGAAACTGAGTTTCTGAAAAAACATTGTACTTGTAGTAAGAAGTAAAGTGTGAAGTTCCTAAGAAATGAGCTGTGAATTGAAGCTGCAATGGAAATGGATCCTATCTGTCAGTATCTGCTCCTATTCTCAGGAAAACAGAGGGGAGCAGAGAAAGAGCCAAGATGACTGACTAAGTGGGATGCTAAAGTGCCAGGGGCTAGAACTGGGCTTGCTGGTCCCTCAGGTCAGAGCTACAACTGTTAGACTTTCCTGCTTCATATCTGCTGAAGCCAGCAGGAGGAGAGCAGTAGGAAAAACGCTGCAGGCACCGTCAGGGGAATTGGTAAGAAGTACCTGGTGCAGCTTTAGGCATGACAGGCTGTGCTCTCCTCTGGGAGGACAATCTCTTCCTTTATGTACTGGTAGGCCTCATTTTTGCAATTCTCCTCCTGATTTGTAGCAGTGAGACAGAAGAAAATAGCTGGGATGCTGAGGAACAGCAGAGCATCTGTTTATCTAGAGAACTGCAGAGGGAGGGGAGAAGTGTAGCTGAATGACGTCCCTGCAGGTGGGGCTCCTTTCCCTAGCTTTTGTTACAGAAATTGTTGTTTTTTGTGGCTGTCTTTGTCATGTTTTTAATTAAAAAAGAAAAAAAAAAATCATTGTATCTTACCCTCATTTTTTGTTGTTGATAGTGAACATTTTTCCTTTCATCTTGTTCCTTCTGAGCTAGTTGTAACCAAAAATAGTTGGGTACTTGGAGCATACAGGTCTGTTGTGTCTGAGAAGTCAACTATACAGAGCAAATGTTCTCATGTCTGTAATGAAGTCATATCCGGTAATCAAAGAAGTGCTGCATTAAAAAGAAAAAGAAAACAATGCAAATAAAGTAGTGTTTATTCAGGAATTCAGATTTGTTTGATGAAAAAATAAGAAAGCCTGGTCTGTTCCAGTAATTTTGAGACCTTAAAAGTGATATGGAGGAAACCAAATGGGTGAATTCTTTGGTGTACAGCCCAGCATTTTCAGAGGCTCTTTCATAGACAGGCCTTTTTGGAACATTCGACGCCATTTTCTCAGTGGGCATGCACTGTAAAATTACTCCATCTGGTGCAAGTAACATCTTCCTTTATTTTTCCTTAAATGTCTTCCTTTGCTCTGACCTAGTTCTTTTTATCTTACCTGCCTCTTTCTCCTTTCCACTTAAGTGCTAGCATGAGCTGGACCACGCCATGCTTGTCCCACACAGGGCCCTCTCAGCTGCATCATCTCTGAATGATAAGACAAACAGACACAAGCTATGTCACTATCTGATATTCTGGATTACAGAATCAAGTCAGGAACAAAAGCATTCAAGGTTTTTGCCTTGTCTGATGAACTTTATCCCATGAACATCAATAAAAGCTATATTGTTTCCAGCTTTTACAGCCCAATCTCTTTATTCCTTTGTCTGTTTTATTAGAGTAAGAATGTATATGTCATTCTCATAGCAATGACTTCAAGATTTAACTAGATGACGAACTTGTACTTTTATTTAAGGTAGCGGGGCATAAGAATATCTTCCTCCTGGGTAGAAATCTTGAGTAGATTTGATCCAGTTTCTTCATACAGCCACTCAATTTCACTTTTCAAATGCCATGAATTAGTTTTATGGTTCTAATAAAATAAAATCCTTTGTGTGGAAAATTTTACTAGTCTGGTCACCAGAAGGAAGATTAGGATTAGATATGTTACTGAGTTAGTTTTGTTTTGCCATTTTGTCACCAACTGGGAAATATAATACACTGGTGATCAACATGTTTGGGTAGTGGCAGCTAAGTAATTAAAAAAAAAAAAAAAGAAGAAGCTGGAGGATTGGAAAATAAGAAAACAACACTGCTTTGTAGATGTACAGAGAACAAGCAATTTCCTAACACCTTTTCTTCAAGGAGCTAAGATGAATGATGTCTTTGAACACGCATTCTAAGCAGGGATTTTATTTAAAAGTAAAAAGATGAAGCCCTGTGTAAATTGTTTAGAACATTCCTAGTGAAGACATGTTGATTAATAAACATTAAAGAAGGAAGATGCATATTAATTTGTTTACGTATAAGAGGCTTCTAGCTCATTAAATGTCTTCTAAGCATTTAACTAGTGAAGCAGAGGATAAAACCAGACATTGTCTTTAATCTTATTGCAGGTTCCAGTATGAAAACAAATAGGTTATTGCTAAGTATGTATAATAGTTCTACTAATGACATTCTTTTGAAAATATGGGGTGTCTGCCAGATCAGTATTTGAGCTGTAATTCGGTGGAAATTTGGGTTCGGTTTTGTAACTCAATTGCTGGGGCCTATAGGAATTGATAAATTTTAACTTCATTGGCAACAGTGGTTGGATAATTAATTTGTTGAAAACCTTCTTGTTTGTAGATAGCCATCAGTTCTTGGTATGATTTTGTTAGATATCATTTATACCAGGTTATCAGCTAAGAGTTCTCTAGGAACATTCCGGTGCAGTCAGATATGACTGACATGCCTTCTTTCAGTTTTTTTTTAATTCTTTACCAAATTACTACTGCAAATAGGTTTTTATACTGTTTTAGATGTAGTTAAAAAAGACACGAAAGAAGCTAGTTACAACTAATGTTTATGAGAAAATAACCCTATAGACCATTTTAAAGAAATTAGAATATTATCTTAATGTTCTGGCCATGTCTAGATTGAGTAAATTGCTCTCAGTTTAATTTAAAAACAAGTGAATAAGAAATAGCTGATGAAACACCTAACACTTTTTTTTTTTTTTTTTTTTTTTTTGTAAAAACAGTCCTCGGAGAAAATCAACACTTATTTACAGATTTTCCCCAAAATTACCTTTTATTTTTAGATACCTATTAACTTGAATGACAGCTTTTGCTTTAAAAGTGTTAACATATTAATTTGTAATGAAAATTGCGGTTATTTTTTGCAGGCAACAAATGGGTAAAAAGAGTAAACATTATTTAAACTACAGTTTGAGTTTAAAGATAAGGTTTTGGTTTTTTGTTTGCTTATAGTTTTTCACTAGGGTCACTTCTTTCTCGGCGTTTTGCTCTTACTTTTCTTTTGAATTCTATTGGCATTTGTACTATGAGAGAAAAAGAATGAATTTGTTTCAACTTATATGTCATATTTATAGAACTGTAAAACTTCTGATTACTCTTACGTACTCCTATAATATGCATAAGTATTCTCACTTACTGTTATAATATGCATCAATAATCATACTAGAATCATATGGTAATTTTGCAGATCCAATGCGTGGGCCACGGAAACTAGAGGTTGTGGAGATCAAGTCTAGGCAAATCACTATTTGCTGGGAGCCATTTGGATATAACGTCACACGTTGCCATCGGTACAATCTCACAGTCCATTACCGTTACCAGGCTGGAGGACAAGAGCAAGTGAGAGAAGAAGTAAGCTGGGATACAGAAAGTTCACATCCACAGCACACCATTACTAATCTATCACCATATACAAATGTCAGCATCAAATTAGTACTAATGAATCCCGAAGGACGAAAAGAAAGCCAAGAACTTGTCGTACAAACTGATGAAGATGGTGAGTTTTTGTATTTACACATATATATACTTCATACATGCATCCTACCTGATGATCAACATATCTTTCTATATGTTCTACTTTCACTGTCTGTAACAAATTTTCCACCACCTTCAACAGTTTTAGGGCAGTAAGGGATCTACTAAGTGCATTATCGTTGTCTTTTACTTAATCTGTAACATTATACATCATTTTATCATTTCTTCACTAAGCTCGTAGTATGAGAGTTATACAGTTATGTTCTGCCATTTAAAAGTTCCAGTATCAGTGTGAAAATAATTCAGGTGCTGGTCCACAGTATCTTCGTGTAAGCTTTTCTGTTGAATGATACGCTCAACATTAAATACTTTTTCCTGATCTGCAGTTTTCACCACTGAATGCTGTTAGTTGCTTATCCGGTGTCTTTTGTATGTATGTACATTACAATATAGATACTCCCTCTCCTTTAGTAATTCTTAGCTAAAGTGGGGTTTTCAGACCTCAGTCATTTAAGTAATTACATAATTTATCTGTCTCTTTTTTGAAGTACGTGTACAGCCGAGTTGGCAACTGAGTCTCCGTAATGCTGTAGTAACACTGCATGAATAGACTCTAACATCCTTCTAAATCCTATGTGATGTTACTGTGATTATGCACACCAAGAGTTTACACGAGTACTGATAGCTGTGGGACCAAAATGGGACTTACTTTTTTAATTAGTCATGCACCAGGAATCGGTTCCACCTTTCCAGAACATGTTGTACTAAGGTATATAGCCCCTTGGTGCCTTCTACAAGTGTGCCTTATGTTTTTTTGACTTTGCTTATATGAATCTTCAGTTGTCTACCCTTCAAAGGAACCTTAACAATTGACTGAAATTGCTTACAACAACAGATCTATTCTCCCAGTTTTAACATCTGCAGTCTGACTAGAACTAGCTGTGCATTTTCTTCCAACTTAATGATGGATTTACTGCAAACATTTTGGAAAGATTTCTAGGAAAAAAAAAATCAGCAATGACAAGTTTCCCTTATAATAAATACTTGAAGAGTATCATTTAAAACTATTAAATCATTTAATATGTACTGTAATGGTTTTGTATAGTACTAATTTCTAATCAAAATATATGAGGGAATAAATTAAACAATTTAGGAATTTAGGTTGCTAATGCAACAGATTTTACCAAGCGTAGCTAACATAAAAATTGTTTAATTAAAATTAATTTTGCTGTCATCTCCTTGTTTTTATTCAAATCAATTGCAGGATGCAAAAGCTAAGGATCTTACTTATATATGTACCATTTCTGTATTTTCTTTAAAATTTATATAGTATTTGTTTATTCCTGGCCTTCTGGAACTTCACAGTATACTAAGACATCTTAAAAACCAGCATCAGTGGTTCAGAGAATCCTTTTTTTTTTTAATATTCTTTCCATAACATTAATCAGTTTTGAAATATCAAGACTGAAAATCTATGATTCTGTCTCTGCAATGTTTTTACAAATACTAAAAAAAAATACAGCTTTTTAGTATATTGTACACTTTCAGTAAAACATATGTATCTGTGTGTAACACAACAATGAAATATGACCCAGATAATCACTGCGATCTTCAAATTATATTATAATGTATGTTGCAAAGGCTATGTTCAGTTGAGCGTTTAGTATTTCAATGGATGAATATCCTACAGCCTCTCGAGGGAAGCTCTTTGAGTGTTTGACCTCCCTGATGGTGTAAATGCTCAGAGTTTATGACCTTCAAGTAATTTATAGTTATCACCATGCCTTGTCGTGCTTTTACCTTACTTGTGCTATATTTAATTTTTCTCCCTTTACATGTATACTATTAGCCCTATTATTCCAAATAAGTACTGTTGGTTTTCTCCTACTTGGAAGGAAGACTTTGTGCCTAGACATAGGATTTCAATAATGGTGCAATTTTACTAGTCCATGTAGGACTGGTAAGCAAATTCAGAAGCTATCAGTGCCCTTGGAGTTTCTTCTTGTTTAAGGAATTCCTGCAAGGGACACTTTAGAGAGGTAGGAAGATTTGCTTATAAAGTCTCAATTTAAACTCCAGTTAAACCATTTCACTCCTAGACAAACAACATGGAGGAACAGAAGAAGAAAAATACCCTATCAGATCTAGAAACAGGAAGGAGTCGCCAGATGTTTATCTTGTAGGTCTTCCTATACTTTAACTATATCGATGGAACTCAGAAAGAGGTCCAAGAAGTTGTTTCAGCTGTTGTAGCAGTTAGTTTCCACCTTCTAGCATATGGAAAATATGTATCTTCTTATTGGACTTTCACATGCACATAAGGTGGAAGTGCTCACTCATCAGTGAGCTGTATTGTAGCCTTATGCTTCCTAGCAGTGCGTTTTTGAAGATTTTCTTATACTGTAACAAAAATAGAATTTCAGATACATGTCCATGTGCTGTTAACATACACTCTTGGCTAAAAACTGTGTTGACATTGGCTCTAGGACAAGATAGTTGTAGAACAAACAGAAAAAAAAAAAAAGAAGTAGATATCTGAAAGCAGTTAATGCATCCTTTGTCAGACTCTTCTGATGTCCCTGTCTGTTCACCATTCATACTCCTAAAGTAAGAATCTTTAAGAAACATGAATGTCAGGTTTTCAGTTTGTCTGCATCACAACTTCCATATGTTCACCATGTTTAAGGTCATCAGGCCTATTGTCAGTGAGCATCACCATTATGTGCAAAATGTGACTCGCCTTTCCAAGGCTGGCATTCCTAGTTCAGTATGCTAAAGCTGTACCTTGTTATTTCAGTCCTTTTCCATTTTGTATCTTTCAGTACAGAACAGCAATGTCATTGATAAGTAGGTATGACTATTTTTATTTAGAAGAATTTATCCCTGAGACATCATCTAGTTTCTTAGTCAATAAGTTGAATTATTTCTTTCTTCATCAGTAGTGTTCTACTAGAAAAGTGCAATTCTCGCTAACTCCTTTTTATACTGAAGTTGACACAAATTTCCTTAACAGCACTGTCTTGTAAAATAAATTATTCTCTGCTGAGTCTTTGCTTCTTTCTACTCTGGTCTCTGCTTCAGTCTTGGGGAAATAATTGTAGGTGTAATTTTCTAACATATTATATGCAGTTGAGGTGTTTAACTTAGGGAGATGGGGAAGAAATGATTATATATATATATATATAATATATATATATATGATATGTTTAACAAATTCCATGGAAGATGAGCTGTATCTCAACAATTGCTATTTTGTGTCTCAACAAAATGGATGAATTGCTTTTATATTTGTTTCTCCTTTTTTTATTCATTAGTTCCAAGTGCTGTACCACTTGAATCCATTCAAGGGAGTACCTTTGAAGAGAAGATTTTTCTTCAGTGGAGAGAGCCAGTGCAAACATATGGTGTGATTACTTTGTATGAGGTATCAAGCATTTGGTCATGTTTTTCCCTTCATGTATTGTATTGATTTTTGGAAGTGCATAATTAGTATGTAATTGAAAGAAAATATTTTTCCCAGTTCCTGTGAGATAAGTACTCATTTTAAAGATAGTAGCACTTACAAAGTAATAAAATCAAATGTGTAATATAGAAATGTATTACTGCAAATCCCAAGAAAGGTACTGAGTTATCAACTTGAAGAAAACTGCTATATTTAGAGCCATATGATATAGTATTCTATCTAGTAATGTGGAATTAATATTTAAGACTGAAAAACAGATCTTAGTAGATTATTTTTTTTAAGAGAAGGCATAATGCAGTGAAGACAGTCATCTTCACATTTAGGTGAGACTCATTACAGGAAGCCTATTGTAATAGAAACAGGCAGGCATAATTTTAAAAAAATCTATGATTTTTAATGCAAATTCAACAAAATTATATGTTGTAGATGTCTAAAAATCGCTGCTTTTCCTCACATGGAACCTCTGCCTGAATACCTTTTAGAAAAATTGACAAAAGACTGCACAGATTAAGCTGTCAGACAGTAATCACTGTTAAGCCTCTTACCTGACCTTACTACAAAATTGGTATTGAAATGCTTTGTTTAAAAAAAAAAACAACACACCACCTAAATGAGATATGGTGTAAGAGAAAAGTTAAATTAAATGGTAACCTATTGATATTGTTTTGAAAACTGTTTTATTATAAAAGGATGAAATGTTACGAAAAGGTATAGATTTTTTTTTTTTTTTTTAATAAAACGAACTACTTTCCAGCTAGTTCAAAAATTGCCTATCTGCATGGATCTGAATGTTCTAGTAAATATGCTAATGTTTTTATTGTGGTTTGGCTTCAGATACATAGAAACACACACAGGCAAATCATCTGCTGATGCATTCATGTCTTACTGTATTGCTGGACAAGTACATGCAGTGTATATGTGCAGCTCATTCTGAAATATATCTTTATAACTTCATCAGCTGTAATGACAGTTGTACAGGTGTTATTGAGAGGTAGAAAAAAACAGGTTGGCCTGACTTTCAAAGGTAGTCTTTGAACACCAAAAGGAACCTAGCATTGCAACAGCAAAGAGAATGTTGAAAATATAATACTGGTATGTTCTGCTGTTTATCTTGCACTTCTCAAAGCAGGGTAGAGAGAGCTAAGTAATCATTTAAAGTAGAAACTTGATTTCATTAATTTCTAACTGAAAGATATCAGCAAGACACATACATCCAAACCAGTTTTTGTTCTAAATGCCAGCTTGGTCCAGTGAGGTGGCTGAACATGAGCAGATTAGGAAGGCCAGTACCCAAGTAGAACTGCACTGGGCAGGGAGTGCAAAGAAGATCAAGAAAGGCTTATACAAGTACATCAACCGTAAGGAAAGACACCAGGCATGCATACTCTCTCCTATTGAGCAACACAGGTAGGCTGATAACAGTGGGCAAGGTGAAGGCTCAAATACTTCATTTTTTTGCCACAGTCTTCACTGACAACTGCTCTTAACATAGCCCTCAAGCAGTTGGGTCAGAAGCTGGGGGCTGGGGAAGCAAAGTCTCTCCTACTGTAAGTGAGGGTTAGGTTTGTGACCATTGAGGAACCTGAATGTTCGTAAGTCTGCGTGTCCCAAGGAGATGCATCCCAGAGTCTTGAGGGAATTGGATGACACAGTCACTAGGCCACGCTCAACAATATTTGAAAAGTCATGGCAATCAGGTGAAGTCCCTGATGAGTGGAAAAAAGGCAGTGTCGTGCCTATTTTTAAGAAGGGTAGAAAGAACAATCCAGGGTACTACCAACTTGTTAGCCTCTTTTCTGTGCCAGGAAAGATCATAGAACAGATTCTTCTGAATGCTGTGCTAAGGCACATGGAAGAGAGGGAGGTAATACAAGACAACTAGCATGGCTTCACCCAGGGTAAGTCCATTCTTGACCAACCTAGTGGCCTTCTATGATGGCTTAACTGCATCAGTGGAAAAGAGAAGAGCCACTGGTATCATCTGAACTTCAGTTTGGTCTTTGACACATAACTTCCTTCTCTCTAAATTGGAAAGATATGGATTTGATGAGTAGACCGTTTGATGGATGAGGAGCTGGTTGCAAGATCATAATCAGGCAGTAGTGATCAGGGAATCATTGTCCAGATGAAGATCAGTAACGAGTGGTTTCTCTCAGGGGTCAGCACTGGGACTTTTATTTCTTTAATTTCTTCATCATTGACATCGGCAGTGAGATTTTGTGTGCCCTCAGCAAGTTCGTGGATGGCACCAAACTGTGTGAGACTATACAGGCTCAAGCTGCGGGCCTAGAAGAATCTCATGAGGTTCAACAAAGCCTAGTGCAAAATATTGCACCTGAGTCATGGCAACCCCTGCTATCAATATAAGCTTAGGGACAAAAGGATTGAGCACAGCCCTGCCATAAAGGACGTGGAGGTGCTGGTTGATGGCAAGCTGGACATGAGCCACCAATGTACCCTGACGGCCCAAAAAGTCAACTGTATGCTGGACTGCACCAGAACAAGTGTGGTCAGCAGGTTGAGGGAGGTGATTCGTCCCTCTACTCTGCACTGAAGAGATCACACCTGGAGTACTGCATCAAGATTTAGAGTCCTTAGTACAGGAGAGACATGGACTTGTTGGAGCACATCTAGAGGAAGGCCGCAAAAATGATCCAGGATGTGGAACACCTGCCTACGAGGACGGTCTGAGAGAGCTGGGGCTGTTTAACCTGGAGAAGAGAAGGCTGCGGATAGCAACCTTTCAGTACCTAAAGGGAAGCTATAAGAAAGAAGGGGGCAGACTCATTAGCAGGGGATACGACAAGGGAAAATGGTTACAGGTGAAACAGGAGAGATTTAGACTGCATAAAAGAAAGATGATTTTTATGATAAGGATATCAAGGCACTGGAACAGGTTGCCGAGAGAGAGATGGTGGATGCCTCGTACTTGGAGACATTTGAGGTCAGGCTGAACCAAGCTCTGAGCAGCCTGACCTATCTGTAAGTGTCCCTGTTCATTATAGGGGAGTTGGACTAGATGCCCTTTAAAGGTCTCTTCCAACTCAATTGATTGTATGATTCTACTAGCACTCCCCAAGGAAGGATAGGGGACAGTTCAGCCTGGAGATAATAACAAATTGGAGAATCCCTTGAACTGAAAGGCCTGCAAAGGAGTGAGTCAGCCCAAGAGTTGCAGCAAGGAGTGAATGCACCTTTCCATCACCTGTCAGCTGTCACAGGGCAATACACAACCTGAGGTGAAGGAGTTGTAGTGCCAAGGTAAAGCAAGCACAAGATTGCTGGGTACTTTAGCTAAGAGTTGAAGACATTCAGTTTGTCTGAGATGTAAGCTTTACTCATACCTAAGAATGAGGTTGTCCTTTCCTAGGTGACCTCTTCAGCTGGTGGCCATTTTTTAAAGAGTCATTCCAAAGACTGCAGCATGAGATGCTTTCTTTATGTGTTAGTATTTTAAAAGTGGGTAATGTAATTATGACTTTAAACTCCTGAACAAAGAATTTACATTTACCAGAATGCTAACAAATACTGTAGAAACCACTGTAGACTTTGCTTATAAGTAGGAGTGAAACAAAGAATCAACGCAAGTTCATTTTAACCAGCCAAAACACATTTTTTTAATTGTGTTCTTCCTGACGCCTGGAAGAACTTAATTATAGAATATTCGCTACTTACCTGTCCAGTAATTAATTGGTATACCAAGAAAAAAAAAAATTACAAAAATGTAATATGACAATTGTTAAAGATGTGTAATGTCAACACTTACATGCTTTAAATATTTTTTTTGTGTTCATCTTCTTTATTAGAATTATGTGTAATAGTGTACTGTGTAATAATTACAACAAAAAAGAATGTTAGTTATTACTTTGTTATATAAAGTGCTGGAATTCACATATGAATGAAACTTTGTAAGTAAAAAGGAGAAATTAATAATTTTTATTTTTTAATATATTTCTCTTTTTTAAGTTTACATTATGATATGTGGAAATTAGTAATTAATATAAAAAATCTGGATTAAGTTTTGCTGTGAACTTATATTAACATTTCTAATGAAAACTGAAAATTCTGCTTGAGTCAAAGAAGGAACTGAGGATACAATATACATTTTGCATATATTACTGAGCGTTTTATCTCTCTTTTCCTCCAAAGGAGAATCTGACCTAGGTACAATATAATAACCTGAAAATTTCCAAATTAGCAATTACAATATCTAAGCTTCAGACTAAAATATAAGCTCTACCAGCTTTCTGAAAAATTTGCCTTAAGCTGCCCTTATCGTCTTCTAAGGATAATCTTATTCAGAGCAAAGTGTAATTGCAGTCAAATCAGTTAGAAGTAGGAGCCACCTCTTTCATTATTTGTTTATGTGCTTTTACTCTGTTGTTTTGTTTTTGTTATTGTTGCTAATCAAAACCAACTGTAAGATGGGTTCAAAAAATGGCATTGTTAAAGGTGGCATCTTAAAGGAATTAATGTAAGCCTGAATCCATCTTTTAGAGTTGTAATCTAGCTTGCCTCTAAGTCTCTGTATCTATAAAAGTAATAACTCATACTAGTTATGGCTGTTTCTGTGTCCCTTCATGGGATTCAGGATTTGAAGAGAATAAGAGAGTAAGATAGCTTATCATAAAATGTCTGACAGCACATACATCAGAAGGGTTTACTGGATAAAAATGCAATCTTTGTCCATCTGCTCAAGACAGTTTATAACTTTCTTATTCTTTTGCAGATCACCTACAAAGCAGTCAGTTCCTTTGACCCAGAAATAGATTTATCCAATCAAAGCGGACGAGTCTCAAAGCTAGGAAATGAAACGCACTATCTCTTTTTTGGACTGTATCCTGGCACTACCTACTCTTTTACCATCAGGGCCAGCACAGCTAAGGGCTTTGGACCTCCGATCACAAATCAATTCACCACTAAAATATCAGGTATTTATTGAAAGAATATCATTATTTGCATTTAATGATGACATGGTTGATTTTTTTTGTTACTTATCTCTTCTTTAGGAATTTATGAGCAGCAAATTGAAAGTAAAATAAGCCTTCATCCCTAAGATGTCAAAATGACGTACATTAGTGTACCTGAAAAACTTCCCAAGTGTTTAAATAGCAGCTAGTAGTTTGAAATTCCTATTCATGGCTATAACTTACCACCCAAGATACCCAATGAATTATGTGCCTACAGTCAGTGCCAGCTATTGTTACAATGTTTAGCATAGGGTTTTTTGGACATGAGGATGAGGGCTCCATTCAGAGCTTATTCAGCCTTGACATGATTCTAAATTAGTACAGTAACAGTGCTCTGTTTAATGAGCCGTGAACAATTTAGAGTAGAGCAGATACACTATGTCCAGTGCTCAGTTAGAAAGTGCAGCTGACAGCCAGCCAGCATACATTCCTAACAGGCGTGTGAACCAAAGCGGGTATGAAACCATATTAGACAAGAACATCAGGAGTTGTGGTTTTCAGATAAGAGCAGCATGACTCTGCCACCTTCTACACATCCGTGAACAATACTTTAAAGCCCTCCCAGAGGCAGAGGAATGCTTAATTTCTCCAACCGATGGGATGCAATACTATTAAATCCTAAAATCCTTATGTAAATCAATGACAAAACGTTTTGCAAAGTTAAAATTTAAATCCTGTTACTCTTCACTTACCTACAGTCTTCTTGGGAATTAAACTGAGAGTTGGACCTTGATAATATTTACAGAAAATTGCCTTATCTATTTGTGTCAAATTTGCTTTCCAGAAAAGATAAGGAAAAGCATTTGGATACAAAATCTTCTTTCTTTTATATTCTCTTCCTGTATATTTTTCCCCGCATCAATCGTTTTCTGTCCTCACAAGTATTAATCAGAAATAGAGCTATTCCTTTTTATTATAGCAAAGGGCAGTTAATGCGAGGTGGAAATTATTGCTAATTGAGGTTACTAGAGGAAAAAAAAAAAGAGAGAGAGAAAAAAAGATTGGTAATTTTCAAGTTAGAAAATTATTTTTGGAAGAATGTCTAACGGTAATTAACGCTGATCTGTAAAGATGGGATCATTCTCCTTTTTCTCACATTGAGCACAATGTTTCTGTGTCAGAAATGAATTTCTAACATAGCAAGTCTTGATAGGACTTAGTATGATAGAATCAGGCCTTACTAGAATGAGGTAAGAAGGAGACTGCTGAAAATAAAGTGCTTTTGGGAATAGTGCTATGGCTTAAATTGTTCTTTTTTAAATTCAGTTTGTTACCAACAAAAACTCATTTGTCTGAGTGGACATTAAAACCGTGCTTTGAAATGAGACAAAGCTCCAAAGAACCATCTGGTGAGGTTTTGCAAGCCGTCTTCTCTGCACCCAACTCTTCTAGTATTTCATCTTAGTTACTGTGCTAACGAGATGTTTAAATTTGTCTTGAGGTCAAAGCCAATCTCTTGGTGTATTTATATAAAATACAAGTAGAATACATTTCATAGTATCATAGAAGAACTACAACTGAATTTTTAGCTGTTGAGTATAGTACCATTTTTTCCATTGCTATTGGCCTGTGGTCTTACCTGTAAGGCTTTGAGGCTCTTGATGTGTCTATATTGTGAAGAGATGTGAAATGAAAGTGCTGAACATTTATAAAAAGAAAGGTTTCACAGTACATTTTAGAACAGATGACGTGGCAACTATGCATTCTGACCAATTCTTAAACAGATCTTGCATGTTAATTTCTCTGACTCTAGACTGCATTTTCATAGCCTTGATTTTCTGTCCTAAGTTGATGAGTAGTACTATACTGTACTGTAAATAGTTGCAGTGTTTCATTCTACAGTTGTGTGATTGGCATTGATGGATGAAGTGATTTGTATGTAAATATGCACTACTAAAAGGAGAGCTAGTAGCCGTGCCTGCTTTCAAAATTGATGGGCATGTCGTATTAGAAGACTCTGTTTTCTGTTGCATGTAACTTTGTGAAAAGTCAGCTGGGCAGGCTGAATTTTTTTATGTTGCCTTTTTTACCCAGAACAATTTCATCCATTTCAGGAAGATAAGCTGCTGCTTTGTTTGTGGGCAGTGTGGGGGAGTAAGACTCCTTATCTAGATAGAACAAAAGGGGAAAAATAGATAATGTCCAGGTATCTGTGGAGAGAAGATAAAGTAGCCAGGTTCAAAGGTAAGAGTGGGAGAACCATAGCTCGTAGCCTGGGCAGGATTACAGTTTTGGTGGAGAGAGACTGAGGTTAATAAACATTGCTTGTAGGGACCTAAGAGTCACAACTCAGTAAGACTGCAAGACTTGTTAAGATGCATGCAGGAGACCAAGGGCAAGAAATGACACTGATAGTGTTTCAGAAATTGTGTTTACACAGCTTTCAGATTCACATTTACTCTGTGATTCCCTCATTTTTGGGATAGCCTACTTGAGAATGGGGCATGATTTGGATAAATCCTAGATGTACAAAACTGAAATCGGTGAAAACTGATTTAAGGGGGCTGGAACTAGGTGATTTCAAGGTCCCTTTTTATTCAATGAGACTGTCATGCACTGTACTCTGAACAATTTCTTCAGTGCGGTATACAAAGTGTCCAACATCTGAAATATTAAGCTAAATGAATTCAGATGCTAAATAAGTCTTCAACGATGAGGATAATTAGCTGTTGGAAGAACTTAGAACTAAAGAAAAGATCTTCGCCACCCCAAAAAAATGTATTTTCTGTTATAAGCTGGAATTAGTTTGGGGAAGTTCATTGTCTTGCATCATTCCTGTGGTCAGAAAAGTTCACTGCAATGATCGCTGTTTGCTTCTGTAGCCTTTTAAGTCTATAGAAGTGTATCATCGTTAATAGCTGGACAATAAGTATACGATAGACTGCTGAACAAACAATTAACTGAGCAGCCTTCCATTCATTATAGTGGTAAAAACACAACTAGTCAAGAGCATTGAAAAAAAGCAACAGCAGTAGAAGGCTGTATCTGAGGAATCATTTGTAATTTGTAATTGCTTAATGGAGACACAGTTTGCAAAAGTGCCATTGAGAGTGGCTTCAAACTATGATAAGCTCTCATGATGATAATCCTGTTTCATTATCATGAATGATATCCGTGGTGGACAATAGGCCCATGACAGCCACAGCACAAATGACAGGGTCCAGAAGCGTATCCAACTACTGCTGACACACTGAGAAAGCTGGACTCACAGTTTCAAAAAATAAAAAATAAAGTCACTTTTGCATATGCGTTTGTAGATGCTCTTCATTCACTTCCAACTTATGTACTCTCGGGACTTTCTGAAAACTTAGCTGTATTAGGTGCTGTTAGCCCTAGTAATTTTTACTGAGTTTTCTTTAAAATTGTCTAATACTTGTACTGTAACTGAAAGCATATTAGAGCTTTATACAGTCTTTATATTGGCAGAAGTTTTTAGGATTACATATTCAAATAAAGATATGGCTCCTGAAAGAAGAAATACAGGACTAATGATTGTTTTTGCTTCTTTTCCTTTCTTATCCTAGCACCCTCTATGCCACCATATGAACTCGAGACACCTTTGAATCAAACTGACAGCACTGTGACAGTCCTACTGAAACCTGCACAGAGCAGAGGCGCTCCTGTCAGGTACTGGGGGAAAAGGATTTATAAAATTAAAATCAAATTGATTAATTTCTTGAACATGTTTTCTGGGGATTTTCTACGCAGTAGTCAGTGTCTAAATTCATGTCTGTATTAGCTCTAATTAAATTAAATAACTGAAGAAAATGGAAGTGCTTTGATGTTGAGTGTTCGTGTATTGTTTAAAGGATTTGATCCAGATGCAAGTGGCTTGTTCTTTGAAGATAAGGAACAAAGCCATAGTTCTGTTGTGTGGGTGGCTTCTTTAAGGTAATTGCTTACTGCAGTGTTAGAAGTTCAAGGGCATGTCACATTTTCTATGCTGAGCTACTGTCTATGATATTCTCTTTTCTTGTTTACTTCACAAATATAAAATAATCAGTTCTTAGTAAGTTAACCACTTTTCAAAATATGTCTTGTATCATCCATGAAGTATTTACATTTACTTGGCCATGAGAGAAGTACGGAAAAAAACTGGAAAACCATAGCTTCAGTTCTTTAATGTTATGTAGTTCATCTTAATGAATTTCCAGTTTGCTGTGGTTTATTTCATAGCAAGATGCACGTTACCATGTAAGTCGTACACCTGTTGTGATAAAAGATGCCTGCTTTTCAGTGAAGAAAACAGAGGAATGATTATATTATTTTGAATCATAACCAGTAATGAGCTCAATATTCTGAACTGGAAAATGTAGATGAGATAAATACAGGCTTCTCAGTGGTTGAAGATGTTTCTCCTTTATACATAAATTATTATTTTTTTTAGGAGGTGGTGTTTTCAGAATATTTAATTTTTATTTTTATTTTGCAGCATTCACTGCTGTATTAGATATGTTTCTACGGGTGGATGGATGAATTTAGGAAATTGTCATTCAGACAACTTAAAAAAAAAAAGTAGCAGTTTTGGTAAGTCTGAACAAGCTGAGAAGAAATCAGAAAGCAATTAAAGCAGATACAGTGGAACTAATCTAGTAGATTTTGTTTGTGTTATTTCATGCTATAAAGCTGTAGTGTAGTCCTTCTGAATTCAAGCATCTGAATCAAAATAATAATATTTGGACTTATTTTTGTTTAAACACAAACATATTAGGCCTTAAAAAAAAGTTTAATTCCTTCTAACTGCACTGTGAACTAAAGATCATTAATTCCTATAGCAGTGGAGATGCATCAGCAGCTTTGCTGGCAATAAAAGGAAGCTAGTTAGAAGATTAAGTACACCAAATGAGTGGAAGAGTGGTAAGAAAGTAGCAGGAGAGATTTAAAGTAACATGAAGCTATAGAACTGACAAAAACAGATGAACACGTGGTAGCAAATTTACAGAGGTCCTTTCAGCAGGTCTAAAGACTGCTGCCTACAAACTCTTAATGTAAATACGTTGTGAAACAGAAAGTGAAAATTAAAGTAAGAATTTCTCAATACATTTTATTGCATTTTATTTTACTTTACACTCTGAAGCGTGTCATGGCATAGCTTACAGAGTGCATTCTGCATATGGATGTTATCATCTTAATCTGTATTCATTGGGTGTTAGAAGTTTAGTCATACTTCTTTTATGCACATCACTAAGAATGATGCCTTGTATATTGATCCTCTTACAAGCACCAGCTTGGTTAATGCAGGTTTTTGAAACTACACTAAACTTGCAGTATAAATTATTGCTGTTGTTGTATTGATCAGCACATCAGCCATGCCACAGAAGATTCTGTAATTCCTGAAATGGATAAGGAGATCACAAGTTCTCCCATTCAAGGCAACCAAGCTAATATCTGAGGTCGCTTAGAATTCCATATTTTTTTCTGCAATAAAATTCTTCTTCTCTAATCGAATATGAAAAATCCTGCTATCTCCTGATTTATTTAGAATCCCCTCATAACCACCATGACATAAAAGGGGAGAAAGGGCATGTTGATTGTTTAAATGTTGCTTCAAAAAGTAGACTTTCTAGACATGTTATGGAAGCTCTGTTTACAATGATAAAATACACATTAATCATGAAGGCCAAATGGCATTCCAGGTTGTTTTAGAATTTGTACAACTGGACATGATTAAAATCTATTTTGTCAGAGTTTTAATACAACAAATACTGCTCAGTTTGTCTGCAATTTCAGGTTTTATGGCTGTTGCTGTGTTTACTTCTAGAAGATTATTTTGGAATTATGTATGTTTAAAGCAGTAGTGCATTCAGTAATGATGAATATATGTACTTAACAGTTGGCTAAGCTATTCAGATTTCTAGATGACTGTCATTTGTGAGGCTTTTTTTTTAATTTAAGATGATGGTTCTGTGGAAATTGTGTAATACCCGTGTTACTGCGGACATTCTTTTTTTTTTTTTTCAAAGGTGCATATGAGTCAGTAAAGTTCTAGAGAGTTTGCTTTAAAAGTATACAAGAAAATATTTTTATGTAAGGGCTATTCTACATATGTTGAGGCACTCACTTTTTCAAGAACTTACTCTCTCAAGACAGTATCATTTTTGCATTTCACTTCTTCAATGCAAGTTATTCTAAAGTTTAAAGATTGTGGAGCCAAATTCTCTACAGGTACATAGATAGGTCAGTTCCAGTTATTTCAGCAAAGAAATGCTTGTTTATGGCAAAGGTCTGGCTTGTACACAGGAATGAAAAATGCAGTGCTCGATGACTGCATGCATTTAGTGTTATTTATGTATTCATCTGTTAGAAGGAGCTTTAGATTGTTTGCCGCATTACATAATAAAAGATTCTTGTGACCTTCTCTGGAAAAGTTTTCCTGCAAGCTTTTAACAGCAACAGAAGCAAGTTTTCTTTGTCACATAGATTTCCATTCAGTCTTGCTATGATAAAGGTTGAGTGTTTCCACTTCTTTTATCTGACTGGCATAATCAGCAAAATGCTGTCACCTCAGCACCCTCCTCATGATACTCAGTGTCACATCCTCAAAAAGCCAAAGTATAAGCGTCCCAAAGATTTTGTCCCAGATAACCCCAGAAACACCTGGTGACAGCAAGGCCTCTAGGAACAACACACTCAAGGAGCAAGAATGGTAAGAAGCAAGGCAAGACCATCCATGCTCTGTTCTGCCTTCTGCTCTGTGGGTGAGTTTGTGGTTAGGGGAATGACCTTTCTTATCTTGCAATGCCGAGCTTCTCCAGGCTGGACTTGCCCCATAAAACTCTTCTAATCAGACAATGAAATATAAAGAAATAAAGAATTTCAATTTAGCCGTTCTTTCTGCTCTTACGGATACCACAAACAGCTGATACCTTCTTCTTTCATCCTGAAGTAAGAGAAGAGGGGGGCTAAGAACAGCCAATTGTATCAGCTAACTTTATCCTGAATGCAGTACTTATATTTTGTATGCCAGAATGCCTTCTGTCCTGAGTATGTAGGAGAAGTCCTGAAGATCCTAGGACTGTAAAGCCAGACAAGATGAAAGAGAGAGACAGAACTGCAGCAATTACCAAGAGGTGTAGTTAAAAAGAACCTTAAAGAAAACAGTCAGAAAGAAACCACACAGAGATAAACCAAACTGCACGGGCTGGAAGTGTGTGAGGGTGAAGGCAGCCTTTGTATTCTTCATTCATCTACTTTATCAACCAACTTCTTCAACACACAAGTTGCTTGACCTAAAAAAAGGAACAGCTCTTACTGGAAAAATGAGTTAAACATCTTTTTATCCAAAGAACATGATTTTGAAACTTCTTTCTTTTAATCCCTCTTTCCTGAAGAAGTAATTTATGTTATGTTTCAACCTAAAAGACTTTATTCAGTTAGTAGGGATTTTGAAATGCAGCTGAAAACTGCTGTAGACATTTCAAAATACATGTTATTTAAAGCAGTAAGAACTCCTTTCTTTTACTTTGTTGGGTAAAATAAAACACTTCATGATGTGTTCAGATTGTCTAAATTCCACATGGATTTATGTTTCTTATTGATCTAATCCAGACCTTTGGAGAGACCCTGTAAATACTAGGTTCATTGTCGTGTCTGGAATTCAGGCAATTTGCACACAGTCCCTGGGATAGAAGCAGCAAAATTCCTCTTAAGTATCATAGTATGAAATTTAGAACGTGCTACACTATTAAGACACTTCAGTAGGAAGAAATAGGATCATCTGAAGCCTGAGAGAAAGTCTCTCAGAAATCATCTTTTGAGAAAGAAAGTCTAACAGATAGCCTTCCAGAGAAGCCACTAACTGCCTTGAAGTGACCATGGGGCATTCACATTGTAGTGAGTAGATGGCAGACACAGGACTGGGCCTCAAATGCATGATCCACTTTTCAGAAAAGAGGTACTGCTATCTCACTCTGAATTTTTTTGATACGTGGAAAAGAGTAAATTCATGTATTATGTAGACAGGCAGCAGTATGATTATAAATTCAGAATAAGTGAACAAATGAGCTTTGAAATGGGAAGAATGCTGATTTGCACAATAAGAGACATAACGCTCTGTGTGGGCAAAAATACAGCAACAGTGTATGCAAATAAAAGCATTGCAAAATCTGTATTTTTCACTCTGACCTCTTACAGTTCCTACTGAACGTGTTATATAATGCAAACATGTTACTGTAATTTCCTGCTATTCCCAGTGACATGACATGAGTAGTAACACAGTAATGAGAAAAAAGAAAATCTCATGTAGACGTAGCTAAGAAGAAAAATATCAGATGTATTTAATGGGAGAGATTTGGAAAGCTTCCCAAGAAACTGAAAAGTAAACTTTGACCTTTCAGGATCGCACTGATAAAACATTCTAGGTGATATTTGTTGGATTTAGGGTAAAGAAATAGTTATGTTGCAATAATGTTTCTATATGTGTTCAAGGAACATTACTAACTCACTAGTGTTCTGAAATACCATGTTGAAAATACAGCCTTTTGAAATACTATTAGACCACAAAGCCTAAGGAGCATGAAGGGAACTTTCTGTTCTTTTATTTGCTTGTCACAGGCATCATTTCTATATTTTAAGGATCTGTAAATACAAGGAGTTGAATTGTATGCTATAGGGTCAGCTCCTGGCTGCAAACTGTATTTCCAAATCATAGTTTTACAACCTGTAAGCCAGCGAGCCAACTTCTTTCAGGATGTCTGTGATACAGAAGGGATGAAGTTTTATTGGTGCCCATAATTATCACTTCTTTATAGCAACAAGTATAATTATTTACAGCAGAAGGGTCAATTTTGGTTTCATTGAGGGTACAGTACAATAATTGCTTATGCTGTATAAATGCTGTAACTCTTTTTTGTTATGTAGTAGAACTTGTCCTTGGACTTTAACTCTGATTTGAGTTAGAATTTATGGTGTGTGTTGCCTAGGTGTGTGCAGGCCGGCTTCACATGTCCTGCTGACAAATTCAGAAATTTCCTCAAGCTTTTTACTGTGATGTAAATCCAGCATTGATTCTTGTGTCACTGTGAACCCAGCACAGTGTCATTTAGCATTGCAATTAATAGAAACTAAAACAAAATAAAATAAATAAGGCATGCTAGCTGAAGCAATTCCAGAATAAAAGAGAGAATAGATTATTTCATATCTATAAAGAGATTTTTTTCAGTTTCATCACTAACCAGTACCTTTTCAACAACTTGGATATAAATTGATGACTGAAAAATCAGCAGCACTGTTATAATGCTGTGCTCAGAACCATAGAATCACCAGGATTGGAAAAGACCTCCAAGTTCTGAAGAACTTGAGGCCATTCCGTCTAGTCATACCTCTAGTTACACAAGAGAAGAAGATGACCCCCACCTTGCCATAAAGGTTGTATGGCTTTTTTAATTTTTATTTTGATATTCAGTTTTCATACTGGCCTTAACTAGGAGATTGTCTGTCTAATTCCTAATAATCATACAATCATAGAATGGTTTGGGTTGGAAGAGACCTTTAAGATCACCTCCCTCTAGACCAGATTGCTCAAAGCCCTATCCAGCCTGGCTTTGAGTGCTTCCAGGAAGGGGATATCCACAACCTCCGTGAACAACCTGTTCCAGAGTCCATACTGTGCCTCACAGTAAAGACTTTCTTCCTAATGTCTAGTCTAAATCTACCTTCTTCCAGTTTAAAGACATTTCCCCTCGTCCTGTCGCTACATGCCCTTATGAAAGGTCCCTTCCCAGCTTTTCTGTAGGCCCCCTTCAGGTACTGGAAGGCCACTCTAGCATCCCCCCCAGAGCCTTCTCCAGCTCTTTCAGCCTGTCCTCACAGGGGAGGTGCTTCAGCCCTTTGATCATCTTCATGGCCATCTTCTGGACCCAGTCCAACACCTCAGTGTCCTTTTGTTGGGGGCTCAGAACTGGACACAGTAAAATGATACTCTTCTCTGTGTTGCTTAACTCTCATTCTGACAACATGGCAATCCAGTTCAGCTAGAGTGTTCCCCGCTGACATCCTGTGGACCATTGGGTTTTTCCAGTCTCCCTGATGAGAGCTGAAGTCCAGTAGCAATTCAATTTGTGAGTAAAAAACTCTTGGAATTCATACCATGTTTCACTAGCTCTGGAATGCCAACTCCAGTCAGAATCAATAAAGCATGTTGTTATTAAATCTGTTTATTAAAATGAATGGCTCAGTCACTAAGTGCGCACACAACAAAGTAGTGTTACTTTTCCATGACCACTTTCCAAGGAACATCTACTCAGACATTCAAGGGCCATATTTAGCCTGCTTTAGTTCCGACCTTAGGCTTGCCTATTTCCTTTTGAATTTTGGATGCTCTGTACCATTTTCTGGCGTTGAGGCTAACTGTCTGAAAACTTTCTTTGTTCAGCTCCCAGACAGAAAGACCATCTCCAGACTGACAGTTTGGTATAGGCCTTGATCCATGTCCATAAACTTTGTGGAGAGCAGTAACTCTCCACTCTCAGGCTGATGCTAAAGCCCTGCTTGGGGGCCTTTCAAACCATTTAACCAAGAGTATGGTGTACCATTGGTTTGCTTAATATCCTGATACAGCCAGCCTACATGGATTTTAGGCAGTTCAGTCTTAGCAAATCAGTGAGCCTGTTCTCAGCTATTACTGCGTTCTCAGTAAAACAGTAGAACTGTAGAATTGTTAAGATTGGAAAAGATCTCTAAGATCATCTAGTCCAACCACCAAACTGGGAGCACAAAGTTCCTGAAGCAGCCAACAGACCCAATTTTAGGATTTACTCCTTTCTCCCAGGATTTTTAATATGTTGGTTTGATGATCATTGAATAAAAACAGAAATAATTGTCAGAATTAAGATAAACTCCATTTTATCAGACAGGTTCCTTCATTAATGCTCTCCTGCTATTCTTGCACTTCTGTCTGCACATAGGCCAATCTCAGTAGAAGGGCATAATAACCTTGTTTGGGTGGCTTGGGAGTGGGAGTGAAATGCTGAAAGACTCTCAATACTCTGATGTTTAGCTTGTGAGAGCATTGCTCAGACCATTAGGTTATTCTTTAAAAGAGCAGGCATGACTGAGTTCCAGCACAGAACCAACAAAGTGGTGTTGTTATGTATTTACTTATGTGTTGTTTTGTATTTACTGAACTATGCCAGGGACTTGGTTTTGCTTTACTGTGAGCTGTGAAATGACTGAAAGTGGAATCTCTTCAGCGTAGCTGCATTTCCTTTAGTGATTGCTGAACATGATTGTTTGAGGCTGTACTTTCTGGAGACATTTCAAAGTAATTTTTTGGAGATGGGTATCATGGTAACCATGTGGTATTTTTGTGTGTATTTGTAGCCCCAGTGCTGAGTAAACCATTCAGAATTCCTGTAATGCTGTGGTGTGCTTTTAGCAATTGTTCAACTATTTAACTAAACAAGCACTCAGGTCAGTCTTGCAGGTTGTATTGGAAGTTTCTTGGTCCCTTTGGATACTGGAGCCTTGATGATATACATCAGTCTTTCTGTGCTTTATCGCAGAACCATCTATCATGGTTCTTGATATTAGGTTGCTTTTCTTCTGGAAGTGTTTAACTGTGTATTTTTTATGTGTCTTACAAGTGCTGCAAACCAGTGACCATGATGGAAGTATATGCTCATTGTACTATATAGCGAAGGGTTGAACTATCAACCAGAGGTGACACAATAACATGCTGCTTGTTTTGTTTATACACGCCACCTATAAATATAACATATTGTAGACCAATTGGCAGTAAAAGTAGATTCCGCAGCTTTGAATTGAAATGCTTTACAGAGAAAAGTGAATAGCCTTCAGGATTCATCTACTGCAAATGGGATGAAATGCAAAGTTTTGCATTTGTGAGCTAATAACAACCATATATTCTGCAAGATGGAGGCTCGCTTCTGGAAATAACAGGAGAAAAAAAAGGTATTAATAGCTTGAGGTATGACTGTGAGTCATCAAAATGGCATGGCTGTGAAATTGGCAAATACACTGCACACAGCAGGTGGATTCCCTGCAAAGGTGACAATCTATAAATGCCATTATAGAAGACACTGAAAGGCCCTCATAAACTGCTGTGTATTTCTCTGATCTAAAATACTGTTTGTTAATAGTACCACAGCAAAGAGGTGTTATGGCATGAATGATGAGGGAACTGGCAAACTTGTGTTACATGTGGAGTGATTGAGAGAGCTGGACTTGTTTTGGCCAGCCAGGTAACATGAAAAGAAGATGTGGTTGTTTTCCAAATCATATTAGAGGAATAAACTTCAGAAAGAGTAAAGAACAATTTCAGTTAAGAGAACACATGAATGAACATGTAAATGGATCAAATTTAAAGCCATGGTAAACTGAAGCTCTGGAACAGATATGGACATAAATGTCAGGAAGTTGATGCTAGATACCTTTAAAGAAATGATTATATGATTCAGTGTTTTGTGAAAGACAGCCACGTGGCACTGTCATGCCAAAAGTCCCCTTTTCATTTTTCTCTACTTGCCATCCGCAAGTAGGGCACAGGCTTTATTAAGAGAGTCACACAGAGACCAGAGCTATCTTCATCAGAGGGCTGTAAGTCAGGTTTTTTATATAATTCAGGTTACAACACAGAAGTAACCTATACCATTTAAACTGATTTTTCCATAGGTTCTCTTGCAGTGGTGCATCTTCATATTGCAGTTGACCTTAGGATTTTTTTCATCTGGTATTGTTTTTTGTGAGGAAATTTGTATGAGCCCTTTATTCGCTAGCAAACACTAAAAGACTGCATTAGAAAAGGTTCTGTTACTGATACATAAGTGCTTCAGAATTTACAGGACAAAGCAATTGGAAGGATTTCCTAACTCTTGGTATAAATTGTATTTGATTGAACTGTTCTGTAAGGGTTTATTTTTTTTTTAGATATTAAGTAGTATTAAAGAAGACAAAAGAATAAAGAGGAATGCAACATGGAAAGGGGAAGAAAAGCTATCAAAGTGCTTGGAGTGGAACAGCCATTTCCCATACTAGATGGTGAAAGATTATTCATTTCCCTAAACATTATCATGACAACATTCTTTCTGCTACAGTGTTCATTTAAGCAGGAAAGGAAATCACTGGCATTTGCAACAAGCATCATGACTTTAAAGCATTGCTAAGTAAAAGCTAATCTGCTCAACTGGATTACATTAAATGACATGAAAAACAAAGTCACTTACTGGGCTGTACAACTGAAAGCAGCAACTGTTCAGTCAGCAGCAATATAAATGCCTCAGCCTAAAACAGTCTCAGAGAAGAACAGGCTAGATGTCTGAGGCATTATAAAAATGTTGAATCTGGGGAGAAATTGCCATGGGGAAAGAAGATGAGGGCAAATGAATTGTGTTCTCACATCTAGATCAGGAACGGTTTTCAAGATTAGTCTCATGAGGTTGTAGAAGCACAGGGCCAGAATCATCTGTATTTAACAGCTGTTCTAAGCTTTAACTGTGCAGAATCTTTTATCTACGGCCAAATTTCCTGTGAGAAGAGCTGTACAGTGTCATGCTGCCAGGGCTTCTATGCTGCCTAATGCTACCAGTATCAATCCCAGTGCAGGAAGAAGGAGTTACACCTTCACTGACAGAAGAAAAGGTCGACCATGTATTTGTCCACACAAGTCTGGGGACAATGCCACAAAAGCTAACTGGTTTTCTCTATCTGCTTGCACCATTCTGCGCCGCTGATTAAAGCACCCTGCAGAGCCTTTCTGTAGAGAAGAAAGGATGAAAATCAACACAGACAGTAATCTCCATTCCCAAATTGCTGGACCAGGACCCGCTGCATTAACGTTGTGTAAAGAGATGATAGCATTGAGAGAATTCTGTTGTGGTTATTTTTGTTATGGTCCTGCTCTCCCACGGCAGAGTTGGCAAGAGGAAATGTGTCTATGCCTGAGGTTGCCTAAGTGATACCTCTGGGCTTTTGAGATGCAGCTTGAAACATATGCATATGCTGCTTTCTACCGAGTCTCCTGTGAAAGCATAGCATCTGGGAGAAGGAGAGAATGGACAAATGAGACATCTTAAACCACCGCAGCAGAGCTATTTGAGCCAGTCGCTCAGTGCTCCATGTTGTATCCCCTGGATGAATAGATGAGAAACTTTGTCTCCTCTGTGAGTGCTTTAATGAGCGGTAAACAGTTTTCAAGCTTTGAATCTTAAAACCTGTTGAAATTGTCTTGTGTATTCATTTAGCTGTCTCAGCAAATGCTTTTTTCCTGTGCTGCACATAAGCCAGCAGGTTGCCGAGAATCCATGAAGAAGGGAGAAAATAAGCATTCTCCCTCAACTTAAAAACCACTCATTTAAATACATTTATTTACTTTAATCCCCAGCCCAATTCAGTAGTAGGTTTCCAGTGCACAGCCTTGTGGAGTATAAAAAGATCTTACTGTTTTCACGTTAACACTGTGTCGTAGATCCATTAGTAGGTGATTTCCTGTTGTGAATACTAAGTCTTCATCCCTGCGTAATATCCAGGCTTCTTGCTCAGTTTGCATGAAAGTATTACTTTGCATTCATAAATAAGAGCTGTGCAAGTCCCTATAGTTATACTTGTGAACGTTGTTAGATTTCAGTGTCCACACTGCTTGTACGTTCTCCAGGGTTTAAGCAAAGCATGTTGGGAGTTCGTGTCTTAATGGGAAATATTGATATAGAGTATTGCTTTCTTGTAATCCATTTTTCTTACCAGAAATTATTTTTTAACTTGCAAACCCCTAAAGATATTGCAGAGGGTATATAAATCCTTATAGTGTGATTTTACATGTATAAACCGTATGTTTGTTTTTCTTGGCTTTTGCAAACTGTGCATCCCTAGGAATTTGCAAAGAACAGATTGAAAATCATGGCTCTGGATGCAGCATTGTTTATAATAAACACAAATTGGAAGTTGAACACAGAGGAAAGCATTATTGTTTCTGTATGGGTGTAGAAGTAAGGAAATCTTTCTGTTCTTTAAGACAATTGCTTACATTCTCAAAGTTATTCTTACACTTTATCTTTGCACTGGTATTGATTTTCTTGAGGGCTGTTCAGGAAAGAAATGGTAATTTGCAAATGGGCTTAGACTTCCTTAAAAGTAGAAATGACTCAACAAATCTTTGCATGAAGTCTGCCTCTTTTTCTCTTACTCCATTCCTTCTAATTCCAGTACAGTGTTTCATCGTAATGTATCCAGCCACTATGAACAGTGCAGAGTGAAAACAGCATAATATAGTATTTAATTTAAAAAAAATACTTAAATCTCAAAATTTAGCCAAAGGACATAAGACACTGATCACGTGTGGATTTAAAGAACTAGGAACATCCCTAACAGGGAGGTGTATCCTTATGAGTGCTTTCTTAGAATCCAAATTAACAGGTCATTTAGACCATGGTAGATCTATTCTAGTTTGTGAAGACTGGAGCGTAGCATTCTATCATATTATACAATGAAAAAAAAAAACTAGTTTGTTTCTTCTTTTCACCTGAACTTTCATAGTAGGAATGAACCAGGTAAAGTCTGATGGCTGGAGTGGAAGGTGGGTTGTAATGAATTTTTCCATTCTAGTCAAACCTACAATTTGCAAGCTATAGTGAGCTATTTTTGAGCATAGTCATACTCTTTCAGAAATGCTACTGCTAATTTTGATGAGATGGGCTGCATTATGTCCCTGGTAGTTGCATATTGGTTTTTCTGCATACAGACACCAAGAATTTCATTTGTTTCTTCCTAACAGCATTGTGCATCAATACTTTCTTTCTCCATGACAGATTGAAAAGAAAGGATCAGTTAGCTCTGCCATGGCTTTCAGTTTTGAGCATTTCCTTCAAATCCCTTCTAAATTCATTCTTTCTTAGACTAAACGATTTTAGACAGTTTTGCTTCCTTTAGCTTTTTTTAATCTGTGACAAGACTTTACTCCTTATTCCATGCTTTCCAGTTGTTTTATAAATTGGCCTTGGCAACCTGAAAACTGGTTAAATGGTGTAATATTGGCTTATAAAAGCATCTTGCTTGCTGTTCCAAGATACTTTTCTCTCCTTGTATTTATGAACTTAACCATTTTCCTGTGTTCTTTTTAAAAAGAAATTAAGCAAAGAACGTAAAGCTGATTAAGAAGCTTTAAAATGGCTGTTGGATTGTTGCAAGTATCATAAATGTAAACTCACTGAAAGCAAGTGTTTTGGCCTGGTGCCAAAATATATTGTCATAGTTTCAGCAAGATTCACTGAAACTGAAAACACCATTAAAAAGTCAAATCTTCAACCATTCAATTCTTCAGACAATGCAAATCTTATTTTATGATAGAATGGCACATTTTAGCCTGCAGTAATAGATAAGATTGCTCAGTCCTTATGATTCACTACTAAATGCAGAATCTGAAGGTCATACAATTTGTTTTGGTGTAACTTTGACTCACAGTTGTGCTTCTTTACAATCTGGTCATATTCTATTAAATCTTCAGTAATTCAACTCATTCAGGTAAATTGGCAGAAGAACAGGAACATATTAATAATCTTAAAATAATTTATATTCCACTGCTGGTGTATTTTGTAAAAACCTTGGCTTTGTAAGATGGTAAACCACATGTGCAACAGCTCAGCACTGGGAAGGAGCCAATCTGACTGAATCAAAGACATTTAGAATCAACTGTTAGTTATTTTCTATTTTTGTACCACGTAAGGTGACACTTTTGTACAGTGTGTATAGTATCTAACCTTTAATTATAATTGCTGTGTCCTTATGCTTGTTACAAATTTCTAATTACTAAATTGCAATGACATCAAAGAAAAAAAGTGCTCAGATAAAGAAATCCTTAAATTAGTTAGTCCAAAAAAATCAGCAGAAAATATCTTTCATCCTGACCTAATTTACTTGAAATTCTGTGCCTGATGTGAAGATTAATAACAGGTGGCCTTTTAGGGAGTACTCAGCTTGAGTCTAATGTTCTGGTTGTTCTGTTATTATCCCAACCCTCTATAACTAAAGGATTTTTTCTCCCTGCCCTTTGTTCACAAAATGGGACTGTAATTGAGTTCATATTTCTCACCCAACCTTTCAGCTGTAATTAATATTTTATTATATCAGATTTTATCACTAAATAGCCTAGGAGCAGAGTATTGAGCCACACACACACTCTCACAAATGCCTACACACACAAAAGCAAGACTGACTTATTGATGCCAAGCAAGTACCTTGTAATGAGTTACGGTTGAGAGAATACAACATACATTCATGGTACCCAGCTAATATTCCAAAGCAATTTAGAACTGATCTTATCTTGATCAAACCAGAACAAAGAGAATTTAAGTTACAAGAATGAGGTATTCAACGCTGCATCCATTTATTATATCAAATGCGTGGCATCAAACAAAAAATGTCTGTGTAAGAGCACCTGCTATCTCATTATTATTTTTATGAACAGTTTAAGTCACGAGTGTCCAACCTTTTGGCTTGCTGGGGCCACACTGAATGAAGAGGAATTGTCTAGAGCCTCATATTCATAAGTCACTCCAGAAGTAATCCCTCCTATTTATTTACATGGAAACTACAGCAGATACAATGAGCACAGTAACATTGTTTGACAGAGAAATTTTCAGCTACAAAACACTTTTTCAACATAGTCTCCACCATTAGCTATGCATTTTTTTCAGTGATGAGCAAGAGCCAGCATGCCATGCACATCAGTCACAGTGGAGATGATCCACTATTGTCATTGCCACTGCTGAACCACATCACCCACCACCTCGCTGTGCTCACATCCACTGTTTGGTCTCCATAAATGTTCAGCAAGTGTCAGTGAATGTCAGTGGGTGCCATTTTTCCACATGGAGGAATTCATTGACACAGTTTTGCTTCACCAGCACTTCTATGTCAGCCACCGTTCTGTCAGACTGCCCCTCTGCTGCCATCTGTCACATGGAAACAACATGTAACAGAATATTGATGGGAAGGTTCAACCTCTACTGCCATACCCCCAACATCCACCTCTAATGTTGTGTCACAACGTCATAAAAGGGGAGACATTACTTTTAGAGCAGCCCTCATAAAATATATAGTACAGTTAATGTATATGAGTAGCAAAGTGTTTTAATTTTTAGATTTTTTTTTTAACATAAATAGGAGAGCAAAAACCCCATAAAACTAGTGGGATATCTGTCCTTGTTTTTGTGAAATTAATGCAGTGCCCTGGTTCAGTGGCTGTGGTTGCTGTTCTTAGTGAGTTCTCCGGGTGTTATCAGAGGTGTTTGATCAAATTTTGCCCTTCCCATGCTTCATCATTGAAGACAGTTGTTCACAAATGTACGTACTGCCAAAAATTAGTAACATGAATAAGGCATGACTGTGAAATGAGGGGTATTTCTGTCTGCTAAGATGGGGCTTATAGAAATCCAGTAGAGAGACACGATCAGATTTTTCCCTCTGTCCCTCTCACCCATCTCCCTCTTACCTTCCTGTTCCAGATAGGTGATTGCTGAAAAAAATTCAGCAAATTCAGATACAGGCCAGTGTAGATTGTACACTGTGCTTGAAATAGTTTCTTTGATATCAGGAGAAGTAACCTCCCAAAATATACTCTTAAAATATATCTCTGCAACAATTTTTTTTGTTTTTTTTCATTTGATTGTATACAGCAAAGTAGCACAGGTTCTGACCTCTTCCCCAAGAAAGAGGGGATGGCTCTGCTGTAGAGGAAAAGCAGCTGTATTTACTCAGACAGCTAGGAGAGGGGATGACTCTGCTGGTTACTGAAAATGTTAGTCTTACTCCTGCAGGAAGGATGACCTAGAGGATGCTGCACTGGGGCATGATGCATATTGAGACCAAAGTTGATTTGTGTTTCGGGCAATCATGAAAAGTCTCATATGAAGCAGCTTTGTGTACAGGTTGTTGTCTGCGGAGAGTGACTCCTTTTTCCATTCCATGGTTACCACCAGAAGATCTCAGAATAGTGGCTGTGAAATTTTTGGTGGAATTATTATCCTCACCACTCCTCCCTGGGTTTTATTCATTTTAAAGCCATGTTATGAACAGGCTGCAAAAGAAGTAGGAAGCGTCCCCATTTTCTACTGCTCTGCAGTGGAGTTGGTCTCAAAGCCCTGGAGAATCCAAAGCCTTAGGTTAATTCAGTTTAGTCCAGCATCATTTAAGTTAGTGATGCTGCTACTTGGGCTTTAAATTAAGAGCATAAAGCCTGGTGGAGTGAGATCAATAATATCTGCTGTCTAAAGGGATTGAGCCCTTATGCTGAGTAGGAATAAAACCTGCTTACTGGTAAAAAGAAGGGAGTGCTCCTTGGATTGTGTGTGCTGCGTAAGTTACGCAAGATAAGAATGGCACTGAGTTAAGCTTACACCAAAGAAAGCAAGGCTTATGTGTTATGCTGTTCTCCTGTCTGTGTTCCTTCTTTCCTTATCAATTCTGAATCTCTTGTCAATTTTTCTGCAGATTTGAAAAAACATTGTGAATGTTGCATAAATATCATGTTTCTACCACATTTTAAGATCTTAAGGTACAGAGGAAAGACCCAGATTAGTATCAGTGCTGAAGGATAGGCTTTGTTACAGTTCATTTGGTCCATCAGTAGAGAACTGCAATTCAAATACCAGCAAGCCCTTATGTAGTCCAGAAACAGCCACAGCATTTGTTGCCACTTTTCTAGCCAATATTTGGGAGATATTGAAAGGAATTGAGCATATTGAGGGTGGGAGATGGGTATCACAGGCAGCATGTGGAATATAGATGGGGTTATGGCATGTTCTTGGGCAAACATTCTCAAGTTGACACTTGTAATGTCATAGTCTATTTATAGGTCATTTGAGCCTAATTTACTTTCAAGTGGCATTGAAAGAATCTAGTGCTGGGTCAGTGTAAATGGAGTGTTGTTATCCCGTATACATAAAAGAAACATCAGTGGAGAAGTTTTATACTGCCAAAAATAACATAGTGACATGTCTTCTAGAAGGGCTATCGTCTTGTGTATACCAGAGTTATATATGGGAGAAGCCAAGTATCAATAGGTAGAACAGTTCATAAAATACTCAATAGATCATCATGAGTGTAAATAGATCTCTTAGCAGGGTAAATAGTTTTCCCCCCAAAATCTTAGAAAAGTAAATTGGATGATTTGATAACATAATTATGAAATCAAACACCTTTTACAAACATACTGCATGTGATTTATAAAGAGTAGCTGAATGTAACTTCTTGGAAAATGCATTGCTAAAAATTTGTCTCTATTAGATTGGCTTCATTTTTATTTTAACTTTCCTCCTCCTTATTCTTTCTTTTTTTTTTTTTTTTTAATCAAAGATAATGGTACATCTCAACCCATTTTCAGTATATTCCATTCTTTTCCTTTTTGTTCTCTTCATTCTCTACATTTCCGCATAGAGCCATGTATCTTCTGTATGCTTACATGGTCCAGTATTTACTTGGTTTTGTTTGCTCAGTTTTTCTTCCTGCTTTCACACACACAGTTACCTACCCGCAAGCTAAAACTATTGAAATGTGTCCTCACAGCCCCTTCATTCTAAACATTTCTTGTTGTGAAGAAAAAAAAGTGTATATATACCTCCAGGCACCTTCCTTAGCTTTTCACTTGTAGGCTGTACACTGTAGCTAGATCTCATTGATACAGTATGGAGCACATTTGGGGAGACGTGTGATCAGAGATGTCTTTGCTCATCAAGCAAATACACAGGTAACGCCTGAGAGAATTTATGAATGCAGAGCCAAATACTCTCTTGTCTTCTATTAGTTGCAGTTACCTGTAGAAAATTGCAGGGAATCATAGAATCATTTGAGTCACAGGGGACCTGTAAAGGTCATCTAATCCAGCTGCCCTGCAATGAACAGGGGCTCCTATAGCAGATCAGGTTGCTCAGAGCCCCATCCAGCCTGACCTTGAGCGTCTCCAGTGATGGGGCATCCTGCACCTCTCTGGGCAACCTGTTCCAGTGCAAAGTCATGTGAAGAAATACCATTACAAGTAGGTTTAATTTTATTGTAATTTTGCACTAAATTTGTTCCATTCAGGACTTCATAAACTGTGCAAAATCTGCATATTTCCCTGACATTTGACAGTTTGAAGAATAAGCAGCCAAATTCATGGATCTGTATTAAGTATGAAGGGCCCAAGTCACAGAGAGGATGTAAGTATAGTTTGTATAGTAGTTTTTCCTGTAACTTGCAGTGATTATGAATTTTTTTTTTCATTAGAAGAAGTAAGAAAATAAAGCTATCTTCACATTGACAAAGGGGAGTACGTTATTTCAAAGTATTGGAGAGTGACTAATACATTGTCGGTTATCAAATTAGCCATAGCAGTACATAGCAGAAGATAGCCCCATGGAGAGGAATAGGGAAATTACTTCAGAATTAAGGAATGCTGAGCGCAGAAATGCATGTAGCAATTGTGAAGGTACAGTCACATCTTTGTTGTCCTGTTCTTCCTAATTCTACCATGAATTCTCCTAAGCTCGTATAGCAGTATGGTAGTATCACGTCCAAGTAAGTCCTAATTGGGCACTAGCATTTAAGTAATCAATAATAATTAACCACATGGCTCTATACCTGAAGGGGTGGGGTAGAGAGAGAAGAGAAGTAAGAAAGAAGGATTTTTCATCAATATTTATCTAGGATTTGGTGAGGTTAGGAGGGCTAAGAGAACAATTCCGATTCCCTGCAATCAGTGAATCTGCTTTACAGCAGAGCACTCTCTTGCGTCACAGTAATTTTTGGCATTTTGTTTAACCACCACTTACCTGTGTGGATCAAATTGTTCTTATCAATTTTATATGTTGTTCCAGTAGTGAACTAATACTTGCTTTGAATAAGGATAGTTTAGCATGTGTGTTGAATGTACTGATTTTTGCAAAGGATGAACTGGAGAATGTTGAAGACTACAGTCCATCATCAGCACACTGTATGTTGTGAAATGGAACACAGACTATCTGCTGTTTCTTAAATATTTACAGTCAAAAAAAGTATTGCAAACTAAATTGATTTATTTACCAACAACTCAAAGTTATACTTTGAGTCATTTATGATAACTAAATCTAAATGCAGAAATCATAAACTGACAACACCTTTATGAATGGTACGTAATTGTCTAAGATTACAGGGCTGAAGATCTGCTGGGCATTCTCTGCCCCTGACTTAATGTTCTTAGATTCTCTGAAATGGTGAATTTGTATACTAAGAATTAAGGAAAAAAATGAAATAGATCTTGTCATCAGGATTAGATGGCACCCATCTGGCCACGGAGTGTATGTCATTGTCCCATATTTCTAACTTGCAGATTTTCTTCTAAGAATTTTTGGAGTTCACACTCATACATCTCCCTTAAATCCTAGAAATCCTTAAATCCAATTCACAAAACAGATCTTTTTCTGTGTTTGGAAGGAACATTTAAACCTGTGATGGTTTTATAGTGACCAATGCTTTACCACTTTCAGAATACATTAGCCTCTGCTTCAATTAAGATATCATGCACTATGATTTCCATTCTCCAAGGAATTTAATGCATTGTCATATACTCCCCTAGCAACTGTCCTTGGAGGAAAGAACAAGCAAAATATCTTTACCTTTCAGTGACATAATAGTCCCCACAGGAGACCTGTCATGATTTCCTTTATATATATGTATAGTGGTGCTAAAGAGAGATTTGCTTGGATGTATTTTTTTTCCAGAAAATCCCCTTTGTAAATTTTGACTTTTCAGTCTTTGAAATTGTCCATGTGAAAGAGTTGGGCAGTCACAAGAAGCTTAGGAATTTTACATTGAAAACCAGACGCCATTCCCAAGTGGACTTGGGTCTATGAAGATAAAGCTTTATTACGACACCTGAGAGTTTACATTTGGCTGTATCCCTGGAGGTTGAACCAAAGCTGTCTTATCTCCTCCTTTACAGCTGTTTAGGTATTTCTGTTCTGATTGATCTGAAAAATTGCTCCTTGCATGACAGTGGAGGTGCTGTCTAATACTAGTCCCACTTGTGTTCACTCAAAGTCTGATGGGGAAAGTTTTGTGTCTCTGCAATTTGAATATGGGACTTTTCCCATGGGCTTGAAACTTCAGTTGCTAGTAATAGTTCTTCTTGAGAACAAGGAGAGACACTGCCTTGGAGAAGCTAACCAGAGTTATCTCTTGGCTCACAAAATCAGAAAATAATGTCAGTCATCATTAGAATGAAATGGATTCTTTCCATTCAAGTTTCAACAGCTAACTAGTACATTTTTTCAGTCCCTTTCCTACACCCTGGTAGTACCAACTGCCCTGCAGACTTAGAAACCTTCCAAAGATTGTGGAACTTTTGTTTTCCTAAAGCTTCCTGACTTGGAGTGATAATGCAAACTACAAGGACTGCTCCAAAAGTAATGCCTCCTATTTTATTATGTTGACCCGTGATGTCAGATGTGGGATGTTGTTTGTACCTTCCTGCATGATTTACTTTCGAAAATAAATTTTTAAAAAAATGCAAAATAATAAATAATTTTTAAAAATCTAGTCTCGTGTAGATTGCCTCGCATCCGATGTTTGGAAAGGAAAAGTCACACTTCCCAAGTATACAACGCACTCTATATTCTTTCAGACAACCCTTGTCCAAAAGTCTCATTCTCCCTTGGAACAATTATTACTGCACGCAGTCCTTCCAAGCTATCAATGCTAATCTTGAATATAGCTCTGGTCTCTGATGTGCAGAAAAAACACAGTTAAACACTGTCTGCCTTCCCCTTTGACAAAATGTGCAAAATTCAACTTTGGCCAGAAGGACAGGACTATTGTTCAATTGGTTCACTGGTTTCACATCTATGATGAAAATGGCAGCAGTTGGAACATGTTTTGTTCAGCATATACAGATAAAGTAGGGCTGATCACAGGAATAAATAACTGAAATAGTGGTTGATAAGCGTATTAAGTCATTCTATTGTTTCAATCTGACTGCATTTAAAAAAAAGTATACAAATCAAAATAAATAGATCTATAAAATATACCAATTATTTGTGTTTATGAGACTAGGAAGAGACCAATTATAAAGAGCAGAAAACTTCAAATTAGACTCCATGACATCACTGTTACCAGTGATGCAAAACTAGTCTGCAAAACTAGTCCAGCAGTTTAGAGCTGATTGGGGCAGTGTTATTGAATCTTAACAGCTCTGCAGGCTTTGTACTTTACCTAGAAAAAAAACAGTATTCAGGGATAATAGAAAAGAAGGTTAAACCTTAAAGAGGTTTCAATTTTTAATAGTTTAACTGGTCCAGAGGGAATAAGAAACTTTCCCACTCATTTTACAGCTGGAAAGCTGAGGCACAAAATTGTTTACTTGCCTAGGATTGCATACAAATATTGTATTAATACTAGTAAATAAATCCAGATAATCTTAGTCTAGATTCAGACCATTGGGCCACTTCTGTAATTTTTTTTTTCTTAGATGGCATCAACAAATTGCTTCCAGTTAAGTGAAACATCAAGACCATTAAAGAGAGAAAAAATTGGGCAGATGTTCCGTAACAAAGTAACCAAGCTTGTTTTCCCTTTGTTTTCAATTTGAAATTGCTTTTGGTGGAGCTGCATTTACAGATTTATAAACTTCAATTGATAAATACCTACATTGTCCATTTTAAGGACTTCTGTTTTAAGAACCTGGAAATCCACTATTTTACCCAGTCGATCTCTCTAGAAAATGACTTTATCTCTTTGAATGAGACTTTGATTAAATGATGTGTGATCTACTATCTTCCAGTAATGTGGAGTAATGTCAAGATTCAGCATGTGACTAACACCATGGTTCATTTTTCTAATATCTAAATTCTTTTAGCATCTTTGATTAATTTGTTAGAATGTTGTCTTTCTTCTTTCATGCTTTATTTTTTCAGCTTTGCCTGAAAAAATTCTCTGCATTTAGGAGGCATTGAAAGATCATTTTAATTTGAACAACTCACTTTAAGTAAGTATCTGAGAAGCCTGGTAATTCTAATTGCTAACCAAATTTATGGTCGTCATTATGCTTAGATCTGTATCTCTGTATAATCATTTAAATTTGGAACCATTTTGGAATTGTTGAAATAAAAAGCAGTTCAAAAATGCATTTTTTTTTCTTTTTCCATGCTTTTTATCCCAACATTTGAAATGTTTGAATCCTAAGTTTACAGTAATTGCCACGTGTTTCATTTTTGATGCAGCTCTAAATTTCAGTTAATATAAAAGTAGATTTTGTATTCAATTTCCAAGGCATTGGAATTCCGCAGTAGAATTGCATAATGTAAATTAAACCCAAATTACATTTCTTTCCTTCAGAAAGTTCAATGTAAGTCCTACCAATAGCTGATATACTTTTAACACCTTTCTCTACAGTGTAGATTTTATTTTTTTTGGATTACAAATAGGAAGACTTTATCCTCTGACATACAGAGGTGTGGAAAAGAAATAATGCAACTTCAAATAAGCAGAAAATATGACTAATACCTCTGAGGAATAGCAGACTTCTGATGCAGTTCTAGCTCAATTTATTAGGTTTGAACCCTTTTCAGCATAGAAAATTGGACAGTTACACATTAAAGAAAGCAGCTTTAACGGTAAGAATCAGTGAAACATTTGGATTATAATTGTAGTTTATTTAATTGTATAAAATTTGTTAGCAAGATGATCTCATTTACACAAATATAAAATATATCATTCATAAAGTTCTGTCAGGTTTCCATTGACCCAGGTACTTACAATGTGTTAATTTACATCAGCGAAACAACAGTGTGGAAAATGGGCAGCAGGTAGGATTTAGTTGTTTTTCATTAGCACTTGGACTTTGATAAAGGGGAACAGAAAAGAGCTGGTTGACCTTTTAGTACTTAAATTATTAAAGAGCAAATAGATTTGAGGTCTAGATGCTTGCAAATCTAATTTGTCTTGTGGAGTAAGGATGAAAAGACATCTTGAGTTTGAAATTGCTCCAGTCAACTTATCTCTTTCTTTAATGCTTCTGAAGATGAATAGATGGCAGGCATTTAAAATGTAATATACACTGGAGTAGCGCATGCAGTATAACTAATATGAATTTGCAAGAAGAAAAGGAGCATTTTAATGACAGATTTGTTTCTAAAATACCTACAATCTCTAGCTATAATCACTGAGTGAAAAATGAAAAGAATGCTCATTCCAACTGATAGTGAAACAAGTATTATTACCTAGCCTGGTCTGAGATCCTTCTTATATTCAGTCCTGATGCAAGAAAAAAGGAGACAGCTCTCCTCACGGCTGACAGCCAAATCCAAAATTTGATTTACTAGCCATGTTTTAGTGAGAACATGGAATTCTTATCTTTGCTGTGGTATTCAGCAGGTATGTCCAGTTTCATACCTTGCAAGAGCACATGTTTAAATCATTCTCTGCTTTTTTTTTTTCCCCCCCAATACTCAATTTCAATTCTCAAACAGTATTTACTGTAGATTCACTGTAATTTCATAGCTAGAGGAGTTAACAGTCTTTCTTCAAAGGAGCCTGGGATCACTCTTCTGAGCTACTTTTTGTTCTAAAATTATGTCAGCTGTTGATTTGAATTGCAGACAGGCTGCTGTGTATTGACCTTCACTTACTACTTAGCATGGAATTAATCAACTAATGAAAATCTTTCTGCTAAAAAATGTAGACCTCATTTTCCAGGGAGTGTACTGACAGTGGTCTTCAAATGGCCCCTCAAGGGGTACTTGTTTGTCTCTGTGGCTGTACCGAATTTTACTTAAACATAGATTTCTGCGTGGGCTCCTTCTTCAGATTGAAAAATCCAAAATTAGGTGTCCAGTTGCAGATTTTTAGATGTGTTAATTGTAGTCAGTAAGAGCCCAGAAAGCAATTCAGTTGACCTGAAAGATCCCTCCTAGCTGGTCAGGTCTTTAAAATCTGCTGCCTGTACTGACTTGCTCCCTGATGACTTTAATGGGATTTTAGAGTTGTTTAGACATCATCAAAAAGACACTTGAAGTGTCTTAACAGTAAGGATCTAATTCAGGCAGAAGAGGTAAGCCCTCTGTCATCTATACTGACCACAGTAGCCCAGCCCAACCGTCCCCGTGCTTTCAGCAGGCTTTTGTAAACACAAGGATCTATAGATGGTGGAGTGGGGACAGCTTGTCAGAAGACTGTGTGGCTGTTGCCTGTTAAAGAAATATACCCTGCTGCTTGTTATGAATTATCAACTTCAAATACTGTAGATTGTTATTAGATGTAGATGGCATACAGAAAAGTAGACACATTGTCTCTTTAAGATCTGTTACCCATACTGACTTGCTTACTTGAATTCAAGATTTCAGAAGACAATGATTAAAAATCACTGGTCTCCAGTGAAGCAATAAAGTTGCAAGCAAGTCCTCTTTAGAGACATGGATGTCCCACTGCACAAATCTGAAAGCACTGACTCAGACTTTTACAGCAACTGTGAGGGTATAATGATTTCACTGTTTGCATATACAGCAGAAATCACAGTTTCTTTGTTTCTGCTTGTATGTCCACTGCACCTTTACAGTGGAGAGGAATGGGCTACTCCCTGTAGGTCCAGAACAGCAAAACATGCAACTATACCCTGAATTGCTCTGCAGAATGCAGAAATGCTTAAAAACAAGATTATACCTAAGATGTATTAAAAGTGCTTTGCTGAGCGAAAATAACATCCGTCAAAAAGTACTTCATCCTTGCTCAGTAACAGTTGATATACCATCAAAATTTTAAAAGACTGTAATTTGCTTAATGTGTGCTTTTATAAATAGTTACAATGTCAACAGTTAGGCAAATACTAACCTTGTCTCTTTGTAATTTATTTCTTCATTTTTATCTAACTACTCATTTAATTTCATTTAGGCAAGATAAACAGGATAGAAGATAGTATCTATAGCTTTACACTTACTTCTTTGAACAAAATAATACTTAATTCTATGTTTTAGCACTAATCAAGGAAGCTTTCTCTGTACAAGAGTTCAAGCAAGAAAGTGCTCCATGAATTTGCTGAATGAAAAGCTGTGATGTATGTGGCTAATTTTATTTTTCTAAAACAAAATTAATTTATCTGAAAGTGTGAACCAGTGCCATAAATTCATGCACCTGAATACCAAAATGACACTTTCTTCCTGTTTTGTTTTCTCTTTACAGGCTGGTGGTTGTGGTGGGTTTTTTTTCCATAAATACCAGTATGTGAGGTTAAGGTCTCAGAAAGAATTGTCTGCCCAGGTGTTATAATAACGCATATGGGTTTTTTTTCTTCTTTCCTTTCTATGCTCCTAGTGTCTACCAAATAGTTGTTGAAGAGGAACGCCCTCGAAGAACCAAAAAGACAACTGAGATTCTGAAGTGCTACCCAGTGCCCATTCATTTCCAGAATGCCTCACTTTTGAATTCCCGGTACTACTTTGCTGCAGAGATTCCAGCCAATGGATTACAAGCTGCTCAGCCTTTTACTATTGGTGATAACAAAACCTACAGTGGCTTCTGGAATACCCCTCTTCTTCCTCATAAGAGCTACAGCATCTATTTTCAAGCTGCTAGCAGAGCCAATGGGGTAAGTCTTATGACAGGTGTGGTTTTATACACTGTGTGTAAATAGATAATTAGCACCAACTACCAAGATGCCCAGTGTAATTGTTAATGAGAAAATGAAGTACCTGTGAAATTTAACACATGAATTTTAAAAATAACAGTTTTCCTGACACGGTGTAGCTTAATGATTAAAGGTTACAGAAAGAGCAGGAGAAAACAGCGCTATTTTGCTATTTTGTCAATAGCAAGTAAACAAAGTAATGCATTGCCATTTTGTCATTATCTAAAAGCTGTCCAATGAGCCTAATTTATTGGCTTTTCGTCTTTTTTGTTTTTGTTTTTGTTTTCCTACTTCAAAGATAAAAGGAGTGCTGTGATTCCTTTTGTTAAATTTAAGCCAAACTTGATTGTGGCTTTTAGCACATCTGTCTTGGCCTGTCCAATCCCATTACCTTAGTTTATAACATGTTCAACTCCCACTTTCTCATTTGGTTGCCCTGGCTGAATTGGAAATAGTCTTTATTCTTTTCCTTTCTGCAATCGGTAAAAGAAAAATAACTAGATGGAGCTGGAATGAGAGCGAGTAAAAAGGCCTTCACAGATCATGTTTCATCAGGCTAATTTTTCCTGGAATTGTTTTTCATTTCCTGGACAGATCTACCCAGAGCCCTTCAATTCTTGATAAGCTTTGGCTGTCCGTGCTGACAGCCTGGAAATGTTTTCTGCCAGAAACCATAATGGTCCCTCTTTCACATTGCACTGACAGTGCAGAAATGTGAAACGCCATAGATTATTTTTTCTTTCTAAAATTGTCTAGCATAATGCTTAGAGTTATACTTACCTGTAAGAAGAAGAAAAATCTCCCAAGGTCATTAAGTTACCAAAGTGAAAAAGCTGAACACTTGCCTGTGCTTTTGTGAATTGTGCGCCTGTTTTCTTTACTAACTGAACTGTTTATGTAATGTACCAAAGCAGTGTTTGTCCATACTATGAAAGCACATTAGAGTTCCTTCATAACAAGTTAAATATGTAACGAAGAACACTAACTACACACTTTTCCTGCATTGTATCAATACTTTTTAAGACTAGAAGCATGGGTGGCTTTCTCTGCTTAGAAATACAAGATGTGACCTTTTTCCTCTTTATTTTACACAGGAAACCAAAATTGACTGCGTCAGGGTAGCCACAAAAGGTATGTTCATATTATGTGATGTATTCTGTAATTCGGACTGTTGACCTTTCCTTCACTTGGTCTTGCAGAAGTGTTTTATGTTGCTCAAAGTCATTATTAAATCTGTCACAGAATTTTAAAGGATTCATTTGTGTCTCTAGCTGAGATTTAGGAAGTTTGTTTGTTTGTTTATTATTAATAATAAATGTGCTACTAATTTCTAGTTGTTTACTTGAACACTTTCTCTTATATATATTCTGGGGGTTTTTATATGATCTCTCAATGTTTTGGACATTTTTATATATAATAGATTTGTAAAATTGCCAATTGCAGAGTAGCTACATGTGTATTAGTGAAAAATCACCCCTTCCTCATAAGCAATTATCTTTATTGCTTTAAAAAAGAAAAGTGGAGAAATTGTGTTCTTCATTTTCATGGTATAGAACAGCTCTATTTATTGAAATGTCAGCGCATCTTACTGCCATTTGTGAGAAAGATGGTATGGTCGAGGCAGTCCTAGCTATGAGTTTGATCCCCAAAGAGGAAAGGTAAACATATTGCTGACATATTTAACTTCGAAGGCTAGGACTTGTCTCTAATTATCTTTGTACTCTCATCTTTTTAGCATCTCTAGCTAATGCTAGCTTCAAGGCATAAAAAAAGAGGTGCTGGGATAATATGGTTATGTGGAGATTGTAGTGGAGGAAAAGGAAAGGGAAGGAAAGGAAAGGAAAAGAACTGCTGCTAACGAGGAACAGTTAATACTTCTTTGCAGTTTGGGCACCTGGTAAGAGTGTGACACAAAAAATTCTTCATTATATCTCATAGTGGCTATTCACAACATAGCTGGCTTCAGCATGATTCCGTTTCCATACAGGCGATATGGTTCCACCACCTCCAATATATCTAAACATGATGGATTAGAATCTCATTACTGAAAAATAAATGAAATGTTAGCACATGATTGCCTCTTTCCTTATATGAGAAATACTCTTTTAATATCTCTTCAATCTGTTTCCTTTTTTTTTTTTTCCAAAAACAAAGAAAGAAGTTTTATTTCCAGTTTACTGACTGCTTACTATACCATAGCAAACTTTCAAATATCTTCACTAAAGCCTAATAAAATATAAAATATATTAATATCAGGTTAAAATGAATTCCTGTGCTGTTTTCTGGAGTTTTGGTGTTGCCAGGAGCAGATTACATTGCCTCACAAATTATAATAGGTGACTGGGGGAATGGGTTTTAGATTATTTAAAGATTTGTAGTCCTAATCACTAATGGATGTTCAACTGTTTCATTACTTGACTGACTGAAAAACCTTACTCTCTCATTTGAGAAGTGAGGATGACTTCATGGATGGGAATAGCTTCCATAGCAACAAGGTAGCACATCTGACAATAGGAAGATGAGAAATGCAGCTTTTATTTTAAACAAATCTCTCTACTTTTTTGATTTGAAAGCTTGTTTCAGAATTGTTCATAATACCTTTGTGCAGTCTGTGAAGTCATACAAGGGGTTATTGAGAGAACTTGGAAGTCAGAAGTGTCCTCAAAGGCGTTTATAGTCCCTGGTACAAAATTTTCCAGAGGGGCTTCTGAAAAGCACTGATCACCATGCTTACAAATCTAGAATCTCTATTATATATTCAAACTATATTATTTTTTGAAAACTAAAATGTAGACTGTGACATATTGTAATATGATATTAATTATACATATCTGTACAAATACTTTTTCCTGTTTAGATCTAGTAGAGGTAAGAAGAAAAGCAGACTTCTTACTTTCTGTAGGTCAGAAGTCACCACACCTGCACTGAGACAAGACGGAGAATTCTCCTGTCCCATTCACAGCCCACATGTCTACATTTCCCCCATCACCACCACCTTTTTAGAGATCATATAAAAATCTTGATTCCAGCAATTGTAATTTAGGATCAGAATACTGGATTTTGTTCTCCTCCAGCTTCTGCTGAAATCAGAGAGAACCTTTGCCACTGACTGTGCTTGGAGAAGGATCAGATAGCATATTCTTGTGATGTAGAATCTTCTGTTCTTAGTTGTCTGTAGAGAAAGCCTTCTAGGACCTCTGTGAGTATTTGGTGTATATACAAATGTGGAGACTGCAGGGTTTCCACTCCCATTACTTTTGACAAGATAATTAAACAAACAAACAAACAAAAATTGGGAAGAAATTTTCATACCAGTGGTAATAAAGGTTGTCGTATTTTGTTTGAAATATGGCTTTCATATATGTACTCTTTCTTCAAGCTAAGTTGTTGTGAAATCTCAGCAGACGAACTTGAAAACATTCCAGAACCCTTCCAAGTTTATTGCTATCAACTTTATGGTGTTTTGTGATTTATATTAAGACTATATTTCCTGATATGACTTACAACTTTGTCTGGATAGAGACATCTTGGCTATCTCCTAGGATTCCAGTTCTCAAGAGGCAGACATTATTGTTCAAATTTTGTGATATTGGAAGGCTTTCATTAATTATGAGAGAGAAAAGGATATTATAATATTTTAAATCGAATAGCAACAGTACTCTAGCAGCTACTATCAACACTGTGTTTCAGTGTTGCAGAGGGATATTTCAAAATATTATGCAGCAGCAGTTTTGAGTTTAATTGTCTGCAGATGGTAGATGATCTATTTTCCTCACTCGTTGCCACATTTCTAATAGCACCCAGGCTGTTCTATGTAAATTAGTGATCTTTCATATAATTTTCTCCTTAATTTTCCAATATTTTTGCTTTGCATCATTCTCCAGCTGCATCATGTTGGATCTGACCTTTTAATTTTTTTTTTTATATTCCTTAATACATATGTATCATAGTGTGCTTAACCACTTAGAGGCAATTGTAATGGCAAATAAAGAAGTACAAGATCTTATTACTGTGAGCACGCTAATACTTATCTGTGACAGTCAGACTGTTACATCCCTGACAAAAAAAAATCAGGGTACTTGGAACACACAGACAATGGGAGCTTTTCAGCTTTTTCTTGTTGTAGTGGCAGAACATGAGGTGATGTAAAGCTTGGACCTCAATCAGCTACAGATGTACCTAACTCAGAGGTGATAACTGGCAGTGGTCCTTCTTTGAACATTGCAAGTTAAATGCATGGGTAGTGTGTGCATTTCCAGAGCAGGGACCTAAGTAGGCTCAATAAAAATGAATCTAAGGTAGCTCAAGAGCGTTTATGTGAAAATAATCTTAACAGGAAATATAGGAAAAATGTATTATAATAAAATGAGATAATAAAATGTGAAATGAGTACAAATTACATAGGGAAGTTAAGACCAGAGTGATCTAAATAGGCGGTAGCCTTTCACTTAGAAAGCCCAGTGCTGTGACCAGCAGCACCTAACAGTCTCCAGTTTCCTCAAACACATTTTATGTAAATAATGTGCTTTGAGTCCTCTTCTGGAAAGTCATATACAAAAGCTCATTAATCCACAGTAACCAAACTAACAACTGAAGATGAAAAGAAACTTGTGCTGTTGTTTTTTTGTTTTGTTTTGTTTTTTTACCTTTTCTTTTTTGTTTATAAGAAGTTCAGACAATAAACTATTGACCACGATTCTTCTTGCTGGCCTAGCTTCAGTCTGGCTTTTTTTTCCCTCATGCATGCTGACCTGGAAATCTTCCTTTGCCTTAGCTGCGATAATCGTGACTCAGCTTACAACACCATACATTCGCATCGCCCCTGCTGCAGGCGACGACCAACTAACAGGTCAGAAGTTCAAGTATAGACAAGTCATCATGCCCATTCTTGTCTCCTTTTGTTTGGCTTCTTTTCCCTAATGATTTCTTCATTCTCTGCTTGTAAATAGTTTTCTGTGTTAAAACTTTCTTTTTGTTTGTAAGTTTTTCTTCAGCTCCATTAAATTAAATTGTGTGCTTGGCACCAAAACGCACACACGCATGGCTGTATGTACAACTCTACTGCATGTTTCCATTCTGTGGTGTGATCTGTGGAATATTCTTTCAAGCCTAATGTAAAGAGGTCTAGCCTCACTCCATGTGTAAATTCAGTCATAGTTTAAATACAGATATCTACCTGTGTACTTGCTTTTTTTTTTTTTCTGTTATTAGATCGAGACACTAGTATATCTGTCATTTTTGTAAGGTTCACAAGTTGCATGTATAAATTAGAACAAAGACCTTGCATTAATGTTTGTCATTTTATTTTTTCCCGTGGTGTGTTGGGAAGGTCAGATTTTCTGTCAACATTTCAAAAGGTATAAAATTTAAAAAGAAGTAAAACCGATTCCCTCGTTATGTCATATATGAATTCAAGTCTTAAAATAACCTAGGGTGTGAGATGTGAAAATGAACAGAACTGTAAGGTTTCTAGATCTAATTGTCACAAAAACTCAATGCAGAAGTGAGACAATTACTGGGCTGAGTGTGGTTTGAAGGCCAGTTCAGAATGTACTGAAATCTTTAAAAAGTCAAGGAAACTATTCATTTTGTTGGGAAATAAACGTGCAAACCCTTTTATTTTCAAATAGTAAGAAAATGCCCTAAACAAATATCTAAAATGTAAGGTGAGTTTGGAAAATGCAAGAGGGGGAGATAGATTTAGTCCATCAGCAGTTAGCAGGCCATAAAATTATTGCCTTTTTCAAGAACACTGGCATATTTGGGTAGTGTGTAAATATTGCTGCTGGGGTGTCTAAGGGTCAAGGGGAGCTCAGATCCTTAGCATTTGGATTCTCCATAAGTCAACAAGAGACAGATATATGATTCAATTGAAGAAAAGAGTATTAGTGGCGTGTTTACAATAGATTTTAATGCTGTGATATGTTTTGTATAACAAAACTTAAATACATAATGCTGAAGTTATTGTGTCAATCAGGAGAAAATTGTTGCGTGTAAATTCATATTATGTAATAACATAAGAGCTGACCAGAATAATGGATGTATGATGCTGGAAGTACTAGCTTGTTCTTGTTAGTGATCTGTCAGAAGCTCTGTCCACATGCATTTTTATAGCTCAGTGTTTTACTTGCAAGTACAAGTAAGGCTTTGCATAGACAAACAGCATCTCTTGAACTTCAGCAATTTTTATTTCTTCATCTCAGGATTCAAATAAGTATATCTATATTTCCAGATGGAGAAGTAAATGTTTTTCATCTCTTTCTTTTTCCTTTTTTTAATTTGTTTTAATGCAGAACTGAGTAGCTATAGGGACCTCCAGGGAACAGTTCTGTAAGGGGAAAATATCTACCGTAGTTAACAATAAGAGATCAGAGATATGGCTAACAAATACCTATCATAGCTAATGTATAGCAAACTACTGGTTACATTGTTTCTGTTGGTGCATAGTTTGGACATTCATATTGTCTGCCAGATTTGTGACTTTTTTACTTTTTTTTCCTTAAATAAATAAATCTGTTATACCAGTGTAGCAGAAATGCTGATTCAAGGCCTGAACGAGTGATTGAGCACCTGATGGGAAGGCAGGGCCAACCCATGGGAGCTCACTGCATTCATCTGAGTAACCATAAGGGGTGGAGCCAGGATCCACCCCTTCCCAGACCTCATTTAAGGGTTGGCAGTGGAGGTGAGGGTATCTCTTGCTGGAGATTCCTACTTGCCTGAAGCGTTCTACAGGTAAGCAGTTTTTCTTCTTTTTTTCTGCATCCATGGCTGCGGCATTTGGGCTTGTTCTCATTTGTTGCAGCCTAGGGTTGTGCTACCCCACCCCCCACTATCACTGTACTTTCCATCACCTTATAGTCAGAAACTAGTTATATATGAACGAAGTATCAAATAGTATCTACAAACAGCATTTGTGGCTGTCTTTGAAATGTATTAAAAAGCCTCTGAAACTGTTCCTGGTTTTTTGGTTTTGTTTTGTTGTTGTTGCTTTTTGTTTTCTTTGTGTGTTTGTTTTTTTTTTGTTTTTTTTTTTTTTTCACAAGCTCTCCTCATTTCTATAAAGACCACGTGGTGAAAAGGGAAGAACCTTCGTCTTCCTTCTCAGTTACCACAATAGGGAGTGTAAATCTTTTTGCCCTGCACACATGGTTGTTCTCACAGCAGTAAGAGGAGTTCAGTCTTTTCTAGAGGTGTAAGAACCCTCAAGGTAGTAAGGCAGTCATGATACCTGCAGTGCCCATGAGGAACCCAAAGATTTACTTAAAGGAGATTCACAGAAGCTGGTGCAGGCATGAGCGAACAGGGAATGGAGCTTATTTTCCCTCCTCCTTCTCCCAAGCAGTAGAAAGGATCTACATGTAAAAGGGGCTTCTTTATGTGGAAGTCATAGGGCTGTTGCCAGCCATAGTTACCGTAAGGCTTACAGGTGTAGCAGTTAAATAACGTTGCAAAGCATTTTCTGCATAATGCCTTTTCCTTACTTCTCTGCTGAACATCAGAGTAATCACATTTGCAATCAAGAAGTTATATTTGCCTTTTAGGATTTGAAGAGATATGTAACTTGTGGTCAGGAGGATACGTTTGGGATTTTCTTTTTTCTTTCTGGTGGGAAGCTGATGCTTCTTGCATAACAGAAATTTAAAATCTTGGCTGTGTTCCTGAATGTTGTTACTTTGTTTTTTTGTTTTTTGTTTTTTGTTTTTTTTTTTGAAAGATCTTCCTCTTCAGAAAACTATGATAATACAGTTTAGCTTTCAAGCCAACTTGCACGGTCTCCGTCATCAACTCATCGTGGCACTGACTGATAAATAAGTTCATAAACAATGCATTAGTTCCTCTTTCTTTCCTTTCTCCCTCATTTTCATATAGAAGTGACTTCTAGCCATAGAATTACCTGCTATTTGCCCTAAATATCTCTACAGCTACTCCTTGTTTCAGTACTCACTTTAGAGCTTGTAGAGAGGGAAAGTTTTTATCATCTGTTTTCTAAGAGGAAAAGACTGTGTGTATATGAAGCATAATGGTCCTCATGATGCAGTCTCTGTGTTTGCACAAGGAAATACAGCTAATACAGTTCTACAGTACAATTTGAAAGCATTTATAGGTTTTTTCAAAAAGTTACCACTTGAGAGTGACTATAAGCTTGACTTTAAAGTTGAATAACAAATCGGTTTCTGAGAAAGCCTGCAAGCTTCTGCATTTTGCTTCGCTATTTTTTAAGAGACATTTCATGTAATAGGCTTAAATTGGAATATTTGGTATTCACTTGGCCCTCATCTGTTCTGTCTGCATTCTGATAAAATAGGATGTTCATTTTTTCAGGCATTTTCTTAATTGTTGGAATATGTCTGAACTACTTATATTTAAAGTATTTCTATTTGTGATTCAGTGGAACAGCCACCACTTTGCTAGATGTTATTAAGACTGATTTCCATAGAACGCCCTTTTTTTACTACCCATTGTTAATTACACATGCAGCTGGAAGTGGGAGTTCTGTATTGTACAGTCTTCATAGATAAAATTCTTGGTACAGATCAGATACAATAAGATATGTCAGAAATCTTGTAGAATGACTGATATTTAAGAGTTTTTTTATGATAGTGACTATCTTAAAGCTCATATGAATTTTACCCTGCATACCTTAAACAGTGTATTTTAAAACCATGCTAAAAAGGAATCATAAAAATAGTTCCAGTGAGTTTCTCCTCCCTTATGAAGTTAGCTGCATAATAAAATGTACAGATCTCTTCAGATGCGAATTCAATACGTAACATTTATCACCATCTGGGTCAGATTCTCTTACTAGCCATTCCAGTATAAAAGTGAAAAACTTGAACTCAAATATTGGGGTTTTTTTATGTGAAAGGATTTACTCCAGATTTATTACTCTCAGCCTTAGCATTACTAAAAACAGTTTATTAGCACAAAAACAGAAGTGTAAATTTGAGAAGGACTGTTTCTTTATTTAACTAGTTTGTTCGACAGAACTGGTGTAATCTGAGGTATAGCTGCATGGGCTGGGCAGATGTCCATGTTCCTTTACCTTGTAGCATTGGCTTAGATGTATTCTGATGTGTGGAAACATGAAGTGCTGCTTTGAATAATGGAGACGCCATGAATTCCTAGTTGACACTGCAGCATTGTTTGTAATAACAAAGATATATGCAGGCATTTCTTCTGGTTGAATCCATAGTTTTAGGATATTATTCTTTTATCAATACTTCTGAACGTAACTGGCATCAGTGGGAGCTGTGTGTAATTATCATAGGGAGAGCAAACATCTATATGGTGTGAAGCCAAAGGCTCTTTGGTGTGAAGCATGGTGCCATTATGGCATGATGGGGAAGACTAAGTGAGAATGATCTGACTCTCATAAGTGAAACTCCAAGCTTGTTGTTATATTGTGACCCCAGCATTTCTTTCACCAGTTGTGCAGAGATCTTGCATCTCCCACTCTGATGGGCAGAATGTAAAGCAAGTGGAAGTCTTCCTACTTTCTGCTGCAGTGGCTGAGTGCATTCCAGTGGGCTGGAGTGTCACTTGTGATTTATTGCCCTTTTTTGTTCTTTTATGTGTTAGATTTGTCATCTTTGCAATGACAGTTTCATCTATAAAACAGTATAGTTACAAGAAAATGTTAAGAGGATACAAGACTGCCATGGGAGCTAGTGGTTCTTTCTTTATTGCTGAGTCACATGTCAGGTTTTCTGATTTTAAGAGTACATCCAAAACACCTAAGATTTTAAATGTAAGTACAGTTTCCTTAGAGTAGCTGAAAAAGAGCTGAAGCTAAACAGTTACGCTGAGGATGATGCTGTTATTTTGTCCTGGTTTCAGCCCAAACAGCATTAATATCAAACTGATGTTTGGTTGCTGCTTCAGGTTAGGACAGTGCCTGAATTAGAGTGGGGGACATTCTGCACCACTTGACACCTCACAGGAGGCCATAAAGCTGTGGGGATTTGACTGGGGCCCAGCTGCTGCTTGGGGGTTGCAGGGCATTGGTTGGTAGGATGAGATCTTGTGGTGCTGGTGGGGCATCATGTTGTGTTCTGCCTTGGTCAGTCAGTGGTGAATGATTGCATTGTAACACACGTGTATGTGTGGCTGTGTGTATGTATATATACACACGCACAGTTACCTATGATTCATGCCGTAGATGCTTATGGTTTGCCAAGGAGATCTGTATTCATAAGCTACCCTGGCACTGTATTCATGGTCATGGATGTTAGAGACCTGGGGCAGGAACAGCTGGAGTAAATCCCCTGACCTACAAGAAAGTAGTAATCCTTTGTTGTTCCTTAGGAAGGACTAAGTAGCGTAAATAGTTAGGTTGTGCACTGTAGAGACTTGAGTTTTATCTTTTATTCAGTAGAGTTAAACAGGTGGGTATCACAGAGTTAATAGTCATGACAGGATCTGTGTTAAATCCCTGAAGAACACAACTAGCTGACTAGGAAATGTAAGTGTCCCAGTCCATTGCTGAGAGAAGAGCATGATGTCAAGTGTCAGCATCAAGTATCTCTTAAGTGAAGAGACTGAAACAAGGTTTAACTACTTCTGCTAAAGAAGAGTCTATTCAATTCATCCTAGCATGAAAAACAATCTATTTGCTCAGTGATGTGTCATCATATCAGAATATCTTTGAGACTGTTTGAGGTTGGAGCAAGGAGCACTTTCCTTAATCTCATTATGGAGAATGGAAACAAAAATCAATAATAAAAATAACTACGTGAATAAATTGACAGGATCATAGAATCACAAGGTTGGAAAGGATTAAACCTCTGACAAATTCAAGGAATCTGTGCAGTACTGGTCAGTATTACATTTGTTTCAAAACAGTTCATCAACAATCAACAGAGAAGCAGAAAATACAAAACAGATAATAATAATTAGTTTTTTATAATATGCTTCTGTGTGATGTGGTATGCTATTTCATTTCAGTACAGAAAAATGTTTCTAATTTTTACATCCAAGTAGAATGGTTTTGCATGTACCACAATGAAAAATTAAGGAGACACAAGGGAAGAGAGGAGAAACTCAGATATAATTAGTAACTGGAAAAAAAAAAAAACCCTGCGAATTTCAGTGTTTCCCATCTGTAGTTACTGACTATATTCATAAAATGCTAAGCAATTTGAATTTTAATTTGAAAGAAAGTGCGGGACCTTGTTTGGGGTAAAATAACCTGTTGTTCACAAGTATTGAAAATCGGATGTTTGTATCATTGGAAAGTTATCAAAAGTGCAATGCATTGTTACATGGATCATATCTGTGCTAATGAATAGAGCAATATTACAGTGTGTTATGTTTAAGTAGGGTAGTGTAGTGAGGAGGAGAGTAATACAGTCAGCTTTTATAAGGAGGCAGAACAGAACATGCTACTCTGGGCAAAATAATGTTCCACTAACTCACTCACTCCTTAAATTCCTTGAAGTAACTGATTCAATAAATACCTAAGCTATCTTTGTCTTCTTGGTGTAATATCTCAACACTGTGCTAGCTGTGGCTAGTTATTGATGGGATTTCAACACTTATTTTTCCAGACATTGTATTGAAAACATCCTTTTCTGCAGTAACATAAGCTTGACTGCAAGAGAAAAGGATTTTAGAGCTCTGGGAGAGACATTCAAATTCTGTGTGCATTTTTAAGACTTTATTTTTTTCAGCACTTTGAACTTTCATGTCCTTCTGCTCATCTGATTTTCTGTTATTGCTGACAGCTGGGAAGTTTTTGTGTAAACAGAAAACTCTGCTTTCATCTTCTGAGTTAACATCAGAAACACAGGGGAAACAGCTAAAAATGTGAATCATCATTGGTCAGAACCAAACGTGAAACCTTTTTGAAGCAAGCAGGGTATATTTTGCATTTTCCATCGAATTAGACAGCTTCTGTTTATGACTAAATGTGTTGCTAATTAAAAGTGATATGAAAAGGAATGAAGAGAAAAATGACTATTTAAGGCATTCTTAATCAAATGTGACAGTTGGATGTTTTTCTATAACCGTTAAAGTCTACAGGAAATACATGAAAAATGAAATGTAAATTAGTGATGATCATTCAGAGGAAGCCTAGTCTATTTGTGTTCCTGTTGATGAACCCTGATCTTCGTTTGTCTAAGGTTCTTCAGATACTGTTTTGTGCTATCCTCTTACAAACATGCAGTGTGACGGTAGGTAAATTTTGAGAGAGTGTTGAAAGAGATTGGTGTTGAAAGATTTCTGATGAGCACTTGGTAAAGGATTCTGTTGGGAAGGAAGCTAGTAGTGGAAATCATCAGGAATGTCAGCTTGCTGACTTTCTGCTTGGAACAGTTCGCCTACGTTTGTGTAGTAAAGCCCTCTGTACTGGAAACATCAGAAGACAGTACCTCACTTCACTGCTTCCTACCCTTAGCTCCAGGTTATTCAATTCCCATGGTGCTTGTAATGCCTTGCATTCATGGGTGGAAAATAAAAGTTGTGTTTGCCATACCATTGAGCTCCAGAAGTTGAGTTTCTCTTTAAGTACATCAGCTCCAGAATAATTTTTCTTCTCTGAAGACTGCAGAGCAGTCATCAGTCTGAAGTTTGAAGTCCCATACCTTTCCTGTTTGTATACCATAGTTGAGACAAACTTTCAAGGACATCTGGTATTTATTAATGCTTTTACTATAGTTTCTGAAGTAGGCCTGGTGTTGAAAACACAAGTCACCCAGAGGTCACCTTGGCGATAGGTGAAATTCAAATGCTTATGATGAGGATGATGTTGAATTATCCACTGCTTGAATATGTGCCACTAAGAAAGTGGTATGGATGTGCTCAAAATTTTTTTTATATCTGGCCGGGATCGGTCTGGACTAATTGCTATCATTTCCTTAGAGATAATTTGAATTCACCATGATCTCTCTCATTGTTGACATAAAGATATGTGGTACACACACCTGATCTCATTTTGTGGCTACTTCTTTGGCCACAGAATGTCAGCGATTATAAATATGTAACCATTTCTTTTCCTAATAAAATACAGTGGGATGCTCTGTAGGGCCATGTGAAAATTTAAGATTGCAAAGAATGCTTATCATTTTTCCTTAGAAAATTCTTTTTTTTCCCAAGAACATCATAAACTGTGTCTGTATGTTTTATGCTGATTATTAATTTCTGAGTCTAAATGCTCTTAAAGTGCAAGGACTTCTAATTTCTTTGGTTTTGAGCAAGGACTTTAAGTGGTTTTGATGACCAGACAAAGCTTTTGATGAACTTTACTTCCTATTTCTTTCTCTTAAAGAAAGGGAAGAGAGTGTTACTATAATAAGTTTTTAGTTTGGTTTGTTTTTGTGGAGGAAACGAGCAGTCTGTGAAAGTTTGCTTGCTTATTTTCTTACAAGCCCTTTTTTAAATAACTCAGTCTCCAGAAAAATCCAGTATCCAAAAAAGCCTGGCTTAAAATTCCATATAAAAAAATGATTATGGTAAGACCAAAAGATGTGTGTCAAGCGAGGAGCTTTGTTTTAGGCATGTCTTGTAAAGGATGTTTTTATTCTTGACAGCCAGAAACACATGTGTTTTTTTTTTTAAGAAAGTCTTTTTGCTCATATGCACCAACATGAATCACCCACCAGTGAGAAACAGGGTTCATTCGATAGTCAGTTAAATGAGTCATATTCATCAGTGCTTTGCACTTCTTTTCATACAATTCTTTGTTGCTTATATTTACACTTTCGTAAACAATATTACAAACAAAATTAATAATTCATAATTATTGTTACGTAGTGTGCATAAATCTTTAGCAAGGCAGTTTTTTCTGCATTTAAAAAACACCAAATAAACAATATTTCAAATCAGTGTGGTTGTCCTGTGGAAGTATAGAAATTATTTTTAGGAAAGACAGAGCTCTACACAGCAGTATGTGTTGTATTGATGATCATAAATTACAGATAAAATACTCTTCTGCTATATTTTGAGTGCTGTTTTCCCTTTCACCAGGGCATTCAAGCAGACAGATTCAGTGAGAGCTAATGTATCATAGAAGGGAAAATTGTGATACGTTGATTTCCACACCACAGTGCTCAGCAAAACAGAAAGAAGACATAATCCTTGCCCCATGGATAAAGCAGTTTATGCATAAGCATTTCCAGAAGAAGCCAGGGAAAAGAAAGGGAGGAAATAGTGTTAAAAGAGAAGCAAAGTAGATCTTACTTGAAGGCATTTACAAAACTAATATATTCAAGACAGAGAGATAATACTGGAAAAAAAAACTATTGATCAAAACCACCTTCTGTTACAAATATACTCTGCTCAACAGCACCTTGTAACTTCCACTGTATGGACAAAAATCAGAGTGGTTTTAAAGGAGAAGTAGGGCCACCAATAGAAAAACTGTCAATGATGAAGGGGGAGAGAGAACTTCCTCCTTTAGCTGGAGTTCTACTAGGGCAATGAAACAAAGACTTTCATTAGCAAAATACATGCTGGCTATCAGATGAGGCCTGAATGCCAGTCACTTACAGTATAAACACACTAGTCAGGGTGGTATTTCACTTCATCTAGAAATGTGTATGTGTTTTGGGTCCTCTCCAAAATAGTTCCAAACCCTGGCATCTGAAAAGAACTTGAAGTTCAAATCAAAAGCGTGTTAGACTGGCTTATCTTTTCATAGAACTGATAATGCTGCTGTAGGCTCAAGAATAAGTGTACCATTGTCTGTAGTCATGGGGGAGATAGCAGGGTGGAAATAGAGAGGAAATTCTTCTGGGGGAAGCTAGACATTTTCCACCACTGTCCCATCTTGGGTATATTTTGCGGTTTTTGGTAGAGGATTAGAATTGATGCCAGCTCTTTAATATTTATAAGAAGGACCTACACCTCTGGAGCACAATTTTTCATACCAGTAGCGCAGACCTATTTGTGTACTTATCTTGTCGTGTTGCGTTTTGTCCCAGTCTTTACTTTTGGTATCTCTTCATCTGCTGTCCCTACCTTTAGGTCTAGAACATTTATGTTCCTGTCTTAGAATGCTGTAACTGATACAATTTTAAAAAATATTACTCTTAAATATCTCTTTCTACTATTAAATTAACTGAAAATTTGAGTGCTAGTTGAAAGAGCAGGAGTATTTCTTAAATTTCTTTGAGTATTTACCTCCCTCTCCCACCTGTGACTGCTTCAGCTGGCTATTACAGCCTGTCTTGGCTAAACAGTATGCTTTTGGTGAAAAGGGTTGCTTAGCTTGTGCTTCCACTGTTCTTAGAACAGCCAGGCTTCCAGTTCAATTTAGAGCTTCTTCTGTCCTACTATCCTACCAGTAATAAAGACTAGTAAGTATTTTTTTCTTTTGTATTCGCTCCTGTAATTTTTGTAGACCGTGGTAAGTATGGGCAGAGTCTCTAAAGACAAGTTCTCTGATCTCTGGTGGCAAGAACCATAGGACTCTAATGATTGATGTTTTGAGGAAGTTTCTGTGCTTCCATTATTTCATGGAGTATTTTGCATCATCTTGACCACCTAATAACAAGTCTATCTGTTACACAGAGGTATTACACTTCATCTTCCTGACCCACTTTGGGAAATAATATGAAGGTAGGTGCTGAAATAAGTGTTGAATCATGCTGCCTGCATAATAATTTGATTGCATGCCTTAAAGAATCTGAAGTCTTGTGAGTGTGATCGTTTACTTTCTCTTAGAGAGAAGCGTTTGGCAGTTCCCAGTTCTTGTGTAGTAGAGATCAAAAGATCTGGAAAGAATAGGCTGTGTACTAACACAGTGAATTAGTCTCAAGTTTCAGTGGAGACTGGCACAACCTGGACTAATTGTATCCTTACTTTAAAGCCTTTTAAAGTTAACCATTATGTCAGCTACTGGGAAGCCTATAAATGAAATTCAGGTGGAAAGGCTTGCAAATGGTATATCAAGCAAGAGCCTACTGAGGACTTAGAGCTGCAAGAAGAAAGTAAAATGGGCATCTGCTGTGGTGACCCTTAAGTGCAAGCCCAGTCTAATTAGTTATAGAAAGGAGTTGTTTGTTACTCAAATAGAAGAAATGTCTGGAATTTTTGAGATCGCTTTAGACAAAACAGTCTATAGCTTGTTTTGGCAGTGTCTGCTTTTATCTTATTCCTTTGTTTGTAAACAAAGCTAGCACCTCCTAGACTATTGAGCAAGGGTTCTTTTAATGGTCGTTCTTTTCTGCACAGAAGTGGGCAGTCAGTCAGCTACTTCTAAGTACAGCTTCTGCAAGGGACTAATAACATTGAAATACAAGTCTAAATATTTAGAAATTATTGTATTGAAAAACAAGTCTAAATATTTCTTGATATACAAAGAGAGAAAGAGAAGGAGGTTCTGTTTGACAGAGGTCTGTTTATGCTACAGAAGAGAACTTTCATTCTGAAAAACAAGGGGAAGCTTACATGTCAGTTAAAAGAATGATATTTGGCTTGGCTAGTTCCATTAGTGAATGGTCTTAGCTTCCATTTTAATGAGTAGTAGTTCTGCTTAAACTCTTCTATCCATAAATGACCTTCAAGAGACTATTGTTAAGGGTTTGGTTAGGTTAATAACATGATACTTGTTCCTTCTGAGTGAAAAAGGAAAGGGAGGTTTCTGCTAAAGGAAACAGCAGAACTGTTGGCCCAGAAACAAAAATAATTCCTAAAATACTAATACTAGAGCTATGTATCTTAAGTGTGAATGAGAAATTTTTCAAAGAAAGAACTTTTTTCTACTTAATCTTGGTAGAGAAGCAGAAATTCCACCAAAGGAAGTAACTCAAGAATTCACCTTATAGTAGATTGGTATATTAATGACAGGAATTCACTTCTCAATCAGAGGAGGATTTGGTGAGAAACCAAAAAGTATTTTTCATCACTAAACTGCAGAAAAGGAGATTCCAATATAAAGAAAATGCTGGTGAGATAGGTCTGGTAGTCAAAAATAAGTAGGTGTTCTGTGGCATTACTTAAAAATGTAGTCACTGGGTCTTGCAAGGTACTGAACAAAAGGGGCACCATGAGGGCAAATCTTACGTCAGACAGTTGAAGGGCAATTATTTGCGAGTTAAGATTAAAAAAATGAAGTTTCACATCTTAAATGCTACTGAACTGAAGGCCACAAAGAATGGGGAAGAAATAAGGGAAAAGAAAACTGGAAAGTCTTCCGATTAACTAAGGGTAGATATCTAAGGTTTTCAAACCAAACAATGTTACTGTCTTTCTCTTATTCACTGCAGGAAGCCTGTGGAAATAGTTTGCTAGATTTTGTGACATCATGGTGCTTATCTATATGTGTATCTCAGTTTTTTTCACTTCTGGCAGAAAGCTCTCTAGTTTGCTCTCATCAAGTAAGGACTTTCTGAAGTCAGCACTTTGATCCTTTGTAAACTGTCAGGAAACATTTCCTTGTCCTTTCACTTCCTAGGAAGCTCCCTTGAGCTGTCCTGCACTTGTTGCTTTTTACTGACCTATTGCATCTCCAGAGGGACACCACAGTATATGTGGTCAGGATATATTTATCCTGATTGTTCCAACTTGAAGTGAGGTTACTGTGCAAGGTTTAAAGTCAGGCTGCTGTGTACAAAGGTAGAACCAGAAACTTAAAAGTCAGTCAGACAAAAAGCTATCACATCATTTGGTCTAGCATTGTGAGGAAAAAGCCATGGGCTTAGCTCAGATGTTGGCAACAAGCAGACCAAAGGGCTGTAGCACATCTCTGATGAAGAAAGGCTGAGGGAGTTGTGCTTCTGCTTAGAGAAGAGAAGGCTCCAGGGAGGCCTTGTTGCAGCCTTCTAGTACTTGAGGGAATCTTGTAGCAGGAGGGGAACTGACTTTTTGCATGGATGGATAGTTAGGACAAAAGGGAAATGGCTTTAAGCTAGAAATGGAGAGATTTAAGATTAAATTAGGAATGGTTAGGAATTGACCTCACCACCCTCTGAGTAAACATGGCAAAGCTGCCCAGAGAAGCTGTGGTGCCCCATCCCCAGAGGTGCTCAAGGCTAGGCTGAGGGGGGAGCCTGGGCAGCTGAGCTGCTGAGGGGCAGCCCTGCCCACAGCACAGGATGGGACTGAGTGGATTTTGAGGTCTCTTCCAGCACAAGCCATTCTATGATTAAAGGTAGATACTCTGCTGGAGATGCAGGAGTCCATTGGTCTTGTTGGTGTATATTTTTAAGTCCTCTAGCTTAAGCAAGGGATTTTAAAATGGCTGTATTGGACAAATAGTTTGAGACAGCTATAATATCATGATATAGTGTGTATTTAATGCAATTACTGTAAAAAAAGGTTACATTTTGTGATGTTTTTTAGAATGGTGGTACAGTAAAGAAAAAACATGTGACCATTTTTTAAACTTGCAATAAGACTTTCTGAGTTTCTCTTCGAAATATGCAAACAAAACTAAAAGCATAAATTGCCATTACAGTCTGTCAAATAATAAAATTAATTTCAGAACTACTGCCTCTGGCAACTTGCATCCCCTTATACATTGCTTGCCTTCCTCTCTGTAATGCCAGTGCGAATTCTGATGTGCCTACAGACTAGAAGTCAGTTAAGTAATTATAATATGAGAGATGAATTATAACTCTAGACCAAGATCTACCTATTAAACAGGAACTAAAGAAAAGTAAAATGAAACCTTTTATAATAGGTAGTGTACTTATGGGTTTAGCACTGTGCTGTACGTGTCTATTAAATAGCTGGCAGAGTCGGAGTTGAGGCAGCAGCTCTTGATCATGATGCTAGGTGATGTGGATTAATGAGAACAAAACCAAACTGAATAAAAAGGCAGTATCATTGTGAACTTCAGTCCTGGTAGATGCTTGATAGTGTTCATCGGAGGTAAACTTGAAGAGTGTTTTCTTCATAGAGGGTTCAAAATTGGTTGCTGCACTGAAGAAGTGGATGAAGATTTCGCTGCTGCAGATGCAACCTCTTCGATGTCTGCCTGCTGTCAAAGTAAAACCAAACTATGCTAAAGGGGCTAAAGTATGGGGTGGAATGCAACAATCAATTTTTTAATTTTTTAGGTTTTAAGAAAGATTGAAGTACACTAAAGGAATAAACAGATTAAATAAAAATGGAGGTAATGTTGATCCAGAATTTCTAATATTCTTTTGAAAAAAGAGGTGTTCAAGCAAAGTGAAAAGTGGCAAATTTGGTTCTTTTACCCAAGTGGATTGTCAAAGAACATTCAGTGAATAAATGAGATGTTGGATGACACCAAATGAGAACTAAGTTAATACCAGTATCTTTTTTTAATAATAGTTAATTGTAGGTGCTTTTAAAAGGAATGTCACACAGCATACTTCCAGGTTAAGACTGTCTTTTCTGTGAGTCAGGCTGAGTCCATTGTGGTGATAAATAATTCTGTTTTTTCCTCAGAGTGGCACTATGTGCAATTTTCTTAGAAAATTTCTGTTGATTACTCAATTGGGTAATCAGTATATGATACAGTACGGGAGCTTCAGTGTCCTAATGTTAGACTTTGCATTTCTTCTTGTGTACAATTTGTTTTGAGAGTTTGTGATAGAGGTGGATTCTGCAGCTTGTAATGCATTACCCAGAGGGTAATGTTTTTGTCACTGAAGGCATTTCATGAAAGTTGTGCTCCAAGATACAAGGAAAATGTTTGTATTATCAATACGACTGATATTATCTCTGCACTGTGCAATTCTAGGTAGTTCTAATGAAATGAGGATCCTGTGTCAAAGGGAGACAGGACAATGAGATAAAATGGATAGGGTAGTTGAGTTGTATGTTAAAATGGTGCAAGGATGTTTTCACTTATGTTAATATTGAGCATCCCAAAAGTCACATTGAAATCCTTAATGGAAGGAAACCACAAGGCAAATTTTAAGTAAGTGGTCCAGTAGAGTGAAGTAGCTTGAAGTGATGATGAAGGAACCGGTCTTAGAAGTTATACCTGAAATGGTGTTGCCTCTTGTTGTCTTTGCATTCTTCGTTTGGGTCTTCAGTTCAAAAGAGCACTGCAACGTCCTTCTCATCTCCTGCTGTTTGCATCAAACTGCTTGATTCATTGCTTCCTCTTTGTCAGATCCAATTCAGCAGCTGCCTTTTGCAAGATGATACACTGGGTGTTCTCTAAATATCTTGTACACTTCTGAGCAGTATGGATTTTAAAACCATTTGCGTATGACAAGAAAATTAAAAATAGAACTGTTTATAACAGAACTTCATGCATATGTGCAGAAGAAAATATAGGGATAGATTCTATTATGACTGCATATTTAGTGTAAGAATTTTATTTATAGAGAATTGCTATTCATTGCTATAGAGCTAATACTCTGTTGGGAGTGGACACAGATGTGTAGCAGATAACTTCTCTGAGTTACCACTCGCACAAAGAACCATGGCCTGATTACTTCAAAAAAAAAAAAAAAAACCAACCTGGTACTCGCAGTTAGCTCTAGGTATATTTTGATTATGTGTTAGGATCCATTTTATGACACCAATAACAATTGTCAGGTTCTCCACACATTCTTAGTGGAATTTGGAAGAAATAGGCGGTTAATGTGACTGCAGGTAATCAGAACAACCATCCTAGAACATCCTGCTTGTGACTGAGAACATGAGAAACTTTTCATTGTAATTCTACATGCAAAAATTTTCTGAATTTGATCACCGACTTGCTTTCTTTCCAAAAAAAAAAAAAAAAGGAAATGCAGAATCAAATAAAATACATTTGATGCTTTCCAAACCTTTGTGGAACCTGGGCAGTGAGATAAGTGTAGTATTTTCAGACCATGTTCTTAAGTTAGACTTTGCACTGCCTTTCCCCTTCCCAGGATAAGCTATAGTAAGAGAGTGGTGCATAAATCTCCGTGTCCATGTTATGGCAGGGTGCCTCAAATGATGAATACTGTCACATTTTGATTAAAAAAAAAAAAAAAAACTGAAGTCCATAAAGAAAAAATAAATTCAGTTCAGTGAATTGAATGTTGCTTCCTTAACATTTTTTCATCCTGAACTCATTTAGTAGAGGAAATGGATATTTCATCAGACATGGATTTGACGTTCCATCACATTATACAGTAAACAGTACAAACGATGTTATTTTTTTAAATGGAGAAGCTGAAAGAGCTAAGACAGAAGATGCTGTAAGGCACTGGTTATCTCATTTAAACAGATATTAAATGTGGGTGCCAGTGGTGTGATCATCAGCTGCTTCCCACTTTGTGAATAAATTGTTTAGGAGTCTTTTTGCCTACCAGATGTGACCTAGATTTAGATTTCCAAAGGCAAAAAAAGTCTATTGTGTGGGGAAAAAAAACAATTGTGGGTAAAATGCATGGTAAATGAGCTTATCTCACTTTTCCAGGTGTTTAAGCTAATATATTATGGAATTACAGCTTCGTTTATGAGAAATAATTGAGGAAAATGTTCCAGCAAATCAAATTTGGATAAAGGCTTAGGATAGTTATTGTGTTGTGAGTAAGTTTCTAAATGGCAGAAAGAAAGGGGAGCCAGAAGAGATAATAAAAATATAGGAATTTGTGAGTCTGTGAAAAGGCTCTTACAAAAGGGTCAAGACTGACTGTGATATCATACCTGTGTTGTGGTCTAACAATGTCAGGAAACAATATGAAAAATTATATTATATTTCTGTCAATGCATATAAAAGCAGGATTTATCTTCTAGGAAGATCACAAATTAGTATCTGTTGGCTCTGGTTAAGATTAATGGCATCAATAAGTGTATAAAAATGGCGAGAGTAACGTCCTTATTCTTTTTCTTTCTCCTTTTATTTATTCTGTAGGGGCTGCTACTCGAAAACCAGACCCAGAGCCTGAGAAGCAGACTGACCATACTGTTAAAATTGCTGGAGTCATCGCAGGCATCTTGCTGTTTGTCATTATATTTCTGGGGGTTGTGCTGGTAATGAAGAAAAGGTGAGTGATTAGTAGATATTTTCTATGTAAATGTTCATATCACAGCATCTCCTACAACAGTTCTCAATCTGATATGACATGAATTTCCAGCCACCTTTGTGTCCTTTGTCACAATTTAGGAAACAGTGCTCCCTCGTATTCCTCAAATCTTTGTTGAGATTTTATAAAAACCACAGCATCTGTTTCTTTCTACAGCATTTTCTATGAATTAATATTTGTGGCCTCATTATAAAAGAAAAACAACTCAAGGTTAATGATTCTAGCACTTTATGCATTAGTACTGCATGATGGACTCTAATAATAGAACAGCATCTCTATCCTGAAAGGGTGAGTTTGCACTCTATCCAGCAGATCAGCTCAAAGTTAGATGTAATTTCATTCTTGAGCATAAAAGAAAGCCTCAGTCAGGAGCTAGAGCTAAGGTAATTTTGATAAGAATAGGGTCTGTATTGCTTGGCATAAACTTCATTCCCTGAAAACAAATGATAATGTGATGGTGCTGAATGTTTCCAAATGTCAGCGCAGTGCAGACGTGTATTGAGATTGTTCTGATTTGAGATCATATGAAAACTGCTGTAACATTAGAGATGTAAGGCTTTTAAGTCTGCTCTTTGTTTTCAACATTGTAAAAGGGGGGGAAAAAGGGGATGAAGTATCTTGCAGCAAGGGAGGTGGCATGTGTAAGAAAATCCTTGTGATGATAGAAGTCAAGATTGGGTGAAATTCATTAGCAGACAAGGTCAAGGCTTTTGGTTACATGTTGAGGGGTATGAGGTTTGCAGCTGTAGAGGTGGAGTTGAGGATGCGTGAGCTGTGCAGAGGGTCTCAGTCGCTAATTCTCCATACATATCTATGGTAGTCATCCTACTGTCCCATAACCCCTCTCCTCCTTGCCATCCACCTGGTATTATCCCCTCCCCTTTTCTTCTTTTGCAAGCAGTCTTGGCCTGATTCTGCTCGTTCCAAAACTGTGACTTAATTGTATGATAACTAGTTTGGCAGGTCTGAGGTAGTCCAAACCCCTGAGCTGCCTGAAATTCTTTGAGAATGTGAACAGAGGAGCTGTACAGAGAGGGAGCCAGCTGCTTGGCAGTGCCTCAGGGCAGGCTATGCAAGCAGCTGCTTTTCACTTCCCTTGAAGACAGAAATGGGTCCATCAGGTAGCAGAGGAAAGTGAGCTGTGGCTGGGGCAGAGGACTACATCATGATAAGAGGTAGGGAAAGTTGTCAAAAGTTGCTATGCAGAAGAGACAAAGGCTTAAGCCCCAGAGTAAGTCTGGCTGGGGTAAAATAGACTGTGTAACCAAATCTTAACAAAGTGCAGTGCAGCAGAGTTGAAATCTGTTCTGATTTTTTTTTCAATATTTTTTTCTTCCCAATTCTGATTCCCTGCATCATTCATACCTTCCATTTCAACAGTTAAACTCCCAAAATTTTCCTTAGGGCTAGAGGCAGCACTTGGCATGTAGTGAGGAAGGCTTCTTGCATTGTCTGGCCAGTCCTTCATGTAATTCCTGACCAGCATTCATCATTCTCTCTTCCCCTTCTGAGTATCCTTAAGTATCTGCACCAAAGTTAGAATATACTCAAACACGAGGCACAAGTTCTTCTTTGTCTCGAAGGGTGAGAATTGCAAATGATCCAAATGGATTGTCAGGGTCTGTGGCTGAATGAATGCTATACTGGCTCTTGCTTCACTCTCTGGGGAAGAGCTCTTTGATAGTATAATTGTTAGAGGCAGTAAGGTTTGAATCTTAAGTGTTTGGATGTTAATGCAGAAGGCTGCTTGCTTGTTTCCTTCTGTCTATCACACTGCAGTAATTAACTCATAATAATCCTGTTGTTAGGAAGAAAGTGCATTATGTGAGCTTCTTCAGGGTTTGAAATAAATCTGCTTGTGGAGAGATGAAACTATTGAAAGTACAAGTCCAGGAACTTTTGTTACCAAATATGCACAACTCCATTGCATGTGATATCATTAAATTCAACATGTCCCAGAATCATGCTGTAGCCTTGAATGAAACTGTAAAATGAGTTGAGGTGAATATTAACAAGGAAGAATGGTTCATCTGTGTAACAGGATGTGACTAGGCTATAATGAGAGTATCAGGAGATGGGTATACTGTGTCCCAGACCTCTAAAACAGATGCTGTATAATAGGTCTTGAATACATTTATGCTCACAATTTAAACAAAAAATGGACCAATTATTCAATAGATTGTTATTGGTACATTAATTCAGTATGCTACTGAAAGTCCCTATGATTTCACCTTGGTTCAGTTACTGTGTATATATTATGCATTTAAAGAAAGTGTGTAAATCATCCCAAAGGCTTATTGTACCTGCATTGTTTTCGCAGTTTTACGATTCTTTAGGTGCTACTTCATGAAACAGTCTTTTCGATGTCACATATCATTTGACTACTGCAGTTTGTCACTTTTTCATATACTTTATCAGGAGCCTTACTGGAGCGAAGAACTGATCAGAAAGTAAAATAGCAACTAGCACCTCAATGGCACCTGTCCTCTGAGAACCGCTTTCCTTACTGCGTTGTTATGAATAGACTCTTAGAGCTACAGTGCTAGGATTTACTATGCCAAATCTACATGCTCAGGAACTTGCTGTGGTTGCAATTGGCTGCAGCAGTATCACATTCCATTATCCCAAGGCATATCCCAAAGAATGTGCTTTCTGTTATTCATCCTTTCACTGAAATGAGTTGTTGTAGATGCATCTCAGGGATGGGATACCATCCAGAGACCTACACAGGCTCAAGCAGCGCACCCAGGAGAAGTTCGTTAAGTTCAACAAAGCCAAGTACAACATCTTGCACTTGGGTCATAATAATCCCTAATATCATACTGACTGGGGAACAAAAGGATAGAGCACAGTCCTGTTGAAAAAGATACGGGAGGTGGCGAACTGGATGTAAGACAGCCCAGAAAGTCAACTGTATCCTGGCCTGCATCAAACAAAGTGTGGGAGCCCCTCCACTCTGCACTGGCAAAACCTCACCTAGAGTACTACATCCAGATGTGGAGTTCTCAGTACAGAAAGCATGTCAACCTCTTGGTGTGCATCCAGAGGAAGGCCACAAAAATGATCCAAGGGGTGGAACACCTCCCTAAGAAGATGGGCTGAGAGAGCTAGGGCTATTCAGCTTGGGGAGGAGAAGGCTCTGGGGAGACTTGATGGTGGTGAGACTTGATGGTGGCCTTTCACTATCTAAAGGAGGACTATAAGAAAGAAAGGGTCTGTCATGATAGGACCATGTTGTAACCATGTCTTTGCTCACCATAGGCCTTTACCAGTCACCCTAAATTAAGCCACCAGACAGCCTTTGTGTTTGGTGTCAAGCACACAGGCTTTCAACAAATCAACTTCTTTTGGCATTAATTCAGTAGTTAAAAGACCAGCCCAATGCTCAAAGTGAAACTTTGAATGCAACACAGATATGCTTTGCGTATGGTTCCTGTAGTATGGCTGTATGTAGAAAAGTTCTACAAACACCACTAGTCATTAGTCATCATTTATTGCATTATATAATGGTCTTCTGAAGTAGCTATATTGTAAACTGGGTCACAGAGATTAGGCAACCTAACTATTCAGTGCATGATGTGGAGTCGCTGTTGAGGGTAGAAATAGCCAGGACACTAACACGCTCACTCTTTGAATAAAGTAAACAAAATTTGTGTGCTTGTCGCCTGGGTTGGGTTAAGACTGGTAGGGCTTTATTGGTTTTCCCTCCACCTGATTGTTTGGAACTCTTCATCTGTTCTGATCTATTATTATTCATTCCATCACTTTCCTGCATAAAGCTATTGTGTAAAGTAAACTAGTAGTCTACAAGCTATTCTTGATACTAATATGATCATATCAATATGATTATTCTTCCCTGTGAAGGGAAGCTGGAAGGCTTTCCTCTTCCCATGGTTGTGCTCTAAATCTCTTGTGTGAGTTAACATAGAGTTAATGGAAACCAATACATGTGTTACCAGAATGTTTCTTTGCAGTAAAAGGGATTTTTATATCTGATCCTGAATGTAAAATTTCAGGCAGGGCCCTTGATCTCTACTAATCTTTGACGTACCTGCATGGCAATTTATAAAAATAAATAAATAAAAAATGCTGCAGGTTCACCTTTTTGTCAATTTAAAGTAGAGCAGTGAAAATTAGGGAACTGTTCCTGTAGCCTTAGTGAAAGCAATGGCAATTAAATCAAGACTTAGAAAAATCAGAACCTTATTTTATTCTTTTCTCTTTTTTTGTACATCTTCTATTATATTCTATTTCAGTTAAGTTTAAAGAAGGAAATACAGGTTAAAAAGTTAGATCTATTGTTCCAAGGTTTGCTTAGAAATATGTCTTTGGGATGGCTGTTTCTTTTAGTGCTCCTTGCTCCTGCAGTGGTACTGCAATAAGCAAGCAGTTATTAAAATTTCATGTTGGCTTCTGCTTCAGTTGTAGAATGAAATCTGTCTGATCATTGTTTTTCTCCATGAAGTGGTTATTTTCTTGTACATGTCTTTACTTTCCAAGTGTCTCTGTCTGAGCCTTCCAGTAGCTTCCAATGTGTGTAATTGTGGCATCTGTTTAACGCAGAGTCTCTGGTTCTTGGCAGTGGGTAAGGAATGCTTTTGTATGCGGTGGAGCTGGGCAGGGAATGCATTGGTTTAATTCCCTGGTAGTAAATCAGGCTGTTCAGCTGTACACCTTTGCCAACAATTTCAGGCAGAAATTGGAAATCAGAGATAATAGAACTGAAGGAAAACTCCAGTTTTCTCCAAGTGCCTTCCTGTGTTGTGTTTTTTTTTCCCTCAAGGCCAGCTACAAAAAAGAGATAATGAAAGAAATCAGTGTGGAAATTACACAGTTCCAGAAACTTCTTCATATAATAGGACAATCCTTCTTCAACCAGCTGCATTATTTTCGTAACATTTTCTAGTAAGGTCTTATTGTGTACGTAGTATTTATGAAGTGTAGTTATGTTGTCTGTTCCGAAGGATGGGAAAGAGCCTATTTTTTTCACTGTACATAGGAGCAGCCTATTGACATAAAATAACTATTTTAGTGGCTTAAAAGCTATTGGTTCCTTGAGCAGAAGAGATTTAGCCAACATTGGCCAAACTACTTGGGTTGTGTTCTTCTACAGAAAGAGACTTTTCTGCACTTTTCCTACATATGGAGAGGACACATTTGTATACATTGTGTAGGAAGTAAAATGGAACCCTTCCACATTTCTTTAAAATGCATAATCTGTTCAGTTAGGAATGGTGCTCTTACATGTGATCTGAGAATTTGTGAATCTAAAACTTTATAACACTAAATTATTTTTCCTGCAGGTTTTGTCTGTAGTTCCTTGGTTTTTGTTTGCTCTTTTCCCATTACTTATTATTCTTCTATTATTCTTGAGAATTAAAAACAACGCCATTTGTCCAGGGTTTTCATATGGAAAATCTCACAATATTAACAATCTAAAAATAACTGGAGCTTGAAACTTTTAATTATTCTTATCTTTTTAATGGGACACTTTCATACATATTTAAGCTCCTGGATTTTCAATATTTTTTTCACACAGTGTAATTCATCTCTGTAACATATTTGGCAGAATTTTGCCTGTAAGTACCAGCAGTGCTTCTCTGATTAATTGTATTTACTGTTGTTTCTCAAATTATTATATATCTTTTAGAAGTATGAGAACATTTGTACTAATTACGCTAAATCTATGCAATTGCAACATATGGCAAAAAATAGTGTTGGCAATGTCATGAGATTCTAAATGAGAGCAAGAGAGTGAGTAATTCTGAAAAGAAGAGTGGGGTGATATACTTACAAATGATCAAGATATGAAGGCAACACCTTGCTAATAGAACAGATAGCTTGGACTACTTTGGTAGGACCTGATTCTGTGCCCATTACTGAAGGCAGTGGTGGAAGAACTGTACAAATGCTTCTACAGCTTTTTCTTTACATTGTTCTTAGGCATCTTTTAAATCTCATTTTTAACAGGTGTATACTTCTGCAGGTTGCCACGTGATTAAATATTCACTATCTAGCCTCTTGTTTTTGAACAATACTGTTTCATCAGAAAAATGGGAATAAAAACTGGGAAACATTTCTAACGGCATCTTCACACAAAGAAGATGAGAGAGAAAATTTGATGAAAGCCTAGTTTTCAAAGGGACGCCTGAAGCATGTAGCTAGAGGCAAGTTAACATTAGTTATAGGCCTTTGCAAGGCCTGTTTACATGTTTCCCTCTGTAGTCAAAGGCTGTATGTATGTGCTTAAAAATTACAAATGCCTACATGGTTCATTTCAGTCTTTTATCTTACCAACATGTGAATGCTATTTGACATTAAGCTCTGAAATGTTGTAAGATCTCGAGCCTCTTTTTAATTACAGTCAATATATGGAATTCATTTGGATTAGATCTTAGCCCTTTTGGAGAGTTGCAGTCCTACTTGCAGGGGACCTGTAACTGAGGGAGAGAGAGATGTAAAGCAGGAGAGCATAGCTGGAGGGCAGGTATACTTTGTGCTTATGCAGTGCGTGTCTGGGAGGGTCTGGCTATGTAAGAGGTAACGCAGGAAAGACTGGAGGGATGCCTGCTTCTCAGGATGGTGGTGCTAGGTCTCCAAATCTTTGTGACGCTCGCATAAGTAGAAATAACAGAGATACAGGTTCAGGTCTTATTGTTTCCTTTGTCATATGGGGAAATATCAGTAAAATTTTAGCCAGTAAAAATGTAGCCTTTCTGCTTGTGTGATAAGGAGAAATTTTCACTTACTGTGAAGTAACTTAAAGGCAGTTGGAATAACAGTTATGGATATAGCTGTAGACAGAAAGCACCTCAAAGTAAGTTTTTCTTGAGAATTTAATTAGTTATTAAAAAAGCTGAAAGCTATTTCTCTGTCACTGTTGATTTTCCTCCGTGGAAGCAAGTCCTAATCCTGTCAATGGCAGAACTGATTCAAGTAAAGGACAGGGCATCCAAATATTCTATTGTGTTATGACTGCAAGGGAAGCTATATAATATGTACTCTGGAATTCCTTGTGGTTAAAACTCTAATGTTCAGAGTTTGTGTATACCTATTCTTAATACAATTGAAATCTAAATTGAAGGCATTTTATCACTTCATTTGTCAGTTTGTATTATATGTGGAGATAAGTATACATTAAATATCTAATGTTACTCAGATGTGCATTGAAGTGGTCTGATTTAACAGTTGGAGATGCATTATGTATTACACTGCTTAAAGCTTTATGGAGATTTATATGTCATCTATCTGTTCCAGACATGGTGCATGATATGCCCAGATAAGCATTCTTGCTACCTTCCATTTGTGTCATCAGTTCTGGTCTCAGTTTCATCTTGATTTTTCATACATTAATATTTGGCTTTTCTTTCCTTCCATTTCATCTTTTCCACCACTGCCTAATCCTTCCACCATCATGGCAGAAGAAGCTATCACTCCTACACTTACTACCTGTAAGTAACTTCTTTGACATCAGAGACACACTTTCTGCCGTGTTGTTCCATGCATAAGTAGTGAATGCTAATATTGAAAGTTCCTTTATGAAAGCTTTTTAAAAGATCTACCAAGATAAAAAGATGAAAACAACATGGTCAGTAATGTAATGAAGTATTTAGTTTTTACAGAAGTTTCTATGCCTGCTATTGTGCATTGGAGTTGCTTGAATACTTATGTAATGAATCTTCTCAGTTAAAAGTAGTAGTTATCAATATCACTACTATGCCTATGAGAAATTTTAATGCCTAAGTAACAGTTTTTTGAATTTATTCACTGGTTTCTTATTTGTTTTGATGAGATCATAGCTTTAATTACATGTGTACAAGCATTTCCATTTGGTGCTGTGTACATATTACTTTTCCATTAATGAATCGTGCAGAAATGTCATGAGTTACCATTACTGGGATGGATTTAAAACGAGTGAGCGCTAAAAACTTTCATTGGGTAAAGTCACATTCTGATGTGGTCCTCAGTAATACTATTGCATGGTTCTTTATTTACCCAAAGCCTTTTCTTCATTCCCCTTGAATGAAAAGGGTTCTTTTGTGAAGTTAGCAAATCTCTTTCAGAAGCTGCTCGCCTTTTCTCACTTTCCAAGTACAAGGAACCCAGGGTAGTTTTTGGTTTAGCAAAACAGTTAGGGGTCTTATTTAATTGCAAAGTGAGATGCTTGTTTAATCTTGTTGGCCAGCAGCTAATAGATAGCTGTAGTCTTGAAAGTTCAGCTTTAAAAGTCACAGGAAACTAGAAGATAATTTCACATAGTTACTGAAGGTGGAATATTACTTACATGAGACAGACTTGATCAGTTCAGGTACATACATTAGTGAAATACTGTTGAACAAATCTCAGTTATGTTTTTATTTTAAGGTAATATGAACTTTCTCTTGTTCCTTTTTTAGTTGCTCTCCAAAGTTTTTAAATAAATATTTTTCAATTAATACATTTGAAATGCTTAAAACATTCATTTATGGAGCATAGGGAAAAATTAATGAACTACTTCAAGTTGAAAACTTAGTAAGCAGAACTGTACTTCAAATGAATTAAAGCAACTAAAATTTGAACCTGTTAGCTGAAACTCCCTGAGACTTCAGGATATATTAGAACTCCTCCTTTTCTTTGTAATTCAGATTTCATATTACATTATTTGACATTCTACAGCTGGTGCATTTTTTAAACTGTTCTTTAAAGCACTGTATTAATGTGAAGGTCAAAAAAAATTCTCTCTTCCACAGACACACTTTTTCAATATTTGTTTCTGTTGCCGAGATGAAGAAAGTGTATTTCCCATAAAATAGGCCTTCAGAAAAACATTCATTTGGGACCATTTAACTGCTGTTTTTAAAATGTCAGAGTAGTCTAATATTGTAAGCCATGCAATATGTTGTTGTCACAGCAAGTAAACGTATTTAAGTTAATATTTTAAAATGATTCATGTCTCAAGGCTAAGTCAAAAAAAATGAAACAAATGGAACATTCAATGAAGTGCTGTTTCCTTATTCAAAGAAATTGGAATATACCTTTCTGTTTCTCCACTGATAGTGGGAAACGTGTGAATTGAAATGCTTCCATAAGTTGTGCAAACAGTTTTTTCCCCCATCTTGCATTCACAGAGACTGTTAAAAGTGGATGGAATAGGGTTTGTTTTTCTTTGGGATAGTCTCACTGTGGCTTGAAGAAAAGACCTGTCTCTTTGTTAGCGTGATACGAATTTAATGGCTTCATCAGAGTACATGAATTCTTCTAAAAGAAGCTGTGATCTTGACTGTGTGTTGTTCTGCTCCCCATCTGGAGAAGGAAGGGAAGTGAAAGCCTGTGAAGGAACAGATGAGATCAGCCCACAGTGCAAGGAAATATTTTGGACTAAATTCTACACCTGTTTACTCAGTATGCAATTTCACTGAAATTCTGAATGCAGAATTCATTCCAATTTTATTATTAGCCAAGGAAGTTGCTATGGATTATAAAATGTTTTATATTTTGAGAAACATAATTTGAAGTACTCTGCTATTGCTAATTTACTGCTTCTATACTGAGTATCATATTCAAATTTACTGATTAGTCATTGTAAATGCAAGCTGTGACATCCAACTGAGCAGCTATGCACTGAAATAGTTACTATTGTCTCGTGTGCTGCTTTCCTTACGTGCTGTGGGCTCCTTTCCCCTCATAGACTGCAATTGCTGCCACTTCTAGATCCATCCTAAATTAAAATTAAAAAGACAAAATTGGCAGATGCCTGGTGCTGCTGATGAATCATCAGAGGTGGACCTACAGCTGTGCATGTTTGGCAGAGAATTATTTCCATTTTCTCTTGTGTTTACTAGTTAGCCAGTCAGGAGATGTTTCAGAGAAAAAACTGAGTACTGCTATTAAGAATATACTTCTTGTTAATGGGTTGAAATGCCTCTGCCAGCACCTTTCCTCCCACCCTTGCTTTCCTGAGAACTGGTGCATTTTTTTACCTTTTACCTCAGGCAGGTTTCTGTTGTCTGGCCATATTAGTCATGTGTGAGTTCTTTTGTTCTTAAAATTAGAGCAAATTTCACAGTGCTCATTAACTCTGCAGCATGTCTTCTGACTTGGCCAGGTGGGGAGAAAGAAGAATGAGGACGATCTCATTAGTGACACTTGTAATGACTGGTATTTGCAGCATGGCAGCAAGCAGTGACATGATTCTTTCTTTTGGCACCTTTTTTTTGATGCACATAACCCAGAAACATTGACCAGAGAAAGAAAAATACACCAGTAGTTTGTGTAATTGTAAATGAGACAAGCTGGTTGTTGAGGTGATGATAACCATCATTGCATTGACCAGTGACTATTATCTTTTATATTTGAGATTTCTGTTTTTACAAAAACTTGCGTAGAGGCTTTGTCTGCTTTGAAGGGCATTAATCATTATTAGTCAGAAGCTAACGTAACTAGATTGATGCAAATTCAAGCGTGAAGACAGTACTTCTGTCTGAGTTTACTCATGGCACTGGCCACTGACAGTATGGAGAATTTAACATACCCCAGATTCCAGGGCAGGTATTACAGATTGTAACTTCACATTGCGTTCAAAAAAATAAAAAGGCTTCATTGCCTTGCTATGAGCAGGAGGTACGCCCAGTTACAGTCCAAAGTCTTGAATGTAACTTTTCATGTTGTTCCTCACTTTGATATCAAAATGGTGTGGTATGACTGAAATTAAGTACTCATGCAACAATGGTGCTGCACAGCAGTTAGAATAACATTATGTACCTATTTTTGTGCCTTATTACAAGCAATTTCAACTTGTGCTAAAGCAGGCAAATGGGATATAATTATTACCCAGTACTCCTAAAAAATATTACTCACATTGGCATTTTAATGGTGTCAAATCTAACTGATGTTGTCTGACCCAGCGCTTATGCAGCTAGGTGACTTAGCGCAGGGATGCATCACAGGGATATAGAATGGTCTGGGTTGAAAAGGACCACAATGATCATCTAGTTTCAACCCCCCCTGCTGTGTGCAGGGTCACGAACCACCAGACCAGGCTGTCCAGAGCCACATCCAGCCTGGCCTTGAATGCCTCCAGGGATGGGGCATCCACAACCTCCTTGGGCAATCTGCTCCAGTGTGTCACCACCAGTATACAAAGACTGAGCTTTTTAGTATAAATGTCAATAAAAGCATACTCTCCTTTCCTTAAGAGTTTGATAATTTTGGGCATGAAATTGAAATACACATTTTTCTGTATCTGACTTGAGCTGAAGAGCCTGGGAACATCTTCTCAGTCATTTCTGTCTCTATCGCATCACCAGCAGATTTTCAGTGCTGATTTTTGGATCTCATTACAGAGATCCAGAAGTTGTGGCTTATTTCTCCAGTGCCCATGGGGACAATGCAATTTTCCTGGTACCTATGGTAGAATGCATGAGATGAGCAGACTTACAAAACGGTCTTGATAGTCAGTGTCATGAAATTTCCAGAAAATCAGTGCTGTTTAAACTCTTATTGGTGATTTCTGAATAATTCCAGGAAGTAGGCAGTCATAGCATTTAGAATTTAAATATTAGTTTGAAAATACCAAGGGATGTTACAGACAGTTCTGTATTCTCAATTGCAGCTGCTTTTGAAAATAGGGTAAGTTCTTCACTTTGCCTCTTCCCAGTATTGGAGAGTCCTGAATAGGAAAGCACAAATGAACTGTGTGATGTGTTTGATCTATTAGACAAAGCCTATGATCTCTTCTTTATCTTTAAATATGCGTAGTTGCATAGACTTGTTTCATGTGACCGAAAATAAACTTGGATTTCTGTAATTGTCTTGTAAGCCAGAATTTAATCACTTGGGGATGTCCCACAGGTTCTGTTGCATTGTGCCAAATCTATAATGCCAATATGCTGTGCTCAAAACAGCAAGGAGAGTGTTTGACCAAATCCCTGTAGCTGAAAATTACATAGGTGGGCTATATGCCATATACTTGGAGTAAACGGGCACAGCATCTAGATCTTGTGTAGATGTAGTCAGCAATCTCAGAATTAAAATTTTATTTATAATTAAAGTACACCACATTCATGACTTCAAACACATCTTTAAAAATAGCTTTTTATAGTGATACCTTGTTCCTTCTGATCCTTTTGGATCTGATTGTATTGCTTACAGCCTTAACACTTGGACCACCAGGAAGTAGGTATCTTATTATTATTTATTAGCTCTTCCTGAAGTTTTTTGACCCCTTCAGGGCGCTGATCTGGTGACTGAAATAGCTTTCCTGAGCTGCAGCAGAGATCAGATTGCCAGAGTTACACATGTGGAGGAGTAGCTCTGCTTCACTTCTCCTTTCTGGACATATTTAGGTATTTACTCCAAGTTACTGTTCCAACACCTACAAGCAGGAAAACCCATAACCACTTCTGATGTTATCCAGACTTTTCAAAACCCTCATTAGCACAGCTGCTTTGAGTAAGAAACCATAATCTGTAATGTGCTGCAAATGTGGATTTTTCAAAATAAATGGGTACTACAGAGAGAATGAGGTGAAGTATTGGAAGTAATTGATTGCTATGCTGGTCACACCATTACTTCCTGTTAGTCTTCTTGCTCCCTCAGTGTCAAGCAATAAATTTGTAGATGAGCTACAGGTTTGGAGACTTTTCAGTCCTTAAAGGGGCAATTTCAGTTCTCACCACTTGTTTTCTAAAGACATTTAACATAGAAACCAGCATAACAGTAGGAAAAATAACTATCTCTTGGTTCTTTCTACATTAATAAAAGGTCATCTTGCTTTTCTAAACTAGTACACAGGAATTATAATTGAATGCTGATATTTTTTATGAAACTGTGGCTGCTTATATTCTTGTAGGGTAAGACTGAAAGCATATCCTTATTATATAGGAAACTGAGATATGCTGCACACATTCTGGAGAGGAGAGGAAAAGGGAATAGAGGATAGGGTCAGATATGTGCTTTAAAGAACTTACACCTGTGTCGTGCTTAGTCCTGTTTAGTTAAGTCCTGTTCAGTTAGTGTGGTGACCTGTTTACCAGAGTAGACCATTTTCTCTATATAGCCTCGAGTTCAACTGATTCCTCAACTAGACTGACATAGTTTGTAGCTCCCTAAAAATTTGGTTCTTAAGTCAGTCATAAATGATTCTTGGTGATAGAACGGGCACAAAGATTTTATTTTCCATCATTGTTGAATTAGGCTTTAAAGGGGGTATAAGGTGAATCATTTTCATTCACTTTATGACTGAAGTAGAGTATTCCCTGCGGAAAAAGGTATGTTCCATGCCTTTTTGACTCTGAAATTGCACTGTTGTTAACAACTATAGCTTAACACGGACTTCAGATTCTTTTACTTAAAATATCCAAGTAGAGAGATTTTTCTCTATTTTAATTCTGTATTTACTATATACTAGGGGTGATGGCTTTAAAAACTTAGTCTCTCTAAACCTAAACCTTCCTTCACTTTTCGTGTGACTGTAAAAGCGCTAACAATAACAGTAAAAAAGATACACTGTATATTAAGACTAAAACTCGCATCATAATTTACACTGCTAAAGGCTTTTATTTTTTTAGAGATTGAGGTGTTAGTTTTCAAAGTGGATTAATGAAGTACTGAAATGAGCAGCAGCAGATGACTGCAAAAGGTAGGACTACAAGGAACAGGGTTAATGGTGCTTTGTATCTATCCTGGACTAGAGGAGAACCAGCAGCAGAGAAGTTATTTAAAAAAAAAAAAAAATGGGTAAAAGAAATCATTCAGTGAATCTAGACTAATAAGACTTCTTTGTTCCGGTATAGCACAGACTTAATCACTTCTGCAGTAGAGATAAGAACAACTATAACAAGGTATTCGTGTCTGTTGAATGATGTCAGCACAGGGCACTGAGGTGTTATAGTCATTAGTATTACATTAACTACTCCTAAGTTATTATATTTTTGCTTCAGTTTCTAATCAGCAGTCTTTTATCTAACTTCTGAATCCCATGGGTGATACTTCAGCTGAAATAACTTTGTTGATCCTACTTGTAGGGAATATGGCTAGATTAATGATAATCCATCTCAAGGTAGCATCTGTCAGTCTCCTCACTTAATTTCACAATGAAAATGTTCTCGTCTTGGCTCCTGTTCCTTCCTTTCCATTTGCTTCCTTACCTGCAGTATTCCTTGAGCTCCTTTACACTCTCAGATCCCTGCTGTAGAAAGTGATGTTTGTGTGCTTTCCACAGTGTCTAGCAGTCCAAAGGTATCGTTCATTTCAAATTTTTTTCTATCATTAGTCTTGGCTATTGTTCTTCTGCAACGAGGTGCATGACTCTGACCAGTGAGAGTAAGAAAGCACGCCTTGCTATGTTTCTGCTGCCGCTACTGCCTTCTGGCCCACTGTCTCCATTTGAGAGACTTTGTGCCAGAATCCTGTCTGATCAGGGTCCTTCCTCATTTCAGAGCAATAACCCACATGCAAAGTGTTGGTAATAGATCTGTGAATCCGAGACTCGTGAAAACAAAAGCAGGAAAGGAAACTGCAGTCTGTGCTGTGTGTTTGCAAATACAGCTAAGTCTGGCACTTCATCAGTTCCATACACCTTGACAGGAAAAAAAAAAATATTTTTTCAAGATTTATCATAGATATTGGAATCTGTTCTGTTTCACTGACAAGCGTCCTAGAACGGTTTTATTGTTATTACTGCTGTTATTATTAGACTGCAGTTTACAGTGCATGCTACAAAGGGAAAACAGTAGGACAGTCCTGCGTAATTTCAGCTAGTTCCCATCCCAGCCTAACAGTGACAGTGAAACAAACAACGTGAGTTACTACCCACAGCAGAGCTTTGTCAGGCTTATGCCAGTATCTACCTGTTCCTGTGTGAACTGAGCTGATGGAGCATAAAGTAGTACATTTATTTTTCTTTCCAGCAGCAGCAGCTCATGTCCACATCTGCTGAGATTTCTTATGAAAATCATGAATCTCAAATATGTTGGTGAGATGTGGAACCCACTGGGTTAGGGGTGTCTAGATTATACTCGGTGCACCTGCAGAGGGTGTTTACTTTCTTTGGTTCCTATCATCATGAGGACATGTGTTTGAGGAAACAGAGGTATCTCTGATATATCTGAGGGATCCTGTGCATTTCATTGTACAATGTGGATTCCTGTGGATTATGTGGTTTAGAGCAGTTGTACCAGCATCTCCTAGGGCAAAGTGACAGTTGCTTTCCTTCTGCGTGATGTTAGTATGCAGAAGTATGTGTTCCAGTATGGATTTGGCCACTGTGTTTATTTGGCTACAACAGTGTATGCATATTGGCTGCAGAAAGCAAAACATTTTAGGCAGGCTAGCCAGACATTTATTTTCCCTTAAAAATCAGTTGTATTTTAGGTATAAAGGAATGTATTTTGCAGTTTACAGTCCCATTCACCAATTGCCTGTGAAAGGGTCACTTCAAAGGGACTGAAGTTCATGACTATGTTGTATTTTCAAAAGCAGGTGAAATACTGAGTGCTTTGCACCTACTCAGACTTTAAGGTAAGATAGTCATGTTTATCATACCCTGTATTATAAGGTTGTGATCCTTAAGCAGTAACATTCTGGTGTTAATGGCAATAGAAGTTTACTTTCTGCTTACCAAGCAGGGAAGAGTCGTATCTGCGTTTGAAAATTCTCCAGTTGAAGATTGTAGAAGATACTTTTAACTGAGTAAAGAATAGAAACACATGAGTATGTTTGTAAACCATCAGGGATTACTGCGTGCTTAAGGAAAAAAGAAAAATGGAAAGGAGAATAAAGTACTGATTCTGGTATCATGTCCAGTCCTAGCACAGGCTCCCAGCAAGAGTGTGGTGCTTTTCTTTTTTTTTGTAGAATAAGGTGCTTCAGTTTCAGCTGCCATTTGCTGGAACTCAAAGTATCTTAACAGTTTTTTTGAAGTAGAGTGCTGTGCATTCATGCAATGTTCTTGTCCTGTTCTCTGTCCACGATGAATTTTATCTCATTATCTATTTATCCATAGTCGTCCTTCTAGCCTTTTTTATTCTTTTTTTACTCTATTGAGCATTTCTTTTTTCATCTTTTTTTTTCCCCATTTCCTTTTATTTGCAACAGTTACTAAAGGTTTATTGCTGGGGCTTTGAAAATATTGACCTCCAGGTTGAAACCTCAAGGTACAAAAAAGGAGTTTTATCTTAAGCAATTGAAAATGATGTCACAGTGGAAGTTCCAATATAACATTAGTTATAGGAAGAATATTTGAATACCCACAGTACTGTGTATTTACTTATGTCAAAATAAGATAATGCTTGCTGTATTAAGAACAGCTTTTCATTTTATGATTGCCTGTTGTTCTTTGAATCATAACCTTCACTTGTTTCTTTAATTTAGGAGAAAAAGCCATTAAAACATAGAGACTTCCTAAAAGTGTGTGCTGCATGAAAGCTTTAATTAAATCTACAAGTAAAGCTTTAAAAGAACAAGATTCAAATTAATTGCAACAAGGACCGTGCATTTATTTCTGTGACAGGCCTTTGCGTGTTAGAGAAAAGGCAATCTGTGTACCGTTGTCTGAATTAGTAAACTCAATATCACTTTTCATTACCATGGTAGGTCATTGCCATGTGTCTTCAGTGTGACATTGTTTACATGTTAATGACCTCACAAATAGTTCCGAACGGCGTGCAGTAGGAGAAAGTTGTAAATCCATGAAGTGGAATAAACTGTCCTCAGCTTTCTGCATCGTTGCATTTTGTGAGTTCCCTTCTAGGCTGAGCTTCATAATTAGGCAGTGGTGTTATTAAGGAAAATTCAGTAAATGCAAATAGGGCAAAAGGATTTATAGCTGATTATGGCTGTTAGAGCACACCTGAAGTAAATTAATTTCTAAGCTTCATTATTAGCTGACTTTTCAATGACACGGAGTCTAGAAGTAGAAAGTATTGCTCACAAAAAGTGTTCAGAGCTTAAGTCAGTGTGTGGCAGTCCATGCAAAGGTATTCAGGCTTACAGAGTGCTGACATACTCATGCCCACAGAAATATTCAGTAGAACATGCTGCTTCAGTTGTTTGTGTATGATTACTTTTGAATTAGGTGAGATTTTTAATATTATAAATGTATTTTGCTCCCACTGTATAACGTAATGAAATCAGCATGCTCCCTCAAATCATACCTTTAAAGAAAATGTCATATTTACATCTGGTAATTTGACTAGACATTGGAGAGCTTTACTGCTTCAAAATCGTGGATTGCTAAAACATAAAACAGATAAAACAAACTGAGCATAACTACTTACATTTGACTGCCTAAAATATCTAGAAGAAGTACTGTTCAGATAGCATGCTCTGTGAATTCAAGTGCCGAATGCCCTCAGTTCCTATGGACTTTAGCATCTTGCAGAATCTGGTCCTACTTTTTATGTCTCATTCACATCTGGTCAAAAAGCCTATTTTTCACTAGTTATGTGCAGCACGTACTGGATGTTGCAAGACTTTGTGGTACTGTCTGCAACAACCTTGGGAGTTGCTTTGCAGACAGAGTAATAGTTTTTACTTTAGTTGTTCACCTGATATGCAAAGCAAGTTTAATTATATGCTGTCCAACCCTCTCTACTACATATTTTTCCACTCACTGGTTCTGGATGAAATACATACTTTCTACGTGCAAAGGTTACTACTAAATGTACAGCACCCCTGCAAGCATTTATGGCTAATCTTGCCCTAAGCATGCATTAATGTAGCTAAGTACTAATTAAAGGTTAAAGAATAGGGATCCATCTTTTCTCCTCCTGACGAATTGAATACTATGTTCTGTATGTGTTAGATGCAGATTCTGCGTTCAACTGGACAGAACTGCTGGGATGCTGCAAAATTGAACTATATAAAACTGAACTATATCAGACTAAAATTCGAGAAACTTCATATTTTTGCACTACATAACAAAGGACTGATGAATCACTGGCTTGTATTGTGTAATGAGTTAACTGTCTTATTGTATTTCATATGAATATGTAATACTGTAATGCATACTTGCATAGAATGTATCTTTTATTTCATAAGAGACATTTTCTTTCATCCTACATACTGACTTTATCAGCTCAGTTAAAAAGGTAACTGTGGTCAGTGTGTGTGTTTTGCTCTTAAAAACAAGGGGGCAAAGCAGTAAAGTCACCATCGTTATATCCCTCTCAGGTCCGAGTGATAGCTTATTAAAGCAGATTTTGACCACTTCTAAATATTGCCGTGGCTGCTGCCTTGCAGCATAATAGAAATAAACTAGTGAGTGATGAAACTATGGAAGAATATGGCTGTTCTGTGTAAATCTGTCTCCATAGCACTACAATTTACCTAGAATTTTGACAGGTTTTGTGAACTTAATACTCCTTCAAAAGCTTTCATATAAGAGTGGATTATAACTTATTTCTTTGAAGTTGCCATTTTGGAAATATGGTGTTCACTTCTTTCCTGTGGCCTGCCTCCTGCCATAAGAATCTAACAATAACAAATGTTTTTTAAATAATTTTCCATACAGATTATGGAAAGAACATAAGCCTAGGAACAAAAAAATCTCTTTTCTGACACCGAGTTAATGATAAAAGCTCTTAAACCATTGGGTGCTGCATTCTTTACATTTAATAATTTTTGATCCCTATTAGCAGCTGCAAAGGAGAAATACCAGGACTACTGGAGGTCTGGTATCAGAGAGTAGACTTTATGCTTCGTTTGTCGCCACTTGCACTCGAGAAAAAGTAACCTTCTTGTTTCTAAATCGAAAGGCAACGCTGCCTGAAAATATGTTGTTGGAATATTAGCACCTGAAAATCAATCATCAAGACATTGCCAGCTAAGACAGGATGAGTCTTGTATACTTGCAGAAACATGTGTTCTCATATGAGCCCTTAAAAAAGCATATCAGGGGAGGTGTAAGGTCATTTCTGTGACATAAGCTGCTTTGATACTTTAGTGGCTGCAGAGCTGCCTCTTTTATATGCTAGGAGTAATCAGCACTGGTTCAAGCCTTGTGCATGTGGGTTATGCTTTTAACAATAAATTATCATTATTTAAAGCCCAGGTACTACAGTGGTCAGTTCCTTGAATAACGGTATGAAAACAGTACAACAGAATAATATAGTAACTTAGCATCTTTCAGAAAAGCATAAGTAAAATAATTGAGCATGCTTTACCACTTAAGAGTCCAATCATTTGCCGTCTGATTAGAAGTCAGATAGCCACAGGGTGAAAATAAGATGGAAAAGGTCATATTATTAAATTAGTTGCATTCACACAGATATTATTTAGAAAAGGATTTTTGCTATGATTAAAGCAGACCAACAGCAAATCAAGCAAATAAGATCAAGTTAGCGAACCTCAGAAAGAGAAATTAACCTCAACAATGAATAAAGGGTTACTGTCCACTACAGGCACTCCAAGATTTGCTGATTTTGGTTAATTGTATCTTTCACATTAGGCTATGGACTCTGTGCTTGACTGCCATTATGATTAATTGCAGAGATATTTATTTTCCTTTTCATTTGAACTTGAGCTGTTTTTTGGTGTCACAAGAAAAGGCAACTGCATTCATAGTACTCTCCTTTTTTAATGTTGGGATTTTTCTGCGGATTCTTAGGAGCCTAGTTTTCCTTGTGTCCTGTCAGAGTCCAATGAAAATCTGGGCTAAGTTCATAGAGTAGGAATTTCATAATATGTCTCTTGCATTTGACTAAGTATGGAAAACCTAAATTTTCATAGTCAAATCATATCTTCAGAGGCTTTTCTGAGTGGAAGTGCAGTGGTCTAGAAAGCTGTAGAACAGTGTAAGAAGTCACTTGTTGTTTTGGGATCTTTGAATTTGCAACAATGAAAAGCTGCTCTGTCTTTCAATCTGAGAGCCAAGAAATGCATGTAACTTGCATTATGAACCGGAAAGAAAAATGCAGCAGGAAAGGTCATTGTCCCGGTTAGTGATTGCTGATTAGTCTCCAGAAATTCTACGTTAAAATTGGTCTGTTTTTTCTCTTCCTTGTTTCTCATTAATCTCCATAGAACCTATGGTGTAGGATTTTCTTTTTGTGTTCTTCTCCGTGAATGTCTGTCTGGGGTCTCTGTGCATATTAGACTTTGGCTGGCATTTTAGTTACCTCTGTGTACTTGCTTTCAGTGTGGTGTTGAGAAGTGTCTGCTTTGCAGATGTTGCAGTGGGCTGTGCCAGAATTACTTTCCGAGAAAAGATAGCGATACAGTGTTTCTTATTTCTGTTGCATGTTCTGTTTACAGATGCTTACCAGCTCATAGATCAGAAAAGCAATTTTAAGACATTTATAGGCTAGGCAAACTAGGCTGCATATTTGAGAGGGATGTATCGTTACAAGGAAACAATAAATAGAAGATTATTCGAAATATATACATTTTGGAGGAGCATCATCCACTCAAGACTTAGTAATCCCCGAGAAATTGGATTCAGATTCTGAATAAACCCATGTTACTTGCTACTTCATCATTTTCAACTTACAAAATGTTAATGCTGTGGTTCCTCCTGCTTTATGCAAGCTTTTGTTTTGTTGCATTATATCCTACAGTGGTAGTCACTTTTAAAGCGAAAATCTTACCTTTCCTGATGGGTCCAAGGTCAGTAAGAAGGAGAATACTAGTTTGTGTCATGTACATGCAAGTCATTGCCTAGGAATGAAACATTTATTGGAGGGGTGGAATAGACCAGCAGATGACCTGAAAGTTCAGATACGGTTAGTTTGCCCTTGGTTTAACTAGTGAGAGTGATTTGACAGCTGCACTTTGTAGATTCTTCTTTCTGGAGCATGTGATTGTGCTTTGATAGCTACCCTTAATCTATTATTAATGCAGTTGTATGTAGATCAAAACTAAAGATCCTAAGTCACATCAGAAAGTAATGCAAATTATTTTTATATCATTTGAGGATGTATCTGAAGTGAAGGAAATGCAATGCTGGAGTACTAATGTCAAGTATTTCATACCTCTGTTCACCTATGCAGGCTGTAACCTGAAGCTCTGTAGGTGTGCGTGCACATGTGCGCTTCACAGTAAACCTCAGGTTTTTTGCCCCAGGAGCTAGTAAATAAATAAAATTCAGCAAAGCCTTTGACATGGTCTCTCACAGTATTCTTCTGGGGAAACTGGCTATCCGTGGCCTGGACAGGTATACCCTTCTTTGGGTGAGAAACTGGCTAGAGGGCCATGCCCAGCAGGTAGTGGTTAATGGAGTTAAGTCTAGCTGGTGACCTGTTTCAAGTGGTGTCCCCCAGTGGTTGGTACTGGGGCCTATCTTGTTTAATATCTCTATTGATGACCTAAATGAGGGGATTGAGTGTACCCTCAGTAAGTTTGCAGATGACACCAAGTTGGGAGGTGGTGTGGATCTGCCTGAGGGTAGAGAGGCCCTTCAGAGGGACTTAGATAAGCTGGATCGTTGGGCTGAGGCGAATGGGATGAGGTTCAGCAAGGCCAAGTGCCGGGTCCTGCACTTTGGCCACAACAACCCCATGCAGCGCTATAGGCTTGGGGATGAGTGTCTGGATGGTTGTGAAGAGGAAAGGGACCTGGGGGTGTTGGTTGATGCTCAGCTGAACATGAGCCAACAGTGTGCCCAGGTGGCCAAGAGGGCCAATGGCATCCTGGCCTGCATTAGAAATAGTGTGGCCAGCAGGAGCAGGGAGGTGATCATCCTCCTGTACTCAGCACTGGTGAGGCCACACCTCGAGTGCTGTGTTCAGTTTTGGGCCCCTCACTACAGGAAAGAGACATTGAGGCCCTGGAACGTGTCCAGAGAAGGGCAACGAAACTGGTGAGGGCTCTGGAGCACAAGTGTTATGACGAGCAACTGAGGGAGCTGGGATTGTTTAGTCTGGAGAAGAGGAGGCTCAGGGGAGACCTCATTGCACTCTACAACTTCCTGAAGGGAGGCTGTGGTGAGGAGGAGTTTGGCATCTTCTCCCAGGCAACAAACAGGACCTGAGGAAATGGTTGCAAGTTGTACCAGAGGAGACTTAGATTAGACATAAGGAAGAACTTTTTCTCTCAGAGTGGTCAGGCACTGGAATGGCCTGCCCAGGGAGGTGGTGGAGTTGTTGTCCCTGGCAGTGTTCAAGAGGCGTCTGGATGAGGAGCTACAAGATATGGTTTAGTTTGTGGTAGCAATGGTAATGAGAAGACGGTTATACTAGATGATCTTGCAATTCTATGATTCTGTTATTCTACCTCATTTGAGTCTTTCCTATTTGTTGATCTGGGGCTGTGGCTTTTCTTCAAACTTGGAAGAATAAAATTTGAAACTTACTTGGTGCAATGTTACTAAACATATGAGTAAGAGCATCTTGATGATAACACCAGCTTTCAAAAGTAAGGGGGTTGATTCTGTGATTTTCTCTAAAAGCATCATTATTACAGGTTATTATGGAAGTAATGCAGTTTGGGTTGTATTTACTTTCCCATTCTGAAATGAGATTTTTGTGGGTTTAAGTTGATGTGACAAGGTGTAAGATTTTACTGTGGAAGGGCACATGGCCTGCTATTGAGCTCATCTTGGAAGTCTTTCCATTTTCTTCTATTCATATTCCTTTTAGCTCAGGTTAATTATCTGCATGTATGATCGTTAAAAAACAACTTGTTCAGCTCTTCACATTGCTGAAAATTTGGAAACTCCTGCTGAGGTTCCTCAGCAAGTTCTAATTCTGCTTGTTAGAAGTCTCAAGACACGATGTATTTGCAGCTCACCAGTTTTATTGCAGGAGACACCTGAAGCAGCATATAGTAAGACATGAGACATATGGCTGTGAGCTCATAAGAGCCAATGGGCTGTATCTTTCACTCATAATCTGCTGTGTTCCTGGAAGGCACTGTGTCCTCAGCCATCAAGAATTCTGTAAGAACTCCACTGTCCAGCTGGACGTTGCCATACATCCTAGTTTCTTGAGTATCTGTCAAAAATGTGTATATGTGTGATATTCTGTACTGAACTAGGTCTCTAAATCTTGTATTTCTGGACAGCATGTAGAACATGAAAGGAAATGGAATTTTCATGTTGTTGTGTGGTTCATGCTGTGGTAGCAAGGCCATTGGGCTTTGGATCACCTCCCTCAGTTTCACTTGAGAGTCAGGATGAAGTCAGGTCCTGCACCTGTGAGCTGGGCTAATGAGTGCTCCAGGGCTCCTTAGCTTAGCCATAGGATGGGAGTTGGCTCATTGCTTTATCAAGAGAACAGCGTGCTTCAAGAGGGAACAGCTAACAGAAATAACTGTGCCAGGAGGTCAAGCAGAAAAAAATATATATATATCTGTGGAGGTTCTTTCAGAAGAAGGAAAAGCACTGAAGATCCTCAGCTGACAGTGCCTCAGATGCTGACAGTTTTCTCTCACAGCACAACACCCACAAATACCCATTTTACTGGAGAAATAATTAGCTAATACCACGTGGACTGTAATTCTTGGTGGTAGAGTGGTGAAGTTATGCTGTATAAGGAAAGTGACTGGAATTCTTCTCCTCTTTGACACAATACCCAAAAGTATCCTTACAAAGTTCTCACAAAAGCGCTCATCCTCTTAGTATGACTGAAGTGGAGTTGGGAAGAGCAAGAGCTTGAGGCCTGTCATCTGTGTGCCTTGCTGTGGTACTGTAAGTTTCTCTTCTTTCATGTGACAAAAACTGTTGAAGAGATTCCCTGAAGTTTCAGGAGGGCCCAAATTTGGAGCTGCAGCTCTGGGTGTGTTATTCTATAACTTAAAGCGAGACATTCTGTTATTACGTTCTGCCTTTGCAGATTTAAGGAGATGAGTAAGGCTGTTACAGGTCTTTCACCATCTAGTTAGCTCCAGTACAGGACAGACATATCTTTTATTACTACTACTGAAAAACTTCAGGCAGTAGCTAATTTACTATTGAAATATAGATATTTAAACATGTCAGCTGCATTTTTTTTCTTCCTGTATGCGTTTTGGAGTTTATAGACAGATGGCAGTTTTACGCTTATATCTAATAGCTATTAAATTCTTCCTATGCCTTATTTCTTTTGAATGTCTCTTTACCCAGCCTGCCAGCTTTTCATTTCTGAAGCTAAAAATAAATGTTTATGCAGAAATCAGAAGAGATTGAAATTATGGGTTGATTCACAAATAGAAAAAAGAAATTACACAGCTTTCATTAATTATTCCATGGATACTTTTGTTTGTGGGAGTGGTGTATTGAGCATCTTTTTTTTCAGTCCTGAAGGAAGTTAAGTAGCTGAGAACATGAGATTAGAGAGAAAGAAGCCAGAGTTGCACATTACATTTAGTCATAGGAAACATCAGTCTGTATTACATTGAAAGAGGGATTGCATATCCACAGCTGGAATTTTTGCTGCCCTTCATTGTAGCAGTAGCAGCTGTCATTTTTCTATTCCATAGCATTAAACCAACCTATAATTATGCAGCAAATTCTGCCAGAAATATGCACGTGAATACTGATATTCTGTCCTTAACTAGGCCTCTAAATCTTGTACTTCTGGACAGCATGTAGAATGTGAAAGGAAATGGCATTTTCATGTTGATGCAGAACAGTAACAGTGCAGAGTCATGTTCTTGTGATATTTTCAGGTGCCAAATGAGTTAATGAGGAGTGAGAAAGATGAGTAGATCCCAAGTAAATAATACCACAGCCCTAAGGAAAGCAAAAAGCACTGATTTTTAGTCCTTTCAGTAATCCTGCTGTTAAAGATGTTGTTCATTTCCAGAAAATGCATTTTTTGTGTCATTATTTAGTTATATGTGATTATAAGGTTCAAAGTGGAATATTCGCATCAACTTCTAGAAGGTAAGTCATTGTAGCAGTATGAAAGGCTGTATTTCAGCAATAAACTCCACTGGGGATTTTAAAAAGAGTGAAGTTTCAGAAGGAACATCAGAGGCAAAGCTAGAAGCAGAGTACTTTATCTCAGTCATATAAAACAATATTTGAGCCAGCTATGTCCCTCAGCTTTCAGCAGCTAAACACTTGTCTTCCTGTTCATTTTTAATGTATGTGTGGCTTGCAGATGCTGCACTTCTTGTATTGGATGCTCAATCTTCATCGAAATACAAGAGCATTTTCTCCAGGGACAGAAAATTCTTGACTATTAATACTGTGCCTAACTATTATTTATGAAGGTTCTTCCTTATCGCTCCATTGAAATAGATGCGGCACTATTTCAGGCATCTAATGATTATTCTCCCATATGCAATTATGTCAAACAGATCTAAGTTAAATCAGAACTGCAAACGAACCTAGCATTCAGCCAGCTCTTTGGGAGGCCACTCTTTGGGAAGAAAGTGACCATCTTACTGAAGAGGCAAGTCAAATTGTAGAAAAGCTGAGAAAAGCAGAAGCTGCAGAAAAACAAGTTATTAAGAGAACAATCACTTACCATGGCAGTTTTTGTCGTACTGGTTTGTTTTTTGACACCAACTATTTCTTTCTTGATAACAGTCAGTGAATTCATGTTCACTTGGCTTACTTTCATTTAACATTTGGCAATTAAAAGGCCATACTGTCAGGTGGCTGTATACTTATCTCTCATTTCCTTACACCTTTTCTCTGCATTTTGTAGGCATCCACAATACTTGTCAATGTCATGAGACTGCAGTATGTTTTTGCAGAGGTTATATTTTCCATTGCTTTGAAAACAGTTAATTGTTTGTAGACCAGTTGCATAAATGGCATTTTTGCATCGAGTATGATTATATTTTCATGTCAGTCAAGTGGAAACTGAATTTTTAATACAGTATTTTATTGTGGGGTTAAATCTCAGCAGATGGATAACAAAAAAGAGGAGAACAGTAAAATTAATCAATGTACAACGTTTCATAAAGTTATGTAATTCCACAGCCAACACTTGTGCAATTGGCTTGCAAAGAGCAGGATGCTTTCAGTCTGTTGTATTATGAACTACAAGGGCATAATATGATGGCAAAAATAAACTATGAATAGAAATTCCTTGTCTGAATTAGCAGTGGTTATTTCTTAGACCATATTTAATTGCTGTGATTGTAGCAGAGGAGCAATTTCTTGCTTACGTATTCTGAAAATAGTATAGGCATTATCAACCCTGGTAGACAAAGATACTCTATTTTTTTGAGGGAGAAAAAAAAAAAAAACCCACAAGAATTCTCAATATAATTCCAGGTTTTACCTCTACTGAAAATATTTAGTTTAGTCAGAACTACTTCTTAGTGGGATACTTAAAGTAAACAGGCAAGTGTATTTCTTCTGAACATTTTTCTCCTCAGGACTGACATGCTGGTTTTGTACAAATTCCAGCTAAACATCCAGACCTACAGAGCAGAAACAAAATATTAAATACCTGGTAAGCCTTTTTAGAATTCTTATTTGCATGTAGCCATTTCAGTAATGAGTTGGACATTTGAAATGTGTCCAGAGAAGGACAGCAAAACTGGTGAGGGGTCTGGAGCACAAGTCCTATGAGGAGCGGCTGAGGGAGCTAGGATTGTTCAGTCTGGAGAAGAGGAGGCTCAGGGGAGACCTCATTGCACTCTACAACTTCCTGAAGGGAGGCTGTGGTGAGGAGGAGTTTGGCATCTTCTCCCAGGCAACAAACAGGACCTGAGGAAATGGTTGCAAGTTGTACCAGAGGAGACTTAGATTAGACATAAGGAAGAACTTTTTCTCTCAGAGTGGTCAGGCACTGGAATGGCCTGCCCAGGGAGGTGGTGGAGTTGTTGTCCCTGGCAGTGTTCAAGAGGCGTCTGGATGAGGAGCAACAAAGTGTGATTTAGTGGCTTGTGGTAGCAATGGTAAAGGGTGGATGGTTGGACTAGATGATCTTGTAGGCCCTTTCTAACCTTGTAATGCTATGATTTCCAATGAATATGCTCAAGTATGGTCTGAATGCCCCAGTGACCTACCCCCAAAGCAGATGTGTTGCACACAGAATTTGTCTCTTTGGAAAATCATTTTCACTATTTGTAGTTAAAGAAGGCAAGAGAGATCTATTGTACTGAAAGTTGTGTTAAGACTTTATATGATACTTAGTTACCATCTTCTCAGTATTTCATTTACACCCAGAGTGAGGTCAGAAAGTAGCGTTAGGCAATACCAACTTCATAGGCAATGTTAGAAATCAGATTATTCAACCGTGACAGGCAAGATGTTTTTATGGTTTATTTTAGAACGTAACCGTTTATGTTGTGTATGTATACATTGACACACATTCCTTCAGTCCTTCAGTGCTTAAATACATATCAGCAGCACAGAGAAATAAATGCAAGATGTCCAGTTCTTGCCTTCTACTGTCTTGTTTCATTTTAAACTAGCAACGTGTGTGTGTACAATATGTTGAAATCCATGTGTCTTGAGAGGGAGTACACAAAATAAATCCTGTATTTACTTTATCTTTTTCAAAATTTTTAGTGAGAGACTTAATGTGAAACTGGAGATAGACAGAACACTGAGGAAGACACTTGTGGCATCTGGTAATAATAAGACCACATATTTCTTGTTGAGCCTGGTCATTGCTCTATATCCTTTGTTTTTATTTGTAGAAGAAGATTACATTCAGAAGGTGCTCTGGGGCTATTTTACTCTGTGTTGGATGTTGATATGCTCATAAAAGTGTAATTTACATTGTGATCTAGTAATATGTTAATGCTGAGTTCATAAGATTAATCAGGCCACATGCTGTCTTGTTATTCTGCTAATACAGTTTTGAGTAACATCAGCATTTTCATGCTTTTAATTTGCAAATGACCCCTGGACAGCAATACATTATGTAAGCAGACGTCTCAGAAGAAGGAGTTCTCAGGGTCCTTCTTCCGGACTGTGCTGCACATTTCCTGCATCTTGACCTCCTTTTCAGTTCACCCCCTGAACATGTTGCTATAAACTTACTAAAGAGCAGCATGCAATGACCTTTAAAAATTGCCAAATTTAAAATGAAATACGTAACACAAATAACATTTTAAAATAAAATGTGAATAAAGGCATAGTTTTGACCATGTCTTTAGTTACATGAGAGCATGTTTTTCAATTTGTATCTAAGGTCTCAGTCTCCATAAACCAGTGCTGGATACGTGGTTCACTATTAAGTTGCAGAATCCTGAAAAAAGTGTTGCTTGCTTCTGCGGTTAGTGTAAATGAGTGAAAAAAAGGAAAATAATAGAGAAAGTAATTGTTATATGTATTATCTATTTAGAACATGGGCTGTAACTTCACTGAGGGGAAAAAAAAGGCTTCATGGGAGACATTTTATTTGAGGTTTTGCAAATCCCAATTCATTTCAGCACTCTAAGATTCTCTCCAAAATACATTCAGACTTGAGGTTAAAAATGAGGGGGGTTTTTTTGTTTTTTTTTTTTGTTTTTTTTTTACATAGGAGAACATCATTAAAGTGTAACTGTTAAAGAGAAAATAAAACTGCAAAGGCCAGATTCTCTTGTTTACTCCAACTGCTTTGGGATACTTCAGGGATTCAAATCAGCCATTAACTGGACTTAACTATCCCATTAAGTCAGTTTTATGGCTGTTTTCCACTGCTAGAGCAGAAAAATAAAGCAGGAATGTATTGATCCAGCAGTTTTAAGTAAGATATCTTAGAAGTAAAGAGTTTTTGAGCATGCTTAGCCAAGATTCTCTGTTTCCACTACAGAGGCACTGCGAATAGAGGTCTGCTCTGTTTTTAGGATCTCTCCAGACTGCTGAGAAGCAAGAGGGGAACTTTCTCCTTGATTGCTGGGGAAAAATAAAAGCCAGTTTATTCATGAAAGGCCTAAACAAAACACATCTTTGTGTATACATCGCTGATCTACTTTTGCTTTTCAACATTGGCGTAACACTGTGAAAGTAGAGTCCAACTCCAAAGACTGAGCTTTGGTAAGCACATTTTTGAGCTTTGCTGTTCTGTTACAGCTGAAATAGTAAACCGAACTCCCTTCACTCTCCCTCAGGCAAAAGCATCTCATAAGACCTGAGGGTGTACAGCTCTTACTGTCATTAGACGTTCATGTCTGTCTACAAATCAGGCATGTTTCTGCTGAAATCTGTCACAGAGGGCTGTATTTGTTGCAGAGAGAAAAGGGCAAAGAAGTTTGGCAGAAAATAATTCCCTTTGTGTTCCAGCTTGTCCTCAGATATCAGAGGAGCTGAGAATGGCTGAGGTTAGATTCTGAGAGGTGCCCAATTCAGCACTCTAAGTCCTGTCACATTCTATATATAAACTATCCTGATTGCAGATTCACAAATAGCACACTGCCAAGCTCATCTAGTTGCATTCAAATGGATTCTCATAACTACTCTTAAGGAGTTTGCCCACACCCAATGAGAACTCTCATGGCTAGGTTAGTGAATAGTGCTATTTATTAAAGCAACAGGTTACAGATTCTTTCTGATTGCCAGTGGTAAATGCACTGTCTATGAAACGTGTGAGGTTAACCAAGAACATGAACAAGAACCGTGGGTAGCATCTACTTTCACTTGTTAAGTATAAAACACTTAATCAGCATGGGCAGCCCAGTTAACCCAAAATGCTCTTCACTTAGTTACTAGCTTTAATTGAATTCAGCTGTAAAATTCAGCGACAATGAGTGAAATCTTAGTGGCAAGGTAAAGGGTTAACATGTTTTGTGTATTCTACCTGCTTTGTACTTAAATACTGCCTTTTTACTAGTTATTTGGTAGTAAGGTTTGGCCCACTTGGTTTTTTTTTTTTTTTGGCTGAACTGTCAAAAAAATATCTTAGAAGAGTGTAAAAACTTAGTTAAAATGCACCAGATTTACATGGTTACTTAATAGCCAAATATTGGTCCTCAGTCTAGTTCCAGCAGATAAACGTACAATTAATCCAATTGTAAAGATTGTGATTCCAGTCCTGCCATGTTGTAGATGAATTTCATGTGTCCATCTGCATATCTGCCTGAATGATAAGTGGAACTTATGTTTTCATTTATTCCCCTTTTAAATTCTTCTCTGTCTAATTAGGTCTAGCTAACTGGGAAGTCTATCTATGTAACCGAAAAGTCGATCTGTGTGTCTGATCCAGTTTAATATTGGATCCGATTATTTTTTCTTGACAATGGAAGAGCCCACATGAGGTCTTCTCAGTGGCATTAATACTTCTCTGTCTCTTAAAATGCGTACCCTTTACAACCTAGAAATGAGTTTCCTTTTTTAAGGCTGCATTGTGTTGATGGCTAATAATAATACTGTGGTATATGATACACCCAGGTCTTTTACTTCCTCTGTCATTTCAATGTTGTATGCTCTCATTTTGTACCAGGAACTATTGATATTGGCATTAAGTGCTTAGCTTTCTAAATATTATAGGACTTAGAATAGAAAAGAGAGTATTTTCCACTTGAGATTTGGAGCTTGCACAACCTGTGCTAAACCTCTGGTTCTGCCATGATCTTTCTGCATGTTCTGGGATAATTCAAGTTCTTTGACTGTGAAATGGGAAAATGTGGAGAGGCATATATTTTTTCTTCATAGCATTACTCAGACTGAGGGATGACTGAAACCACAGAGTTAACACGAACTGTAATGTTTTTCACAACGTAATTTTCTTTAGCTCTAAGTTTGGGGTATTACCATGAGGTTAAATTATTACATAACTCATCAAGCAAATCATCAAAGATATAAGTATAATCATTTGAGCCATTCAATACAGAATTTGTTCTCTGTTCATAGTTGACTCTTCTTATGTTGTTTCTTCCTGATCTCCACGCTGAAAGGAGTTTCTTGAACCAAGATTGTGTTTGTAGCTTACAGTCATGGATAGATGGAGATAAATGCCTGCCAGAAAGAATGACTGTTGTGAATCATGATATGGAAATGAAAATTACCCCCCATAAGATGGAAGCAGAATTCAAAACTCTTGATGCAGCCAAGCTGGAAAAAGCAAATGATCCACCTTCTCAAATTCTGAAAGAACTGTCACATGACATGACAGATCCACTAGTAAAAGTCTTTGAGAGCTATTGAGTGGGAGTGGTTCTGTATGACTGGAAAATATTGGATGTTGTGTGCATCTTCGGGAGAAAAAACTACACGAGCAACTACTGACTCAGAGAATCTTACGACTGTTCAAGGTCTTGTTACAGATTTTGATGAAAATAATTTGGACCTGGGGATCAAGTAAACTGTAAATAGGATTATTAAAAAAAAAAAAAAAAAGAAGGTAAAAACAAAAAAAAGTAAGGTGGGTCATGCCACATTAATGGGATATTTCTGTGTAATTATATAAATGATCTATACAGACAGAACATAGTGGGTCAGTCTCTCTGGAATTCAGTGAGACAACAGATGCAGTGCCATTTGGAAGTGTATTAGTTAAACTGGGCAGGATGGAAATGATTACAGGAATTGTAAAATACAAGAAAGTAATCAAAAGAAGAATGACAATGATTGGTTTGACCAGTAGTGAAACCTTCCTTTTGACACTTCTCAAGGGGCTTTTCAATTGTAAACCTGAAGACTGATCATTTCTGATTTGCCAATATTGATCAGATCACAAAAAAAAAAAAGAAAAAGAAAAGAGGTGCTAATGAAGTCTAATGATGAGTTAGCAGACATAAATATATTGAAGAACTGGCACTTTGGGAACAAATGTACTGGAAAGGGAATGGTAGAGTTTAATTGTAGAAAGTACAAAATCTTATAATTGGTGCCTTTCAGCATATAATTTGTTAGCTAGGTCACCAAGAGGTGATATACTGTATGGCAGCACTGTCCACTCGTCTCTGGGTCCTTGTGGACTACAATCAGTGTTCCTGCAGCCCTAGGTCATTACTTGAACAACGAGATATCACAGTGAAGAGCAGAACAAGGCATAACTGGTTCATTGTTAATTTAGTTGACAAGCAGTCTTCTTCCAAGTAGTCTCTATTCTCCTGGCTGTACATACAATCCTGTGTTAATATAAAGCTAAGTAAAAGGTACCTATTTTGACAGCAGAAAATAATCATGCATCTCTGTGTGTGCTTTGCAGTATTTAGATTACTCCTTTGAACTGCCTTGAAATTATTACAACACAATGCAAGCAAGAATAGAATAGATCCCTGAATGGTAGACTATGTGTACTGAAAACATCTTGTGATCAAAATAACTTTACAACAGAGGTTGATGTGATAAATAGGCAACTAATTAAATGTTCTAAATTACCTGGAACATATCCTTAATGACTAAAATGCAGTCTTACCATATTTAGTTCCTTGCAGATTGTTAGAAAATGTGTTTTCAAACTCAACCTTAATTATATATATAAGAATGTTTTTGTTTTTTTCTTTATTAGCTCAACTGACAGTGAATTTGTTCTTAGTAAACATACTGTCACGAGAATAGGAGAAAAAAGATACGTAGGAAATCTGGTGGCTTGTATTGAAGTTGAAAGTATCCTCCTCAGATTATTCTGCAATCATCTCTGTAGAATAGAGACACTCTTCCAAGATATAAGATAAGAGGGTGAAAAAACCTTCAAAATCTTCAAAAGGTCTATCTACTTATTTAAACTTCCATTACTGTTTTTGAAGGAACAGTCAAATGCTATCACTGTGTTATGGATGCCTAACAGAAACAATAGTGAACTCATTTCTGTTATATTAGTTACTATTTATCCCACTTTGCAGTCTTAATTGTCACATTTTTTTCTTCCTCTGGGGATGTATGTGTGTAATTGTTGCCGATATTGCCCACTTCTTCCTGTCCTTCCCAGAAGTTTATCAATAGCTGTCTACCTAAATGTGACATTTTTTGATTGGTAGTCACTCACTACACTTTGAGATATATTATATCCCTCCTTTGTGTGTGCTGAATAGCATGGTAGGGTAAATTGAATCTTGACATTTTGAAGTGAAATAGGCTTGTTTTCTTTTTCAAATCCCTGAAGTTGTTTAGTGAAATGCTGCAGCCTAGGCTTTTTCTATTGATATATAAATAGAAAGAAGATTAGTTTTGAAAGCACAATGGCTGCTTATAGGCAGTGGAAAAAAGGGAAGAGCATACCTTGATGTCAGTAACAGCTTTTTGGGGGTGGGGGCTGGAGAGGAGGAAGGAGGGAGAGGAAGACTCAGAGATGAAAGGAGATGGCTCTCAGCCCAGTGTCTGCATCAGTGAATTGTGCTGAATGGAAGATACTGTAGAAAGAAAGGTCATTCTGTAGTTCACTTAAAACTTGTCTAAAACTGTTTTTGCACTCAATCCAGAGTAGCGATTGGACTGGAGTTCCCTATCTATACATTATCTTCGACCTATTATTCTGTGTCTGCTCATTTATTCTTTTCAACATTGTTTCATCCTGAGTTACTTTTATTCCTTTGAATTCCCTCCTTTCTGTATGATCAGTAGCGTGCTGGTCTAGGAATGAAGATAGCCATGATATTGAAAAAGATTTCATGAGAACATGAAAAAGATTCCTAATTTCTGAGGTTTCAGTCTTGAAAGACCTTCCTTGCAAGCTTCCAGTCCAATAAGGAGAGCTTCAGTCTGCACTCTTCTCAGGGCAAAGCAGGAAAGGTTGTATAATACAAGTGCCCATTTGCAGCAGAACAAGAGGAATTCTGTAGTTCTGTACTTACGCAAATCAGCTTTACAATTGTTAAAATAATGCTGATCCAATTCTGCCATTCTTTTGAGACAAAACCAACTGAAGTCATACAGCTTCCAAGATTTCTGAATCTTGAAGAAGTACTTGTGACTTATCTACGGCTATGATAAATGCCCAAGCCAGTGTTACTCCTTCTTCAGAGCTTTCTGCATGTTTCAGACTGTACGTTTGTAAATCGCTTGTTCTAAAAGGAATATGAGAGAATGTCTGGAGAGTTTTGTTCAGTTCCTAGAAACTCTAAATGAATTGGTAAGTAGGTTGAATGAATAATCCAGTGTGGTAAGGAAAGTTCAATAAAATATAGCTATTATAAAAGCAATTTCTCTCATGAAGGTTTTGAGGTACACACTCCCAAGATGTTTTGAGCATTTGCACACACAGCTCCCCACTCAAATAGTTAGTAACCAAGGTGAGATTTTCACTCGTTCTCTTTAAATGTCAGGGACTGAGCAGATTCACAAGTTTTCTTATATTAGACTTTTGAGAGATGAATTAGTAATTTCCAATACAACGATGTCCTAGAGCACCTGAATTAGTTCACATGAAAGATTTTAAAAAGAAGCTCTGAGCATCATCAAATTAAATATATAATGGTAAAGCCAGTTAACTGTGGCATAGCCTAATTGTATATAATGAGAGTTTATAAATGGGAAAGGTTGGTTAAGACAATATATAACAGGAATGTGGAAAGTAATATATTAGGTTCCCTTCTACCATTAGCCTGGCAATGAGGAGAAAAGCTCACAAACTGATATGCAGATATAATACATACATACAAAAATAATTTGACACATCTGAAAAAAGAGTTTTAGCTGTGATCTAGTCTGCCAAAAATGAGTTTCTCTGTTTGTTCAGTTACCTTTCATATTTAATTGCCTACCTAGTCATCTGTGGACATGATGTTGGAATACTCTGTATAATATACAGTCTCATTTTAGATGTATAATGAACTTCAGTTTCCTAAGTGGAGTTTATATTATGTGACATTTTCCTTGTTGAGAAAATTGCATTTCTTTGAGAAGAAGCTTTGTGGAAAAAGATTAGAAATCCAAGTTAGTTTAGTCAGTCATAGCAAAAATTTGCAGTGGCTCATAGAAAGTGTGCTAAATGTTTTGATGGTAGTGGGTACCCACAGACTAGGCTAAAAAGGTAATGTTGTTAAGAATTTTAAAATTTCTTGAACTCAGGCTTTCTGCTGATTATGTCTCAAAAGAGTGGGCACAGAGTCGAGAACTTTTCGAATGGCACAAGAAGTGAGAAATTAAATTAGGCAAAACAAACAAACTTCATTTTATTCAGAAACCACCAGGCTCTTCATAAATTTCATCTTTGTAGTTAGAGTCCAAATGTCGAGACATCAGGCAAAGATAGGAGTACTTTAAGCGGAATCTTCAAGCTGGTTGTTTTATTTCACAGATGCTTTTGTCTTTTCTGAAGATGGTTCTCAAAGAAGTTAAAGGTCTCTTGATTAGAGCGTGTCACTTAGAAGAGTGTGAAAATGCCAAGGATTTAATTATTGCTGTTCCATTGCCACAGCAATTGCTGTATATTAATTTCTCTCTTAAAAATAGGGCATGGAATGGAATGCAAAAATAGGGCATGCAGTGGAATGGAAAAGCAACTGGTAAGTGCATCCCATGTAATTTTTCTCCTCTTCTCAGAAGGTACATGAAACTCATGATTGAGTGAAGCAGCCTGTCCTTGTTTCTCCAGCTTGTGAAATAATCAGAGGGAGTAAGTTTATGGAGAGGGAGGTCAATCCAAAGCTCAGACATTTTTTGTGATACATAGAGCAACTCTTACAACATAATCCCAAAGCGCTTAATGAGAACTTTTGTAGTCTTCATATTTGAAGTCTGCCAGACTGACCCCTGGGGCAGATTTCAAATGGCAAACAGACAAAAGCAGCTCTGACTAGTTAACTGTGATCTCCATGCCCACTATGCCCATCACAGATATAAGACAGATTTTTAGAAGCCCTCGACACTTAGAAAAAGCAAATATTGGCTTGTAAGGACATTTCCTGGGTCTGTAGCAGTTTTCAGACAAGGGTCTTGCTTTCCCACTTTCTTCATCCAGGGAAATTTGACCCCCCAAGAACGGAGAATGGATTTTATGTCCTTCTAGAGCACCTAATGGAAGGAGTTTCTCTTCTTACCGTGGAAATGCTGAGCCAATTACATTTGAGGGCCACCAATGTGTGCTTGTGCCACTTCAATTTCAATTGAAGTCCACCTTGGCTTTCCATTTACCTGGAAAAGTTAAGAGTTAAGTCAAGCATTGCTGCTTAGGATTTGGAAAGAAATATGTTCTCCTGCTTGCAAGTTTCACTCTTAATTTGCCCTTACAAATTCCAACTGTTATTGCTTATCCAATTCAGAAAAATGCAGTGCTTTCACACATCTTTTGGAGAGCCTGTACTGCAGTCTCTTCACAAAGTCAAAGAGTTTAAGCTAGAATAAGCTGGTGAAATAATTTGAGCTAGCTGTTGTACAACTCTAAAACTGCTCTAAATGTGGCTAGTCTTCATCTGAAAAGAAGCGTTGAAGAATAAGAGAAGTTTTAGAGTTAGGCACTGAAAGGAAGTACAGACAAAGTACATGAGCAAAGACTGAGATTGAGCATTGTCACTCAAGGAAGAAGATAAATTTAGGCCCAATATAAAAACAAATTTATTAAAGAACTGTAGATTCTACCAGGAATTTTTGTTCTCCATGAGTCATTTAATAGAGACATGAAGGGTACAGGTTTTTAAATTATATTTTATTTAAAATAGCAAGGAATCCTTTAACGTAATGCGTAAGACGATAAAACTCGTTGTCAGCAGGGGCTGCTTGGACTAGAATTATATTACTATAATTCAGAGGTTAACTGATCATCTCTGTGGGTTTGAAGAATGTACAGAGATCAAATTGTAAAAAATTGGATATAAATAATTCTAAAAAGTATTTAGGAAGGAGTGTGTAATTTCACATTTCAGAACTTCAGCCGATCTCTTGCCATTAGGTGATCAGAAACAGTTTTTTTTCACATCTGTGTTTTATGACAGCTCTTTTTCCATAAAACACCCATTTCCATAGAACATCTATAAAGCGTAAAAGTTCTGTGAAACTTCACAGAAGCAGGATATTATACCAGTTGGACTCAGGTCTAATCTGATATGGCAATTTGTACATTATGGGTAATGACATTCCCTTTATCAACAGCTGTGATTCTGACCTTTGTGGCTCTGCTGGTTATCTCGTGATTTATACATTTTCATAAACTGCTTATTGTTTTGTACAAAACAAAAATCTAAAAAACTTTCATTCAACTGCTATAACCTTTTCAAGTATTTGCTCTTAACAGACACGTTCAAATAATTTGTTCCCAGAACTTCAGATCATATATCAATAGCTCTCTTTTAAAGTGCAATACTCTATTAAGCCTTTTTTGTATTCAGTCATTATGAAAGAGAAGATATGCTACAACATTTAAGAGAGGAATAATGTAATTTTACTAACCCCCTTGCATCCAAAATTTGAACTCCTATTTTGGACACCCAGTTCTAGAAATGTGCCTCTCTTTTATTTGGTATTGTGGTAGAGTTAATAGCATTCACAGATCCTTTTACTGGTTTGTGATGATAGCGTGACTCAGGACATGTTAGTGTGATGTGTTATAAAATGAGGCAGCTTATCTTTAGTTTAGCCTACATTCAGTGGGGAGAGTGCTTTTCCTTTGGGAACGGAATGTAAAATAACTGAAGCAGATTGAAGTTGGCAGTGACTAATGAAGTCTTGTGAAGGAGTCAGGAGTCAGTGGGTTACTGCATAGGATGAATTGAGAAGTGAGTAACAGCAGCTTCTTTGTTGAGTCTGTGCTCTCTGGTTTTGGCAGTCTAAGTGCTTCTGTGAAGAAAATCTCTTCCCCAAAGTAAATAAATAAATAAAAGTCCTGATGTATGTCACTGAAGAACACGCCTTTGCACACACATTTGTCACAGTGGAGATAATTCTAGACTTCCCATGTTTAATGAGCCAGCGTGGTTGCCTAAAGGTCTTCTACATATTAATAATTTTAATCAGTCACACAGAATTTATGGTGCTGGAATTCCAGTTGAAATGGGCAGGAGTTACAACTGCAGTGCTCCCCCTGCTCTGCCTATTTGATAATGTGCCCTATTGTCACAGGGTCTGGCATGGTACAGCAGCTGTGGTGCAGACACCACTGAGCAGCCCTCTATGGGACTTCTGCATAGAGCATCACTGCTCTTCTGTTTGAATTGGCTGTACCTGTAAATTATGCGGGCATGGAGCAAGGGCTCGAGGAAAAGGAGCAGAAAAGGGGCAGAGGTGACACAGACCAGCCAAGCCCCTGCCCCCAGCCTGATAGCTGACTCAGGTCGGGAATCACTCCAAAATATTTCTGCCTTTAGCCTAGAATTAATTGATTTGAATGACTGCTTAAAATTCACTCAGTGTAAAGCAGGATGGAGGAAGCCAAACTCTGAAAAGTGGAACATGCCCTCTGTACGCAATCTAGAGTGCTGAGCTGAGCTTTTTCTCCTTTATGCAGCAGTATGTCGTAGGTATACTCAGCCCACAGTTATTTGAGTTTTTCTACAGGTTTGCAACAGTTCAGAAAACTGCTGTGGTTCTGTCCTTTACACCAGAAGTGTTTGGTGTGTGGAACCTTTTGTTAAACACTGTCTTTCAGACTTTTTTATTTTTAGACACCAGTATCTCACAGTAACCTGGGGATTCGGCCTGAAGCATTGATTCAGGCTCTCTACATTCTAACTGTCCCAGCCTGTGCACACAGAGAGCAACAAGATTTGTGTTTTCCACCTCATTAAACTGACAGCAGAAATTAGTTTGTGGTATTAAAAACTAAAAAGTTAAATTACAGCTACACATGTCCTTTATGCAATGGGGCGTATGAAAGATGTTTGATTTTAATGTTTGCTATAATGGAGAATTTAAATTGCAATGTTTGTCAAATCTCTAATCTTTGTTTCAGAGTGGAATATTAATTACGCTTTTAACTATGAGAGGTAAATAAAATGAGCATCCGCTGCCTGCCTAAGGGTAAATTGCAGATTACTGACAACGTGACATGGCGTACTAAATGTCAGTTTTGTCAAACAAATTTAGAGGAACAGTTAAACTATTAGCTTCCTGTTGTTAGAGGGGTTTTTTTGCAATGAATGACTGTTGCTAGCAGCAGGGGCACTGTACCATATGGAACACTAACAGAGCTAAATTGAATAAGCGAGATGAATGAGGAGATAGCACTACAGACGCACTCAATTAGTTTATAACTGTCTATTAACTTCTGTTGGTGGTTTTGAATAAACAATAGATTAACTATTAAACCTTTTTTTTTTTTCCTTTCCAAAACCGGTAGAAAACCAGTGTGATGATGAGACACGGTGAAGAAGAGGCTAAGCACTTTGTTTTTTTATTTTTACCTCCTGCTTCTTGATGACTCAACCTGTGTGTTGCTGACAGTGCCAGCAAGTAATAAAGTGCAGTTTTTCCAAGATGCAGACCAAAATAATTCAAAAGTGGTTATGCATGCGAAGTATTTCTTTGAATACAACTACCAGGAATTGTATTCTGCCTGTTTCTCGGGACCTAGCTTAGTAGCAGGAAAGCAATAGTACAGCATGCTCTCCTAAAACTGTCATGGCGATTTATTTGGCAGTTAAAGTGGAAAGTGCTGAAATAAAATTATAATTAATGTCTGCCCATCTCTCTGTGCATAAACAGGCATAAAAAGCCCCAAACCACCCTTAGCCCTTAAACACTTTTAGCAAGTCGGTACTGATGCGTTAGTGTGCCCCTGACAAGGCAGACTTAAAACATGTTTGATTTTGTGCATAGGATTATGTCCTACTGAAGTCATTAGTGTCAGACTATTTCCATCTAATTTAAATTTCAAGAAAATGCATGCATTGCAAGATTACTTGTGCAACCTGGTGTAGGGAACCTGCTTTGGCAGGGGGGTTGGACTCGATGATCTCTGGAGGTCCCTTCCAACCCCTACAATTCTGTGATTCTGTGAAAAGGGATAGTATTCTATCCCTTTCTTGTGGCCAAATTTTTGGGTGAGCCTCTGTGGACCCAGAAGTTGGACTCAGTGATCCTAAGGGATCCCTTCCAACTCAGACATTCTATGGTTTTGATTCTTCCGTTTCAAGTCACTGTAGAGAGATGTGGACCTCCAGAAGGCAGTGAGCTTACCTCATATTCCATTGTGATAATTTTGCCCATTATTATTTAATGTAAAATTTCTAGTAAATAGATATCAAAGGATCTCAATCAAGCTATTCTGTTTTGTGCTTTCACATTTGGTGTTTAGATTTAATGATGAAGTGCCACTGATAAACCTGAAATTTGGAACATCAGACAGAAAGGGGGCAAAGTATCGAGGTGAACATTAGACTGAGGGGTTAATGTAATAAATGCAGGAGGGCATGGCCAACTCCCAGCCTGTCAGTGAGAACAATCCATAATTTCTGTAAGCCTCCTCACTATGTGATTGCCTGAAGTTCAGCACTTTCAAATGTAATCTGAGATCAATGGGAAGTGTTGGGGAGCAACAGGGAGTGCTGGGAATAACGTTCAAGTATTTGGAAAACTCATGACATTAAGCCAAAGAAAGCTCAGCTCCATTAATTGTACTCTTCATGAGTAAAGTTCTTTGAAAGGGCAGTTTCTATTTTTTAGACCAGAGTTCCACTTATGTGATAAGTGGAAAATACATCTTACTGAAACCGTTTCATATTTCAGCTGAATGCAATACTCCTATCCATTCTCTGTGTGAAGAGTAACACTGCTGTCAAACTACTGCTAACTTCCTTCCAAAATCCATTTTGCTGACAAGCGAAGTGGTTTCTGGCTTTCACCCCCCTGTATGCATTTCACAGGGAGTAATATAGGTTTTATTCAGTAAAACTCCGTGAAGGATTTAAAGCTCCTCAGTTATACTAATAAAATGGAAAAATAGCATTGTGGGAATGCAAACTCCCTAATCAAACTGAAAGAAGAAGCAGAGACAGATTTGACCTGAGGTTGAACAGGGAAATAAGATATCAGATGTAGTCCACAATATGAATACGTTCCCATCGATGTTTATATCCCATTGATATATAAAAAGTATTCCAAGTTTTGAAAACAATGCTGCCCGGGTCGTTTATATTAAACTGTTTCTATCAGTTTTACTTGCAAAGCACAATAATTGAGATGCTTTAACTCATTTCTGAAAGTAGCTGACAGTCCCAAAATAGTGTTATACTGCTGTGTACAGTTCCAACACCAAACCAAATCAAAGTGTCTCAACCCGGTGCCCATGTATCTACTTCATCTTGCGTTTCTGAAGATGATGTTTGAGAAAATTCATGCTTATGGGGCTTTTTGTTACCGTAAATTCTCATCTGAGGAAAACTAGAGCCTCTTCACCTGTAGTTCACCTCAAAATTAGTCATTGACCATCCCGGTGTTAAAGTGTTTTGAACGAAGACACTATTTAAATAGCGAACATATCCCGCACGAATTGCACAGATTTCCATTTGTATGTTTGCAAATTGTTTATTTTTTTTTTCTGTTGTAGAAAGCAACACTGTGCTACCTTTATCCAGTGTTTGTAAGCTTAAATGTTACTGTGTGACTGTTAGGAAGAAACTGTTAAAAATTGCCACCCAATCAGGACCAGTGTCATTCCATGCAGTGATTTGAGGACTGATGCAAAACTCTAGTAAAAACCTATGGTTCCATACTTAGGTGATCTTTTCGTTACTGAATTTACTAACTTACTAAGTTTAATGTACACAGCAAGATGCTGTTTTCACAACTTGTCTTGCAGAAGTAAAAGTCCTAGCAGAGGGAAGCCTGTTAGCTTCTTCAAAGAGGCAGCACTCATTTCTGTCAGAATGGAAATGGAAATCACCATTCCCAAGCCCACATTCTCTTAACTCTCCGCTGAAATAAACTGTAAGGAGCCTTTTTTTTTTTTTTTTTTTTTTTTTTTTTTTTTTTTTTAGTTTCCTTTGAAAGCTACAGCTTTTTAACAAGTTACCTAGATAGGGTAGGAAATGTCAATCTAGTCAAAACATTTCCTTGGCGTCTGATCTTCAAATTGCTATCCTTGAATCAAATAGTACATTAAAGAGAAATTGTCATGTTCTAGTTGATGAAAGAAAAGGATTTGTAGTTGTGCGATCATATTTCTTTAGCTCTGGAAAACAATCATAATGCTATAGATATTTTCAGGTGCTTTTAGGTAATTAAATACCCACAATTAATGTTTAACATATTATTCATCCTAATTCAATAGAACTGTACCAACGCTTGTGCCAAAACGCTGAATATATATATAATATCTGTTTCATAGTAAGTACTCTACTGTTTTAGAAGCATTCCTACTCACTGCGTTTTTGTTTAGTGAGAAAAAAAAATCTAAATGATTTCTCTAGAAAGATGAGACATTCACATATTCCAATATGTTAATGAGTAGTAACAGTGTCTTGCAAGTTACTGTCTTGGTAACCTCTCCAACTGATTTCTGGTATTGGACTCCTACCCAGTACCATCCCAACTCAGACTGCAGTATGTTAAGTGCAGAAAGACCCTTCCTCTCAGGTACAACCTCTCAAGTCTTGTAGAGCTTTAACAGAGAGCTCTGTGCTAGCTGTTATTGTTCCATAAACTGATGGAAAAGATAGAATTAACCAATACATTCAGGAGTGCAGAATCATTCTTATGGAACTCTGTTGTGTTTTCCAATAGAGGTACTGCTTTCTTTCTTCATTATCTAATTCTGTTCTTATTTTTTTAAATAAAGTAAGGGTAATTTTCCTGTCACAGTGTACATCCTTCCTCTGTTAATGTGAGTAACTATCACATTTTATCTTAAAAATATCATTGTTATTAGAAGAGTGTGGAAGAGTAGATTGTGGTGTCACTGAGGAAACACCATATCAGAAAACCTGTTAGCTCTCTTTCTGGGTTCACTGCTGCCTCTGTGCAGCACTTAAGACAGATCTGTGTATCTCCATAAAACTCAGTCTGCCAACTGCATTACATCACTACAGTAAAATGTAATATCTCAATATATTTGAAGTACTTGGCTGTGTATTATGAGAATAGCAGCTATCATTGCTGTTATAATTGCAAATTCCAACTGACTGATATTTCTACTGTTATAGCATTTTAGTTGTTCTGGGTTGTTACTTTCAGAAGAACATCACAGTGCCTAGCAACTCCTGTTAATGCAGCTGGTGCTCTTCAACAGAGGAAGGACCATAGCATTATTTATAGCTGTTACTCTGTTTGCTCAAAAGGAACTTTACCACATAAGCTGTATTCCAAAGTTTCAGACTTTCTTTTATGATCGTGATCGTGATGCTAGAATGTCTTTTTAAAAAGTATTTTTACAAAATTTGTGATTTGATTTGGGAAAAAGTACAGGGTATTCCTTCTCTTTCGAATGTGTTTCTGCATAGTTTCAGGCAACATGGTTGCATGTAAAAATATTGATTCCTTTATTGATTCCATGATAATCTTTGGATTATCATGTTGCTTTTGAAAGGGAAAAATCCCATATTATGTGCAATCGTTAATGAAAGTTCTTTTCAAATGTTCTGTTATTACAGATATAACAGCAGCTTTCCTTGACTCTCTCCTTACATCTTTTAATTAAGAAAAAAGTTTATGTTAATAGGTTCAAGTTTGCCAGAACTGGAATTGAAGGAATCTAAATACAAGGGCTGCTCTGAAAGTAACACCTCCTATTTTACAATGTTCACCCACAATGTCAGAGGTGGATGCTGGTGGTATGGCAGGAGAGGTTGAACTTTCAAACCGATATTCCATTACATGTCATTGCCATGTAACAGATGGCAGCAGAGGGACAGTCTGACAGAACAGCATCTGACTTGGAAGTGCATATAAAGCAAAGGGATAGAGTTGAATGGCAGCCATTGACATTCGTTAATGCTTGATGAACATTTTACAGAGACCAACCAGTGGATGTGAGCATAATGAGGTAGGGTGGTGATGTGCTTCAGCAGTGATAGCAGCAACAGTGGATCATCTCTGCTGTGCAGATGTTTATGATTGTAGCTTGCAGACTCTTGTTCATCATTGATGAAAATGCATAGCTAATGGTAATGATTATGTTCAAAAATAGTGTTTTGTAGCTGAGAATTTATTCTATCACTATAAATAGTGTTATTTTGCTCTTTGTATCTGTTGTAGTTTCCATGGAAATAAGTAGGGGGCATTATTTTCAGAGCAACCTAGGTATTTTAAATATTTCTACCTAAAGCCATTATGGTATGCTGCTGTATCAGCTGCCCTTTCTACCACATTAGAAAGGGCCCTGAAGTGAATTAATCAACCTTCCTTGCTATGCAGCCACTTATTAACATTTTTGTTGTGAACTATTGAATATATGACATACAGCCTCAACATAAGTACCTGCCAAGGGAGAAACAAGACAGGACAACACCATTATTTGTTCATGAAGAGGGAAGACAGTACCTTCTCCCAGAAGGCCCATTACTGTCCATAGGGTAGGGTTGGACTGAGAGTGCAATTGCATCTTAGAAGGACCAAATAGTACCGGCTTCATAAGGGCTTTGCTGGACTGTTTACTCCTATAGTCACAGCTTTGAATTACCAAGCTGTCCATCTGGCACTGCCAATTAGATACAATAACCAAGGCTTGTGAGAGCACTTGAACTGTTTAGGAGCCACATGCTGCTCTGGAACCACTGCTTAGTGCCCTTCCTTCCTTTAGTTGAGCACAGAGTGCTATTAAATTAGTGCACTGCTAAGAACATGATGCTCTGGGTGTATCTTGATGTATCCCATTAGTTCTACCCAGCTTAAGCACGTGTTTAACATGGCCCGGTTTCAACAGCTCCATAGGAAAAAAATATTTCTTTCTTACATGAGTGAATATTACCCATTCTGTGTTTTCAGTCATTGACTTTTGGTGAGACTGATTTCTTTTTGTGGAAGAAAAGGGAAATACAGTCCTATAAAAGGGTAATTAAAAACCTGTGCAGTTGGATATTTTGAGTTTCTGAGGTGTGTTGAATATTACAGAAGGAGGGAAAATGGATTTGGGGAAATAATTGCTGGGAAAAGTGAAAGGCGTGTGATGAAGATGGAATGTGGATAACACATCAAAACTCATGTATAAGTTTGTGAATGTTCAGGATGTCAAAATCATCCGTATGAGTTTGTGAATGTTCAGTACCAACATTAGCAGATATGTTGCAGAGGATGTTACCTGTGTTGGGATACAAAGATGGAGGAATTAGCAAATAAAGTGAGAAAGTATAGGACTCTGGTTCAAAAGCCAGCATGAGCAGGAGCACTCTCCTGCACAGAAGACAGTATATGCAGGAACTTCAGAAGTACTCCCACAACAGGTTTACATCAGAGCTAGGACAGGATGCTTATCTGTTTGCCAGAACAGCTGTACTAATACAATGGAATTTTGCATCAGCAGAATGGTCTTTGGCCATTTTGTGTTCTGTTACTGTAGAAGAGAGGCAGTGGATGAGCAAGATTAGGTTAAGTCTATCAAAACTTTTGCTTTTGACTTTGCACTCCACCACTACGTGTATTTATATATATATATTTACATACATACACATATGAATACAATACATACAGTATAATTATATTTAAATACCAAATATGCTAAAAGGAATTCCTTTAGAAAATGCTTTGAAGAACTTTAAGCATTCATTTTGACTGTATTTTATATCCTTACACCAATAAAGACAAATGCCTTAATTTCATTTTTCATTGCATAGATCTAAGTGCCTTGGGGGAAAAGCTGTTTTCTATATTTAAAACTGTCACAGTTGCTACTGTTTTTTACTAACTTGAGCCCATGCAGTCCTAGAAGCAACTAGTTAGACACCATAAAAATCTGGGTACTTCCTCCACTGGGACTTAGGAGACTTCTAACCCTGTAGTGAAGGTACCAAGTTATTTCATGTAGAACATACCTGTCCTACATGCAAGTCAGCCCAGGGACGTGACAAGGGCTAGAGACTTTCTGTTTGTGGAAGGAACTGCTTATGTGGCACACTGACATTTAAACATGAGCACTTTTCTGTGAAGCTTAGAATAGCATAGCAAATCTCAAAGCGAGAGTAAGGTGTGCAGAGAGGATGATGAAACTACCCCATAACAGATACATCTATCATATAACTCTATAACTGTCCTTGCTGAAAACACCTCTGTAAATGTGGTGCAAATTGCATGTGAAGAATGTTATCCCAAAACAAATTTGTGTCAGTTCAACACCGTCTCCTTCTTCAGTTTGTGAAAGCAAAGGGTATGGGGACACCTCCAGTGCGCACCACTCCAGGAGTTCAAGGCTTTGCTTAAAAATGACAGCTATGGGATAAGAAGGTGTTTCCTTTCATCATTAGCCAGCCTTTTATAAATGGTAATTAGTTTCAGGAAGAGAATTTCAAAACCTGTCGTGGATGAATTTCTGTGAAAAGCTTTCATGTTTACGTTGTCTGGCACTAAACATCGCACAACTACCACCTCCTGAGTAGGCCTCAGTGTTCTCTGTTTATTTCTTTATTCAGATCGTATGATAATACTATGGGGAAAAAGGAAGACTGTTGAGACAAAGGGGAAAATTCTTGCGGCATTAAATGCAAAATACGTATTTTTAAACAATATGTCATAAATATTGTATTCATGTAGCATGTGCAGTCTTTAATACCTCTATCTACATAATACTGTGAAGGAAGCTTGTCTCTCTGACTATGCATGATACGACATGCTTTTCTTTCATTCATCTGAACTGTTTACGTGTTCTGTCTTAAAAAGAGATCATGTGTGTATATATTTATTTGCATACAAAAGAAGCCAGGTATTCCAAGTGTAGATTATTAAGATGACATATATACTAATGAAAGTCCAGTTTCTGTGTAAATTTTCATTTACTGTTCTTAGTACTGAGTTAGCTAACAAAATGAAATTTCTTTCTGTGAGGAAAAAAAGTATCTTCAATCAAAAGGAAAGGTCAGGTGTTGAATTTTCCCATGAACATACCTTTCAGAACAGAACGTCTTCAGAGACTTCAAATACTTCATTTCAATAAGTTGAAATAGCATAGTAGAAAGAAGAATAATTTAATGTCTCTTTACAGATATGTACAATTAATATAGCAAAAATTAATACGCATTAAACACAGTGGAAAATGGAATGCTTCCATCTTCATTAAAATGAGAATATGTGTATTTTTAATACCGCATTTGAATATCAGAATATAATTTACCATTTTGCATAGAAAATTATCTCATTCTTAGGATGCAGGTGAATGTGAATAAAACTAGCTCTCTATTGAAAAAAAATTTAGTGATAAAAATATTTCCACTAGCCTTGCTCCTGAAGTTAGAAAGGTGGAAAAGAAAGGTACACATGGCATAAAAATGCTAATGAATAATGAGCCATATATATAAAGCAATTAAGAAGCTAAGCAATGAAAAGAATCTGGATCTTTAATTGTTAGTATGTAATTTTGTTAGCAGTATCTTGTATTGGTTATGACTGTGCACCTCCTTTGTGAAAGGAGCACAGTTTACAATTGTATTCAGATTTGTAGTCCTTTAAAGTCCTGGTTTATAGTTGGTTTAGTGAGCAGAATGATCAGCTGAAAGAGAGACCTGGGTGTTGGTCTGTTTGTATGACTAAACATGGTGATTTTTCTGGTGTAGTGCACTTGGCTCATCTGCCTACCTTGAGTTGGCTGCTCCAAGTCCCTTATTTCCTCACCATCTATGTATTTTTCATATTCACCTTTACAGTTCAAAGGAGGACTTCACAGTCAATGAAACATTGTATTCACTGGTTTCTTGATTAACTAGGCGATAGTAAGAATCCAAATAGAAATTTGAAATTTATACTACAAAATATTTACATTTTGAAACAAAATCAGAGAATGCGTAGCTTTTCACTTTTCTCTTAGCTCAGTTGTTTGGTTTTTGATAAAGTGTATAGATGGATTTCTCTAAAAACAAGATCAGTGACTACCTTGAGCCAGGAGTAATACAAGCAGAAGCTTTGCAAACAGTTCTGCCAAACTTTCTCAAATTCCTTATATCGTTGTAGCCCACAGCCTTTCCTGAATAGACTGTAAATCATACTAGAATACTACTAATTTTCTCTGTGCCCTAGGACAGGAATCAGCAGTTTTGAATAGATGTTGTTACATCAGTCTGGTATACCATATAGCTCCAGGGTTTTTTTGTACTGAGTATCAGTCAGTCACCAGTGTTCCCACTCAACCGCTGCACCGACAAAGAGAATCTGTGTCAGTGTGATGCTGCTGTGACCTGGGGTGTTAGTGGGATTCATTCTAGAACGTTCGCTTGCAGAAATTGGATACAGGAGTTTATACAAAGCAGAAATTAAGAATCAAATAAGCACAGATTTTAATGATGTCAATACAAGTCCGTCTTTAAACATGCACTGAATACCAGAATTTAGGAAAAAAGAGTTAGTGAAAGGAGTAGGTGCTCTGGTTCTATATGTACGGATGCAGCTGCCCCTTATTTTTCTAACAGCTTTTCCTTCTCATTTCCCATTCTCCATCTTTTCTTCTTTCTGATCCTCTCTGTCCTTACGTCATGCCATACTTTACTTTGAGCTTACACTAATATTTTGAAAATGGAATGAAGCTTAATATTTTTTTCTTTATGCTTTGATGTCACTTGATGCTAATGAGCCACTCCACTACTAACAAGAAAGTGCAAAGAGACCATTACAGTTATGATATGGAATGAGGAAAAACACAGAGAATTAAACTGTTTTTGTCTGAGATCATATAAATCAAAACCATTTTCCTTACACTTCAAGTTCACTAAAAAAGTTTGTACTCATTTTGCACATAATTCTTGTAATGCAGTAAGACAAATGACTCCCCCACTTTCTCAGTCCTGCCAGCAGTAGGAGGCCTTCTTGACTCCCAGTACTAGCAGGAGTTGATGTTAATAAAAGCACTTCTATGTCATTGTGGCAAAAATGAAAGCCACACTGAATGAAAGTGTGAGAGGGGGAATTAAACACTATAGTATCAGGAACACTGATTTCCAAATTCTGTCAATACCACAGCATTTCATTTCAAAAGTTCTTTCCTCATTCTTTATCAGAGAAGGCAAGACCACGATAAAAGTGAAATGAATAACATTAAGCACTTGCTCTTACACAGGAAGTTGATAACGAAAACATAGAGAAAGCACCTAAAAGACACTGTAATAAGCCACTCATTTGTTAAGTTGAGTAAAAGGGCAAATGCACCCTTGACTGTAGTCAAATATTCAAAATGTCTTTAACAGTCTTGCATAACTGATGTATCTTTGCAAAATATAGGATTTCTTAAGGCAAAGAATAATTTTATAATTTATTACAGGTTTATATACTAAGAGAACCTAAGCAAGGAACACTTCAGCAGCATCCTGCCTATGTTTTCTTGGTGAAATTGTCTTGAGAAATGCTTTCTGTGTGGTTGTCCAATAGAAATGCTAGTTTCCTGAAGTGCAGACAACTTGTAAAGCATTTTATTAACTGTTCACTAGTTTTTGCTGCAAAATTTAGTGCCTTTATAAATACTTCTCCTAACTTTATTTCCTGTCTGATAGAGTGTACACAGTTTAATGTCACTGTGAAATTACATTCTTGAGCATACTACGTTTCAAAACAAAGCATGTAAATCTGAATTTTAACAACAGAAGTTGACTATGAGCAGAATTTCAATATCACTGATTCCATGCCGTTTCTGCTTCCTCACTGGATTTCAATTGCTTGATACTTGTGCCTCCGCCCAAACGGAGGCCACTTGGGACACCAGTGTTTTGATAAAAAATGTAGAGCAGAATACAGCTACAAAACACTATTTTTCAACATAGTCACCACCATTAACTATGCATTTTTGCCAGCAGTGAACAGGAGCCTGCATGCCACAATCATAAACATCTGCACAGCAGAAATCACAGAATCACAGAAAAACCAAGGTTGGAAAAGACCTACATGATCATCCAGTCCTATCACCTATACACCTATCACCAATCGCTCTCACTACACCATGTTCCTCAACACAACATCCAAACGTTCCTTGAACACCTCCAGGGTCAGTGACTCCACCACCTCCCTGGGCAGCCCATTCCACTGCCTGACCACTCTTTCAGAGAAGCAGTATTTCCTAACGTCCAGCCTAAATCTCCCCTGGCGCAGCTTGAAGCCATTCCTTCTAGTCCTGTCACCAGTTACACGAGAGAAGAGGCCGACCCCCAGCTCACTACAACCTCCCTTCAGGTAGTTACAGAGAGCAATAAGGTCTCCCCTGATCCTCCTCTTCTCCAAACTGAACAATCCCAGCTCCTTTAGCTGCTGCTCATAAGGCCTGTGCTCCAGATCCTTCACCAGCCTTGTTGTCCTTCTTTGAACCACTGTTGCTGTCACCACTGCAGAAGTGCACCACCCACTGCCTCACTATGCTTACATCCACTGGTTGGTCTCCATAAACATTCAGCAAGTGTCAATGAATGTCAGTGGGTGCCATTTTTTCACTTGCAGGAATTCAATTTCACCCCTTTGCTTCACATGCACTTCCATGTCAGATACCATTCTGTCAGACTGCCCTCTTCTGCCATCTGTCACATGGCAACAACACCTAATGGAATATTGGTGGGAAGGTTCAGCCTCTACTGACGTTCCACCAACATCTACGTCTAACACTGTGGGCCAACATCATTAAACGAGAGGCATTACTTTCAGAGCAGCCATTGTACTTTTCTCACTCTTCCTAAACAAGTAGAGAAGGAAGGTTTCTTTTAGAGCTTGAGCTGGTTATGGTTGTTAGTCTCAGTTATCTTTTATTATTTTTTTTCCTTCTTTTTACAATTTTTATGCTTATCTGACTGTAGTGGTTGACAGCTGTGTCTCGTGTTTTGTGCCCAGTGCTTTACAAACACAGAGATAAGAAAATCCAGGTTTCAAAGAGCTTTTTATTTACGTTGTCAGGAGAGAAAAAAAAGTAAGAAAGGTAAATAGATGGAAAATGAACCAGCCAGAGGCTGAGAGCAGTGTCTTATCAGTTATTGGATTGGTAGTGGAATGCGTTGGGGAAGTAATCACAGAGGAGGATTTTGAGGAGGGTATAGAGTTAGGCACATGTAGTAGAAGTACTGCAGGGAAATTCTTTCAACTGGAAGGAAATGTACAGAAGATGCAGCATTTGTGAATTTCATAGTGGCTGTTTGAATGGGAATCAATTGTGGCAAAGCTTTTAGTTTATTATTTTTCAGGCTGATTTTATTAATATTTGTAACAGAGCAAATGCTACTTAAAAACCCACTCAACATGTTTTGGGAAGTCGATATGGTTGTCTTCTCTGCATTTTACCATATTGTTACTGCTACATCAACTTACAGCATTCCTAGCAGATCTTGGGATTGTTCTGACTGTGAGATTTCTCTTTTTTGAGACTGGCATGATATATTCTCATTTCTCATATGGTGATGGCTGTTTATGTGAAAAGCTAATAATTTTTGTTTTCCTTACTTAAAGAATTTTGTCCTAGGTGATCATCATGGGAGTTTCCATCTGTTCTGGTTTTCCCTATGGTTGTATCACTTTTTTCTAGAAACATCAGAGAATAATTATGAAGTATATTTTCCATAAGACTTCACCCTTCCCCACCCCCACCCCCCCAAAAAAACCACCTTCAAATCTAAGAGCATGAGTGGTGGTGATGTTGATATGAAGTACCATGATTTTATGTGTTTCTGAAATCTTGTATAGCTGAAGTCTCTCAGGGATCAAGAGATCCAAGGAATTGCAGAGACTGTAGCACTAAGCAGTATCAGAAAACTGCAGATGTAAAGAAAATATTATTTGCAGCAAAAGTTTACTTGACTAAGTCCAGTGGGTGTTTTTGTGGCTGGTATCTCTCTCTTCCTGTAGCAGTTGTTTCAGATTGGAACTTTTCCCACAAGACCTATTTCTAGAATTAGATTCAGATTGAGAAGTACTGTGCAGTTGTTACTGTCATAAAAACAATCTGCTATAGCTTGATTATGGGACCAAACTGAAAATGAAGGAAATGAGAAAACGTCAGTGTAATTTCTTACTGAAAATTATCTAACTTGTTATGAAGTCTGATCTTGATATTGTTGGTGTATTAAGCAAAAACTCTGACTTTCATTGGGAAGGATACAACTTTCACTGTAAAATAAAGCATGTTCCCTGCAATGGCATGTCCTTGAGATGTGCCCCCATAGAACATATCCTTTTTTAGAGTTGCGCTAAATGGCTGGTATTTCACCATATTGTGAATTTTCAGATATGGATCAGTATCACTATTGTGACACCCAGGGAATTTTCCTAGTGACTTTTCTTTAAAAGACTTCTAAGGCAGAGTTGTTGCCTGTTCAGCAACACATTGTTCACATGCTGGAAGTGTTGGAGGAAGCACTGAGCTTCTAAACTTGGTAGCAAGTAAAAGTTCTGTGAATAGAGATAGAACTGGTCTACGTATGGGCAAGGAAGGGTCACATCTTGGTTTCACTGAGTGTGCAGTATCTGGATAGCTAATTAGATTAATAACTGATTAAAGAGAACCTGGTGACTCCACCTTGAAGATGAAAATCAATCAGTGTATTGCTGTACCCCTGTGCAACTGGAGAGAAAGGGAAGTCTTCTGAGAAAAAACTGATTCTGAAGCATTGCTCTGGTGCTGAAGTGTCCAGACTATTCTCCTATGATCTGCACAGCCATGAAGTAAAAAGAATTAGAAGGAGTGACTTGCAGACGAAATTTTACTGACCATGCTGTGGTTGTTGGCCACAGCTGGCCACAGTTGAGGTCTTTGGTTCACAACCCAGCTATCCAGATGGGATTTGACCAGCAACTGTCAGGTGACAGAAATAGGCCTTGTATAGTTGACATAGAGATAAAAAGGATAGGATGAGGGAACTTAGTGTGTTGCCATTTGAGCTAAGGGATGGATGTAAAGAAAATTCACTGGTTTCATGTTATCACTTTGATAAACCTGCCCTTATTAAGGACTTGATTAAGTTTTTTGTGCATTAGGAGGTAGGTCTTAAAATAGACACACCTCAGATTCTATTTTAAATAATATATTGTTCGTTTATTATGATTAGGGATGAGGGGAGGCTGGAGGTCTGTTCAGAGTTTATACACTGTGAATTAAAAAGAAACTAGTTTTGTTATCAAGTGTACAAGTCTGTAGGTCTTTTGATCAGAAAAGGACTTACAAAGTTCTGCCACTTAAACTCCTTATACTAAATTAAAATCCAGAAACAAAACCTTTGTTTAGTGCAAGTTATTTTTTTCTGTCCACCAATGATACTCTGAATGACAAAATCAGGAGTTAAACATCTACAGGAAGGATGTGACTTGTTACTGTTTATTACCTTGACAACAGCCTCGAAGTGGGACTTCAGTATTAGTGAATTCATCAGTGAATTTTGAAATCCTCGCTGGGGAAAAATTGGTGGTGGATGGTTGGTTGGACTGTATAATCTTGGAGGCCTTTTCCATGCTTGGTGATTCTGTGATTCTAATAATGAGCACGTATGAGTTTTTATTGCATAACTAAATGTTTACTTCAAAACTGAGTCCTACAATTGGCTGCCATCCACCTGGTCATAGGAGCGCTCCTTCTTGATGTCAGTCACAGTCTAAAGTGTATTCATAGTAGCTCCAACTATTGCAGTTGCCTTCCAGGGCAGGATGAGCAAAGATACTGCTCATAGCTCCAGTTACTATAGCAGGTTTTTAAGGTAGAGTACTTCAATCGCTTTCGGTCATGGAGGTATGCCCTGATGAATTGAGTTACTATCCATCAGTTTATTGAGGACCAGATGTGTGCCTTAATATTTTTGTTTGCAGTGACCCAATAGCATGGTTTGCACTTGTAATTACTACTTTTATTAACCACAAGATTTTAGTTTCAAAGCACTTTAGAGCTTTAGTTATGGGTTATGATACTGTTGGGCTTGGTACTATATAGCTACTCAACTGTGACTCCCACCCAAATAGCTTGTTATCTAGGTTTAAGGCAAGAAATAGCAAGTAGGCAATGGAGAGCATGGAAAGACTGTGAGGCAATACTGATCAGCATAGTTAGCAGTAGTGTCAGTGCTTTCCCAAGTGCATCTGTAGGCAGTGATTTGAAGCAGAATAGTGAGTTATCTGTAGGGACCTTTGCAGAAACCTCTTCCCATATACTGCTGCAAACACACATGTGCTCTTTTGAAAATCTAGTGGTGCTGTTATATATTTTTGTCTGTGTTGGGGATTATTTTTTTGTACTGAATGAGAGCTAACAAAGAAAGGTTTTGAGAGTTAGTACAAGTTGGATGTGCTTGAAGCAGATTTCAAGAACTGGAAGGAAATACAGATAAAATGATGAGCTCTTGTAAGTTTTGGTTGCAGGTATCTAAAAGACCTTTCAAGTGGATGGACATGAACTAGTTCAGTATGTTTTTGACAGAGGAAAAGTTACTGAACTGAGATATGAGAAGATCAAGAGTAGTCATTTCTGTGCAAAACTTACACTTTGAAAGAAGTGGAAAACTAATGAATTCTGTAGGTAAGAACTTGGAGAAAAAGTTAGTTTGAAGTAGTCACAGGCTAGGGAAACAAGCCAAATGGATGTGGCATCCATCATCAGGGTCACAGGTGTTCCACAAAACCTTATGGAAAAATCAGGAGTGCTGCCTTGGAGATGTTATTTTGTGATAGTATCTAAGCATAAGTAGATCTGGAGGAAGCAGTGATCTTTTACTATAGCCAGAAACAGATACAGAAAAGAGGAGGTATGTCCAAAGCAGTTTTATAGCGTAACAAATCCCTATTATCGTATCAAAATCTCATCTCTGACAGATTGCTCCTGCTGAGAAACAACTAACTTTTGTGACTAATCCCACTGAACTCAAGTCAAGAGGGACAAGTAGTCTTCAGAAAAGCTAGTCAGTTTAAAATGTAACTTGTTTGTGTATGTAGGGGATCATACCAGGAGGATACACTATGATGTGCAGCAGTGTGCTGTATCTTGTGTTGTCTCAGTATCACAGCTCCAGGTAGTTCTACATGCAGAGTGAAAATTTTGACTAATTTATCAGTTCTAGTGAAATCTTATCTCCTGTCACTTTTGTTTATGCATTTAAACAGATGTAGTCTCTGATATAGTAGCTCACATCACCTTCATATCTAGGTAGTCCTCTGTAACTCAGTGGTGCTCCCCAAGGATTAAGGTGCTGTTCACTGCAAGTCAGGGCATTGGCAACTCACTCTTTGTTGTCAGGTGACATTTCAAGATTAAATGTGATGTCAGTTGATGTTTCCAGAAGACCGGGAGTAATTGTAAATATGATAGCAATGTTGTTATAAACGATAATACTAATGTAAACAATATGAAGAATGTGTCTGCTCACTGGGTTTTGTTGTTGTGTTTTTTTTTTTTTTTTCTCTTCTCAACATTCATTTCTTAAGAAAATTGGCTAAAAAGCGAAAAGAGACATTGAGCAGTACACGGCAGGAAATGACAGTGATGGTGAATTCAATGGATAAAAGCTACACTGAGCAAGGCACCAACTGTGATGAAGCTTTCTCTTTCATGGACACACACAATCTAAATGGGAGATGTAAGTCTTCTTTTCTTTCTTTCTTTCTTTCATTCTTTTTTTTTTTTCCTTTTTCTTCCACCTTAAAAAAAAAAAAAGTAGTGCAAATGGTTTTTAAAATATTCCTCATTACTCAGTCATGGAAAATCTATGGAACACAGAGTCTCCCACTGTGCAACACATTACAGGGTGTATTTGAATGAGTAAGACAGCCAGACATCAAGAAAAGACTTCTTTAAAAATAATAAGGATAATTGAGCTTCTTTCTGTCCACTCTTTCTTCTGCAGAAGAGCAAATACAATACAGAAACAGCTGCAGTTTTTCCTTTTTCTGATCTCCATTATGTTAAAAATTTTATCTTCCTCATCCTGTCCCAAGTCCTTCAAATGCTTCCCCTGCTCACTTTTTTTTTTTTTGTAGGCAAAACTTATTTTTGAATGTCTTAACGTAATAATGGTGATCCAATTGTCATATTATTTCCAATTCTAGAGGATTCTCTTTCTGTTGCTTGTGCAGAGAAAAAATTTAGCTGAATTATAAGCACTGCAGTTTTATAAGAGATTATGTAAAATCTTGAGTCTTCATGGATCTACCCTCAAATTAAATAAAATTTAGGATATATATTTTTCCTAATCAGAGTTTAGTCAAGGACTTGCCTTTGCCTGAGGGTTACCAATCACCAAAGACCAGGATTGCAGTAGTTTTTCATATAACTGTTAAAAGGAATGGGAAAAAAAAGTTCACAAAACATTATAATTTTTTGTAGCTCTTAAGGAATCTCAGTTTTTCTTGTATACCAGTGTTTTTGAACATCATCAGAATTTAACAAAGATTCAATTTTGTTTCAAGTACTAGCAGACTGTAAGGCCCAACTCCCACTCTTGAATAACATGCTTAAGAATATTGATGAGCTCAATTGTTGCAAACAGTCTGTGAAGTTTATTCAGTGAGATTTCTTTCAGCAGCTTTAAGTTCAGAATTTGCAGTGTTCATTTGCATTTGTGTTGATTTTCAAATTACTTTGAAATAGATCTTTCAAAATCTGATTTGCCTTTTTGGTGAGACTATCCCATGTTAGTTAATGAGACTGCTTATTTAGTGAAGAGATCAAGAAGTTTGGCTTTCTCTTCTATCTTCATGGTGTAGTCTTCCATTGTGTTGTTGAATGGTCACAACAACCAAAGAACCAGCAGTTAGATCCTGTGAGTACATCCTCTTTTCATGCAAACCACCTTAAAACAATTTGAAATTGTCTGCGTGACAAATATTTTACACCGAGAACTAGAACCTTTAATTCAAGCTTTCAGTAATAAATGTGGTCACTAGAAGAATCAGTTTGACAGTCTTTAGGAAAAATCTTTTTGTAAGACCTTGTTCTCAAGAGATTTAAAACATTCCTACCTCCTATAAAAGTTTATTGTCCTGGCAACATTCTGTATCTCACCAGTTTTATTAGCTGCCACAGCCTCGACCTCAGCTAGTCTCTACATCCATTTCCAAAAGAATTGCCTCTGTGTCCTTTGCTTCTAGTGACAAAATCAAAGGAAAGTAGTCTCAGATATATTCAGTTAGAGGATAAATGATACCTGCCAGCGTACGTTAGCCAGTTTCCAAATAGCTCCATTTTAACAAGGGCTGTTAACTGTATACCAACAGCAAAAAAAAAAAAGACAAATCAAAGCTATCAGTCATCGCAGTCCTTCTCATCCAGCAGATCTTGTCTTCCCCAACTCTGCTTTTGTTTCCTAAATTCCTGTTAGTTTGCTTATATGTATCCAGAATAAGTTTATATTTATTTACTCATCTGAGCTAATTTCAGCTGTACTGATAAGCAAAACTATCTCAACTAATGTCTAGTTTGAAAAAGCTTTGTTTAGAAACCTTTAATGAGTCTTTGGGTGAACATCCTCTGTAAAGTTATGATTAATGTTCTCCTGTTGGATGTATCTGTGGTTACAACAGTAATTCATATGATCTCTGGATACCAGGGAACTAACTGAAGTTAGTTTTTTCTTTGTGTTTTCCCTTTTACAAACAGCTAAATTATTGAACACCAATGCCAGCACTGGTGTATGTACAACAGTCTGAAAACCATTCTTAAAGAGTAATATTTAGAGCATAAATATGATCTGTGTATTATCCCTGTCTGAACAAATTGAAAAAGACAGAAAAATGAACTGTAGCAGAATGTTTACCTACAGTATTTACTGTATTATTAAGGAAACTTACTGATGATCAAAGCTTCTGTCAAAAGCACCTGTTGTCACTGGGACGCCTTTATTGAAGCACCAGTATTCAGCCTAGTCTTGTGATTTGAAAGGTATATTTGTCATCACTGATCAAAATGCTTTATCTGATGATATTTCTTTCAAGGGAATTGATCAAATTCTGAAAGTCATTCATTTTGTTCACTAGACGTACCTGCTTTTCCCTAGATCCTGATTACAGTGTGACAAGCACAGCAGAAAACCAAATCAGCCCCACGTGCCGTGTCACTCAGCTTAGATAGTTGCATAGCACTCTGCCGTCTCTAACTAGCCTTGTTTCTTTTTGCAGCTGTATCTTCACCATCTTCATTTACAATGAAAACTAATACACTGAGCACGACAGTGCCTAACTCTTATTACCCAGGTAACCAATTTTTTTTTTTCTTTGCTTCAACCCTGTATAAACTTTTTCATTACAGAAGTGTATGTAATTATGTTATTATACTCCTTGCCATGGAAGTTTAATACATGTTCCATGTAACCAGTTGCTTACAGTAGCTTTCTGAAAGAAAACTCAGGAACGTTTATCAATCATTTTCTGTTCTCTCTCTTTTTACCTTTTCTGCATTGACCTGCTTATGATGTATGACAGATCCATTTGTGCCAACTGCAATTTTAGGTGAGAACATTTCCCTTTATCAAAGTTATTGCTGAAGTAATTTAGAAAGTCACAGACAATAGTATGCAAAAAGCTGTAGTTTTAAGCTTGAGGGAGGGGTGGTAGGCTTGTCTACACTGTGAGTGCTAAAGACGGTTATCAGGCTTGATTTCTACTGTCACAGTGCAAGTCAGGGGAGAAAAAAGAGAATTTTAATGAGTGGATTTGTGAGGAAATGTTTATGCATGTATTTGGAGTGATACAAAAGAATTTGATTATCACAGCAATTGAAATAGTTTCCCTCATTTTTTTCCTTTTTTTTTTTTCTTTCTCAGAACAGAAGATGTCACTTTTTAAAAACACCTTTCTTCCTAATTAGACTATTCACAATGTAGAAAATCAGGCAAAATAGGGTTTGGGCCATCCACCAGCTATCATTTCTTATCATAATGCCACGGTTTCTGACATGATTGTCAAAGTGAAGTTTCAGAGGAGAGCTGGTATTTTGAACAGCAAAATGATAACATGACACTTCAGTAATACAGTTTATTGTGCATCAGGTGTCACAGGAATAAAATAAAATGGTAGATCTATAGTTTAAAAACATACAGTTAAAGTATACAGCATTTCCACAGGGAATTTGGGAAATCCTGTTGTTGTCCGATATCAAAAAGAGAGCAGTTTCACACAGAAAAAAATTATGAAGTGCCATTGCATTGTCAGTGCTGAAGAAACTGAAAGACAACACATTGTCTTGTATTTATTTACACTTTCTTCCTATAGTAAATTTAAAGTAAACAGGGAGATATTTTAAAGTGATAAAATACGACAGGGCTCCGTAGCAAGAGTTCAAATTCCACTGCCAAACCTCTCTACTCCTTTTACTACTACTGATATTTTCACCACAAATATTTTTTCTTCTTCTTTTTCTTCAAATCACCATAAAAAAATAAAAAATAAAGACCTCTTAACTGATTCCTTTCTTTAAAATTCAAGTAAAACAATCTTAAGTAGAATGAAGCACAGAGGAACTTTAAGTATAGTATATATATTGATCTTTGAAAGCTTGTTCTTGTAAAACAAGATTTAGCAGAGTGCATTTCAGTGTGTTAACTTTGAGAAGGAACCAGTGTGTTTTTATACATTATGTAAATTTGGGAGAAGGTAATGGTAGTGACTGTGACAATGTAATAATCTGCATGCAAATGAAATTTGCAGTGCCTTTTAACTGCCTGAAATGTTTAGATTTTTTTGTGTGTGCTTTAACATTCCCTCAACACTTCATCCAGTAGATGTTCTGACCTTGTGGGTGGGCAAGGAGAAAAGTGTTATCAGGAGAAAAACTTTGAGATTTGTTGTCTGAATTATTCCATCTTAGTTAAGTTTTCACTGGTTTCAGTTGGTTTTCTTTTTGTTTGCAATCCTTTGCAAAAAATAACAGTAAAAATATTTGTTAGCTCTTTTTTTCCCATAAGAAATAATCTTTAAGTAAGCAGTTCAGATATCAGACAAACACACACTGGAAGAAAAATAAATAAAAAAATCTTATATAGGCCTGTAAAGTCTTGAATTAGTTCGGTACATATTTTATGGTCCAATACAGCAACAATTGTTGCGATTTCTCACCTCAAAAAACCTTCCAGTTATTTCCATGCAGATAATGAATATTTTTGTGACCTTACATGTTAGAATTATTATGAATGGTATCATATTCAAACAGGGTTTATTTCTCAAAAGGTGTTTATAATTGTTTCTGTAGGAATAATGTTTTACCTGAGTTAAATCAAATTAGCTGTGTTCAAATCAGTTGAAGATTACAGCTATTAACAAAAGTGCTGTGTTTCTGTTGCAACTACCACCTGCTCTTGCCACCTTTCAATATTTAAAGAAGCTATTTTATGCTGTAGGGTCAAGTGTGTAGCTAAAAGTGTGACCTCCTTGGCAGGTACAGGTATTGCAAATGGCTGAGCTCAGTTTTCTGTCAGAAACTCCTGCAATGGCTGCAATACACTTACCATTTCCAAATTTCTGTGTAGCACAGTTTTGGCCCGATTCATGCATATTAGGAACTCCACCAAATAGAAAGAAAAAATTAATTAAAGCTGATGATGTACTCTTTAAATGGGCAACAGCCTTACTTCTCAGTTTCAGATATGAGGAAATTTTCATATATTTCAGGGAAAACTTTCATGCTTATTCTAATAACTGAAAAGAAAACTTGAGAGCTCAATTAAAGCTTTACATGACAGCCATTAAATTTACATGAGTGTAAGTCATGCTTGTCATGTTTCGGTTGTATGTATTACTGAAATTGGAGAAATAAAAGAGTGCTGCCCTAGAGAAGATAGCGCGCTGGGTTTGCAGATGCCTCCCATGCCATAAGGTCATATAAGTGGCAAGTTAACATATTCTTTAAGTGTTGTACAACTCCATGGGATTCAGTAAGTGGGAAGTAGAGTAACTGAAATTGTAGGAGATCTTAAACAAAAGGGACACACTTCTGTGAACATTTCATCTGGGAGAGCTCACCCTTCCAGACAGTAGAAATGCTGAAAATCTCGTGCTAGACTGCTCAAAGGCAAACCAAAAAACTGTAATATTTGTGGTTTCATAATATGTCATATAAACCAAGGAATGTAAGTGCTTTGTTTAAAGCAACTTAATAGATTACTCCTGAAGAAAGAAAAATGAGATTAATGTAACTATAAGAAATAAAGAGATGGAAAGAGGAAAATTAAAACAAAGGAGGTAGTAAAAAATAAACTAAAAAGGATGAAACTGCAGCTTTGATAGCACAAGAATCTGATGTCTGTTAACTTTGCATTCATCCCAGTTATTAGCAGTTTGGGTTACAGGGGCTTCCCTAATTTGGAGAGGAAAAAATAATAATTAAAAAAAAGCTAATTCTCTAACCTGCTTCTAAAATGGAAATAAGCCACCCAAAAACCATAATCCTACACTTTTTTTTTGTCTTCTTTGTCTTAGCCACTTTGTAGTTTTCAGGTGCCATTTCAACAGCAACATATTGTACCTACACTTGTATACCACGTTTCATGCCATGCATCCCAAGGTGCTTTGCGGTACAGTTTTATCACACATTAGACAGAAGTTGCCAAATTCTCTCACTAAATGATGAGTCTGTTTTCTTCTAGATTGATTCAGGTTACTAAACCAGCATGAAAAGTAGTGCACATATTCATGCCCATAAATTGTTCTCTGCTTGGTTTAGATTTAAATGCACCTTTCATATTGACTGTATGAGGACCAGATTTCATACATCTTGTTATCACTGTGAACTGACAAATCCTGAAATCATTCCTGAAATATGATTCTTTGGCATTAAAATATATTTCCAGTGATATAAGTATGACCAGAATCTCACCTTTAATGAGATGTGGAAGTATTTTTAGAATGTAAAAGAGAATCTGGGACCTTTTCATTCAGAAAAAAATGAGTAGTTTTTGGCTATGGTGTATTTAACTTCTGAATGTGGCTGTATATTTTTAGTGCTTCCCTATCATTCATTGTATTTTACAAAAGATTTTTTTTTTTTGTATATTTATAAATAAATTCTGTTTGTAAAACTCTTGCTGTAGTTACTGTGCAGCCAACAAGGAGTACTTTGGCCAAGTCAAAGCCGTACATCTATAATTGCAGTTAAAAATCAAGAACTCCTTGAGTTACATAAAATTATTATTTGGGTAGCAGTAAAATGTATTTTTAATGATATTTTGACCTCAGAATTTGGGTTGTTTTTTTTTCTTCTCAAGTCTTAACTAGTCTTAAGAACTCCCATCTAAATAGGAAGAAAATGACTTTGCTTCCTTAGTAGAGAGCACTTCCATATCTGTCTTTTATTGCAAAGTATACATTTTGATCTCAGTTACATCCTTGTGAACTGACTCACAGTAAGATAGCTTTGTGTTAGTGCAGTTGATTTATACAGTGGAACTGAGATCAGAATCTGACTCATTTAGGAAATCACACTGTAAAGACTAAATTACAAACATAAAATTACCTGTCATTATTAATGTAGTATTGTTGCTTATGCCCTGTTTCCTTTTTCTCCTCCTCTTTTTTTCTCCTGATTTGTATCTTCTTAAAAGTGCCAATCAATGGTAAGTTGCCCATTTGCCCCACGGAAGAGATGTGGAGGGTTGGGAGAGTATGTGTTTCATCCAAATTTTAACCAGCCCACTGGGTTCTCCTGTTTGTTGGCTTGCATGTCAGTTGACACATAACATTTCACGCCTAATGTGATGGCTCATGATATACCGTGGTCCTAAAGCATGTTCAGCAGCCAGTCAAGACATTTTTCCTGATCAGATGATCCTCTGCATTTGTCCTCTTATAGTTTGTCTCCAAATGTTGTATCAGATCTACATTTCCATTGCAGTCCTAGCTTAATGAATCCATAAGCCATTTTGTGCATCCTTTTATTTTGCTCACTCCAAACATTTGCTCTAAATTTGCAGTATAAAATATTGCAGTTAACTAATCTAAGAAGTGTACAAGTCCTGTTTTATTCTATAGGACTTGCTGAAGTTTCAGAATGAAACTTCTGTGCAACTTAGAACCAAATGCCTAATTTAAAACTCATTGATAATCAGCCAGTGTTATTTAAAGCAATATTATAGTTCGGACTGCTCTGCAATGCTTCCATTGTAGAACCATGGAATTTGCCTCATTCCAATCAGTCTTGCAATTTCCCTGTGTAAACTGCTCCATGGATTTACTGTTCTTCTGGCACATAGCCTTCACAGACAGAAGCAATGTTGATGATGTCAGATTTCTGCCATTCCTCTAGAAATCTGTGTGATTTGTATTTTTGTTTATAAGTAAAAATGAGCCAGTACATAATGAGATACTCTTTTCCTAGATGAAACCCACACGATGGTCAGTGACACAAGCAGCCTGGTTCAATCCCATACGTACAAGAAACGAGATCCAGCAGATGTGCCCTATCAGACCGGACAGCTTCATCCAGCCATCCGTGTAGCTGACTTACTGCAGCACATCACCCAAATGAAGTGTGCAGAAGGCTATGGATTTAAAGAGGAGTATGAAGTAAGTGTCTGATCTAATGATTTGATTATTATGTCTTCTGCCCTGTTGGCTTTATCTGTCTGCTACCTGTACCACAGAATGGGAGAAATAATTACTCAACCCAGTAAGCCAAGTGCTGTGTCACAGGAGGTACTGAATGGAAAGGATCACCTCCACAGTAAGCAAAGTTTCTGGTGGTAACAAGGCAGGATGAAAAGTGAGAAGCAAAACCTTTCTTGGAAATCTCTGCCTAATTCTACTTGCAGAAATATGTATATTGAAAAAGCAGCTTCTCTAGCATTCTCCTGGAACTTACAGTATTTTTCTTTTACTACTGTCTAATCAGACTTGTCCTGTAACATGATATTACTTGTGAAATCAAGCTCTACAAGCAATATTTTTCACATTGATTGTGAGAGACATTAATCATTGCAAGGGTGTGCTCACATGTTCAGAGAGGTCCATAAGGCTATAAAATGTATTCTCTGCTGTTTCAAATTTTTCTTGCTTTCCGGAGGCTACCCCTAATACTCATTGTTTTTCATATGAACTTGCAGTCTCTATTTTTGCTGTTTGGCTTTTTTTTCATTCAGCTTCTGTTTCTTCCTTTCATGCTACAGTGACCTGTTCTTTGCTGTTATCCTCTTAGTGTTAAAAGTCATGACCGCTATGCCCTGGCAAAGAATAGAGGAATGCAAAATCATGACTGCAGATCTTATCTTACTTGTGAGATATGTCTGTCCATCTACCTAGAGGGAAAAAAAAAAAAAAAGCAAAACACAGGCAGACTTTGCTCTCATGCCCAAAACTATGGGTAATATTATATCTTCCTTTGAAAATCTGTTTATGCTGTAGAGCCTCAAGGAACATATTGCTCCTCATCCAAATCATATAGCTGAGTCAACGGCAACATCTCAGTCTGGGTTGGCTGTCTAACATGAGACCCTTTGAAATCTGATAGTTCCAATATTTTAATATCTAGAACATACTGATGTTTTTTTTCCTCTTTTTCCTCTTTTCTTTGTTTTTTAGCTCAGAGTTTAAGGAGTTTATTAATGTAGATGGGTCTCGCATGGTATTATAGGATGGTTACAGCAAGTGGAGTTTCCCAGAACAGATTTTAATCCAAAAAACAAGTAGCGTAAAAATATTACTTCACAAAGGAAAAATACATAAGATTGACCCACAGGACTGGACTACAGATTGTCAAAATTGTCATAGGGGTGTGTGAGAATTTGTGAAATAATTTTCCACTGCTGAGGTAGGAAGATACACTGCATAAAAATTTGTGGAGTCTGATATGTGGCATATTTGAAGCTATCAACTCTAAACACTCTAATTTTTAATTCTTTATATGGACATGGACTGTGATCTAAGATGATGTGCACAGACTAAAAAATAGTTGTTCCCTGTTCTATGATCTAGGAAACAAAAATGATCAGCAGCAGCCCAACCTCCTGATTCCAGGGGCAAGTTATTCTTGACAGAGACTGAATCTACTTCAGTGCATAGTAGTGTCCATCTAATGCAGGGCCCTATCCAAATTGCACTGCACCTCCAACCGGGTATACAGTCCTAAATTTCCTTTCCTTGGAAACTGAGATGTGAGAAATCAGAGGAACAGTTGTTCTGGTGTGTTGTTATTCCAGTGTAGCCATTAAGAAGGAGAGTAATCCAAATGCTTCTCAAAATAGAAGCCAGCAAAAAAAGGTTCCTTCTCATTCTTTATTTTGATAAAAAAAGAAGCGATGACAACCAGCAAAAAACCATTTAAATTGCTTCCACCCTGTAGGGCAAGCAACAGTTTATCTTTTGGTCATGCATGGGTGTGTTCTGCTCTAGGGGCTCAATGTATCGTGCTTAAGTTTTGAAGGTAGGATCTCATGTATTTGCTGTTGCAGGTCCTTCACTACAAAGACATTACTTGTTTATATAATACCTTGCTTAGTTTTTACTAGCCTGCTTTTTGCAAGAAATAGTGTTTTTGGGGCGTTTGTTGTGCTTTGTCGTGACAGCTGTATGATATAAAAATTGCTTAAATATGTAACTGTTTAAACTGGTGTTTGTAGCGTTATACTTTCAAAGCCCATGCTTCAGGCCCTTTCCAAAGTCAGCGACGACAATTTTTTTTTCCCCTCAAATGTAGAAAACAATTAATTCCCAGAAGGAGCTAATCACTTGTCAACTTTCATTTGTGCAGCTGACTTAAGCAAGTTTGTTCCTTTGAGCTTTTTATGACACTGTTATTTTAAAATGATAGAATTTTATTCTTGTCTGTGGAAAAGATTTGCTCATCAGCCAGAACCCTTTGTACCAGCATTAAGCCTAGAGGAAAGCTACAATTAATTTATATTAAAAAAAGAAGACTGTAAAATGGAATTTATAATGCAACCAACGACATGGCTTTTTAACTACAGCAGATCAAACGATACTACAGAGAAACAGTTTCCAGGAAAATCACTTAATTTTAAGCTTACCAAGCTGAGGAATGGCATCCCATTACAGACAATAGGTGTAGTCATGACTAATGACAGTAGATGCAATACATTTGGTTGCAGTGTATAAGTAAAGGGAGACTTAAGATATTGCTGAATCGTATCGGTAATTTTCTATAACCAGAGTGAACTATAACAAACTATATATTTCAGGGTTTTTTTCCACTGACCTACGGCAGTATTGCTTTTTTTTTTGTCCATGTGCATTGAAAAAAAATGCTCAATCTGTCGTAGCACTGCTAAGATTGAGAATCAGTTTGTTTATGCTGTTGTCAAACTGATACTGTCCTCTTTACGAGGTTGACCTAGGCAATGGAGGAACTTTTTTCCTTGTTAGTTATCAGAAGGATAACCGTCCAAATGAAAAGAAAGAAATGGTTTGGCAGGGGATTTGTTTTGAATGAAGTCTCATACATGATTTTTGCTCTAACAAGACAGTAGGATTATATATTCTCAGCAGGGAAAGAGTTTGGTTCAGGAGGAATTCACACAGGATTCTCTCTGAAAATAAATCTGTTGAAGTGAACAGAAAGTGAAGTAGCACATTACCCATTAGCGGCACTTCAGAGGAGTAAAAGGATACGGTGCACTCGCTGTCATGCATAGTTATAAGTGCTTTAAAATAAAATTTCATAATTAGGAACACAGTATACAATAATTGGGACAGTAGTTCACAATCCAAGTAATTTTAAGTCCTGTTGGCTTCACATGAGAGTTTTTGGAGTAACATAACTGACGCAAAGGATAAAGGTTGAAAAATCATCTTTTGCAATGGCAGGCTGGTGCTTGATTGCTCCCTGCTCCACTCTGCGGTGCAGTGGCCCACTCGAGAAGCTGAGTACCCTCAGGTCCCATGTATAGGGCCTTGAGAGGGCAGGCACTTGGCAGGATTGTGCCCTTCTGTGTGGAGAAGAGATACTTCGGTTCTCAATGCTGGCAAGGTTTTGCTGGAATATTAGTAGGGAAGCATCCTGGCTCTGCTCCTGATGTGGCATGTGTGAGGATTCCTGTTCCCTAGGGTAGAATCTGGCCCCAAGTTTTGCAGCCGTGTGGCTTTGGATCTAGTGTCTAGCTGTGTCTGCAGAGCAGCAGCAAAGACAGGCATGTCCTCAGCAGTGCGTCAGTAGCAAGTTCATGCCCATTTAGCCATGTGTTTCTCAGGTGTGGAAATAGCATGGGCACATTACTGCAAGCTGAGGACTCAAACACAGCCCTTCATTTACGGCTTGGTGGAATGTTAATGATTGGAAAGGATTGCACAGAAATCCTTAAACTCTGGGAAATTTCCACACAGCTAGTCTTCAGTAGAGCTTTAAAATCCTTTCTATCCCCTGCCAGACCCTTAAGAAAGGAAAGGTTTTGGCTTGATTCCAGCAGTGTTAGATTGACAGAATAACATTGGCCTGATTACAAAACACCCTCACCTCCCCCGCTAACTGTGCATTATTTTAGCTGCTCCCTGCTTCCAAAGCATGAGAGCTTGCACTAATGATGGAGAAGGAACATTGCTTATCTCCTTTCTGCATTACAGAAGCTATTCAAATAGGATAGAAGGATTAAAGTGGTCTCTATATTTCACCACCTTTTTTCCTTATACTTGCCGCCTTTTCAGACTTCCTAGTTTCACAGGGCCTTACGCTATGTCTTTTCACAAAGATCAATATCTGTTAAAAGGCCTTAAACGCACTGCTGCAAAGGAGTGAGTTCATGTCCTTCCTAGGAAGGAGATGGAGTAGGCTTCTCTAGGCCAGCACAGCTTAGCACAGCTAGGATGGAAATGGAAAAATATATTAAGGTTATTGTTTTAATTAAGATTTATTTTAGACTCTATTTTTGGTTCTTTCAATCAACAAAACATTTTACCTGTTCAGTGTGAATTGTTTCTTTGCCAAATAAGCCTCTGTTGATATAAGACAGTCTCAAATAGATTTCAGAGTGTCTACATAAGAGCTTGGACTGGTTTAGTCAAATTGATTTAAAAACACACCTTTAATTAAACTGGTGCAACATGGCGTAGATAAAGCCTTGCAAAATCAATTCCATGTTATGTTCCATGACAGGGACTTCTGAGCTTCCATTATCTCAGAAACAGAGGTTCCTTTGAAAAGCCAGGGTTTGCAGAGGGTATCCTTTTCAGATCAGCCTCATTTACTGTCACTAACAGCACTGTCAGAAACAGGCTTTTAAAAAGGTTTCTCTGTATAGCGTTAACTTTAAAGCCTTTCCCTCTGCTGTGTCTCTCTCCTTCCTTCTTCTCCCTTCCTGAAATGCATTCCCTTTCTCAGGGCTTTGTGGCAGTTCAGCTGTTTCACTCAGGAAGCAGTTTTAAACTAGTGTCATTAAAGCCATACTGCTCCTAATATGAAGGAGTTACATGCTGTCAAGACACACTGTACCGATTATGCTGCTTTTATGCTGCGTGGTCTCCATCCACTCTGAGGGGTTGCACCAATGTATCTATATTAATCTCTAAATCACTGCACTTAGACAGATACTGATGTGAATACAGGCACAGAGGGCCTTTCAAGGTCAGGGACATGAAATGTGTTATCTAATGTATGTTAACCAATTCATTTTATTTTAGCACTTCTTAACACCTATTATAGATTGGTAGCAGTATTTTGAAATAGGTTCCCTGGTCATGGTCGCTGTTTAGTTATACCTTGGGGGATTGTGGTCAAAGGTGATGATGAAAAATGAATAATTTGAAGAGGATTTGGAGGTGAGTGGTGAGAATAATGGAGGGTAGAAACAAAACATATGCATTGAAATGGAACTTCAAAGGTACATAAGTAGATGTGCTGTCTGTCAATGAAAAAAGAGTTTTTTGCATTGTGTACTGCTGGCCTGTAAAATACCTGCAGTAAAAAAGAGAACAGCTTAAGGAAACAAAACAGGAAAAACAAACTCTCTTAAAACAGCATAAATACAAATCCTGGGCATTAGGAGCAGAAAATATTGCAGGCAAGCTTGGAATTTTTTGTGGAGGAAGTTTACCCCATAGTTACTCACTTAAGGCTTTGCTTTCTCCAAACCACTGTTACACAAATGTCTGACCTAGGACAGAAATCTGGTAGAGTTTCCTTTTGCTTCTGAAATGCAAATGCATGGCAGTCCAGAATCCTGTCACCTCAACCAGCTCTTCCATCACAGGTTTTCTTTTTTTTTTTGGTTCCAGCTGTAAGACAAATGCACTGCCACATAAAACTTCTAAGTCCTGTGCTCTGAGGCCCTGAAACGGAAACTTCATGAATAGCGGGAGAAATAAGAGTTTTGTTGATGTTAGGTTGATATAACTGCGGATAGGACCCAGCTGGTGCTGCTTTTTCTACATTTGTTCTTTATGCCTGCAACTGGCATGTCTCACCTCCAATCTGTACATTTTTATCATGCTTTTTGCCTGATTTTATTTGATATTCTGCAGTACCTGCTGAGGCAGTCAATACCACAATCAGTGCAGGTTATTTTCTATCCTGCAAGACACAAATTAGAAAGAAAGCAAAAAGACTCTGGAACATCAGGAGGGAATGGGCATTAGTACATGGTTTAAATACATGAAGGGCAACATATGTGTCCTCCAGAACTGGGAGAAAGATAACTGTTTTTCTTTCTTTTTTTTCTCTTTCTGTTTCTGTAGTAATGAGAAAACTCATTGGAGATTGGAAACATAAGAGAAATCAAAACATAAGTAAGGTAGTGGGAATTTGTCCTGTGGAAACAGTGTGGAAAATTATTGGAAATACTCCTCTGTAATGATCCTTGCTATTATTTTTTGTGAAATGTCATAGATAATTAGGTAGAGCTGGAAAAAGTCACCTTAATATCCGTTTGTATCTTTAGTCTTTAATACTGGAAAGTTGAAGTGGTTTGATTATTGGCATCATAAGCGTTATCTTTTGTGCACAGTGGATAACCACTGCTTAAGGCGATTAAAAGTTTTATATGTGAATTAGGTATTCCTTTTCCTTTGTCAAAGGACTGTGTTGAGAATACGCCAGTTTCATCAGATTACCATGGGGTCTGCAACAGCCTTCCACAGGTAATTTGTCCCTGTGTGGGTTTATCCCAGACTCGTGGATGCTGGAAGCCTCAGCATCAGAGATCTTGTCTCAGGAGGTTAAAAGAAATGGTAGAACCAAGCAGCTGACGTGTCCTCAAACGATATTTTGGTTTGGAAGTACTAATGTACTCCAGATCAATATCAAGCTGCTGAAATGAAGTAATTCCAACCCAGAAACTACATTTGCTATTAAATGCAATATTTAATGACACAGCCTTTCAGTGCATGCAGTATCCCTTTAATTCTTTAGTAAGAGTAGCTTCAGTTGTTGATCACTCAGAGGGTAGTGATACACTGGAACAGGTTGCCCAAGGAGGTTGTGGATGCCCCATCCCTGAAGGCATTCAAGGCCAGGCTGGATGTGGCTCTGGGCAGCCTGGTCTGCTGGTTGGCAACCCTGAACGTAGCAGGGGGGTTAAAACTAGATGATCATTGTGGTCCTTTTCAATCCAGGCCATTCTATGATTCTATGATCAAAAGGAATCAGCTGATAACAATTTTAACTAGATGGTAGTAGTTGATAGAAGTTTGGTTTTCTCAGTTCAGAAACACTTTCATTTTACTACATGTATGTGTTTGCCGGTCTTATACAATTCTGAATCTATTCTTGGTAACTAAGAATTTTTGTTCTTAATGGGTTTTGAATGTATGAAAGGTGCTGTCACAGTGCTTAATCTCAGTCACACAGCAAATCCTTCTTGTCTTGTGCTGCAGTGATTGCCCAGTGATTGAGGTGCCCCAGGAGTTTCTAAATCTCATTGTTTCCTTCTCCTGCTCTTCCTAAATGCCTTCTCCAATTCTTCCTAAATGCCTTCTCCTCCAATTTAAATAGGTGTGCATGTATATGCAGAAGCAGCTTTCTAGTTTGCTTTCATTAAAGCAGTTTTAATTAAAATTTATTCTTACCACAGATTATAGATTTAGGCAGGTCGTGGCTTCATTACAAAGGCTTTGGGTTTTTATCTGTTTGAATAATAAGATTGTGGAGGTATATATGGTATAGCCCCTCCATACCCCTAGTGCAGTGCAGTGTAGGCAGCTGTTTGCTCATGCTGTGGTATGGCTGGTACTGATCAGTCTAGTTAGCTGGGTGTCAGGCTCCTGTTTTTCTCTCCTTGATACCTCAGACATTCTGAACTGTATTATATGAACTCAGCATAACAAGAATAAGGATGCCTAATTCAGCCCAGTCTTTCAAGTTTTGGCTGCATCCCAAGGAATGCCTGGTAGCTTTTAAGTGCATTTGTCATAACAATTGCATCCCTTTAAACGCTGTCTGTTAGAACAGGTGACTGGTAACTGTATGCAACTTAGTTTTACGGAGATTTAGAAAAGTTGTTTTGGATTGGTTTGCTTTTTTTTCTCCATCTTCAGTCCAACTGCCACAGCAATCTTCGAAATTCATTTTAATTTTGCATCACTTTTATTTGACTCCCTCCTTAGGATCCTTTATTCCCTCAAGGCATTGCAAAATCTTGCTCAGTTCCTTCTGGAAGGATTTGTAAGCATGTGCAGTGCCAAATTGGAGCAGTAAAAGAAATAGCTTTCAGGTCTCGCTGATTGTTGTCAACTTGGCAGCGAGCAGAACTTTTGAAATCCAGTATCCACATCTGATAACTCCAAGTAATTAACACAGAGGTTAAACATTCTTTTCAATGGAAACCATCAGCCTTTTTCCTCATACTGCTACCTCATATGTTTTGCATGTACGCACATGCCTATTCTTTTAGTAACCCACATATCGTTCTGCTATTTTAGCACGTGGAATCTGTTGCACTGTTATTCTCCAGCCTGCCCAGTCTTCTTCCCCTTTAGCAGACACAGGTTGAGAAACAGTCGAGCTGCGTTAAGCAGATTTCTCTGAATCTGTTTTACTCTGTCTGTTAGGCGAGTCATTTTTGCTGCATAATATTGCTACCGTGCTTTTGATAGTATCGTGTCTATGCTGTGTACCTTCCGAAATCAGGATTTAGTTTTAGATTTAGTCAATCTATGTGTCATTATGGGTTATTGAACACCACAGTAGGAAATTAAATGAGGCCACTGAGCTTCATTTCACTCATAAGATGAGTTTCCAGAGGGAAATCTGCCAGAGCAGCCATAACACTCACAGTTCTGAGGTGATAGGTTAAACTTTCTAAATGCTTGTGACAAGTACAATTCGAAAGAAATTGAAGTTTTTGAAGCTATATACTGCATATTTGCTCCAGACTGATTTATTAATTATTCAAATAAGGCATTGAATATTTGATCAGAATCTGTAATCTCTTCTTCAGTTAACATATTATTTACTTTTGAAAATTGCTGACGTACCATACTTTTCCCACTGGACAGGCAAAAATGAATTGGTCCAATTTATGTGTTCAGAATAATATATTGTACTTTAATGTTAAGGATATTATTCATTATCTCCTACTCATATAAGCTTCCTTGCCTCCTTCATATTTTATTAGTGCCCTTTAAAAAGACATAAAAAAATCAGTCATGTAGTTATTTCATTTTAAATTATGCAAATGATGTTAAATGCAATTATAATCTATTCTTTTATTAATTATAAATACACCCTGTGTGTTTTCTATGGACTTTATTTTATTCACTGCAAATAATTATGCATTTTAGTCTATTGCTGGTTTCATGACTAGATCATTATTACTGGATGTTTGTAAAGCATGAGGAATACTTTTCAAATCAAGTTAGCATAATTTAGCTATTAGGAGTTTTAATTCAGCATTGGTTTATCCACAACATTCTTAAAATATGCATAATTTTCTATAATGTATTTGTTTTAAATAAGTTAAAATAGCCATCATGAATCTTTTAGGAAATGAAAAACTGTATTTTTGTGTACCCCATGGCTTCATGTATTGTCTAAAGAAGTTTACTGTCTGCAACACAAGGTTTTTTCTTAAATGCTTCCTGCAGTGCTTCAGGAATTGTCCTGTTAATGGAAAAAATGATTAGCATTTTCCAGCAGGAAGGAATTTTTGGTTACAACATGCTGATTTGATGGGCACGGAAAATTCTGTGGGAAACGATAAGTCCACTGCAATTATGGTTGGCCATAGTTGGGCATCCAGGCAGGTTGGCAAAGACTCCTTCCACCCCACTGGTTCCCTGCCAGTGTCTCCGTCCATCTCCTGCATGCTTCAGTGAGATAGCTGCTCCTCTGGGTGCTAATCAGGGCACAAGCTGGGCGATGCCAGCACATGGGCTGTTGCTGGATACTGCTGTTCTCCATCTGTTTGGCTCTGTCTCTGTCTTACTAATAAGCGGGTAGGAAGCCCTGGGTCCTCAGCCACTCATCTGAGAGGTCCTGGCTTGTCAGCCAGTTCTGAGGAGATGCAAAAAAGGAAGAAAGATGAGGATGGCAGCTATGGAACAAAACTGGCTCCTGAGCCAAAGCTGGTGAGAAAAGTGGAGTATTCATGGAAATAAGGCAGCTTAGGAAGTGGGCAGAAGGAAGTGCAGGCAGTCTTTGAGAACTTGCTAAATGCTGTCAGATAGAGAGATTCAGTATTTCTAAAATGATACAACAGCAGCATCAGCCATGTAGAATTGTTGGAGTTAGTGGGTTTGCAGCTTGATTCAGGACTGATGAAAATTCCTAGTATTGACACTTCTTCACAAGGCAGAAAAAGGATATTTTAGACTTACAGCATGATTCGGAGCCCAAGGCAAGGGAGGACCTTAAGGATGAGCTTAGGTTCAGTACATTTCAAACAAATGTAAAGGACTGACTCAATATACATTCCTTTCTGTTCTGTATTTTACTGTTCACCTAAATAGAAGCAACACTAAGGTTTTTGTATACACAGATATCAGACAACTAATGGTTTGGACATGTTCGTGCTGTAGTGACAAAACCTGAATATCTATCCACTAAGACAGTGCAGTTTCTTCTCCTCAAGACCTCAAAAAGATTCATGGTTGACTGTGCTGTGCTTTGTTATATGGAAGAAATGAGTGCCTTGTATTTATATAGGGCTAAAATGCATCTACCTAACTGAGCCTAGTTATTACCCATCTCGATTCCAGGTGCCTGGGCAATTATCTCTTACTATGTAACAATAGAGAACTGTATTATATATAAGAAAGCTATCTGAATCTTCATGAGACAAGCCACTTCCACTTGCATACCACATACCAAAGGGGTAAGGACCTTCCTTGATGAACAGGATGAGTTCAAAAGCAGACATAGCTGAGACTGCCTTTGCTAATAGAGGTAGCTTGCAGCGAAGGGGATATTATAAACTGTACTCTTTTGAGTGAGATTATAGGTTTTTTGTCTTTATCTTACTCAAACAGGAACAGGTTTCCTTTCTGAATGCCTCCCAGAGCTTGCTCTGGGCTGGTAGAATCTCAGTGAAGTGTTGGTTCCTGACGTAATCATAAAGTTAAAGCATGTGATTAGTCTGAGTGAAGGTAATGGAAATACTTTACCTTTGATGCTTAAATACTTGGCTGTATCACAGAACTGAGAGTTTTGAAGTAAGAAAATATTACCATTCTAATTGTTTACAGTAAATGCCCACACTTTAATGGTTTTGTTAACCAAGAGTAATGATAAAGCAACAAAAATTCCTGCATGGTATAACAAAAGTTGAAAAGATAGAATCAGATTTTGTGTCTTCTACTCAGGAAGGAATATTGAAAGCCACCGCCAACCCTTTCTATGAATAGTTAGGAAAGAAACAGAGTGACTTAAAGAGACGGGGAGGGCTTGCCGTGCAAAGCTCTTTTTAGATTTGTGTGTCCTTCCAAGATCCTCTGAATCTGAGCAAGACTGTCGAGTTGAGACATGTGCTTTTTAATCTTGAGAAAGACTGTATACTATAGTTCCTCAGTCTATTATGATACTAGCACTGGTCTTCAAAGTGTCATCAGCCCTTTACTCATTGCTAGAACAGTTCAGTGTGATGTTTGCATGAAGGATATTTCAGCTCATCGTCCTCTGTGTTAGGCTGTGCTATCAGCTGTGCTTTTGTTCGGTTAGCCTTGATTTTTATCTGTGCCTGTTTCCATTTGTCATTGGACAAAATGACTACAGAAAAACTAAGTATTTCTGGTTTGTAGTTTTGCTTGTTCGCCTTGTTTGCGTTTCAACTTCTGCTTTTATGCTCTGTGTAACACTGTCAATATACAGCTTCTGTAAGGTTGGTGTAACAAACTGCAGAGATTGTGTGAGTGAGGAAATCCTTAAAGTGGCACAGAGCCACTTTATCAGCTCCAGTACCAAGTCTGTATCTTGTTTCCAGGAGAGTGAAATATCACTTATTCCTGACTGCTCTAATACCCCCCTCAGGATATTTTGAGAGGTGCCAGAGATCAGTGTTAGGTCTGCAATGCTAACAACAATTATTCATGATTTCTTATAATACAGGAAATCAGGAGCACCCAACAAGGCAATTATGCAGCAGGTCTAAGGTGAACAAAAGGAAATATTTTTCACACAGCACATAATTGCATGGGGGAGCTCATTGCCTCAAGTTGCTGTGAAGCCAAAATTATAAATGAGTTCAAAAATGGGCTAGACAAATTCATTGTTAAACACAATGACTGTGTGCAGTCTCTGGCTGAGAAAGAGATTGCTCAGGAAAGCCACTGATTGCTAGAAGTTAAGAGGGTACCGTGGGGAAAGTCTCACTCTCTGTTTGCTCTTTTTTTTTTTTTTTGTAAACATCTGCTACTGGACTGTTGCAGAAAAAGCAACGGTGTGTACAGACCTCTGGTTTGACCTAGTAGAGCTGTTAACACCTATAAAGAAGTAAGTGTATCAATGATACCATAAAAGCAAAGCAAACAATGTGAAATGGTTATTTTTATTTTTTTTTAACATACTATTAGAGAATATTATGGCCCTAACATTACTTTATATTGTAAAGAACACAGACTTCTTTAAGTTAGCCAGCTTACCCATTAGTTCTTCACTTCAGCAACTGTCCTGATCCACTGTCCTGCTTTTGGACTGTGAAATGCAGGATGATGATGCTGTAAGGAAAAGAGGAAAAAAAAGAAATTCCCTTGCAAAAGAGATTTTATTTAAAATGCACATAGCTCCTATCCTGAAGCCTAATCTTGAACTTTAATTCTTAGCAATGCCTTATTCCACAAAGAATTTTGTTTACATTAATTAGGCACTTTCAAGTAAGCAAGGTTACTTACAGTGGGTGAGTCTTACATGAGTTTTGGAATTTAACAGATTGAGCTTCCAAACCACACAAAAGCATTTGCTTCCATTCTGTAGTGGAACAAACATTCCAACAAACCTAGTATCTTGTTGCTTTATTTTATACACATTTCAGTTTTACCACCGAGTTTTTCGTTGTCTCTTCTTTTACATCATCACCAGCTTGAATTTTACATTTCTATGCATATGTTGTAAATTAAGTCTATAGAATGAACAGTAGTAGAACATAGAAAACTGCTTGAGTCCAAGGAAAAGTCATATAAATTGCTCATGCTTTTTGTGTGTTTAATTGTAGTTCTCATTAGAGTTTGACATATTTTCCTTCCATTTGTCAGGTCTTTGCACAGCATTTGTGTTTGTTTTGCTGGTGTTTACTAAACACGTGTATCTCTGCCACACAAAGGAAGCTAAAATAGTCCATGCTTTCTGTTGCATTTAGGGCTGCTGTAAGGTTTTAACTGCTTTTTAGATTGATTTTTGATTTTGTAATGAAGACTATTTATGTTATTTTTAAGACCTTTTTCAAAACACAATCTTTCTTCCATAAATGGATCTTTTTCATTGGTGAAGAAGCAGGATGGCCTAGCTGGGGAGAAAATAACTTTCCTGTTGATGTACCTAGGAGTATATTTCCTTTTAGCTCAAGCATGTGGGATTGATTAAATTTCTTACAACGGATCAAGTTGGATCCTTATAATACAGCCCTGGTCAAGGGGCCAAGAAAAGAATGAAACTAGTAAATTTTTGTCTAGCTGGATATGGACACAGAGATTCACTTGTGCTTGCTCAGTTTTTACCCTGACTCCCCAGGAGTGCCTCCTCCAATACCAGGAACCTTCCCCACCGATAAACTTAACCTTCTGCTCCATCCTCTCCTATTTGCTGACTACCAGAAGAGGGTAATGTGAGAACATTTATTGTCCCATAGCTATTGTAGGGATATTTGAAATCACTTATGTAGTGTGGAATAGTGATCATAGAACCACAGACTATTCCAGGTTGGAAGGGACCCATGCAAAGGAGCACGCAAAAATCAGACCATATGTCTGAGAGATTTGTCCAGACACTTCTTGAACTTTGGCAAGCACAGTGCTGTAACCACACAATACACATTTACAAGGTATGCCACAATTTTTGTTTTTCCCCCCTTGGACCAGCCCGTCCCTCCTGTGCCTCTGTCACCCATGTTCTGCAACTGCCAGCTCTTTCTCCTGAGTGTGGTGGACAGGACAGTCTGGGGAAAGTCCTCCTCCCTAATACTGGGAAAAGTAAGGAGCAGGATGTAGACTACATGCATGCTTTACTCCTTGCAGCCAGCTGCACTCTTCTATTTCCTCCAGAAAGGCAGTCGAGCAATTATGTTGACAAGGGGGCCAGGGTGTGGAAACTGATGTCAGAAGGAATTTTACTAGGGTGGGAAATTCTGCATCTCTGGGGTTGAGGGAGAATAAGGTCATCTGTTCATGTGTCCTAGTTCCCCAGTTTTGCAGAACAGCAAGTCCCATTGTCCCTGGAAACATGACTGAGTAATCTACAAGGCTAATAGTAACATGTTTTTTTTAATGGTATAACAAAAGATTTGAATACTGCTACCCATATGACCGCTTTAGAGTGCAGGAGCCATATGTTGGAGTGCTCAAGGTTAGTAGAGCAATAATGGAGAAAAAGCAAAAATAGTCACTTTCTTATTTCATTGGTGGAAAAAAAAAAGGGGGGGGGGGGGGGGGGGAGAGGTATTATTGAAAACACTATTTTTACTGTCACTAATAGGAGCTATGCATGTGCATAAAGCAGTGAAGTACTCAACTCACTGTACAGTTCTCTCCATGCCTGCAAATGTTTAGGGTTCTTTCAATGGAAAACAGAAAAGTTATCTTGGTTTATGCCGGAATTCATTTGATCAGATGTCAGATCAAGTATATTTTAACTGATATGGCAAGTTCTGATACCAACTATCGTGACTACAGTAAAGTTACCAAGAATGATAATATCCCTACCCAAAATGATAAAAAGCAAGCCATGTTTATTTTGGGTATTATCTCACATATGCTTTTACACGTAATCTTATAGAACTAAGCCTCAGCTTGCAAAGGTTGATGTGGGGCTAGGTTGGGAACAAGAATACAACATGGTACCACTACACTGACAGATTTTCACTAAATCCAGGAAGTTTGCAATTACTGAAAGATTTCCTCTGGAAAGTAATTGCAGTTTCCTACTGATAGGTACTGAAGATAGCAGTATCCTACTGCTAACAACCTAAATTGTTGTTAGCAGTAGGATACTGTAAGCGTGGCCAAAAAGCGAGAATTTCAGTTTCACTCAACCTGAATCAGTTTTACTATTTTTTACTATTTTTACCATTCCAATGTCACAGAAGCCTATTTTGTTTTGGAAGACAAATCTTTTATTGTAACTTATGTTGGGTGGTTCCAGGACGTTTCTAGGTTTGATAAAAGTTGGGCTGAAACTTGATTTTGAAGGTACTATGTCCCATGTCATTATCAGGAAGGTCTTAATCACTGTTGGGTAAAATTCTAGTATCACAGGCTGCATGACTTTTGCACCAAGCATTAGAAGAAATTGTGAAATAATATGCAATTTCAGAAGTATCCATTTCCCAGATTCTTCAGAAGAATCTCCAGATGCTTCTCTACTGCCTAAAATTTGATACTGATAGCCCTACTAGTGAGTTTTTTCAGTACATGTCATAAAATCACAGAATCTCAGAATGACTTGAGTGGAAATCAACCCTCTGGAGAATCTGGCCAATTCCTGCAGGACCACCCAGAACAGGGTGCCCAGGCCCACATCCAGGCAGCTTCTGAAAGTCTTGGAGGAGGAGACCCCACAGCCTCTGGGCAGCCTGTGCTCCGTCACCTGCACAGCACAGAAGTGCTGCCTGCTGTTCAGAGGGATCCTTTTGTGCCCCAATTTGGGCTCATTGCCTCTTGTGCTGCTATTGTGCACCACCGGAAAGAGCCTGACTCTCTCCTCTTGCACATTCCTGTCAGGTTTTTATATGGATCCCGTCTGCTGAGCTATCACTTCTCATGACTGAACATTCCCAACTCTCTTAGCCTTTTCTTAGAGGAAAAATGCTACAATTCTTTCATCATAGTAATGTTCCCTTTCTGGACTCTCATTAATTTGTCCAAGTCTCTCAGGAGGGAGAGTAAACTTTCTGAAGGGGTAGATAATGGCAGAACAAGGGGAAATGGCTTTAAGTTGAGGGAGGGTAGATTTAAGCTGGATATCAGGGGGAAGTTCTTTACTATGAGAGTGGTGAGGTGCTGGAACAGGCTGCCCAGAGAGGTTGTAGATGCCCCATCCCTGGAGGCGTTCAAGACCAGGTTGGATGGGGCCCTAGGCAACCTGGTCTAGTATTAAATGTAGTAATTAAATGTAGTAATAAATCACCTGTGGCAGGTGAGTTGGAGATTCATGATCCTTGAGGTCCCTTCCAACCCTGGCCATTCTGTGATTTTGTGATTCTCTCATGTATGGGGGAGCCAAGCACTCCAGGTCTGGACTCACCAGTGCTGAGCTGAGGAGAAGATCACCTCCCTCCAGCTGCTGGCAATGCTTTGCCTACTGCAGCTCAGTAGTCTTTGTGGCAAGGGTACATTGTTGAATTATTCAATCACATGTCCACCAGGTCTTTTTCTGCCAGGATGCTTTGCAACTGGATAGCCTATAGAGGTGCCTAGGGCTGTTACCCCAGGTGCAGTACTTGGCACTTCCCCTCACTGAACTTCATGAGATGAGACCATTTCTCAGCCTTTCCAGATCTTTCTGGTGGCAGCACAACCCCCTAGTGCATCAGTCACACTTTGGCATACAGACTTGAACAATACTTTTATTAATAAGAGTCTGGATAAATATGGACCTCATTGTACAGCTAGTGATTGGCTTAATAAGAGCCAGATGCCTGGAATCTCTGTATTGTCTTATAAGGGAAATATTTATATAGAGACTCAAATTTTTAAGTTTGGTTTTATAGAGAGATGTGAAGAATAAAGGCATCTGCTGCTATTCAATGGAGCTTTTATAATGTTGGTTTGCCTCAATTAATCTAACATGAGTGCAGTGTTGTAATGAAAGGAAATGTAGAATAAAAAATGTAGAGCTGCAATGCATATAAATCTTGAAATGTCCACAGACAGTTGATAAATCACTGCATTTTGCTCAGTTTATGCAAAAGAGAAAATGAAGAAGCAGATTGCAAAAAAAAAAAAAAAAAAAGCCTGCAAAATTATAAATCAAGTCATTAAACCTCAATCTTCTTTATTGAAGAATTGTTTTGATACTCAGCAAGATTAGGAACTGAACAAAAGCCTGGCTAGGGGACATGTTTGCAAGGATTCTGCACATCAGGAAAAATTCCATAAAATAATGTTATCAGTGTGATCTAAGTTCAGAACTGTAATTATTCCTTTTCTGCTTTTAGAGCTGTGAATGTAAACAGTAATTTGAACTATTTTTTTCTGTGACTAAGATTTTATTTGTTCCTTGAATTTCTTACTGGTTTTTGTAATACATCTGCATTATTGCATGGATTTCATAACTTTTCCATTTGCATCCATAATCCATAAGGAACTCGTGATTTCACCATATAGTTTGCTTGAAAAAAGACTGTCCTGTAAAACAAAGGCAATCTCTCCCCTTCTTTTTTCATGTGTTTTCAGTGAATATTACACTTGGTTTGTTATTTTTCTAAAACTGTACTGTTAGTGTAGAGAGAGACATGCTTGTTGCCTGCCTACTCTGTAAATAACTGATGGCACTCTAATTGCCAACTCCAACATTATTGCTGGCTGCTGATGTTTTTCTGTTAGAATGGAATGGAGTGGAATGGAATCAAATGAAATCAAATCACCAAGGTTGGAAAAGACCCACAAGATCACCCAGTCCAACCATCCACCAATCACTAATAGCTCTCACTAAACCATGTCCCTCAACACAATGTCCAAACGTTCCTTGAACACCTCCAGAGTTGGTGACTCCACACTTCCCTAACCTTTCCAGTTAGTCCATTACTTATTTTACTGGCAGTGCATAATGAAAGAAGGAAAGAATGGATGTTATGTGAGTGATAAAAAGGAAGAAGATAAATTTGCACACGGATGTTGGGAGGTATTCATTGTATTGTACAACGACAGCACAGGTTCAGATAGTTTCTAAATGCTCTTTCAAAATTTCTTTCTCAGGCATCAGGAATATCTTAGCTAGTGACATACAAATACGACTGGATGATGCAAGTGACTTGTGAATAAATGCTGTAGTTAAACTGTAATTTGTCTATAGTATGTTTGTACTGATCCAACAGCAAAATACTGGCACCACATACATGATTTTAGATTAATGATGTAAAATTGGTCCTCAAGTGTCAGGCTTCAGGGACAGCAACCTCTTTCCCCTCCTTCATTGTTAACCCGGAGAACTTTCACATCACTTTATCTATTGGCTGAGTCAAGGTCATTTTGGTAGCTTGTGATCTCAGTAGATCTCTTTTTCTAGAACAAGGAAAATACTGGACTAAAAGTCAGACCTAGAGGAAGGAAGAAGTTTCTTTGTGTATGCTAGCAAAGAGTGCATTTGCAAACAAACAAAGCAGACTCCAAGGCACCAGACTTTCCTGTAAGGGTCAAATAATGTAATGAACTAGCACAATAAAGTGCTATCTTTTTTTTTTTTTTTTTTGAAAGGGCACTGCAAGTAGACCCTTACTATCTATTTTAGCCTAGCCTAGTACTCTTATTTCCCTTGAAATAAGGATGGGGGAAAGTGCTGTCTTATCCACTGAGAAAAACAACAGCATGCAAAAGTTTGCGTTTCATCTGTGCACTGTGTAGTGTATCTGGACTTTTATCTTGTAGCTTTTCAGTATGTTATTGTCACTCTTTAAGAAAACTAAAACCCTATTATATGAGCTTTGTTTCTTTCTTGTCTTGTGTCAAAACCGTATGAACTACAGTGGCCCAGATATGCTCTTGAAAAACCTCAGTGCTCACTTAGTGAGCAGTTTCTGAGGGGATGCTTTAACTCTTTTGAGAGTTAGATCAGCTAACCTCTTGATCAGTTAGATCAAGTTGTACATTACAACTTGGATGAAGATAGGACGAGTTCTGCTCAGTTTTCAAATTCAACATTTACATGATTGTTTCCTTTCTCCACGTGCTATTTTCTGTTACTTTGGGGAATTTTATTAGGTTCAAGGCTTTTCCAATTGTGTGGTTCTAAACCAGAAGCAGCAGGTCTATGAAAATTTTAAGATATTATCAGTTTTTTTCTGCTTGGGTTGCTTGGTAATTTAAAGAGTCAGGTAGTTCTTGCGAATTCTTTGCTTGGCTTAGAGTGTCTCAATTATAGTGATTTATTCAGACAGAAAAACAGGAAAAAAATGCAACTGGTTTCGCTATGAAGGTATCAGAAGTCAACTTTGTTACTATTTTTGTATGTCCACCAATTCAATGTTGATCACCTTTCATTAGAAATAATCTTCAGCAAGTGGGTGACAGAAGTGCATAGGTATTAAATAGTACCTGCTCAAGTAACATAGTTACTCTGTAGAGTAACTGTAGCATTAAGAATAGTGTCCTGGCCTACAGCATTGATCCAGTCCTTTTGCCATGGAAATAAGTATTCCCACATTTCACAGATAGTTTCTTGGAATCTTTAAGCTTAGTTTTACACATCATGTAGAGTATGTAGGCAATGAGTAGAGTATTCCTTATCAATCACTACATGAAACGTGAGTAAACAGAAAGTTACGACTACTACAGAAATCTTATTACATACACTAAATGCATATTGTTCTATTTTGACAACTGAAAATATTTTCACTTCTTTCTTTTTACCCTTCTTCTCCTTCTCTTTTTCTTCATCCTTTTTTCTTCATCTTTTTCTTTCTTTTTTGTTATGCTTTAAACCAATTGCAAACTCAAAAAAATGGAGTAGTTCTTCCCTACTTTTTCCATAGCACAATTTATTTTTATGTTCTGCTTTAATAACATTTCATAGTTCTTTGAAACTGTTCCCTGGAGCAACCTTTTATTATTTGTGAAGTAAATCAAGCATCATAGTGCTAATTTTTTAGGAGGAGTAATGGATTAAAGTCAGAATATTTAAATCTTCAATTGATGTTCTGAATTAAATTTTGAAGCACACAGAAAGATCCAAAATAGTATTCTCAAAGCTCTACAACACCTAAAAAACACATTCTAGAATCCACATACTTGCTCATGTTTCTGTGTGTAATGGAGAAAATTAATAGAGTGCTGTACTTCTAAATTCCAGATTGTGTTGTGCAAGGAATGCTTTGCTTGGCATTAAGGTGCTTGAAGAATATTTTGGAAATGTAAAGCAAGAAGAGATGCAAAAAATCAAAAGCATACTTTTTGAAATTCTAATAGAGTAGCAATGCACCAGAATACAGCCATCCTTATCTAAATGTTTGTAACTCTAAGCAGAGGGAAAGGAAATGCGACTAAACTGTGAATTTGGTAGCAGCTCTCCAAAGTGCCGGGTAATAGCTGCTACTCTATTATTATAGATAAGATGTCCTCTAACAGAGGAAAGTAAGATGAGTTTTTGAAGATGAGAGCTAAAGAGGCGTATTAGTAATAGTAGTAGTAGTAGTAGCAGTTTCTTTAATTGCCCTGAATTAAGTCATACTCAGATGAATGGAATTGTACCTTAGATGCCTGCATTAGCTCAGAGCTGGTGTGCCAGCCTTCACTTGGTATATCTCAAGATATATTCCTTTTTGACATCACTCAAGCTTTATCATAGTAACCAGGCTGAATACTTTCCTTCTATCCTAATCATTGAGGTATGCATATGTTACCCTTTCAAACATAGTATAAAAATCTAGTTTAGCATTTCTCAAAATAATAATCTACACATTCTGTGCACTGTGTAATCTTAAGTCCTGGTACTTTCTGTGTAAATATTTGTATCTCGGTAAGTAGGAATTCTCATTAAGATATAAAACAACTCTGTACCATCTTTTACTCGTGTAGTGTGCAACTGACACATGTAATTACATCCTTTGGAACAACATAGGGAGGAGGGAAGGAGTTAGTGAATAATGAAGTGGATAATTTTGTTCACAGAAGGATGGATGGTGCCTTTGTGGTGATCAGTGTCTCTCTGTATTTCCCCGGAAGAGATTTCCTATCAAAGCACGGAAGTAGTTGGTATTCAGTGGAGCCTATGTAGGTTCACTTTGTTGTTTTACAGGTGTTACAGTCATGAATGTTGCTCATGTTCATTGTCTTCTTGAAAACTTAGAAGGTATGATAGTTGTGAACAAAAGATTGAATTGCATAGTGTTAAAAAAGTGGAGAGAAATAAAGAGATTTACTTATGAAAATGGCATGTGGTGTACATGAAAACTGTCTGTTAAATCCTCCAAAAACAGGAAATCTGTTGATGAGATTAAATAAGCACTGCTTGAGACCAACATTTTTACACGCAAGTTAAAAATCATATATCCTGTACATTGGTAAAAGTGCAAACATGCATATTTTACCCAGAGGGTCCCTATAAAAAAGGATCATAAAATCTCATCAACATACTATATTTTCTGCTAAAGATAAATCAGGAAGATTAATGAGGTTAAGTTATTGCTATCTGGTATGCCGGGGAGTAAGTTTCAAATTAGAATTTTAATTGTGCATTCTATTGCAGTCCTCTTACTAATTCACATTATGCCGTATTTCTAAAATCTTTCCTTACTGGGAAGTCTTGAAGTATTTTAAAAGAATGAAATAATAGAGTTTTTAAAACTTAAGTAGATAGAATGGAAATGGCTCTGAAAGCCTATAGAATCTAGGTTATCTATCAAATTTTTAGACTGCTCCACAGAATCTTTAAATATTTATATTCCTTCCTGTTTAATCACACAAGCGAACTTCAGGTGTAGCAGTGTTAGATACCAAGATAATTACATCAAGAGATTTCATAAATAGGTTAGTTTTAAAATTACAAGGAATATAATTCCCTGTTACTAAAAAAGTACTCCATCACACTTGCTTTTCCAGCAAAGGAGACCAAATGATAGTAAGGTGACAAAATGGACTCAGGTACAAAAGCACTTCAATCAAAGATATATACAGTCATACCAATTACATTTTGCCTCTGAAAATGAGCACACCAATGCAACTAGTACCATATTTTGTCTAACCACTTTTTTTTTTGTCCTTTTTATTAAAACCTGAGTTGGTAAGTAATGAGGTTGGTAAGTTGGGGAAGGAGGCAACAGTTCCCCTTCCATTTCCTCAGCATTTAATGTGAGCAATTAGTGCTTCAGAAGACCTGGAAGACTTTGCTTTCCTACTCTTTTCTCTCTTGTGTTCTGTAGACTTACCCAAATGGAACTGAGAAGAAAAAGGCTGTTCCTTATCTTAGACAAAACTTTATGCCATCATTTATGAATCCATTAATTCATGGATATTTCTTTTTCACATCAGTTTAAGGTGTCCCAAGCACATAAAGGAGTTGCAGTCAGAATAATATTAGAGAGTCACTGTAGTTAGGACAAGAATTGTCCTAACTTGCATCTGCTTTAGAACTGATTTGCACCTTAAATCTCACACTCAGAAAACACTATATAAACTAAGCCTATTTTACCAGGAAATTCCTGATAGGGCAAATATAGGAGATAACATTAGTAATTCTTTTTGCAGTATCTTTATTTTCTCTTTATTTTTTCTTCCATCTTCAGACCTAAGTTACAATAACAGACTGATAAGAACTTTAGAAATGCTGAACGCAGTTTACATTGATTAGATAGATTTTCACAATGGCTCTTGCTAAAGGCAGTTTTCAAGGGCAGGCATAGTAAAATGTTGGGTTTTTTTTTTAATTGTGTTACTTGACATTGTGTGAAATTGTGTTAATTGTGTGAAAACTGGACATAATTCTCAGTGACTGAAGCTGACAGAAGAGGAAAAGATGATGGCAAATATATTCTCTGGTGGCATGCTGTCATCCACAAATGTTTTCAGTGACCAAAGTAATGACTGAACTACAAAGTGCTGATTGCAGAGGTTGGGTTGCCATTGGTGAAATCCTCTACTGCTGCTCACCAACACTTAGGGTAATCAGTTGCTTACAGGTAATGCAGTTTCAATGATAAAATCTTTTCTCAAAACGACCAGAAGATTAAAAAACATGTTGTTTCATAGTGTGGACCATGTCTGCAGATTTTTTTAGTGTAACAGTCCAATGATTTTTCCTTCTCAATTCCTTAATAATTCAAATCCTCAGTTATCAGAAAAATGAGTGTGGTGATTTCACTTTTTTGTTTCAAGATCCATTTGATGTTTTTAAGTAACAAGAACATCCTCCAGCACCTGGTATTTTGAAGATTCTGAATAATGAAAAACCAGTGAAGTGACAGATTTACAGGCCTTATAAATCTTGCAGTTTTCATTAAATGAGCCTGGAGATCCTTGTCCTGCAAACATTTATGGAACTGCTTAAAATATAAGGTGCATTTATTAGGGTTTGTAAATGCAAAGAAGAGTCTAACACAACACTAGGATCTTAACTCAGAGTTTAATGGTTGCATTTTTTCCATCCATAATATCTGCATATAAACTGTGCAGAGCAGCAGTAAAGCATGATATATTTAGGTGAAACGAGTGATGTATCTTCACTGTCCAGTTCAGGGCATTTCAGGCATCTGATTTAGATGCAGCTCTAAGTACCTGTGGTGGAAACGTAAGTTTCTGAAATAACTAATTCCTTTTAGACAAGGACCTCTATTAGGATCTCCATTGGTTGTCTGTTCTGGCCTAAATTAGTGTGTAATCCAGAGACATTTAAAATTAAATAGGTCAAATTATTCATATTGTTAAAATACATCTCAATCAGATTGTTTAGCAGTAGCAATGGAAAAATGGCTGTTATCAGTGGAGAAACTTAGAGCCACTCAGGAAAATCAGCCACCAAAATTGACGTCATATAAAGTCATAATTTTAAAAACAGATCTACAGATGAGACTTAAGATTGTTGCAGAGTGAAATATGTATTTCTTTGTTCTTGTGAATAATGTGCTTGTTTATTAAGTAGGCAGAGCAGGAATTATGATGTCCTTAATTTCTCATTTCTTTGCTTGTCATTTTCTAAATGACATTGTAGGAGACTTCACTGTTGTCACCTAGCAACTATGAAGTATTTTTTTGGAAGAAAGAAATAAATGTACTTTTATATATGTCCCTTCCAATATTTTCTGTTCTTATGAATTTTAAATGAGAAAAGGGAATAATTTTAAAAAATCAGTATTTGCAATGATTATCTCCATCTCTTTTTTGAGATATTGCAGTTATTTTCTAGTCAGAGGGTCACAGTGAATTAGCCCTTGGCAAATATTTAATTTTTAATGGAAACCACTGCTGCATTGACTTAAAGCAAGTAAAAGCTTCACATTTATCCTAGAACAATCCTGCTGCTGCATCCATTGACCAGTTCTCATGTTGCATGTTCTGCAGTTCTGTATGTTTCCATTGTTTTCAGAAACAGTGTTCTTTCCTGATTATGGAAATGCATTCTAATAACCGAATGACAATAGATGTTGAATACTGAGATGCCTGCTGCAACAACAGCTGCTTTGAAGACTGTTTCATTTTCACAATATTCATGGGGGCTGGATAGCTAAAGTTTTGTGCAATTTGAGTTAAAGAAATATGTATTTAAAATGTATTTAAAATTTGAGAAATGTCCTACACTTATTTTTAGTTCTCTGTTACCCTTGGTGGAACAACACTGTTTGGGAACGTATTTCTTCCTAATAGTCTGCATTTTTAAGAAACTTTAAGGGATGAAACAGGATGAATAGCCACAAAGATAATGTGTGGGCTGCTGTGCAGCAGCATCCCCAGAGAGTGATATGTCAGAAAAGACATTAAAAAAAATTCTACAATGAAAAATATATTTCTCACAAGTAAGGGAAGATCTTGACAGATCATCTGTTATGAGGTATCTGCTCTGTTCTTTACTTGTGGGACAAATGGGATTTCTCCATATAATTCATTGTGGATTATCGTTCTGTTGCAGTTTGTGTAATGGTAGCACATGGGGAATTTAGGAAATGACACTCCAGCTGTCTTTTACAATAACTGTTTCTTTTTATGCTTTCACACCGTAATATCTTTTCCTTCAAATTATCCTTTCTGTACACCTCTCACTGAAATATGTGTGTGCATTCCAAAAAGAATTTTAAAAAATGGGTCTCTGCATAAAGTCTGTTCTCTCTGTATGATAGATTTTATTTCAGTCACAAACTTGTTGATTAAAAAGAAAGAATAATCTGCATCTACACCTCTTTTTTCTATAATGCATGCTTGATAAGGAAAATGAAGTCAATATATAGGAACTGGAAACGTAGATCTGTTTCTTAGTTTTCATTTTTGTTATAGTTGTATTCTATGTTGAATATGTATTGTTAGGAGATATTTTATCTGTAGGACTCGTTAAGCTTATCTTTGTTTTCAGAAGTTCCAAACAGATGGGAGAAATTGAATCCATGTATTTGTAGATGAGAAGCAGATGAGCTGCCCAGAAAAGTGCATTGCCTGTTGTGTATCTTTCCTGAATTCAGTACTGTAAAAATTTTTCCCAGTTATCTCTAGAGATTTACTCTTAATTGATTTTTTTAAAATAATTTTGTGAAAGTTCATTACTCTGGGACAGGGAGAAGCAGGGAGTCCCTGAGAGTATATTTGAGTCGTCCATACTTCAAGGTGTGATTTGGAAGCTGTATTAGCAAGACTCTTTCTTCGTAATACCGCATGTAATGGTTAGTGGATTAAACTCATAACCATTTGCTACACATTGTCTTCTGTGAAGTAGTCTCTAGCAAAGGGACTGCAAGGAAACTAGAATTCTCTGTATTTTCACTACCTGAAAGGCAAAATCCTGATGAAGATGCTCAGTCAAGTTTTAGATAGACCAAACAGTTTGGTTTTTTGTTCTGCCTTCCGGGGCTTTGTTGATGAATATTTCCATTTCACCTTGTGTTTAAATGGTTATCTCTCAGTGCTGTCTGAGAATAGAATCATAAAATCTTAGAATGGCTTGGGTTTGAAGGGACCCCAAGGATCATCACGTTCCAACCCCCTACTACCGGTAGGGCCACCAAATTCCAGAGAGTGAACTTTGCAAGAAATTGTGGCATTGATCACTGTTTTTGCCCAGAGAGAACAATTCCTTATTCAGTGTACCCTGATTTACTGCAAAAAATTTTTCCATCTAGCCGGAGCTCAGATTGCTGTGGATTTGAATGACTTGCTCGAGACACCATTGGCCAATAAATGATCAGATCATCATTTACACCTTTTCTGGCAAACAGAAACAAAATTATAAATCATTTTAAGATTTAAAGCATTCAAATTCTCTATCTTGGTAGGTAACTGCATTTTCAGAGCTGTATCCAAAGGCAATATCCCATCATTAAGAAAAATATCACTAATAGTACTGAAGTTTAACCATTTCAATTTGCAAACTTTAAATTTTTTCCTAAAGAAGTGCAGAATACTATAGAGCAAACAAACTGAAACCATTTGATGCAGCCTCTGTTTTTCTCACGTTACTCTGTACAAACTTCTTAGAATTAATCCATGTATTTCCAGGAGTTTTCAAATTGTACCAATTGTATCAATTTAATGAAAATAGTAAAAGAAAATTTGTTTTACATATCAAATGTCCCCATGTTTCATTGACTTCAGAAAGAGATCAAGGGTTTATTTTTACTGTTATGCTCTTTAATAATGGAATAGTTGGGGTTTGAACAATAATGCATTTCAGGTGTGAGGACAAAGGACAGAGTCTTCTATTTCATGGGCATTATCTATTTTAAACCACTCAGAAAATATTGAGGTCCCATGAGAAGCACAAGCTTCTTGATGTTTTCCCTTAGCTTGGGACTTAGCCATTTCTGACTTCTGATACCAAAAAAAATAGATAATGTGCTTCATTCCAGTGAAAAGATCAAAACATGAGTTAAGGCTGGTCATTGTCCTGATAGAATTCCACTGGTTCACTTGGCAATTAAATATTTTTACTCCACAATGAATATTTCAGTATGGAATGATAGAATGCATCTACATTAAATGAGATAGAGACAGGGTGATGTCATGGTAAACCGTCGACAGGTGAAAATCAAGAAATTATGTAAATACGTGTGTCATAAACTTACTTGCTGCCTGTATGCTAGATTGCATGCTTCATTAATGCAAATATATATTTTTAGGACCTTAAACTTTCTCATTTTTTATTGAATTTATTAACTACAGCACAAAGGTTGAGTGAATACTAGATAAATTATATCATTCAGGAAATCATATCATTTTTATTCTCTGGCAAAAAATCACCTTGATGGCATAAGTTATGTTTTAGAAAAGATACTTATATGCTAGATTAATTCACCTTTTTTAATGCCTAAATGTGTTTTGATGCATGAACTATCTACCAAGAAATAAGTAAAACTTGTGGATATGTCAAAAATAAAACCTGTTTGTACAGTGTATAATTCTGCACCCAAATACTGCAACTCCAGCACTGATGACGGAGCTCTTTCTGCTTCATCTATGTGAATAAGCAGAACTACACAGAGAATTTGGATGGCACAAGTTGAAGACTCTCTGTGTTACAAGCATGCAACTTTTGAAAGATTCACAAACGCTTCACATACAAATAATTCTTCGTACTGTTATGCAAATTATTTCATGTCAAATTTTTGACAATATTTGGAGCTATGCATAAATACCATTTAAACATAGAACTATATTTTTGCTCAACAAAAGAATCAACTAAATGGTGCTTTAAACAACAATACCCATGAGTATTGTTTGCTTTTCTCCTTGGTTTATCCATAAGGTAACTTGCTGCGTGCATTTCTTAATGTCACTTTGCTTCCTTTTCCTTTTTTAGAGTTTCTTTGAAGGACAGTCTGCACCGTGGGATTCAGCTAAGAAAGACGAGAACAGAATGAAAAATAGATACGGGAATATCATTGCATGTAAGTGTTGACAACATAATTGTGCACTGTGTTAACTTGTCTTCAGCACTGGATAAGAGTGGTCATCAGCCTCTTGCTTGCATTGAGCCTATATTTCTTTTCTCCGATTAAGAGCATAAAAGTGAGGGAAGAAGTTACATTTTTTTGAGAATACTGTCAGATTTAATGTATTTTTTCCACTATCCTACTGTATACCTTTCATTCTGTGATTACCATTTCGTTAGTGTAAATTGACATCCTTAACCAGTGCTCAGCTCCGACTGCTCCCAGACTGCTCCTGGCAACTTAGTGGAAGAACAGTCATGGTGTGATGGGTTAATCTCTTGACATTGGGTTCTGGATGTTGAAGGAATGGACAATACTGCTGCTTAAGTATTCCTTGATAACTGAGACAGACATTGTAAGTTACCCTATTAACAGTCTCTAGGGAAAAAGACGGAATACATTTGTTTTACTGTGAAAACTGCTGAGCTTGATGAAGATTAGATATGCTGATAATCCAAAAACCTTAGTGGATGGTCATTTGTTTTGATCAGTGATCCCGAAATCTAGCATTACAAGATTGCAAAACACTGGGGCAAAAGATGCTGTAAATGAACACCAAGTCAGAAAAGAGCATGCAATTTACTGAAAAAGGAAATGAAACTTTCTAGGGAAATGTGAATAACATGGTGAGCTGGAGCATATGTAAAAGGTGTTAACTAGTCTGGTTTTACTTGCTTCTCTGCAGGCAATCTTTAATGTGTAACAAACTTGCTATCATAAGAGACGTAGCAATACATTAGATGGCTATCACCACTTAAGTATAAATACTGAAGGTGTAAAAAAAAAATTCCAAAGAACATTCTCTAGCTTTACGTTTACTACTGTTTTGTGACCTTCTATTTCCAGTCCAAGCCTGTGACAGTAAGTCTTTTAGTCATTGTTTAGCTTTCTTGTCTGCTCTTTAATGTCACTTTACACATTACCTTTCACTTTGACTCCCTTTGGCTGAAGTGAACAGGAGACTTACAGTACTGTATGTCTGAGCAGAGGAAGTAATGAGTAGCAAAGAGAAAGCAAGTAAAAGATATTAGATACACAAATCAATGGCAATTACAAGTAATACTGAAGGCGGTCTAAGAGAGCTAACGTTACTCTGATCATTTGGATCTCGATTTACTTTTCATGTCATCAGTGTTTTTCTCACAGAAGGAGTTAGTGGAACTGTTATCAATAGCGTTACCTATTTATGTTGCTATGAAAACATAGATAATGCAAATTAAAATTCACTAGAGTAAAGGGCAATATCTTAAGAGAAGCTGAAACTGCCCACAGCTTGTCATCTGTTAAAGAATATGGAAATGGAGTAGCTAACTGTTTAATTATGCTGTATGGTTTTCTGCTAATAAATGATTGCTTGGCTTCAAGTCTGAGAGTACAATTTTAGTGGTCCACTTTTGAAAATCCATCCCACAGAGCTGTTTGAAGTACTGACTTTAGCTTTTAAAACATTTTACTAAATTGCCTTTTTATACTGTGTTTAAAGAAGTAAAAATACTGTAGATAGTTTAGATGCTATCAATTATATGATTATAGTGAAATGTATATTTTTTCTGTAAAAAGTTTAATGTAATTTTTTCCATCCATTTATCCTCTTTGTTTAAATTTTCCCCAAGACACTACTGTTACATTATTACTTGTAGTCGTTATTGTTCTCTGAGGGAACTAAAACAAAAGCACCAAGCTGCCAGCAGTGTATGAGCTTGTCAAAATGGCAACATGCTTTACATCACCTAAGTGATGTGCATTAAATTGGCTGCAAGCATACCCTACCCTGTGTATGAAAGTAGCTACAGCTTGTGAGCCTCTGTATCAAGAAGCTGAATCATGACCACAGTCCAATGACCTGCACGAAATGTGTTTCTTTTATATTGAACACAAAAGGCTTTGTGCTTTCTCGTTAACAACTAAAAGCGGAATCTAAGCTAAGAGAATCTAGCTAAGCTAACAGAATCTTTTTAACTCAAAGAAATATTTGGTATCTGTTTTAATAGTGTAGGATTATGCATAGAATTTGTTAAAATCTATTGCTTTTCTATGGGAGAGATCTTGAGGCAATTTCAAGATGAGAGAGGTTACGTATTTATCTTCACCTACCCCAAGATTGACTCAATGAAAAGAGGATATTGATCACAGCTTTTAAAAACAGCTAAGGATTTTAGCTGAGACATTTCTAAAAGGCTTGATTAGCAAACAATTAGCGAGGCATGTCCCAAAAAAGTGTCATTGCCTAGGCGTGCTAATCAGCTGGCTACTCAAGGGGCTTGTTAGAGATCACAGGCTGCAGACTGGCATATCCATGTTGTTGGTAACGTGAGGGCAGCAAAAGTGTTTATAATCATTACCTGTTACCACTTTCTATAAAGACAAATGGATTCTAACATTCAATTCATTTTGGAAGATCAAGTGATCAGTGCAAAATTGAATTTGACGGAGAGGTAACAAAATAACAATAAAAGAGAATATTCAAAAATAAAAATTGTTAAGAACAATCTGAAGTACATGGGAACAAAAGACCTTTCAAATCTAGACAGTTAACCTAGAGGCTGTAGGTGGAATGCACATGTTGGAAGGATATGTGGTTTCTGTACCACTTAGGCTTATACTTGGTGTAAACACAGGTGTATACACAGAAAAACTTTTTTGTTGACTGAAGAAAATTTTTCTGGTTAAGAAGTGCTGCTACACAACATGGAGTTGAGTGAAGTTCTCAAAGGAATTAAAAAAAAATTACTCCATCTCCACAGCATGTGGATGAATGTTGGAATCTCCATTATTTCCAGGGTACCCAGAATCTTTGGTGAAAATGCAGGATATACGTGAGAACAAAAAAGGGCAAAAAGATTATATGAAGATATAGTTGTGAAGTAATTTATTTAGTTTTGTGTAATCTGAAGCATAAGTAACTGCAAGGAGAGAATAGTGTAAAATGAAATAATATAACAGAAAAAGTAAAGATACTTACGTGGTATATATCAGTCTAAAAGAAATAACGGGAGGTCATATTTTTAAGCTGTTGCTTAATGGAAAATTTAAATTTGGTGGGTCCAGTATATAGCTCAGCAACATGCAAGTCATCAAAGACAGGATTTAGTTGCCTGAATATAGACATGCAATGCCATTTCAGGTGACCGAGGACATTGAAAAACAGTTGTACTGTTCCATGCTGGCAGCTGAAGGCTGGGCTGTGTATAGTGACATGAGTGCTTGTGTTTGAACAGTCAAATTCAATGACCCTAAGTACTTCATGAAATATATAGATAGACATTTTTATTAGCCTGAGTTTTCCTGATAAGAATGCTTTTAAGGAAATGATGCATAAAATCATGAAAATATGGATGAAGACATAGCATGAGTCCAAGCAAGCTTGACTTCTAGAGTCTGTTGACTTCAGTAGAAGTTGGATCAGATCCTAAAATGGTAAAAGCAGCAACCACATCCAAAGACAGAAAGTTTCTAATGTAGTATCTTAAGTAAGATGGACTTTCAGAATTACGAGCCTTTGAGCTAAAGCTCTGTTCTGAGAAAACTGATAAATTGCTTAATTAAGCAGAGAATAGCACAGCACTTGTGTAGCTTGATAAGGTCAGACAATGATAGGTTATGTAATGGAACACTGTATCTAAATTTTTAGTCTTGGAAAAGTGAATAAAAAGGCTGAAAAGGATGACCTGATTAACTTAATTGATTTGAGTATTCCTACATCCTTGGAAAAACTCATTTTTAAAGACTATTGGGTGATGTAATCATAACAGACTTGCAGAATATTAGCTGTGCAGTACCGAGGGCTACAAAGCTGTGAAAAATATATCTACAGCTATGCCCTTACTGTCTCCCAAGGGAATCCCAGGGAAGACTAGACTTTGAGATGTGTAGTCACTGAGACTTGGAGCATAAAAGGTTGAAATCACAAATTTGCCTCTTCCTTTCCTACTCATCCATTTGAAAACCTTTTTACTTGTCACTGTAAAACAATGTTATTTTAAGAACCACTTGCCCTCTCTTTCCTCCTCCACACTGTGGGCAATCATGCTACTTCTGAAGAAGTGGTTTATAAGCTACTTCATGTTCTTTCATTAGTTTTTGTTATTTGGTAGCACTTTTTACAAGTTGAAAAATATTAGCTATTGAAAACATGGGTGATGAATTTCTCTTGTGCTCTAGTGCTTATTTACATTTACAAAAAAATAATTACAATCAATAAGGCTTGTAGTTAGTTGTAAGTCAGATAGCAAGTGGCCTTCAAAAACAGTAATATATAAGTGTGTAATCAGCACAATTTGATAGTAAATAAAGCAGTGGTAAAGTGGCTATTGACTGTGTCTCCATCCTTGAGTTGATTGACATCATACCCTTAAATGTCTTCAAAGTATTGTTTTATCAACAACTCGTGCAGATTCTGGAACAACAATAGTGTATAATCACTTTTGAACCAAGAGAAGCATACTCCAAATTCTTGAAGAAGCCCTGCCAGCTTTCTGAGATTCCTTTATGGGGGGACGTAGCCTCTAGCACTTCTTAATCACTGCTGTGGAATCATAAAGAAAATGAGGCAGCTGACAGGAAATAAATTCATACCCTGGAGTTTTGGATTGGAATTTGGAAATAAGAGTTGGAAGTGTTTGCTAATGGGTAGAATTCCTGGATAGATACAGATGGCAACCATGGAGCAAACTTCAGTGACAAAGTCATTATCTGACTGCTTGGGTTTTGTTATTACTTTATTTTGCTTTCTCTCTTATGGAAACATAATGAGTTTTTGTTCGAAACTGAGTTGACAGTATGTCTTATGGAAGAATTTAAATTTATTTTGAGTACTGGCATAAACATTTCCAAACAACTAAACCATAGAAAACTTTTATGTTAATTAGTGAGCTGACAAAAGGTATGATGGTGTTATCAAGACAAAGAAAAATAATTGCAAAGGATAAAGGATTGCACATTAGAAATATTTAAGATGTTCAGATAGAAAATGAAAGGGGATTTGGAAAGCCTCATGAATGGCCAAAATTAAGATTCAGTGTATATAAAGTACACTAGTGGACAAAGAAAACCAACCATGAACTTGCCAAGAATGACATATTATTTTTTCTTTAACGTTAAGATTTTGATGTTGTATTCGTTTCTGAATGTCTTTAGTTACCTTATTTTTCTCTCCACTGTTTGTGTTTCAGATGATCATTCTCGAGTGAGATTGCAGCCCATTGAAGGAGAAACAAACTCCGATTATATCAATGGAAATTATATTGATGTGCGTATACTGATATAGTCAACAAACATAGCATTGTGTTCTAAGAGGCAGCTTTTACTACTCTCATATTATTCATTGTTTAACAGCTAATATCATCTGCTAAACATTTTTGGATGGTACTGTCTTTGGAAGATAGGTGTACAATAAAGGAAACAAGTAGTTCTGTTGGTTTTGTCAACAGGCAAATCAAAAGAGTATTATATATTATATATTTCCTCAAACTGTCAACAGGCTGAAACTTTTACAGTGATGCTGTATGGCTACTAGTGCTTATCTGGGCTAACAAAATGTTATTTTCACTTTCTGTCAACAGCTTGGCATCATTTCACATTTAAAAGAAAGCTGTTTGCATATTAATGTGACAAAACTCTGTAATGCCTAATGCAGAGATTTGCAATCTCTTGTCATCTCTGCACTTTTAAGTTGCCTTCAAAGTATATTCTGCAGCTGTTAACCAGTACTTCCAATGGAAGCAAGACATTTCATTAAATATGTAGGCTCTTTAATTATTGAAGGTGGCTTCTTTGTTCATTCTGCATCATGTTAACTTAATGTTTTACATTAGAATAAATTCTTTAAGAGACAAGGTGGTTTTGGTTGAAAGAATGAACTCAAAAGTAGAATTGAAAATCATTACAAAGTCAATACTGTGTAAAGTCATAAATCTATGGATAGCAAAGATAATTATTTTATTATTTGCATGGAGTGCTAGATGTTTGGCTAAGTAAAACAAGTGTCACTTTATAAGAAACAGCATCTGCTAAAGATCTCTATTTACATCTGAAAAAATGGTGTCACAGTTTGCAGTTCAAATTTAGCAACCAATGTAAAACAGGAATGTAAGAGATGTTTTTCTCAGAGTACAGAAGAGCTAGAACTGTACAAGAAAAGTAGGTTTCTTCAGTTAAACAATCTGAAGTCTGAAGTTGTAACAGTCTGAGGATAACTCCCATTGATGTTTGTTAGTACGTTCAATAACTATTAAGTGAAGCTTAGACTTCTGCTCGGTCCCTTGCTATTTGAAAGAGTAGCACATTCACCAAGAACTAAAAGCACGTGGAAATTCGCTTAGACAGCTCACTAAACTCTGAGGGGAGTAATCTCTGTAGGGAATCTCTCTGAAGGGAGTCATGGAAAGAAAGTGAAAGTTCATGTTGAAGTCAAACATTCAGGATTGTTCTTGTTTTAGGCTAGTAGTGTGTTCTTAAGTTTAAAATGCTAAAAGATGCACGGAATTTGCACCATACAGTTCTGTTGGAAATACTTGTAAGAGAGCAGAATAGCAACCTGTTATTGCTTATGAAAGTACAAGAGGGATGAAGAAAATTATAATATCATGGAATGGTTGGGTTGGAAGGCACCTTTAAGACCACCTAGTTCCTATCTCCCCCTGCTATAGCCAGGGACACCTCCCTCTAGGCCAGGTTGCTCAAAGCCCCATCCAACCTGGTCTTGAATGTTATCAGGGAGGGGGCATCCACAGTCTCCTTAGGCAACCTGTTCCAGTGTCTCACCACCCTCACAGTAAAGAATTTCTTCCTGATATCTAGTCTAAATCTACCTTCTTCCAGTTTAAAGCCATTTCCCCTCATCCTACGTACCCTTATGTCCTAAATGAAATAATGAGTGAGAACAAAAACAGTATTTCCCTCATTCTCAGCAGGTGGCTTCATTGCAAAGCTTGGAGTCTTGCAGACATATTCCAAAGACAACCATAAAACACAGCATTTTTTGTTTATAATCTTGCTAGTCAGGTTTCTTTTGGCAGTGTTTGTTTTTGTACTACAGAAGCAGCTGCTGTTTTTCATTTGCATGGGGTTATTGTTGCTGTGTTGTCAGAATAAACATCTCAATGAGAGAATTTCACAAACATTATGAAGTTTTCTTGGATAAAAGAAAAGGAAGCACTATTTATTCAGTATTTTTCCCCATGCTTAATTTCTTCAGTGGGAAATTGAAGCATTTAATCCCAGCCACTGGGGATACTAGGTAGCACACCACAGAAAAAAATAAGCTCTGGTTGATAGGTTTCTGAGCAGTTTTCAGTTCACAGAATTGTAGACTTAGGTTCAATGACATCTAACCAATTATGTAATTCATGTTATATTTTCTGTAATATTCAAGGTATTTTCAAATGGGAGGCGACTTTTCCAGCCTCCCATCACTACAGTCCCTCTTGCACTTTTACAAAGAAATTGCAGTGACATGCAAGCTTCAGCTTTAATTTCTTCCTTTGGAAGGCTGACAGTGGAATCTCACCACTTTTGAAAGATTAAAACTGGCATAACTGAGTTTATCAACATGCTTGCTCGTGATCTAAACCTTTGGTGACACTCTCGTAACATCAGAAATTCAAACACAATAAAAATGGTATTGTTCCCTATTGGTAATCTATTCAATGTTGCAAGAATCCATAGTGTATTAGTCTTTATTGCACAGCCAGCTTAAGTTGCCCTTGTTATCAGAGAAACATCGAATTCCTGTATGGTGTTTTTTTTATTTAGAAGTAGTATTTTGAAGAAGTGTATTCATACAAAACCATTTAGTCGAAGAATTTACCCTCCTTTTTCATGTTCAGAAATATATCATAAATAAATCACAGAGGACAGAGTGAACATTCCCCCACCCTTCCTGGGGCTGAATGCAAATTGAGCATTCTGTAGCTGTTAAAAAAAGGGATAGGCTTTGCACTAAATAGCAATAGCTTGAAGGTATATCTCAGCCTCCATGAGCATCTCACACCATTAGCTGCAAGTGCTAGAGAGGATTTCATGCTGTTCATTTTCAGCAGATCCAACAAGGGACTTTGAGAACATATTACTTCTGTCCCCTAACGTACAAGGCTGCAACTTTAGGATCTTGCAGAAAACACTTTTTGCTTCTTGTTCTCCCTCTCCCTGCTCTTCCTCTACCAGAAAAAACATTTGCATCTAGCACATTACCTTCATTGTTATGATTTTACTGATAATTACTCTAAATGAAGTTTTATTTAAAGCAATGTAGGCAAGGTACACGCTGGTTATAATTTTTTTTTCCCCGATTTCTTGTAGGGTTATCACAGGCCGAATCACTACATTGCTACACAAGGTAAGCATTATTACTTCCTAATTTTGGTTATGTGAAGCTAAGAAGTCAATATTCAAGACAGAAAAGGTTCAATCACTTAAGTAAAAGCAAACTGAACTGTTATAATCCAATTTTCACATATATCAAGTAAGCAATCCTTTACCTTCATGTTCACGTACAATTTGGGGTAGAAAAGCAACATAAAACCTTTCAGCAGAAGTTACTCATGTTTAGCATATTGTTGTTCGTGATAGAGGAAGTAAGTCATTGTAGAAACCCTCAATAAACTTACCAGATGGACAGCAGTGACAGGAAAACTGTCAGTACTAGAACTGTATTTTCCAGTATTGTTCGATGATATGTAGGCTCCAGGTCTTAAAATAAAATACTTTAATTAGCAAGTTTTAGTAGAGTACCCAAACACACATTACTCTGACAGGAGAATTCTTCAAAGGGATTTGAAGAGAGAAATTTACAGGACATCTTTTAAAAATCTGCTTGTGAATAATAGCTTCTTTCTCTGTCAACAAACAAAGGAGTTTTCAATTTTTACCCATCTTCAAATACATATTTTGCCCATTCTGATGTAGGTCTTACATGCTTTTAAGCCAAGCTTAGGGCTGTATCAGGTGAGAAAGTCTTCTGCTTAATCATATTGTCCAATCATATGTCATTCTCTTGCCTGTGCTTGGATACCACTACTCAGAGAGAATATCCTCTGCAGTAGGTTTTATGTAACAAAGCTTCCTGTATTTTCCAGTGGACCTGAAGAAGTTGAGCTACATCCACATACGTTATTTCAAAATGCGCCCAGAGTCCTAGCTGGAATACTGGGAATAATAAACTTAGAATAATCTTGTTGGATTTATAGGTGGTATACACTTTTTTAATGATGTTTTATCAAGGCACAGGTTTGTCTGAGTCAAATAAGAGCTCTTATTGTGCATGTGTTTGCCTCCTAAGTAACCCAGTGTCCTCATCCTCCAGTCCCCACTTTTATTGGTGAGAAGATATTTAACTCTGCCATTCTGTACTTCAGAGCTGAACAGTCTCAGATAACTGTTTGGAAGGATGTAAAACCACCTCACCACTATCTTACAGTTTTAGACCAGAATTAAAATTTGAGGTCTTAGAACTTGAGCTGTTTAAATGTGCTTCTTCTTCCAGGTCTATTATCCAGTCACCACATCATTCATTCCACAGTCTTCCTTCGTATGAATAAGAGAATACTAGGACAAAAACAGAGCATGTGATTAGTTCACTCTGGGCCTTTACATCTTCTTCTTCTGAGAACAAATGGATCAATCCATTTAACCTTTACCTGATGGTATTGTTTTTTCACCTGAATCCTGAAATGAAAAGATATATATTTAGCATTTTACTTGCAGGGCTTTTCTTTTTTTCATCAGGATGTTTCCCAGATCTTTCTGACAGCTTTCTGGTAGACCAGACGTCTCCGAAGCAAATTCTAATGGTTTCAGTACAGCTTTATCACTCACCACAATACTTAGATAGCAAATAGAAACTTGAGGTATTTGTGCTTTAGCTTTTAAAGCCAAGCATTGGATGCAATATTGTACTTAACGTCTATCTACTAGGTCAAGTAGCAACCCTCAACATATTATTAGCCACGCTTATTTTCTGTTATAGTGTCAAGGAGAAGTAGCTAGTCAAGGTGAATAAGAATAGTACAAATTTTCTGCCAAGATGTAAAGAAAATGTAGTTGTTTGAGTTGTCATTCTTTCATGCGGGTGCCATCAGTTTTTTCTGTGTAGATGCAGTGTAGAGCATGTCAGGGTACCTAATCACTCCCACAGTGCAATGAGTGAGAAAGTGACTGTCTTGTGATCATAAAATCTATTTTCAAATGGGCATACAATTTACATCAAATTCAAAACTTATGTCAGCGAATTTTCTGAGGGATTGCCTCTTCAACATCTTATTTTTTAAGGCCAGCTAGGAAGCAGATTTGTAGCTCTGTTTTGGGGGAAATGAAAAACACTGATTTAAAAAGGTTTATGTTCTCTAGGTGGCTCTGATGAAGAATCATGAGAAATTTTTTTCCCTTTCTCTGTCTCGGCTTTCCAACCTGTAGAATAGTGTTAAAAATACTCATCTGCTTTATAAAGCTTTCTGCAGTGTTGTGATAGATGCAGCTGTGTCAAGGCTACTTACTGTGATTCTCCAGCATTCCCACTTCCTGACAAAGCCTTTGAACGACAGTCTCTGCCTTTTGCAAAGGTGATAGGGTAACTGGGAATAATCTCTAAAACTCCTTTAAATCTCTATATTAACTATGAAAGGAGAGGCATTTGTTTCACACTCCCAATAGAGGATGCCTCTTTATGACTTCCGTAGTAGTAAGCCTGTCAGGAGCGATAGCTCGCAGATATAGCCAAAGATGTTCGTGCTGTTTCAGAACACATTTTCATGTAGATATGTATAAACACATCAATTAAGCTCCATGTTAAATTCCCTTGATGTCTACTTTACATCAGTCTTAAAATAACTTCTCCCATTCTCCCTTTTCTCCTCCACCACATCTTTCACAGGTGCACATACCTATTGTTCTTTGAAGGAAAATATCATTACATGAGTCAGTTTGAAATCTCTGAGGAGTTAGAATGATTGATATTTAATTTTCCTATGTTCTTCCTAAGCTGCATTCAACATATCAAGTGTTAATGAGCAAATATAATTGTTTGAAGTAAAAAAGTAGCAAATGTAATCAGTTTGTAATAGACTACCAATCTGCTTTTAACAGAGCTGAGAGTTGCATAATCACCTGTTTATTAAAGTTACTGTCTTCCATACTAACCAGAGTTTGACACACAGACTAGTATCTTCTACCTTGGTAGTCTTAGCATACTGCTGCTAATGTTAAAAGAGAAATAAACGTAATTTAAAACACTTAACTAATAATCTAAAAAAGGATTTGCTTGTGTTATAAGAGTAATACATCCAAAATGCGCATTTTGAATTGGAAAATCAGCATCATTTTTCCTCTACATGGTAAGTATAATGTGACTGATAAACTGAAATTACATCTAGTAAAGACTTTTGGTGATCTTCTGTAATTGGTATCAACAGATGGATTTCGCACCTGAGATACCGAGATTAAAGAGAATCCTTTGTCACAAGCCAGAATATTGGGTCATGCAGAACCAGCAAGCTGTGGCAATTTAGAATTCTCTGCTTTGTTTTATGTATCCCTTGTTTCCGTGGATATAATTCTTTAAAATTCTTTTATGGCAGACTGTCAAGCTCTTTTATGATCTTTCAATTTACTACTAGCTAGTTGTTTCTTTTCTCCAGAAATTAGGTGATCAATGAATTTTAACCAGTCCTTTAGTGAGTACAGTAGGTTTAATATCTGTGCAGTACTTCACACAGCCTGCTGAATTTTCCTATTATCAGATGAATGTTGTTGATCTTGTATGTCTCACCCTGATTACCAAGCAGGAAAAATTGATCTTTTCAGTATTTACATGTTATCTTTTCTTTGAAGTTCACATAGTCAATTGACTTCTAACAAGTCTCTACCAGTGGTTTTGCAATTCTTCCTCCACCACTGCACCAGCAACCCTAAATGAGTGACAAATAAATATTGATATAGTGTTATGGCATCATTCATTGCCATTTCTACCAGGGCTGGTTTTCAAGCAGATTAATCATGTATGAAGAAGCAGTTACCCGCATGCAAGGTGCACTTCTTTATATGTGAAGTACATTCATCCCAGCATCTCTGATTTTTCAGTGAGGTAATCAGCTCTGGAGCAGACGCATTCCATGCCAAAGCAGGGAATTGCTCCGGCTGGTTGAGAGGTATCCCGGCAAGGCAGCAGCTGCCAGGAGCCATTGTCCTCCGTGTGGCAGCGATGTTCTGACGTGGTGGGGTTGGAGTCAGGAACCTGCCTGTAGAGAGCACAGTGAACAAGACAGGCAATCAGGGTGTCATGCATCAGAAGGACATGGCATGGCAGTTCACATAGGGGGGGGTGAGCAGGGAGGGCAAGAAGGGCCCTTCCACTTGAGAAACTGACTCATCTACAGGCTGCCTCCAAGACAATGAATCTAGCTGTTGTCTCCACTAGGCAGAAAGCTCTGTCAAGAAAGAATATGGTGACTCAGACAGAGTGCCTGCCTAAAAATATGGTGGTGGACCCCCTCCTCTCAGATCATCGAGCAGGTGGAGGCGATTTAAGGGAAGAGGAGGAGTAGAAACAGGTCCCAGCTTGACATCATAAGCTACCTCCATCCCAACCTATCTTGGCTCCCCATGTGCCCCTGCATAATAGTTTTGAGGTTCTGGAACTTTGAGGAAGATGTAAGTGAGGATGTGATGGGAGGTCCATCCGTGAGGTTGTCTAGGATGAGGCGGTCAACTCAGCACCTCAAGACTGCCTCCACCAAGAAGGACAGAAGGGTGATTGTTGTAGGCAATTCCCTTCTGAGAGGAATGGAGGGCTCTATATGTCGGCCTGACTCTACCTGCAGGGAAGTGTGCTGCCTCCTGGGGCTTGGGTCAGGGATATTTCTAGGAAACTTCCAAGTCTGATTCACTACTCTGATTATTATCCTTTATTGATAGTTCAGGCTGGCAGTGCTGAAGTCACTGAGATAAGCCTGAGAATTATCAAAAAGGACTTCAGGGGACTGGGAGTGGATGGAGTGGACGTTATTTTCCTCTGTCTCTTCAGTGGCAAGAAAGGATACTGAGAGGAGCAGGAAAACCCATCTTATAAACACGAGGCTGATAGGCTGGTGCAATCACAAGAAGTTGGGATTTTTTTTTTTACCTGGAGTGGTTTACTCAGTGCCTGGCCTGATGGCTGCAAATGGGTCTCACCTGATTCAAAGGGGGAAATGGATCCTAGCCCAGGAGATGGGCTGAAGCCAAAGATGAAGTTGTTTCTTGGAATGAAAACATGAAAACAGGATGAATTTCAACAAGGTAAAGTGCCAGATCCAGCACATTGGCTATAACAACACCAGGCAGCGCTACAGGCATGGGGCAGAGTGGCTGGAAGATTGTGTAGAGGAAACGGACCAGGGGATGTTGGTTGACACTCAGCTGAACATGAGCCATAATGTGCCCAGGTAGTCAAGAAGGCCAATGGCATCCTGGCTTGTATCAGAAATAGTGTTGCCAGCAGGAGCAAGAGAGTAGTTGTACCTCCATACTCAGCACTGATAAGGCCACACCTTGAGTACTGCGTTCAGTTTTGGGCCTCTCACTGCAAGAAAGACAGTGAGGCCCTGGAGCATGTCCAGAGAAGGGCAACGAAGATGTTAGGGGTCTGGAGCACAGGCCTTATGAGGTGAGGAAACTGGGGTTTTTTAGTCTGGAGAAGAGGAGGCTCAGGGGAGACCTTAATGCTCTTTACAACTACCTAAAGGGAGTTTGTGGTAAGGTAGGAGTCAGCCTCTTCTCCCATAGCGATAAGACTAGCGGATAACTAGCGATAGGACTAGAGAAAATGACTTCAGGTTGTACCAGGAGAGATTCAGGTTAGACGTTAGGAAATACTTCTTCACCAAAAGAGTGGTGAGGTGCTGGAATGGGCTGCCCAGGGAGTTGGTGGGGTCACCAACTCTGGAGGTGTTCAAGAAGTGTTTAGATGTTGTCCTGAGAGAGACATGGTTTAGTGGGAAATATTGGTGTTAGCTGAATGGTTGAACTGGATGATCGTGGAGGTCTTTTCCAACCTTGTTGATTGATTGTATGATTCTGTGACTTTTTTGACTTCATGGGTCAGATTGTGAATCTCTCAGCTTGCTGTAGCACACACAGGAACCTGTTTTAAAATGTTTTGTTCAAGTACTTCAGAGAAGATTAATGACTGTAAAAGTTACTTTTGAAAACAAAGTGGCTTTAGATTTAATAGCTCAGTGCAGCCTTTCAACCTTCTTTTTCAGCATTTAATTGTGAAGCAGATGCTAAACTGTTTCACTTTGTGTATTACTGGTTATGGAGACAAACATCAACTCAAGTTTCAGTCAGGAGGAGTTTTTTAAGTAGAAGTTATAAACTTCTGAAAATAAATATTTACAATGGAAGTGTTTATATATGCAGCAGCATAAACTTGCCACTATAATAACCCCTTTCATTTTCCTTCTCTTTTCTGTAGAATGTGTCTTTCTTCCACACCCTACTGTATATGTTGTGTGAACATTTTAATAAGGGTTTTCAGAAACAAAAATACATTTTCTTTCAAACTGAAAGTTCCCTTTCAGGCATCTGAAGGAGAAATATTGCTTTGAATAATAATCTTAACTTTCTTGGCACATTTCTTTGTTTTTATATACCAGAAAGTTGACAGAACTACAGCAGTGTGGAAGCTCCACACTTATCTTTGCAAAGAAACTTCTGCTGCCATGGTTTTAGCCTCCAGATGAAAATTAACATTTGAAATTACTTCAGGAAAAATTGAAAAACGACTGAGAAAGATAATTCTACATAATTTTTCAGCTCTCTACATGCTGTCCTTTTTCATGGTGTAGGACAGTCCTCACAGATGCCTGTAAGAAATGAATGAATTCCATATAACTGTATTCATTGTAAAGATTTAACTGTGTTTGATGGTGTTCTTTACTTCCTTATCACTAAAATGTTAAAAGGGTGATTAAAGCCATCTGACTTAAGTGAAGGAGATAAACCCATTCGTGTGCAGTGCATTGAATAGACAAAACTTTCTGAGACATGTCCTTCACCTGTTCTGCAATAGTGCTGACAAATGGCAAAGCCATTACTTTTTTTTCACACTACATACAAAAATAATAACCCTTTACATATGAAAGTGATATGCAGAGTTTGTACTGTGATGGCAAGTTCATCAGACCTGTCTTACTGCCATTTGCCAGCACAGGTTGATGATAATAATGGTAGGTTTTGAGCAGCTTTTGAAATTTGTTACTTTTACTAGTGTTGAGGACCAAAGCAGACAGGACTTCCTTCAAACATACCTTTCCAGGTTGCACCTGGACTTGTGCAAAGCGTCTGATAGTGTGCTGCACAGTGTTAATTTTTCTGAATTGGAGAGACATGGATCTGATAGCTGAGCCACTCTGTGGATAAGGAAGTGGCTGAATGGTTGCAGTCAGAGCGTTGCAGTCAACAGCTCAAGGGCCAGGTAGAGACCAGTGACAAATGGTGTTCCTTCTAGTTCATTAATGGCACCAGTATTATTTAACATCTTTGTTGGTTACATGTATGGTGGAATTGAGTGCACCTTCAGCAAGTTTGTGAGGAGACGAATTAGAACATCTCAGAAAAAGTGCTGATGGATTCATTACTAGATAGAGTCACTTACATTCTTCACAAATGAGTGCCTATGTTTTGCATAAAATACATGCCTGCCTTTGTAAACACTTTGAAAGTAACAGCAACCAATAGAAATGATACTGAATACTTACTTAATAGTGCACTAGAATCTTTTTTGTTGTTGTTCAGGGAAGATTTCTAGAGCATCACTCTTAGAAACTTACCTCATCTGTCCATGTTTTTAGGGCACACAAATTATGAAAAGCTGATGTTTGATTTTAGGGTGTCCATCTCAATAAGGAATCAATGATAAGTTGGACTTGATAAGGAAGGTACTTGGCACTCTTGATGAAGTACTGTTAGCATGCCTGTCTATCACAGTGTCTAATACTAAGGCAGAAGAAAGAGCAGAGAAATACTGTTTGTCAGGAAAATCACAAAGTCAAAGCATCTTTTTGTCTGTGAAGTCTTTTTTTCAGCCCGTCTTCAGCAGCATGGAGGAAACGTGGCATCAGGTGTGAGAAGGCTTTCAGACTTGTCATTTGCTGAAAGAATACAGCAAATTCACAATGTCTTTCGGAAACAAATGTATCCAGAAACAAATAAGACAGTTCATTTTTTGCTTTACCATACCAAACTCTTTCAAACTTGTCCTGAGGGAATTTTTATGTCAGTCAGATTTCATATTTTCTATAATTATTCTGAAGTTAAAAGGAAAATCAACAAATACGTGTTTATTTGTTAATGACCCTCACATATCTCTTAATTTGTCTAGTATCTTTTGGATTCTGAGTATTGCCATAACTTCTGAGATCTATTAAAAAATACTATGTTTACTGGGAAAGAAATTAATTTACCACCACTCTCCAGCCTAAAGTAGAAAAATACTTGGTGAGTGATATATCTTACTCAGGAGATAACCGTAAGGATAATAAACTTTTTCTTTTAAATGGTTCTGCTAGCATCTTTACTTAAACTTTAATGTAGCCTAAATTATCTTGTTTTTTCATCTGGTAAAGTGTTCATATTAATGCACTTAAACTTTCTGCACAAGTTTAAAGAATACAGCATCTGAGCGTCTTACTCACAAGCATGGGCAACATTCCTTCACAGTATTCTCCCGGGGAAAAATAAAAGAAGGAAGTAGCCAGAATGAACTCATATTTTTGAGCTGAAGAATAGTGATGATTTTATTACATCCTGATGCTTATGACTGACTCAACGTGAAAACAGAAAAGTAGAAATGGAAAGGACTAATTAGGTTCTTTTGTCCATTCCCTAAGGTATCTTCTACTGAAGGGATAAAATGATCTTAAAGTTCTCATCCATCATCAAAATTGATTCTGCATTAGAAGTTAGAAGAGCCCCATCCAACAAATCAACTACCTTAGACTATTAAGTTGGAAAATGTTACAGGCAATTTTTCTAAACTAACTTTTTTCTAAACTAACTCTCAAGCTCAGATGGACTTTTTAGAATGGGTGATTTAAAGGTATTCCAATTTCAATGCTGCAAATCAGCCTTACTGAGAAAAATACACAAATTAGAAACTAAAAAAAGAATGCACAAGTAAGAAAATAGAGGGTTTTTGCTAGAAAGCATTGATTCAGCTAAACTGAAACTTTCTGTTGAACTGCTTTGACAAAGTTCAGGTGCAAACATTGGACACAAGGCTCCAGGTGTAATGTTCCAGTCAGAGCTTTAGCTACAGATGGGCAGCCAACATGTCACATTTCTGTTTGATCTGATTCAATTGTAATCCATGCCTCAGTTTTCCAGGAGTCCTGTGCTGTTTATTTACACTCTTGGCTGTAATTAAATGATTAAATGTCTGGAGGGCATGGAGAGTCCATGTAAGTAAGACCAGCTTCTGTTCTGTAGCCAGTGCACTCTAATGGAAAGTGCAACATCAGAACCCTCTAGTTACAAGTGCAGTTATTGAAAGTGTTCCTGTTTCATAGCAGAAAAAAATGAAACACTTTGTGCCAGCTATTGCCTAGCAGTGCTCCCTGAACAGCTGTGTGGGATTAAGTTTCAAGACCCTAGCCTTATTTGGGTATCACCCACTGTCTTCACCAGGGGATTCCTAACCTCTGGGAGTTCTGCATAGTTTACTCTTATTACTGTAATGCAAAATTTGAAAAATACTGGATTTAGTGCAGTCTGGAAAAGGGGAAAAAATGTCAATGAGAGGAACAGAGCATTTAACATCTCTGATGTGTGGCAAAGTATATGAAAGAAACTTCTCTAATTATACTGGATGAACAACATTAAAAATAGGGGTGGGGAGGAGAAGACTTTTCCTTTCCTGACATAGAGATCAGAAAAAACAGCTTGCTTGGATGTTGTTATGACAGATGTAGTCAGTAGTACTATGTACATGGCCTTTATTGCATTTAACTTTGCCTAATCTCAGGCTAACTGAGTAGATCTGGGCAATTTCTGTGGGCAGCAGTTCCTCTCTTCCTAATCTGCAGTCTGTCTGTGAGTAGTCAAAAGGTGTTAGGGGAGCATGCTATTTATTCTTTGGAAATTCATATGACATTTTCATTTTACTTTGTTGATACAGAACAAACTGAGCTAGTATTGGAAATTTGGCCATGGAGAAATGTCAATCAATAAGTGTGTAACACTTTATTTGATGGAAAGTTAGCTGGTATCATTAGCTACCAGCATTATAAAAATGTCTTAAATAGCACCTGTCAAGTCTGGTCTCAGATTTAAAAATATATTTCAGTGCAACATTGGCTTATTTCGGAAGATGGTGGAAATAGTCATATGGAGAAGGGACAGTTAAGATTATCTGGAAATAGTGAAGGAGCTGGCATGTTTAGACTGCTGTGTACTATACCAGACCTGTTTGGTTCATTGTGTCCCTACCTTGCCTCCCACTGTCTCTCCAGGCATGTTTAGATTGTGACTGTGAGAAGCAGGAATGCCTTGTGTGCATTCATGTGCATTTCATACGTAAGGCAGATCCTACTACAGTAGAGTTCCATTTGAGATGGTGCCATAACGCAGACAAAACAACACGTAGAGATGTATATTGTTCCTGCCTAGTTAGTTCTGTAACAAGGAATAAAAGAAAATGCTGTCTGATATTTCAGAGAATAAATACCACACTCCAATAAAGCTTTCTAACTGCTCACAGAAACACTGCAAAGTAGGATCAGAGGAAATACCAGCATGAGAAATCATCCAGCTCCAGGCAATGAGTGGTTGGTACCTCGTTGCCTGGAGCTGGATATATGTATGCATATACACGTATATAGAATACATATTTTGAAATTGATTATCAATTTCTGATAAAAAAATCTCTAGAATTATCAGTTATGCCATTGCTCAAAGAATGTTTTTGAAGCATCTCCGTATTAAGTGGGAGTTTAGAATTATGTGGTTTTCTTTAATTTCAGCTGCTCTGAAGCATTTGCATAAATTTAATGAAACAATAGTGCTGTAACTCATGACTACTGTATGTTGTAATGGGCTTGTTGTGGGCCAAATATTTCTTTGTTCCTTTTATTTGGAAAGAGATAGAGAATATGCAGGTCAGTCTCTTCTATTTCTTCATCCTGTTTAAGACCTAATGCTGGCTCCTCAAAATGTAGGAGGCAGTGGTATAGAAGGCCAGCCAAAGCACTGGTCAGTCCCATGGGAGTAGCAGGTAACATTTCTGCTTGCGCCTCAGTCACTTAGTAGTCTAAGCCTCATTTGAAGCTAATGGGACTTGAAAGCGCTTTGAAAATTTCATTTTGTGAAAGCCAATTTTCGCATAGAGCAATCTGCAGCCAGCAGCGCTTGGTGACTCATTGGCTGGCAGCAGGTAGCATTTAGTTTGTGCTTGAAAATCAGCCAATTACTATTCACTGTGCTGTCCCTCGGCTGATAATGGGAGATGGTTGTGTTTTCCCTGAACGATGGATACAGTAGAAGGCATCTACATTGCCAGTAGCTGCATTGGGCAGGATTTGTCCCAGTAAATTATTTCAGCTTTCTTTATAAGCAGTATGTTCCTGAAATGTCAAGCTAACAAGATTCAGTCAGATCTGTGTCCTATTGACAATGCGTCCACGGTGAGGAAATCATGAAAAAACTTACTTTAAATTCATAGCTCAGTGCACTTGTGTGTAGCTGAGGTGGCATACTGTGGAATAGTGTGGCTGCATACTGTGAATTTTTTATTCTTTGGATTGTAGGATAGTATTATTGCAAAAGGCCAAAAAAAAAAAAAAAAACAGTACTAGCTGCTACTCATCTATGAGTAATGCATGTGATTGATAAATGTGAAGCCTGGTGGTGTTGGGAGCAACTGAACATTTAGTTACTGGTTTTGTTTATGATTAAAGTTCTGATAGATTTGTTCCTTAGAAAATAGCATAATTTCTGCCTTACAAACAAGTAAGGCTTCTTTCTGCTCCATCTCTGAATTTGCTACCATGGAAGCATCATTCAACTATGGTTTAAAAAGGAGAGAGATGTTTTTTCCATACCTTACATAAGAGTAGTGATTGCATCAGACTCCTTTGCTTGGGCAGCCTGCTGGCTTAACATGCTTAATGCCCACCATGTTTGTTGAAAGTTCATCTGCAGCTTTGTTTATTGGTATTTTTCCAAGACAGAAGAGATTTACAGGACAGTTTTATTGGGAAGGATAGCATGGCTGTATAATTGCAATATAACCCTGCTGAAGATTACATAATAATTAATATTTCTAAGGCATTCGAAAGCGCCTTTGATATACCATCACAGTCTGTACTAATGCTATAAATCAGATAAAGTCATAAAAGTGAGAATGTATTTCTTCAGCTCATTGCAGGGTTTTGTTTAATTTCACTGAGATTCTTCAGTGCACAAAATGGAGCTGGGATACACAGAAGTGACAAATAACAATAAATACTGAAGTATGGCAGATAGAAACTGGCAATTAATAAATAACAGTGAAGCATTTATGGCTAAATTCTGCCAGTACAAATGTACGTTGCCTTTTATTATGCTAATTCTTACAGCGACTTGCCTACAGGAGACTAGTGACTGTGAATAGATACATTGCTTTGGAGTATGTTTTACCCACTCCACTGTTTTGGGTTTCTTAAGCAGATTGGTGAGGACTTAAATAAAAGCATTAGAAGGTAATATGACTTTTTTTTTCCCCATCATTTTTTTATTGACACCTTAAAATACGGAAGTCTGATCTGTGTGTATTTGGTAGCTGTTGAAGAATCATGAGCATTTAGGATTTATTAATATCTCAGTCTCAGTTTTATCTCAGACCTAAAATTTATCCACAGTACTGGTAGGAGCATATATACAGTGCCTATAAAAACATACTTCGGTATAGGACTTTAATTAAAGTCCGTTGAAGTGTATCTCTTTTGTTAGAGAACAAATGCCTACAACTACTTTGAGAAGTTATTGTAGAAAGAGTTTGTGATCACTGCCTGAGTTTTTTAAGGTTGGGAAGTAGAGCTTTGTTCTGGCCTTTGCTGGCTTCCATAGAGGCACTGACCCTTAGGAACACCTGGAAAGTGAAAGTAAAATACATGATAGCATACATATTTAAGAAGTCCACGGTAAAGGCTCTTCTTGACAAATCAGGCTATCAGTAACTGAGTATTTTCCACTGAGAAACTCACTCTTTTGAGGAGGGCGGAGATGAGACTGAACAAGTGGTTTATCTTGCTAGTTGGTGTGATTCTTTCAACTAAATCAGTACAACCATGGTCTGTCACTTTCCTTTCTATTATGCTGGCTATTTCAGAAAGAAGGCTTCTTTATTTTTACCGCATGAAAAAGTGGGACCTAGTTTTATGCACCTTAGCCTACACCCAGTCACATAAATGTGTCCATAGGTTTTCATAGCTGCCAACCACTGAAGATCTTCCCATGAGGTTACTGGGCAACTGACAGAGCTGAGTACTCATGTAAACCTTACCATGTAACAATGTGCCTGTAAATTCCTGTTGGTAAAATGGTAGGCATTTCAGGTACAGGAGATGTCCTTTGCCAGCAGTCAGTGATATTTGTAGTTTAAAACAGCATTTAACTGCAGTTTTTACAAAACTTTTTTTTTCTGACGGGGAGTTTTGCTCTTAGCTCCAAATTCTAGCACGGCTAAAAGAGCAAATAGCATGTACTTACAGATAATCAGATCACTGGATTGGCAGAGCATTAGTAACCCTATAATTTTGCTTCCTGCTGTGAAATTCTCTCTTAGTTACCTTACTAACAGCTAGTTTGTCCCATTTAAAGGGGTTCATTAGGAAAAAGAGCATTCTTGAATTTTTTAATCTATTAGCTTGTACTCTGTTCTCGTAGTAATTATTTTTGGTTTGTTTACCTTTGCTTTTACTCTTTCATATGTATGTTGAGTGATTTGTGCCACATAATGGGGTTGGGATTTTTTGGCAGTGTGTTTGCAAGTTTAATCATTTCTTTGTGGCTTTTCTTATTTTTGCCACACAATTAGATTTATTAATGAGAAAAAATTAACTGCACCTCAAGTTCATTTTGAAGGGACTATAAGGATTGAGAGCTAACATGCAGCTCCCTCTCTATAGGCACATCAGCTTGTTGTCCTTGAGTGCCAAGTTTGTAGGCCACCACAGTGGCAAGGAGCAAGTCTGACTTCAGTAACATGTGAAGACGGTTCTCATTGCAGCTGTAACCTGCTGTAACTTCTAAGTGAGTGGACCATTCTACAACCACATACTCACATGGGATGGAAGCTGATACTAACTGGAAAGAGGTTTCATAGAATCATAGAATAGCTTGGGTTAGAAGGGGCCTCAAAAATCATGCCCCTGTGGTGGGCAGGGTTGCCAGCCCCTAAATCAGGTTGCCTAGGGCTCCATCCAACCTGACCTTGAACACCTTCAGGGATGGGACATCCAAAGCTTCTCTTGGCAGCCTGCGCCAGCACCTCACCACCCTTTCTGTGAAAAATTTCCCCCAATGTCTACTCTAAATATCGTTTCTTTTAGTTTAAAAAAAGTGCCCTATCACTATGTACCCATGTAGGTTTATTAAACTCTTCTGAAGATCACGTAGATGTCTGCTGCTGCAGACATGAGTCATGCATCCAGAGTCCGTTTCCTCTATGAGCATGTGCTGATAGAGCACATGTGGCTACCTCTGCCCAGTTCTGGAGAGCCTGTGGAACTTAAAGGAATCTGTTCATTTTCAGCACATTTCTAGCCACAATAGCTGTCATTGAATCATTAAGGTTGGAAAAGACCACTAAGATTATCTAATCCAACTGTCAATCCCTCAACACCATGCCCACTAAACCATGTCACTGTCATTCAGTTTGGTCTCAAGTGGACCAAGCATTATGTTGTAGATTTGACATTCTGTGCTAGAAGAAGGTTTTAGAAGCTATTTGTTTGTTAAACTGTTTGCTTTTCTAGAAAATGAAAAATTACCCATATGTTTACAAGCCCCAGTCTGAATAAGCACTGAAAACATTTCAGGATTCAGGCTTTACTTCTTTCTTCATGTTTCTGCTGTTTTTTTCCTACGTTTTCACTATTTTTTAGTATCCTAGGCTAGTTTATAGTATTTAAAATGATCACACACCACAGTAGCAATACCAATTGTTAGAAGTGAGTCTCTCAACACCAAGTGGAAGAGGTTCCAGAAAGCTCTGTGGGCAGAAGCAGCTTCTTAAGAGTTTAATCCATTCTTAGAAGCTATGTGATTTTCCATTTTCTAATATGCTGACATTCCCAAAGCAGCAACTAATAACTACTAGTATTACAACAAAAAGTTGTGAAATATTCCACTGATCATTTCTTTTGAGGGTTGTTTTTTTCAATAATGCATTTAATTACCTGGGGGTTTGGGAGGCTGATTTCTTTTTCTATTTTCCTTTGCTTTTCATCTTTGTTTGGCAGTATGTTGTTGATTTCTTTTTTCACAGCGGCAATTTTTGATACCAACTACTATATTGTGTAACTAATGGTGTACACCACAGGCTTACTATAAGGCAGTGCAGTGCCTTCTCCTCAGACCTTTCCCTCCCACAAGAGGGCAACTGCTGAGAACAACCTTCCTGCCTACTGTGCACACATCTGTTAGCTGATGCTTAGAACAATTATAGGCTCTTTCTCTCCCTACCATGAGTCTCCAGAATCAAATTGTTCAGTTCTTCATGACAATAAATCCTCCAACCCTACATAGCCTCCAATGCTTTTCAATACTGGCTGGAGACAAGTAATAATTTATTCATATGTCAGAAAATAATTTGAAAAATGCCAAGAAGAAAAGAAAAATGGGATAGAAAAAAATTGCATTCTGATACATTCTGAGGTAGGTTTTTGGGTTGTTGCTTTTTTTTTTCCTTTCAATGTCCTGAATATGGAAGAAGTTTGGAGGCTGGATAAAAGAATTAGAAGGGAAAGGTGAGAAAACACTCGAAAATACTTGCAGGGAAGTATGAAGTCCTGTCACGCACTTTTAATTATCATTGTTTTATCATTCAGATAGCAAGGTCAGAAAGAGCATACTCAGCAATGCAAAACAGGACATTCTGTAAGATGGAACAAAAACTTGATCATTCTCTGGCCTGAAAAGTGCTGTGTCTTTTTCTAAAGATTTTATTTTCTCATAATCTAGTATCTTTTTTCTCTTGTATGTAGAATGAGAAACTCAAAATATTTAGGAAGAAAGCAGCGTTTAGCATCTCTTTTCTGTTGGGATTTGTAATTTCAGGATCTGAAGCACAGGAATTATGCTGACTTCGGGAGAAAAAAGACAGGAATAAATTGTTGCCAGTTCTCCCAGTACTGTCAGAAGGAAATGACAAAATAGGGCCCAACAGTCTCCAATTTCAAGTGAATCTGTAGGAAAGGAAGCTGTCTGGAGTAACAAGTAGAAAAACTTCTTACATTGTCTCTTCATTTCTCAAAGATTCTGGCTTCTTATAAGGGAAAAGTAACTGGGTTGTGTAGACAGAGGATTTTTTCTCCCCTTTTTGTAGCTTTACCAAAAACATATTCAAATGAACAATCTTGAAACATTGCAATCCTGCAGAAACACAATGCAGTGGAACCATTTAGATTTTCTTTATTAAACCAGGCTGTGAATGCAACAGAAGTTGTTATAATTTGTCCTTAATCAAGCTGAAATAATCTTAGAAGTGTGTCATGAATTTGCAGACTCCTTTACTCAGTGGAAAATTGCCTCTCCCTACTTCTATTTTTAGCTACATTCCTTCAAAGCTGATAGCAATAGTAATTCTGCTAAATATTTGTTTGAGATTTGAAACGAAGGAAAGAGCAATACAGAGACAGCATTTTCCTACAGTGAGTAAAATAGTCTCCTTCCCTTTACCTGGAGGAGAGGTTAGTCCAAAACCTTTCTTATGCTATTGTGACTTTAATTGCCCAGAAACCTACATTATTAAAACATAAGTATGTTAAGCATTCATTGGAATGTTTATTGATTATCTTGCTGTAACATCCAAAATTCTGCTTGGAGTATTTCTATATTGTGTATCCAGGACGTTTATGGAGAAGTATCATAGAGTCATGGAATCACAGAATGGCCAGGGTTGAAAAAGACCATAATGATCATCTAATTTCGACCTCCCTGCTACGTGCAGGGTCACCAACCACCAGACCAGGCTGCCCAGAGCCACATCCAGCCTGGAAGTACAGTGTGTATTGTAGATTCCTACATGATGGAGAGAAACTTAAATCTGTCATATTTCCAAATGAAATCTCTCAAAAATATCAGTTCTTCTGTGCTGTAAATTAAAAAGACAAGGTCACCGGTTTTGAAGTCACAACAGCAGCATGAATTTGGTAATTTAGAAACTGTGGTTTTAGATTCTTTTATTTGTTCTACTCAGAGACCTTCTGACATTTCCTGTGTTCTGCCAGTCATAGCTTCCTATTGTTTTAACTGCCTTTATCTCCTGTTACATGAACTACCAAAACAAGTAAAAGACAAGTTGGCTGACTTTAGGGAAAACAGTGAAACGAACTATATATGTAGCACTTCTAAAAGCAGAGAAATTAAGTAAGGGGGAGAACACAGAACATTTCTAAATTGTCTGTGCAAATTATAGATGATCATATGCTTTGAAATTGCTGAAAATCAAAATATTTTTTTTTAATTCATGTATTTAAAACTATTACATCGTTTTTCTTTACTTCTTTCTTGACTTCTGAGTAAGTTACATTACGACTGACGTGCTAATAGCCTGATGAGCTGGGTTCTACTTTCCTATAACATTACTGCATTGTTTGCTAAGTACTTGACTTTCAGAATAAAAACTGAATTTTCAAAGTGAGCTCAAAGTACCAAAACTGGGGTGCCAACCTAACCAAATCTGTCAATGTGAGATTTTGTGATGCTTTGAAACTTATGCTTTCTTCACTAGAGAACACATATGCCACTAACTTACCTATTTGCCCTTCAAGGAATTGCTTTGTGGTATTCCTCTAAATAGGAAGATAATTGCTTACTGCAGTGAGGCAGTTCAGTAAAAGATTCAATATGGATATTAAGTTTGCAGTACTTGATAGTATTTTTAATTTCTTTTTATTGGTCTAGTGCTTTTAAGCCACTGGTTTCAATTCAGGATGGCACACTGAATGTCAGGTAGAAACATAAAACATCATGAAAACACATGGGCTAGAAACAGATGGTCCTAGGCATATGTAGAGTGATGTAGGTTTTCTGAACATGTTATGTTTCTGTCGCTGACATTTCCTGTGCTCCTGTGGGCTGGGACCCAGTCTCAGTGCAACACTGGAGGAAGGCCTGTATCTACAAAAACGTTTAGAGTTGTTCAGAGTTGTTCTTCTCTACAAGTATAGCAGAGGACGTCATTGCTGTTGCACACTAGGGTTCTTTACCGCTTTCCCCACTGCTTTGCAAAGTGATATACTGCAGCAAGAAACTATAACTTCTGTTTCACTTCAAGAAGTACAATTTAGGAGCTGGGGTAATTTGATGGATAGTAGATACTAAGAAAAATATTAGAACCTGAGAAAGGCCACGTAGTCCACCGAGGCTCATTTCATTCAAGGTACACCTTCCCTAGGTTATCATCCAATTGTTAAGAGAAAGAGTAATGTTATCCATTTTTTATAATTCTACTTCTGGGTATTACAGAGATAAATACGTAGATGCTGGAGAACTAACTTTCTTTCAGAGCACTATTTCAGGAGAAAAATACTTAACTGCAGATGGGTGGGATGACAGAAAAGAAATTGACCCTAAATGAAAAATATGACGATAGTGATATGAATACATGTGGATAATCATGGTTTCTCAAACTACCCCAGGGACAAGCTTCTAATCAGGAGACTTAAAGAAAGTAACCTTTCCTTTGATTTATTGTTTCAGGACCGATGCAGGAGACAATATATGACTTTTGGAGAATGGTATGGCATGAGAACACAGCCAGCATAATCATGGTTACTAATCTCGTAGAAGTGGGAAGGGTAAGTGATTTTCGCACTTAAAAAGATGAAAGACTTCCAAGGTGTTTGCTTTTGGAAATTAAATAGCAGACCAACAAGATGCTTATATACTGAGTAAGGCACATAAAATATTTATAGCTGCCTCTGCTAAGAGATTCATTACCAATTATTTTTAAGCATGCATTGGATGCTTGGCTTTGATAACAGTAGCCCAGTAAAAACATAACTGATAAAGTTGTATTCTGTACAGCACAGCTTGCAATGACTGCCAAAGAGGGAAAGCGTCATACTTTTTCTATTAGGGGAAATTGGGGAATTAGTTACAGAACGAGATATGTAGTCATCTTTTTTTTAAGGAGGAAAAGGGAAGTTATTCTGGAACAGATTTCTGAGAAGTATCTAAACTATGAAATTGCACCTTCTTCACAGTATGTTAGTTCAAATCAATCCAGTTTGGGCATTTCTTCTTGTAAGCCTTCTGGACTAAAGCAGAATAAATTGACTTTACTCATTTGTAGACAGTACTGTGTGTTTGAGAGACATTTGGACAATGCCCTCTACAACATGTTTTAACTTTTTGTTGGCACTGAGATGCTCTGGCAGTTGGATCCAATGATGTTTGAAGGTCTTTTCTAACTGAACTGTTCTGTTCTTTTCTACCAAATTTATTGACCAGGAGCTCTTCTTCAGGAGCTCGGTAGTTAAGGAAAACTTGAGTTACCTGATTGATAATGCGTACTTTTCTTTCTTTGCTTGACAACTTCTAAAGTAGGTGTCCAATTCAACTGATTATGGCTAATTTTGTTTTCAACAAGTATTGAACAGACACATTTTATTTGTTTTTCACAACCGTCAATAACTGAGTGTTTTAATTTACTGCTTTGTCTATATACTGGTGTCTTACTTTTCAGCTGGAATGTTCTGTTGTTTGTTGGTTGTTTTTTTTTTTTCCTTTTGAAGCTTTCATTTGAAATGAAAAAAAAAGCCACTGCTTTTATTGCAACTACTGCAACTATTGTAGTGTTAAATTACTGTTAAGTGTTAAAATAAGAAGTACACATACCTTGGTGTGAGCCGCATGGTTTTGAGACATGTTTTAAATTTCATGCTGGTGGAGTGACTGATCTGTGGTGTTTCTACTAGGAAAGAACGTTCCTAATGCATAAATGAGTCCAAGGGCTGGGTCTTGTCTCCTTTAACAAGTCCAGTTTTACAAACTGAATTTATTCTTCTTTATGTCCTTGGTCAATTGCTAATATAAATTCTAACATGTAGATACCTCTGTGCAAATCTGCCAACAGATCAGGTGCAAGTATTATTTTTAGCTATAAAAAAGGTAGGATTTCTGACTACAATTAACACCTGCTGCGGGAACACAATGTACAGCTAATTGCAGAGACAAAAAGCATCATGGAGGCTGCTTTGAAAGTTCAGTCCCTCGAGTGAAGAGGAGGATAGAAGCAGTTGGGTGGCTACTTAGAAGTTCAAAATGAATTTGTACAAATAGGAATCATAAAAGTATATAATGGTTTAGATTGGAAGGGGCCTTAAAATCCCAGCAAATTTTGCATAGCTTTATAGACATCCTTAAGTATTAAAGCACACAGAAAAAAAGGAGATAGGTGGATGGAAGGGATGGATGAACTAGCCTTAGAACAAAACCAGCATACTACACAACACAATGCCACATCCTCTTTTCCTGAAATCCTCATTTGAAAGCATCAATTAGCGTGAACTTCAGGTAACACCCGCGGACACGCCAGGCTTGCTGCCAGTGTTGAGGCCTCTGCTCACTCTGTATAGTTAGGCAGCGTATTTCCTTACCAGTGAGAAACAGTTTGTGCCACTGTGGAGATTTCTTTGGGGTGCAGGAGTCCTAGTGGGATACAGATCTGCAGTTTTCTTGCTTCTGACAGCGGTAGAAATGACTTTGTTCTCAGTTTCTCTGGAGGCCAACGTAGGTGAGATAGGAGAGCAGAATTAAAATGAGTTTCCAAGGGACATGAGATTGTATGAGCCACAGAGCAATGCAGTCCTTCCTCCATTGGTGCCTCTGTCCCACTCCCAGGGCATGAACCATCAGCAACAAGGAGGCGTATTGCAACGCACCATCTGTCTTGCAGCCCCAAACACAAACTCTGTGCCACCTTGATTAGTAATGATTTAAACGGGCCTTTTGGTAGCATTCCTACAGGGCAAACCTTGTAACCTTCCTGACCTTGAGGTTTTCTATTTCAGGCGCAGTAGCTGATAGAAGATTTATAGGGGCCTATTATTTCATATTTTTTAACCTCTTACCCATTTTAAGTAAAGGAGAACTTTATGTTCTCAGAAAAGAAGAATATCTATTTAACATGTTTGCTGCACAATTTTTTGTCCATCATGAATTAATCATTGAGGGGGCGTATGTGTATTTGTTTACCAGGACTGGCTGGATAGTCATTAAATCAGTGCTAGGAACTTGCTTCTTGCCCTGGAGCATTATGCATCAGGACTGTTTTAATTGCGAATGGAGGAATCACCATGAGGCTGTCCCTAATGCAAGCACCTGCTGCAAATGACTCAGTCCCTGCATTACCCTCCAGCAGGGTCTGGGTACATCTGCCAATATCTGTCATTATCTGAGGCATACTTGTCAAAACCATGCATCCCTTTTAGCTCTTGTGTGTTCCAGCAAGGGACCCTTGTCAGTGTTTCTGGCACCTGCAGACTGCTGTGCACCTGGTATTTAAATGGCACAGAAATGTGTTTTGATTGTTTTCTCTCTTTAATGAACCCACCTGAGGGACATTTAGCTCTTTATCCAGTAGCCTGTTACCCAGTCGCTCACATTTACACTGCTTGTGTGGAAATTCAGAACTCGCTTGTGCTGTTATACCAATCCATCTGCCAGAAGTCTTATCACAAAATCTGCAGGGCTCCCTAAGGAGACTTTTGTACTGGTAATTTAAGCTAATGATTTCTAAACATATTTAGTCAGTTTTATGAAGACCTCATTAGAATGTGACTGTTTATTAAAAAACTAAATGAGGTCTCACAGTCATTTAGAAGAATCATTGCTGAGTTGCATGAACAGTTCTTTGATAACAGCTGATGAAGTATTTTTTAGTTAAGTCTATGTTGACTTAAGAACTTTTACAAAAAAAAGGGAAAAAACAGGCAGCCCTTGAAAGATAAAGATAAAAAGTCTGTGTCTTCTTCAGGCTGTGGTCAACACTTTCCCCTCTCAATGAGGTCTGCAGAAAGGGAAAGACAAGTAATTAGTGTTGTAATATACCTGTATTTTTAGTGCAAAAATCAACATTTCCCAAGCCATGGACTAAGCAAGACTCATCAAAATATATCAACATGACAACAGGCCAACAGGCTATTAAAAAAAAAAAAAAAAAATTGGATTACATTCATGCATTTTGGATTATATTCATACAGAGACTTCCATGTTCCTGTTAGTAAGGAGCAATTGTAGGTAGTAGTATACTTTCAGACATCTTTTCCTGAGGGACTTAGCATGATATGGTGGATTACTCTAAAAGGCAGCAACTTTTTGTCCCGCATACAGAGGTACAATTAGAAAAGAGAGATAAGATAGAGCATAAGAGAGAAGATAGCATAAGAGAGCATCTTGCTTATTCCAGGAGACTACTCTTATAGCTGGACCCTTCTGTAGAAAGCGATGCGAACAGGATCACTGTCATCACGTACTGGCCAAAGTCTTGGTTTCTTCTTGAAATGTTTTGTTGCTGGTACACATTGAAACTTTTCTCTCCTCCTTAAAAAAAACTCACGGGGAAGGCTTAGAAAATATTCAGTTGTGCCATCTAGCTGTCAATTCCATCTTTGCTCTTCTGAGGCTGGTTCTGATACTTAGTTGGGGGAATCAAACTTGGCACGTCACATCATTTGTCATTTGTCAGTAGTCATATTCTCTCCCACTCCTTGTTTTTGCTTGAGGCAGGAGGAATTTAGTAATATCTGATTAATAAATGGTGAAATGCACTGATGAAATTCAGTGGAGGTGGTTGATATATAAATGCATTGCTAAGACTCATGACTGTCTATCACGCTTTTAAAATAACAACATATTTACCAAAAAAAATTATGAGAAATAATTATAAAAAATGAAACCTCACCCTAGGAGCATCGTAATTGCAGTAATTAGAGTTTCACAATTATTATCCAGAATTAGAAAACAGCCAGTGCTAATAGTGTTAATAAGCACACAAAAAGACTTTTTTTTTTTTTAAAGGAGGCAAAGTTGACAGCAACAGAACAGTTGTGAGACAAACAGGGGAACAAAGGTCACGTAGGGTGGCAAATAGCCCTTACTCCTGCACATGTGCATTCACACTACCAAAACAGCTTCTCACCAACATCTTCAAGGAGTGTTGAGCTTTCCTGATAGTCATCTCACCCTCCTCTGGGTGACTTTTTCACCCTGGAGCCATCAGGGCTGTACCTGCATAGGGAAAAAGAAAGGACACCGAAAGTTGGCAGCTTAGCTGATCCTCTGCTTGTTTGACTGGACCTGCAGTTGACCTACAAGGCCTATCATCTGCTTTGCTGCAAAAATGTTGATGGCTTTGATTCTTCATGCTTAAAAAATGTGGGGTCTACATGGCAGTGAGAAGATCCATAAAGTGGTAAAATGTAGCAACTGACAGGGAAGGAACGTCTCCTTCAGGCTGGCTGGTTAAAAATCATTCTTTGTTGTAAGATAAAAATCTGTCAGAAAAAGATTTGTTCTTCACGAGAAAGAATCTGTGGGGTCCCTGTCCTAAGCAATCATATGTGCTTGGGCCTTGAGAGCTCAGGGTGTGCAACCTTGTTCAGTGTTCAAGAGACAATTCTAAAGGAGATACAGATGTGTCTCCTGAAAAGAACGAAATCCAGAACTCCTAATTATTTTCAGATTCTCCTTATGGTATGTTTCTGTTATGGGCAGACATCAGACATCCAAGAAAAACTGTCAAGTAAAGTCCTGTCCAAAAGCTCCTCACTAAAACATATTCATAGGCAATTCCAGCAGCATGAAAACTAACCCCGTGTGAAATTCCCAATAGACTTACCACCTGTTCTTAGAATAAAACAGAATTCTTTTGATACAAACCTATTATGAAGTTCACATTAATGTATTTTAAAGTTTTGAGAATCTTCATGCAGAAGAGCCCTCTAATGAATGAAGCTGAATTCAGACTGTATTTAAGATTCAGATCACCCATTACAGAGATATTGCAGAGGTTAAAGCAGAACAACTCTTTAACACGTCCAACAAATAGCATATTTGTATTTAGTATAAATGGAAGAACACTCTATATAATTGAAATTGCCTCTAAATGTGATAAGCTAAATTACTGGCATTGGAGTTAGTTCAGGGGACTGGTGTTAGTGCTCCCTAGGCGATGTGCCAAATTGTTTATAAGCATACTACTGACTAAGATTTCATTTAAACTTTTCTCCCGAAAGAAAGAAAAAATAGTTTATACATGAGAAGAAGAAAGCTTGCTGTATTAAAACCATCCTTACCTCTATGTAATTCCAGTCTCACCTTCAAAAACTTATAAATACTGTCATTCCCCCTTTAGAAATGCTTTCATTCTTAAGCATGTTTCTCTAGAAAACCTAGGACCTGCTCTTAAGGTAAATACATTATTATGTATTTCATGGTTTTGTTTTACTTTCACTGTAATTCCAGTATCTGTTGTTGGATACAGTAGAGATTATAGTATTACAGAGTATCAACGGAAGTAAAGAAAACAATTGTAATTTGAAATTGTTGTTCATCTTTCAATGCAGTGTACTCTTCTAGTAGACAAAAGGGATTTCAGCTTTCTAGACTTCCAACCAGAAAAAACAAGTTGGCATTATTCCATTACGTGCAGCAGCAGATGAGCTCTTAGGGGGAAAAAATGGCTGCTATTCTTTGGGAAGGAGAAGGAAGGACTCTTTATAATTGTTTAATAAAGATGTCCCTGGATTAGCAATGTTAACCTCACCAAACTACATCAGACATCAAACTACAAGTGTTCAGCTCTGTCCCACATCACCCACAACAGACATGGTTTTAGATCTCAGTATTTAAATGCTTCTTCTTTCGAGTAAAAGCTATGCCTCAAAGAGAGTTGGTCAGCTGAGATTAGTGTCTTAACCTTCATTAGTCTGATTGAGGTGATAAATTTTGAGAAATAAATAAAAGAGGTGTAAGGATACACAAATGCGTGGACCCCACTGTTGGACTAGCTGCTCAATTGCTGCTGAAGTGTAGGATGCAATTAAAAGTACAGTTTGCAAAAAGGTCTTTGAGGTTTCCCTTTGAAATGCCATGACTAACAAAATAGCTCCATCACTGTAGGGCTGCTCACCTCAGCAATCTTGTGGAATGAGTCTTTCTGTGAAGAAAGAAGTATCCTGGGAAAACCAACACAGTTTGACTGTACCCAGTAGGGTACCATGTATAGCTCTCTAACCTGACATCAGATGATCAGGTTTTAGAGTCAGAAACAACCAGCTAACTCGGCAGTGCTTTGTAGCTCAACATAAAGCATGATTTTCTTCTTGGAACAGAAGCACGATTCAGTGCACAGGCTGTTCATCTCAATGCAGGCACATCAGGTTCTCAGAGCACAAGATGTGAGCAGTGTGCCCATGATTTCACAGTTTTGTAAGGGATTAAGACAGGCATTGAGGAGCTCCAGCTAATCCTGTAGCCATTCTTCATCTTGGCATGGAACCACCCTTCTTATACGCTCTGTGTTCAGCCTTTCTTCCTTCAGGGCTGTACTAAAGTGCACTAATATACAGTCTTTTTTGATAACCAGCAGGAGACAAAATTGCCTAAATATAAGCAGTGAAATAGAAGTAATCCATATTCTTATGTTTTTCTAGAAGTGAAGGCAGGAACACTACAAACAACTTTACCTTGGGTCACCTTTACCCTAAAGCAGTTCTCCCAGACTAATTCCATTTTAAGGCCAAAGTATGGTCAACCCAACCTGCCCGGTTGATTGTATACTAACAACATATGCAGTTTTCATGAACAAATGGATTGCGTTTATTCCCTCAGGTAGAAAGCAGTTAGTATCCAGATAGCTAACTTTTCTGGGCAGAAGCTGAACAAAAGTGCATCCACTGGGCAGCCTAAGATAATAGCGTTGGGGCAGCACAGGGCAGCAGAAGGTGGTGAATGATATCAGTTCTGTGTCATTGCTGGAAGAAGTTAGGCTGGGCAAGTAAAATTCATAGAGCTCTCACCCTGTGGGAACTGTGAACCACAGAAAGACTTCTGGCTGCCTTTTGTACAGACCCATTCATCTGCTGGTGCCAAACAGTATTTTAAATGTTGTATTTCTCAGTTCTCTTCCATACCTCATTTAGGAACGTATAAAATGAAGTATAGATCAATTAACTGACTCACTCTAAAGCAAAATGAAAAAGAAAGAATTAGATTTTATCTTCAGTCAGAGGTGGGTTTGTAACTAATAAAATGTTCTTCATCGCAATACACTTTTGTTTGAAAAGTATTTAAATAAAAATACTTCCAGTTATTGGATGTTCCTTTATTTCAAGTCAGCCAAATAAAAGTATATGATGTTATCCTACTTCTATCTGCAAAACCTGTTAAAAGTTTTCACCAGTGAGCTCAGTTGGCTGTTTCATTTTATACCCTAGAGGTTTCACTTCAAAATTTATGTCTGGCTTATCATCGTTACTTAGTTTGGGATTAATTTTAAATTAGAATATATAATGCTGCTCTTCAGTAATGACAATCCTTTCAGTGCATAGCCAGTTATACCACCTTTTTGCTAAGACTATTTCAGAATCAAAGGAAACTAGAAATTCTGAATAATCATTGTTATTTAAACTGTTCTGTAGGACCTGCAAAGTATTTTTCACAGCCAGCTCACATATTAATTCTGTAATATTCCTCCTTTTCCAAACCTCTAAGTAAATGAATTACTGTCCTGGCTTTCATACTGCCTTTAGCTAGATGTGTCACATTGCCAAATGGCTAAATATACAGCTTCGGAAGTCACAATCTATGTTCATTATCTGCATACTGCCTGCATTGTTTGTTATATTTAGAAGTAGCAAGAACAAGTTTCCACCTTCATTTTTAATTCTTATTTTCTCACATTAAACTATTTTGCTGGGGGATGAGGGTAAGGAGAGGTCAAAGCAGATAATCATATTCTCCAGATTTCTCAAATTATTAGTAAAATAAACATTTGGAACAAATGGACGGTGTACCTTGGGATGAATAGATTAAACCAGAGCATTTTCATTATGTCTCTGGCAATCACCCCTTTTATCTCATCGTGTGATGAACATCTGTATTTTTTGGCAGTGTGTTCGGATATAAATGTGGGGTGTATCTGAACAAACTCCCAATTATAGTTCTGCTCAGATGAGATTTCAAAATCATGTTTTCTACTTTGTGGCCGATATTTACTGTAATGGTAGCAACTGTGTGGAAAAAAATCTAATGCACTTAATATTCAGTTCTGGATTCATATATCAATTATTTAGCTAAACCTTCTGTTGGTACATTTTTTGTAAAATATGTATCAAATGTTTATAAAAAGGGAAAGAGCTTCATAATGACACAGTAGCTAAAGCTGTGCTAAAAAGAAAAAATGAACAAACATATGTTACCAGCAGTGTTTCTCATATTTGATGAGAAATACCATATTCTATTTTGCTGCAATTGTCTTTCCCTGTACAAATAAAGGCCTTGGTCCAATAAACATTTATAAGTATGAGTTTAATTCACACTGTTTACTCCTTTCTTTAAGACCCTATCGTATTTACTTGAGGAACCTTGGAGGAGATAGGAAACTAATCTTTAAGCATTTACTGAACTTTTGGCTAATCAGAAGTCCATAGAGTTCCCACGTCTACAGCACAGCACATGCAACAGGATAACTGAACAAGAGCCAAAAGTATTTTAAAAAGCCAATTTTATTTATTTATTTATTTTTAAAGGAAAAAGAGAAAGAAAAAAGTTGTGTTTTATTTTTTCCTTGCATTGAGTGAATCATTTACTGTTGGTCTGTGGCTATGACTGCAGTTTTGGCACCTTTCCCACAGCTGTTACAACCCGTATTCCACTTGGGAGAGTTTTCAGGAAATTGTGTTGTCATGGATCCTTCTGCTCTGCTCTAATCTACTCCATGCCCCACATCCTCTGTGCTACAGAGTATAAAGTCCCCAGTGGGCACAAGCTGCATGAGGCACAGAGGGCTATAACTTCTGCGTAACATCCCCCTGCACTTCCCTAATTACTCACTGGATCATCTTAAATAAGGTTTAAAAAAAGGTGGAAGCAAATCCAACACTTGAGAAGAAGGTAGGGACTACTGTGCTCTTCTAAATCAGTCTTTCTAAATGTCCCCAGTTCTTACTCATAATCCAGACTGTCTAGACTTACCAAGTTAGAAACAGGCATGTTTTCCATCAAGGCTGAGCAATTTAATTCAGCCAGGGCTTTTTTTTTTTTTTCCCCAATTGTTTATTTTACTAAACTAGAGCTGTTTTGCGGATGGCAGGCACCCATCAGAGAGAGACAAAGCTAAAGTTAGCAACAGCGAGACGTGCAGATGAGTAGTGCTGTTACCAGGATCATGGCAGCAGCTGCTTCCTTCAGACGTGTGCTGGCTGGGTTTGTGTGGTTCAGGTTCCACCTATGGAAAGGAGGAGGGAACAGGCAGGAAAAGACAATTAGCTCCAGAGACACAGTTTTCACTGGGCTCCTCAAGCCAGAGGCAGTATGAACAGCCTTGTTCTTCATGCAGAGTCAAGAAATCATCTTTAGTCATAGGTGGGAATTTGAAAGAGTTTCTGGCAGTGGCCATAATGGGTCATTTTGCTGGCCTAAGGGAACTGAACAGTGTGAATTATCTGGATTGTTTTAACAAAACAGACAAAACAATGAGCATTCAGTGTGTTTTGCTTAGCTTCTATCAGAGAGTTTTTGGAAATCTATCCAAACAGGATAAGATCTGAAAAGATATCAAGTAGATGCAACAACAGATAGCAGTAGTAGCTACTAACCTGCTTGCAGCAACATTTAATGCTTTTGAACTGGATGTTCATTGGTTGTAGCTGGTGGATGTGTTTTGGAGGTGAATATGTGCTTGCCACTGATCCTGAGGTGTAGGGACTGGGACCCTGGAACTGCCCCTTGGTGTTCTAAGGGGCCATAGTGGTGCTCCTGATACAGGAGTGCTGAGTACTCTGATGACTTTTCCTGCGTCCCACCTTGAAGATTTTCCATGTGGAAGGCAATTCCATTTACTGATGTTTGCAAATTGTCCTGCAACTGTGCTGAACGGATTAAATATGAAGAAAAATGCGAAGATTTTTTTTCTTAGCCAATACCAACGTGGTTATTAGATCTGAAGACAAGCACAGAGAAATAAACAAAACCCTGCTTATTGCTGTCTGAACTTCACCTCTGTTCTCTAGGAGCTTTCCAGTAGGAAAAAGCTGTTAGGATACTTGTATAATTTTGTGGCAGTGAGCCAGGCCTCACAAGCAGGGTGTTGGGCTGAACCCTCTATAGATGAAAAGGACCCTTATGTGGTGCTGTATTCTTCTATCCCTTCACTCAGTTCTATTCCAATTTAAATTTTATCCTGGTAAAAAGTCAGAAAAAGAGAACTACTCACTTTGTCCTACCCATCTTTTAGAGTTACCATTCAGCGTTGCCAGTTTAATGTAGCAAGATCTATCTTCTGTCCAGACACTAAGAAAGGGTGGTAGGTGCCGGCTGGTTAGTCACTGGAAACAATGTCTGATAAAGCCTTTTCTCCTGCCTAACAGGAGGAGGTTCATCTCTGCATAATTTTTTATGTACTGAACCTGGAGTTCATATAAATAAGTCATTTTATAGACATGCTTTATAGTTTCCTCTGTGTGTTTATATGCATATACTTCAGTTTTACCTTTTATTCAATTTTACTAGACTAGACATGATAGTAATCCAAATATTTTGGCATGAAAATAGGTTTGAAAAATACTCCAGTAGTCGTGAAGTTCAAAGGTTTCTACATGTGGTTTTTGTGTGTGTGTGTGTGTGTTGATTTTCCATTTGAAATTTGAAGTTGGTTTTTTTGACCCAACAAATTTAAGTGTATACTTAAGCAAACCAGTAGATTTACATGTACAGAAAGATCAGTTTAATTTTTTTCCTTCAACGAGAGAAAGAGAGAAGACACTATGCAGCAGATGTGTAACAGATGCTACTCCTTGCCTGTGCTGCACTACTGGACAGTGGCCAGGTGCAGTGATGACAATTTAGCTATTACTGTGATAGAGCAGAATAAAACAGATATATCAGCAATGTGTTAGCTTCCCCACCCAGCAGCTTGTCCACCCAAATGAGAAGGAGGAGAAAGTTCTTAACTGCATAAAATATCTGCATCAAAATATAGAGCCTGTCAACAGGGTTCATCTATGTGTTAAAACCCAGAAATAAAGTTCATCTCTTGACTTGGTGTGTTGAGTTTTGCCATTGGATCTCACAGTAGTTCCTTTGGAAAATTAATCTGAGAAAGCTGATACTTCTCTAACAGTAGAGAAGGTCCATCCTGTCTGAAAAACATATTTTCATTTTAGAAGGTAGGAGATCAATACCTAAAAATGTACGGGTAAAAAAAGCTTTTCACATTAGTTATCCTTCTGCACGTTTACCCCCAGTTGGAAAGCATAGGAAGTGAGAAGTTTCTGTAACTGAGTTATGCACAATATAAATATTTCTTGTGCTTAATACGAATTCACTTTCCTAATCGCAACACAAATCTCACCTGCAACACGAAAATGCTTTATTAAAAAAAGAGCTATTATCCCTTAAACATGAATTACTTCTGTGTGTAGAAAGTGTGATGCTTTTGCGCATGGTCGTATTTCTAAATGTAAATCACTGCAAAGAATATAGAATAGATTCAGCACGAACCTTCTAAAATAAATGAACCTTAATTTCTTTTGTGTTTTTAAAGGTTAAGTGCTGCAAATACTGGCCGGATGACACAGAGATATATAAAGACATTAAAGTTACCCTAATAGAAACAGAGCTCCTCGCTGAATATGTGATTCGAACATTTGCAGTAGAAAAGGTAAGTGTCGACATTCACTTTTCTTTAGAACGGTGGTAGCTGCTTAAATAGCTGAACACATTCAGCAAGGGAAAGTTAAATTTGTATCCTGTTGTGGAGGTTTTTGTAGTAATTTTTTGGGTAAACGGCCAGCGCCCTCTTATGGTACATTGTGTTTTTCTTCAGAGGCAGCCACTCTGCCTTTTTCCATCAGCCCTAGCCACTGCCTGAGTTAGAAAAGTGATGTTCCTTGCCCAGGAGAAATCGAAGCCTCCCTCCCACCAATCAATTGAAAAACACATTCGTGCTGTTTTCCCATCTTAAGCTCACTGCAATCATTTTCTGTCTGTACAAGAGGCTGCAGGCACCATTATTCAGAAGCCCATGGCTGTGAATCTGTTGGACCAGTGTGTTCCTGGTCAGCAGCGAGACATTTTTGAAACAAAATAATCTGTCTTTTCAAAGCATTTTCATTTTTAGTGCAGAATCCATCTTATGTAGAGTTCCAATCAGTGCATTGCATTGATGTTTATCATAACAGTGCTATGATTGGTGCTCACTAGATCTTACAGCTCTCTCAAACAGCTTATAACATATGGATAACATACAGTTGGTAAATAGAGTACTTACTGAAAGTGAAAACAAGCAGGGTTATTTAATGTGGAAGTGTTTGCCAGTCAGTGTCAATTCACATTTTTATTCACGAGTTTCTTTAAAGGACTGAAGTGTTTTTATTCTATCCATTAAAACGTATTTGAGTTGCAGAACAAAGAAGAAAGGGTCCCTTTAGAAGACTTGATATTCCTAATGGCATATTGAAGTAATGTTGCCTCAGTATCTACATGAGTAATCTTTAAACTAATTGTGTTAGAAAACAGCCTTTGATTTAGTTGCAGTACCTGGGATATACTGCTGCTCTCTAACAATGAAATAGTATTCAATTGGTGCTGAAGAACTTAATTTTTTGCATCAAAGAATCCTGCAGCCAGGTAAATGAAACTACCAAAAAGATGGCCCAACAGGGTCTCTGTACATACATCCTCAGTAACAAAGGAATTTGTTTTTCTCCTGTTTTATTCTTCAATCTCATACTTAAATATGCATCAATACAGCAACCTGAGGGTAATGATTATAGAATTATGCAGTTTGAATGAGCTGAAATATTGTATCATGTTTACCACTATACATACAGTACATTGAATTTGCTCAAGTCTGTTGTTTCCTTGCATTTAGATATTTTTAATAAACAGATGAGAAAGGGTGGCTGTACTTTGAAGTAGATGAGGCACTCATTGATTTCTATTCTGCAAATTTTAAGCCATGCTTTGATGTTAGCTTTTCACTTCTTAACTGGGACTGGAAAAAAAGACCTAGAGGATTTTACAGTTGATATAACCAAACTGTCTTGAATAAATGCATTAATACAGATAGAGCTAAAAGACGCTAAACATTTTATTTCTTTAAAAAAAAAATCTCCATCTGAAAAGGTTTCATTTAGACACTGCTTTTTAATAGTTGGTAGTTTTTTAGTAAGCTTCTGAAAGCAGTGTCAGTGTAGTTTGAGTAGAGTGCATTTGGTTTTACCCTATTTTCCATACGTTTTAACTCTTTTTAACTACAGGAGTAGGGTAGGCAATGCAGGTTACCCAGGAATGTTGTGAAATCATCATTCTTGGAGGTCTGCAGGGCTCAGCTAGACTAAGCCACTGTTCTAGTGTTGGCCAAAGATGTATTCTGGCCAAGAGGCTGGAGACCTCCTACCATCTTTCCTATTTTTGGATCAACATTCTCATACCTTCTTTTAAAATAAAATTTAGAAGTTGCTTAATTTGGAGATAAATTAATTGTTTTGTTTTGTTTTTTTTAAATAGCTATTCAGTAATTATGGAGAAGTGGGGGGATAATACAGAGAAAATTGAATGAGAATTTTCACTCTGTTTCTGGAGAAACTTTCCAATATTGTACACATCATAAGCAGTTCCTGGAATTACAGCACAACAGTTAACGCAGATGAATTACACAAATAGTAACATACAGAAACACCATAAGTATTTGTTGGATTAAAATCTACATTTTTTAACATCTTAAGGTTTGTTAGCCATATACACCATTTTCTGTTTATTTCAGCTGAAAGAGTGAAAAATGTGATCTTTCCAATCTGAGCATATGCTTTTATGATTCATGCAGTTGTGCTGCTATTTTGAGTTTTGAAACCAGCAGGGAAGCTACAGACATGAAAATCATTCTTTTGTGTAGGTATAATAAGCAAACTCATTATAAAAGTACCCCAAATGCAAAATCTTTTCTAAGTAGTTGAGTGTTACCAACAATAGACAGAAATACAGTCAGCATGACAGACAGCATTCTCAAAACTAATGCAGAAGATACACGGTACATATTCTCATCTGTGCAACACATTATTTTGGAGTGTCATTTTGTATTTTGTAAATTACTTGGAAATCAAGACTGTCTACATCATGAAGAATGTGTGTAGGGTATTCTTTTTGGTCCCCGATTTCTGTAGTCATGGCATTGCTTTTCAGAATGGAAACTTTGTTTCTTGAGGGATTGTGGGCAGTTGTTATGGGCAATAAAAGCTTTTGGGACATGGATAGTCCACCTACACACAGCTATTTACAGATTTGGAGGCCATGCCTATATTAGCAAAGAAAAATCTGTTAAATAGCGTATACTAAAGTCCACAGAATACAAAAACCAAATTGTATTTGAATGCATTTTTTAGACAACCTTAAAATACAAATTACTTTGCTCCTGAGCTTCAGTATGTTTCAAAATTGATCTTTGGAATATAAGGCCAATCCTGTTGCAAGGATGTGATCTCTTCAGTGTACACCAGTGCTGCACACTCTCTTCATCTTCTTCCTTGCCAGCTTTTCTGTGCCTCTGTTTCCATGAGGCATGAGAATGGTTATTCCCCTGAGCAGACCTGAGTCTGAGCTCCAAGATATACCATAGCTCACTCCACTCCAGTTGCACTGGCATGGCCAAGATTTCTCAACAATTAACAGTCCCTGACTCTTTTAGCTTGCATGCTAGCAATAAATTAGGGAGTTTATATTACTTTATTACACAAAGAAAATTACACCTTTTATATGCAAACAGGAACAAGACAGGAAATACATCTTTAAGAAGAAAAAGTGTAAACCACTGGTTATTAATATCATTGACATTTAGTCCAGCCTAGAGATGATATGTCATAATTTTGCTGTTTGCTTATGAAATATGTATGATGGCCTCTGGTGTGTAGATTTCTAATGAGAATAAAATACTGGCAGCTACATTTTTAGAGGGGGAAGAGGAAATACAAGCACTAAGAAAATCATACTTTGCATACACACCTTTAATATCCAGACTGCTCCAGAAATTCACATGGGAAATTACTTATACAGTTGGCTCATTCATACCTGTCTCCCCCTATCCATGTCCTTGCAGACTCAAAGGGTAGGCATGCAGAGGTCTACACATGCAGCCCCTACAACAGGAGCTGCAAAAAGGCTTTCATTACTATTCTGCTGTTTCTTTCAGACTAATGAAGGAGACAAATGATAAGGAAAACTATGCTGAAATTCTAGTCCCTGGAAGTCAGCAGCAAATCTGCTGTGGAGAGTAGTCAGGGAACAAATTCATCATTGCTAAATGTTCTGGCCTTGCTGTTGACCTATTTGTTGATCATGATCTGCTTCTTAGGGTTACAGTCATCAAAGCAACCTAGTGCTTATATATGGAGATGAGTCTCTATCTTGTTGCTAGACATTTCTAAACAATCGAGTGCTAAATCACTGTATTTTCTTGTAAGGCTTTGAAATCGGTTGATACATGACCTGTGAACTTGCTCTCCAGCTATCAGAAAGGTCTCCAGCAGTCTTGTCCAGATATGATTGTTGGCAGGGGGTGGATGTTTCCCAGCAGAGCTCAAGCTTTTAGAGCTACATTCTTATGATATTTCTTGTCCAATTTCTGTCATATTCCACCTTGTTTTCCTTTTTCAATCTTGGCCTTTTGAACAGAGAGGTGCTCATGAGATTCGAGAAATTCGTCAGTTTCATTTCACTGGTTGGCCAGACCACGGCGTGCCGTACCATGCGACAGGCCTGCTGGGATTTGTGCGGCAGGTCAAGTCCAAGAGCCCGCCAAACGCTGGACCTCTGGTGGTTCACTGCAGGTAGGCAGGACATAAATCCCTCTGTTGTATGATCCACTGAACTCAGAACATACTTCTGCTTCTCGTATCTCATGTGATTCCTAAAAGTTGTTGAAGCCACTCTGGTTTCAATAACTTTTTATCTGACATACAAAATATTGGCAACTCTGATTCTGGAGCTTTACATTTTCCAGTGAACTGATGGATATTAACTGTGCTCTTCTTTTACTTTAGTGCTGGTGCTGGCAGAACCGGGTGCTTCATCGTTATTGACATCATGCTAGATATGGCAGAAAGAGAAGGTGTTGTAGACATATACAATTGTGTGCGAGAGCTTCGATCTCGGAGAGTTAACATGGTGCAGACAGAGGTATTGTTAATCTTCTGGATTATTGCCTTATGCTTTGCAATGAAAAGTATTATTCTGACCCATAAAACTAGAGCCCTTCGCTATAAACCCTATCCAGGAGGTAGTTTATTCAGTGACATGCAGGAAAATAATCCACACAGAAGCTTGTGGAGCCATTGCCCAAACAAAGCTACTGTTATGCTGCAATGGTTTGATTAAAAAAAAACTCACGAGTGTTTCCTCTTCAGAGAGCATTCATTCTGCAGTGCATCATGTTGAGGCTTACTTATGCAATAACTCTAACAGAACTGTGCAAAGGAATGAGGAAAATAGAACAGTCATAGTTTTATGACGTTACTGTATTTCTGTTTGTAACTGTAACTAGTTTCAGTCAATCCTTCTATATTCTTTTCTAAATGGATGGCATGAAGTTTTGAGAACTGCAGTTGTTCCATCTGATCTTTCTTCAGTGTGTGTAAAGCTCATGAGAATTAATAGGCTAACCATATTAGTTGTTATTATTTATTTACCAAGTTACTAATAGTATATACTCTCTGCCAGTAATTATTTTTACTGCTTTACCAGGAACAGTATGTATTTATCCATGATGCTATCCTGGAAGCTTGTCTTTGTGGAGACACATCCATTCCAGCTTCTCAAGTTAGGTCTGCTTACTATGAAATGAATAAATTGGATCCTCAAACTAACTCCAGCCAGATCAAAGAGGAATTTAGGGTAAGTTGTGGCTAGCCATACCTAGAAGCTATACAATTCAGCTATACAAAGGCTTCTAATTAAGTGCTGGCTTATAACCATGTGAATTTGGAGCCAGCCCTGGGGGATGAAAGACTGAAAAGAAAAAAGAGAGTATAACCTGTCACTAATTGCTATTGAGTTATACTAAATCAACAGAGAGAACAATGGGGTAGTAGTAAAATCTTCTTTTCACTCCAAGGATGTATGTCAATTCCCTCTGCTGTCCTTGCTCCAGAAAACTGGTTAGTCTGCATTCATCTTCGAGGTTGTTTTTCAGATATGTTTGCTTCCAGGATTCTTGCTTCCAAACCCCACTGGCTGTGATTTGTTTTCATTTGCCTTCAGTTTGACTCCTGCTGAAACTGATTGGTGACTTGATCTATTCTTAAATATTTTGGGATGCTTTCACTGCTGTGTTAACTTCTCTGTTGTATTGTTTACTCTTTTTGAAAGACATTAAATATGGTGACTCCGACGCTGCGTGTGGAAGACTGCAGTATAGCACTTTTACCACGAAATCATGAAAAGAATCGCTGTATGGATGTCCTGCCTCCAGACAGATGCCTGCCTTTCCTCATAACGATAGATGGGGAGAGCAGCAACTACATTAATGCTGCACTGATGGATGTAAGTCGTCTCTTCCACATCATTAATAATAAAAAGGGAATAAGGAGCTCTCCAGACTGAGCAGTGCCAGAAAGTGGAGTCACCACAAGGCTGAAATCTTTCTAGCTTGTTTTCCAAAAACATGGCACAAAATCTCTAGCTCCCAAGTACATTTAGGATCACACATATGTTATGTCAAAGCCAAGGTTCCAAAGCCATGCTTAGAGAGCAAGTCAGGGAGTTTTGATAAATTAAATGCGTCTAGATTTCTCCCTAGTGCTTGAATTTTTAACCATCTGGCCTAGGAAAAAATGAGTTACCTATTAAGACTCTGAGACAGTTAAATGGGATAATACAGTTTGCAGTAATATTTCAGTTCCCTTTGTTTCTAATTTAAGAAGTAATTAACAAAAAAAAATAATTGTCTGTCAGCACAAGATAATACACAAGCCATTACTTCAGTCTTTGTGTTTATTTCTGTATGAATGAATGGTTCCTCTACATGCGTGTGTGCATTTTTTTCGTAATGCATCTCGAGTAATTCTAATGCTGCTAATAGACTATCAGTAAAAAGACACTTAAACCTCCTTCAGAGTGTAGATATTTATAGCCCATCTTTGACAATTTAGAGCTATAGTAATTACGGTTGTCACACACACATAAACAACACGAAAGCAGAGGTTAGAAAAGAACGAACACATTGTAAATGGCCTTTTTGAAAAGTGAAGCTAGAGTAACAACAGTTTATAGCAGTTGTTGCATTTTTTTTCCTTCCAAGTTCTCAATGTTTTCCTAAAATGAGCCTAAGTTCAAAACTCTCCTGTGAAAATAAAAGCGTATTATCTTTTTATTGATCTATGTAGAGAAACTGAGGGCAACAGTTTAAGTGACTTCTCTTGGTTCTCACCGTAAGTAAGTCTGTTATATACTCATATTAGAACAGTGCTTCCTTGATCTGCAATTTACAATCTTGCCATTACATGGTCTTACTGGAGGATTTGGTGTGGTTTTGTTCTGCGAATTAAATACTGCTTGAGTGTTTGCTTTGAAAACACTTGATTCTTGAAACACTTTGAAAGTGCTTCATTCTTGAAACAGTGAGCTGATTCCAAAAGCGTATCTGGGTCAAAAGCTCCAAGGCTCACTTTCCATCCAAAACACATGCAGTATCCCTTCGGTGAAGGACAAGAGCAGGCAATTGTTCTTCTCTCTAAACTTTCAATCTCACACAGACAAGGTGCTGGCTGAGATGCAGTTGGATCACCTCACATATGAACATTTAAATAAGCTCACTTCAAGAAAAAGGGCCAGCCAGCACACTTTTCATTATTCAATATCTGTTTGTAGAAGGCGTGTAGAGGCCTTCTTGCCCTCCTTTGGAGGCACCATTTGCCCCGGGATGGCCATGCTGGCCTGTAACACTCAGGAGGACTGACATGAAAATGCGAGTACAAGATTCACAATTCAACTGTTCCACCAACAGAATAGCTAGCAATGTGCTGTGACTGAAAAAAAAAAAAAAAAAAATAACAAGTGTTGAAATATATCCCCTGGGTATCTTCCCTTCTGTCAGATAGACCAGAATTTGAACACTGTTTCTGGAAAAATAAGTGGATGCTTCCTATCATAGGAATAATTCAAATCAGCAGCTCAGTGCAGATGGCCAAGATTAATCTGTCCATTAGCAGCTCAAAACAAAGTTGTTGCTCAAAATTTTGTAGGAGTCGCATTGGAGGGAAATACCTCAGATGATTTTATCCTGTGCCTGGGGCATAAAATAAGTTTCAGAAATATAACATCAGCAGAAATTATATTCAGTTTATTAATTTTCAAGCATATAAAATCTCAGAAAAGAGCAGAAAATAGCATATAAACGATACGGAAAATAGAAATAATGTTTTCAGTCCTGAAGTTTTGAAACTATTACTGACATTCTACTGAGTTTTTTTCTCTTACCATTCTTCTCCAACCATCTCTTCTTATTTCTTTGCAGAGCTACAAGCAACCATCAGCCTTTATAGTTACTCAGCATCCCTTGCCAAATACTGTCAAAGATTTCTGGAGGCTGGTCCTAGATTATCACTGCACTTCAATAGTTATGCTGAATGACGTGGATCCAGCCCAAGTAAGTCCAAACGCTTCCATTTGACAGAGAAATGCCAGTGCCTCAGCATCGCAGCACTTGTGTGTTTCAGAACAGAACAGCTTTAGGATGTAATTAGTTGTATAAAACAACATTAAATACTAACACATTAAAAAATTGATTTGTAGCTTGCGGATACGCATAGGGAAGGAGGAATAAATCAGAGCATCAGCAGCTTCTCCACCAAAATGTTAATGCCCACACACATAAGTGTATGCAACCATAATTTATTCTGATAGAAAAGCATACTCTGAGAAAAGCTGTTAGAAACCAAAATCTTTTGATTGTATATTTTTTACTCAAGTCTAAAGCAAACTCATGGCCAAAAGTCACAAGCAGAAGCCAACAGCTCCTCACTGACTTGCGTGGGACAGGTCCGTGACCTTGGTCTGCCCACAGGATGGGTGTTCCCAGCCTGAAAATCTGTGTTGTCTTTGGCACAACATTACATTGTTTGGAGATAAGAACTGAACAATATCAGACACTAAGCATCCTCTGGATGAGCAAACAGGACAAAGGAACGTATAGGGGAATGTAATTACCTTACAACAGAGTTGTGCATGCTGTACATGTTCTTTAGAAAAGTGGAAAACCATACATACTGACTTGCAATTTAATCACTAGCATTAATCACTGAGCATCCCAGAGCCTGGCTTGCAACTGTGCAATTCCAGATTTTTGTACAGAAATCATTTCCTTGTTTTCAACGCAGTGCACCAACCCTCCGCTGGAATAAAGTGGTGGTAATCTGGATCCTTAATATTTGCTAATTATTGGAAAAATTAACATCAATTTTTATTTTTTACAGCAGATTGCTTGTCATTTTTGTTCTTTATATGATCCAGAATCTTGTAGCTCTCTTGAATATTTTTCATACCTTGAAAAATGTTTTCTTTATTTCATTTTAACATGAAGAATTTGTTTTAAAAACATACTAATCATCAGTTTGGTCTTTCAAGTGTAGTGTGTAGGAATTCCACACACTGTTTTAAAGACTTCACTGTCTACAGGGAGAAAAATAGAAATGAAAGACAAAACTTTTATTCATGAGTCTAAGATTAGTTTCTGAGTGAATAAGGAAGGACTCAAGGGAGTCAGACTGCAAGGGACTGGAGAACAGAGTTCTTTTAATTTGTGGGCTGTGTTTTGAATTTACAATAGTGCACAGCTATTTCAAGCATTTATTAGCCTCACAGGCTTTTAAAAGCTATTGGGATATGCAGTTAATACACCTGCCTCTGCAGCATGTTAAACCTTTTCCCTCTAATGTGAGTAAAAATCTTTTCATTAGGAATAAATCTGAAAACCCTCAGAGCAAACGGGAGTGGAGAGAGGGCAGAGTTTATTAAAAACACACATTTCATTCAGATCTATTAATAATTACCGTTATCATTATTATTTATGTATATATGAAGTGTTTACATTTCTGTTTAGATATTACAATTCATCTGGATGGTTGCACTCTGTTGGGAAATGAAATTCAGCCCTTCAAAGTGGCTCTGACTTAAAGAGAGTCTCTGGCATCACACGCATGCAAAATGCTCAGACCTAAATGCTTTTGGATTTCTTTAGAACTTGAAAATCTTGGCTTCCAAAAACAGCTCTGGCAAACAGCTCTGTTTATTATCATCTAAGTATTTTTCAAAGATCTGTTTGAACAGTATTGCTATGTATTTGAAAGACACATACTGAATTGTGCATACATTCAGTGATCTGAGCGCTGGCATTTGCATTAGTTGCATGCATGTCAGTATTGTATTGTGCTATCCTGCACACTAGTGTATTTCACAGTAAAAGAAATGTGTAAGATTTAGGCAATATTTGGAAAGCAATTTGCTCAGCAGACTGAATCATGTGGGGATTTTAAAATAAATTAAAATATATTTTCCTACTTGAAAATTCTGTTCTTTACTTGTTAAAGTGAACCCCAGCAAATCAGACTCTGTTCTCTTCTTAATTGATGTAGTAAATGATTATGTTTTCCTAAAATGTAGTCATCTCCAAATAGCTTTTTTGAGGAATAAGTGTTACACGAAATGCAAAACAACATCTGGAGGAGATGCAATTTGTCAACTCTGCTCTGGATCACCAACAGCAATGCAGCAGAATGAGGACCACAGCTGTTCTACCAAATGAAATAAAGCTCCAAATATGAGATCAATGGTTCTGTGAGCAAACAACATTTCATGAGTTCATGCTTAATTTTGGTGAATGCTTGCAAAAGCTCTCTGCTTGAACTACTCTCGGTATCCCTAAAAATAAATCATTAGGGTTTTTATGGAAGAAATTGATAAGCAAAGTGTAGCTTCAAATATCTCCAAGCAAAGTTTTGTTTTAATCTTTAAAAGAGAGAGGATAATGGGTTCCAGGATGGAGCCATCATGGTTTTATTAGACAGTAAAACTGCAGGATAATGCTAATGCTGCTTTGTGATCTTTAGATACCTGGAAGTAATGTTATCTGAGCACTAAAGGATAAGTACAATTTCTATGTGGTGTTCATAAGGTGCAATTAAGCAGTTGCTGAAAATGTAAAACAATGCTGCTACAATACATGAGGGCTGCTCTGAAAGTAATGCCTCCTATTCACATCACAGTGGATGTGAACTCATTGAGATGTTGAGTGGTCCGTTTCAGCAGTGGGTCACCTCTGCTGGTGCAGATTTTGATGAGCATGGTATGCAGGCTCTTGTTCATCGCTGGCAAAAATGTAAAGTTAATGATGGTAATTGTGTTGAAAAATAGTGTTTTGTAGCTGAGAATTTGCTGTCAGATAGTGTTATTGTGCTCTTTGTATCTGTTATAATTTCCATGGAAATAAATAGGAAGCATTACTTTTGGAACGACCTACATATATAATGCCAGTATCACCACTCACAGATGAGACAGGTGTGAAAGTGAGATCCTGAATTTTGAGACTTGGTGAACTGCTTATAGAGAGCCCACATTTTGATGTAGCTTGAATTATTATCAACTTTCTTCAGACAGTTGAAGATACCAGGCCTTTGGTCTTAGGCTTTGTACTTTTTCCAAGATCTGGTAATATTTGACAGCATCCCCGTGTCCTGTCATACCATATGGTAGAATTGATGCTGAGCATCAGAAATACATTTATCCAAATGGCAAGCAGAGCAGCAAGCAATAAGATTTTCAGCAAAGTAAAAAGGCATTTGTTGAAATTTGGTCTGCTCAGGTAAAATCAAAGCTTGTAAATAGTGAAGGACAGTGCACTGTATATTTCATATAGAAAGTGTATAAGAATTTCTGCAATAAAAGTAGCACAATATATCTTGAAAAATATATTGAGGCAGCATTACATTAAAAGTAATTATATGTGCTTTTTGTATTTATAGTTGTGTCCTCAGTACTGGCCAGAAAATGGAGTACACCGACATGGTCCTATTCAGGTGGAGTTTGTATCAGCTGATTTAGAAGAAGACATCATCAGCCGGATATTCCGAATTTATAATGCAGCCAGAGTAAGGATGTTACTCGCAAGGCAATTCTGCCTCAGTGATTCAGCTGACTCTATCCAAGTCACAAAAAAAAGAAAGTTAAACTCACATAAAGCCATTCTCATTTTTCAGCCTATTTATAGAATCATAGAATCATTAAGGTTGAAAAAGACCTCTAAGATCACTCAGTCCAACCATGAATCCATCCCCACCATGCCTACTAACCACGTCCCTAAGTGCCACATCCACATGGTTTGAACACCTCCAGGGATGGTGACTCTACCACCTCTCTGGGCAGCCAGTGCCACTGCCTCACTGCTCTTTCTGAGAGTTTTTTCCTGATATCCAACCTGAAAGAGTTGAGAGCATGAGTGAATAATGGATCACACAGTAATCATTGAGAAAAAAGTCTTGTGTGTGCAATTGAAAAATATTGTAATGCATATCTCAAGTGCATTAAATACAAATGAAATAAATGCAGTATTGAGGTTATCTGGTAGCCACAAAATGGTGAACTCAGTGCAGTTTTAATTTAAGAGTTTTAAATTGGCCATCTTATATGTTTATTATCCTGTATCATGCAACACTAGGCATGTTTTTCAATACTAGTCCCAGGCTTTTAGTGCAGATCTTTTCCCACTAATCACACTTCATAATAGATGTAAGCACTTCACAGGGACAAGTACGTTCTCGTATCCAGCTTTTATGCTACTATAAAGTTGACAGAAGACTAAATTAGGCATCAATTTAAAGCTGAGCGGAAAAAGGATTCAGCCACAGACCAGGCATCTCTTCCCATCCAGCTGGAGAGAGCTTTTGCAGTGGGCTGATACTGTTCCCCGAAGAACTACATCTAGGAGTAAGAAACACTCTCTGTTAAAAAGTCAGGAGCTGCCATGGAGTCCAATAGCTGTCAGAACAGTGAGAGAAGGCCCCCAGAACACTCCCTGGGATGCTCCTATGCAAACAGAGAAGTAGACTGTAAGCTTCAAGGTACTTCTTTTGTATGACAAAGGTCTTGCATTCCCAAAAAATGTGGCAACGTAACACCACAGTCTCCAATAGTGTTAATGGGAGCTGAAGCAGAAACTGGGTCTGGCTGATGCCATTTGGGGAGAAGGGGTACGCAATTGAAAGAAACTGGACAGGAAAGTAGTGGAATCCAAATTTCACATCAAGCAGACAAAACCATTGAAGAACATATCTAATGCTTGGTTTATTCCCTTACCTTGTTAATCTTACATCCTCTCTATTGCCTCTTACTCTAGAGCAAAACTGGTAATGTCAACATTTCTTCACATTGCTCATTTTAAAAGTGGTACTAAAATGCATTCACTTTGCCAGAAGTGAAAATGGCAAATCCTAGACTACAAAACCAGTTTTCATCTGTGTGTTTATTATGCCCTTTTCAAAGGACTGTAATTTTCTGCCACTAACACTTGTTCTGTGCTCCTTTTTTTATTTTAAATCACCATGAAGCAACTGTTCAGTAACATCTCACCAGAGGGGTTCTGACTGCTTCAGTAGCACACAGTAAAGTAAAATTTAGGTTTTTTTTTTTTTTTATAAACAGGAAAAATCTGAGGGTTTCATTTGGTTTTTAAAACATTTCCTGCTTCAAATTATCTTGAGAGGTTTTGACCTTTCTTGTAAAAAAGATAGAAGAGTGCAAATGTTTCTCAAAATGCTGAAATGCTTACATAATTGTATTGCGACTCCTCTGCTATGATATTAATTAATTGTTTGTTTGATCCTGCTGCTGTACCACTGCTCTCTTCTAGTCTGTTTGTATACCCTCTATTTAAAACCTCTTGTCCTAATAGCTCGGTTGGAAATTAAAAGTCATAACTCTTTACGGGCAATTGAAATTGCATTAGTAGTTTGTCAGTGGTGACTTTCCCAAACAACTTTTCTCGCTGATGCAAATATCTGAGTTACGCACTATTTGAATAGACTATAAGCAATGCTGTTCCTTCTTTTTCTGCTCATTTCCTGAATTCCTGAAGCCCCAGGACGGCTATCGGATGGTGCAGCAGTTCCAGTTCCTGGGATGGCCCATGTACAGGGACACGCCAGTTTCCAAACGCTCATTCTTGAAGCTCATCCGCCAGGTGGAGAAGTGGCAGGAAGAGTACAACGGGGGAGAGGGACGCACAGTTGTCCATTGCTTGTAAGTACTAGGGACCAGTGAGAAGAATACTGTTATCCTAGTATTTGTGCCACGTTTTTAAAGATTCATGAGAAGGTGAAGAGGTACAGGATCTGAATAAATAATACAGCTGCTCATTTAAAAGCTCTGAAGACAAAAGAAATTGTATGCTTTTTTTTATGTAGATTCATGAGTTTCCCACTCTGTCTCTTGGTAGACACCTGTGAAAAGATGATGGGTAAAACTCTGTATTATATAAAGATTTCAAGTGACGTTTTCAAATGAAAATGGTGCATATTTTTTCCTAGTAAATCAAAAAACTGTACCTTCAGGACAATGCACTTCTTATTTCTACTCAGTGCCATCTACAGTTCATTAATGGGAGGAATAAATAATACTGTAGGGAATGATTCCTCTTTGAGATGTAAGTCATGGAAGTAAAAGTGGTCTGGTAGAACAGTTATGATGGCCCTTTGACTGTCCTACCCTTCTCTCACAATGATACATCTTTTTGTCCTCTGGTCACTTTTGTGCTCCACGGGTACAGGCTCTCATCCACCCACCTGCCTTTTGATGTGGCTTAATACATGTACATGCTGCTTGTTCTCAGCATTCGTTGGTCTTCTGAGATTAAATCTTCATGCCTGAAATTGTATCCCTCTCCTTCTGAAGATCTACTTAAAGATGCTACCATGATGGAGAAGGACATGTTCATGTGAAAAGCACATGCTAAGATGCCTTCAGAAGTTGGAACCCAAGAGTAGACAGTAACTTCCTGAATTTTGGCTTGCAGTTAATCAATATTACAACGATGGAAGAAAGTACATTAATAATTTCTACTATCACTGACCTTGAACAAGTCATTGCTCTTCAGTTTCCCCATCCGTAGAATGGGGATAATAATACTTTCATCAAAGGAGCATTGTGCAGTGTGATTAATTAATGTTTTGAGATCTTTAGCTGAAAAGACCCTTTTGAAGTGCAAATTACTGTTATCTCTGAGGTGGCTGATGATATTAAATAGTTGTACAACATCACACATGCGTCACTTCCAGGCAGTAAAGAAAGAAAAAGCCCTAATATAATCCTTTTAAATGACTTTATTTTAATTAAAATTCTCAAAGAGTCCTACAATATCAGGCAATGTTTTGGCAGCAGAGAGCATTCTTTTCATACTGCTGGGATGTGACAGATGTGAGACATTGTAGCTTCCTTTGAAAATCAGCCATTTCCAAAGCTGGTTTGAAAGACCATCTACCTAACTAGGCTACACTCTTGTAATTAGTAAGGTTTATTATTTTTGGTGAAGTGTAGCCTAAAGATTCTGATTAGAATAGCTATAGATGTAGTAGGGTTTCCAGCAAGAAAGAGATTCTCCTAAAGATTAACTAGGCACAAGGTGTTATTAAAGGCTATATTTGATCATGCAAATGAGCATTTGTGCCTGGTATCTTCGTTGGCAAATCTCTTTGGGTTCTTGTCCTCTGGTGCTGTGGGTGGAGGAGGAATGCAGTCACTTCCAGAAGCAGCTGTTACAGTGCAGCCAGTGCCTGTGAGTGCTGCTGCGGGGCGGACACATCAGTCACCAGAATATCACAACCCCACCTTGGGCCATGCTAAAAGCACAGCCAAATGGCTTGTAAGCAAATCAGACACCATTTCTGTTGCTCTTCTGAACGTTCGGTACCTTTCTGAACCTTTCGGTACAGGAAGAAGGAGCCAGGATCAGCAATTAAAAGAACCTTAAAAGATCCTCTTTCTCTATAATGTTTCTAACCTGATATTACATCCTTGTGCGTTTATAGTGCAAAAGGGTGTTAAATTAAATCTAAAAGTACCTTGTCCTTATTTTAACATTCTCTTCATGCTGCCTCAAAACTTCACTAAAGAGAGTGGCACAAAACTCAGCCACTCAGTTCCCTTCAGGCTTTCAGCCTCCTGGATGCTGGATGATAGGTTTGAGATCATTCAGCCCATTAATTCCAATTAAAAACAGCACTCAGCTTAGAGTTCAGCCGCCTTCAGGCACATTCGTGTTCTTTGGTTTCTCCCTGGTGGAACTCATACCTTCTGTAGCCATTCCTGGCGCTGTAAGAACTTGTAATATAGTCAATTTGTAACTGAGCCTTTTTTTTTTTTTTTTTTTTACTTTTCTTACAGGAATGGAGGTGGCCGCAGTGGGACGTTTTGTGCAATCAGTATTGTTTGTGAAATGCTTCAACATCAGAGGGCTGTTGATGTATTCCATGCTGTGAAGACACTGAGAAATAATAAGCCTAACATGGTGGACCTTCTGGTATGAGCTTTTTAACTGCTGCACTAAATAGAAAGTGTTCCTTTTTCTCAGAAGATTCAGTCAGATTTCCAAGATTTGCAGTGGGAGTTGTTCACAAAGCAAGCAAGTCATTTTCAAAGGGGATAATGAAGTCACTTCACTTGTAAGAGTATTTTTACACTGCTTTCTTCCCAATGAGACTTTGTCTCTGTTCATTTGAATTTTTTAAGAGTTTTAAACTTTCAGCCGAACATCCTTATTAATTTTCCTTTCTAGCAGGCTGAGCCAAGTGGAGAGCAGCCCTTGCATGGGTTGAAATAATAGTTATGTAAAATGAAATGCCAGATTTTCAAATTATATATATTATAAATAGCTTAATCGCCAAGTATTTATCAAAGCCATGAATTTCAGTTTGACATCCAGTATATTGCATTTAATTATGGTTGCTCTATCTCATAGAAAGATTAAAGAAGTTCAGAAACAAGGGGCCATGTGCAATTATTTTCTTAGAGAGTGTTTTATGGGGTTTTTTTTGTAATGGCGCATTGCTGAAGTGCCAGCTGCTACTCCACGAGAGCTGCAGAACAGCTTAAAGCAGCAAATTCTTACGCTCCAGTGTGTAGTTCTGTACTCAGAGATGGCTGAAGCGTGATATCCTATTCTCATACCTGGGCCATAAATACAGCTTTTCCCTAGGTCCCTCTCATCTAGGCTACCTGAAAAAGAATGGGCTGCCCAGAGAAGCTGTGGTGCCCCATCCCTGGAGGTGCTCAGGGCCAGGTTGGATGGAGCCCTGGGCAGCTGAGCTGCTGGGGAGCAGCCCTGCCCACGGCACAGAGTTGGAGCTGAGTGGGCTCTGAGGTCCCTTCCAACCCAAGCCATTCTGTGATTCTATAAAAAGTCCCAGGCCTTCCCTTAGGCCCTGTTCTAGCCAAGCTCATGGCAAAAAGCCAGATGTTGCCAGCTGTGCAAAGCAAAGAGGGAGTTCACAACTAGCACTGCGGGGCCACAGGCCAGGAATGTGAAACTGTGAATCTTGTAACAGTAAGAAACTATCAAGCTTTCACAGAGGTGGGAGGGAGCAGCTTATTTGGCTCCTCTTCCTCTGGTTTGTATTCTCAGGAGGAGAATCATCATGCTGAGAACCATACATTTTTATTTCCCAGATATTAAGATAAATGTCTACTTCTTCTTTCAGATAGTATAGTTTTGGATAGAGACTTGGCAGGCCTGCTGTTTTTGGTTCTCCCAGAGCTTAAGTCCACAGAATTCACTGATCTCTTCTTCATTTATTTTATAGAAATAAAAAGAAAATTACCAGTGTGAAGATGTACAGTTGAAGAAAATGCTCTCTATAAATTCTCGTTTTTGACAGTTCCCAGGTATAGATTTGTCAGGCAGCTGTCTCCATTTTTCAGCACAGAATGTTTTTAATCAAAAGCTGGATGTAATATTTTAGAATATAAAAATAACTCTTAGTAAATTGGGGGTGGTCTGAGAATGTTTGGATGGCATTGAGAAGCCTTTGTAAGGTTTTTTTCACTAGGAGATTTCAAAGCACTTAGGAAGGAGAGCAGTATTGGTTTTTGTATTTTACCAATAGAGAAACTAAGGTAGGAGACGATCAGGATTTTTTCCATTATCTCATAATCCACTGACAAAGTAGAATTAGCACAACTTGAATTAGCAAGGTTCAAGGGAATTTTCACATTGATTTTTCCATTGTAAAAAGAGAATGTGGACACTTCCATTCTTTTCCTGAGCCTGTTACTGATTTCATCCTTTTTGACCTTTATTATGTGTCTCTGCCTCAGTTTGCCCATCTGAAAAATGACAACGGTAATATTCATCTACTTCTGTAAAATGCTGTTATAAGAGATGAAATGTTCAGAGTTATAATAGTATTTGACAAAAACAGCTTCAAGACTGCTTTATATAAACCAGTTACATACCTTATGATGAGAGGAAGGATGGTCTTTGCAGTCCATACGTAGAGTTTCATCACTTAATTTCAGTGAAACCATTGGTTTTCTTGCAAGTGTAAAAATCTGAATGCTACACCTTTTCAGTGTGGAAAAATCTATGAAATTGTTCAGCCAGCATACAAAGGCAATACATGGTGTTGCAACATGTCTGCTACAGCATGTACAAACCATTTTCTTAGAAATGTTATTGGACCTACCAGTGGTTGGCCCAAAAAGAAACATCAATATTCCTCTCTGAAGCCAGCTAACATAAATAAACTTTTCATATTAGTCATCAAGTGAATAATAAAAATGTACTAAGGACAGTGGAAAATAATAAAAAATGACTCTTTAACACAGGTTTATAAAATACAGGTTTAATAAAAATGACAGTTCTGCTAGAGCACTAAATCAGCATAAAGTGAGCAAGGAAAAATGGCAGTGGATAAGTGGCTGATCTCTTGTTTTGATCTCTGTATTGTAGCTATAGAACAATTGCCACTTATTTAAAAACATATTCCATAAAAGTAGAAAAGAATGTACATAATATATAGAAAAAAAAATTGCATAATATTTCTTTTTTATCTTTTCTCATCCTGAAGAAGACACGAGCAGTTTATAGAACCCTGCAGGGTCTTAAAGCCTAACATGAGTTTCATTCATGACTTAGACAACATAAGCCCTTAGAGCACTTTGCTTTCTTTTAAAGTGACAGCTTCAACAAAAGGACTTCTAACACTGTCACTGTTTTTTTCTGGGTTTTTGATCACTGTGATATTGTTTGGCCTCTTAAATTTTAAGTTGGCCTCACTTTTCAGCTAAGAAGTGACCCAAAATTACAAGTGCAGGCCATTAGATTTAATCCTTTATAATGTTTTCTTCAATAAGAAGGAGAATATACGTGGAATGTAATTGTAATCTCCCTACATGCTTGGCTAAATATTTAACTGATTAAAGCGTGTAATAGAGAGAGGCATCTTGGTGGCAGAAATAGTCATAAAATGGTGATTGTGAATTGTTAGAACACACTTGCATTCAAAGAACCCACACCTATTTCTTTTGGCATTTTTATTTCATTTAAATGCTTGTAGCATTGCTAAATATTCCGAGTAGGAAGAGGGATATGTGTGAGTACAAAATTATTAAGACCCAAAGTATCACATCCCTTAAAGTTGCCCTGTGGGTGAGAGTCAGTCAAAAGCACTGACCTCTTTGTGCCACTTAAGATGTGAAGAGGATAAAGTCATGACTGTTCATCTCATGGTGCAGACTGGGATTTCCCTGGATCTGGACCAGCTTCTCAGCCATTGCAAATGGAAATATCAATTCTGTGTTTGAAGTGCAGGACTGGTACCTGGAAACTTAGACTGGGTAACAGAAGAGCTGTTAGGACCCTAAAATATACATCACCATTAACTGTTTGAAAATGAATGTGAAAAGGTCCAATTAATTCAGATCTGGCCTGGTCTCCTGTCGTACTGTACTGAGGGTGCACAGTACTTCAGTGTGAGTTTCAGTCACATCTAGAGGAGGATCAATGAGCAGACTTCACATTGACATGTAGTGAGCATCTTGAGTATTTTGATGCTGAGATGCTGGTACGTCTCTAGGGACAGAACATCCACCACCTCTGACAGGTTGCCCAGAGAGGTGGTGGATGCCCCATTTCTGGAGACACACAAGGTCAGGCTGGACGGGGCTCTGAGCAACCTGATCTGCTGTAGGTGTGTCCCTGTTCATTGAAGGGCAGTTGGTCTTGTTGGCCTTTAAGGATCCCTTCCAACTCAAATGATTTTATGATTGTTTGAAAATAGGAGTTATGCACTGGAAAGCATCAGACATTGGGTCTCTTTTAAGATCAACGTTTCCATGGACGAACTTCAATAACTCCAATTCTGGCAAAGCGCTATGTGAGCATTTTGACAGATGACTAAAGGGCTGCAAGTCAATTTACTTATGTGTAGTCAATTTTTCCCATACAAGTGTATTAGAGCAGCTAACGACACGACTAATAGGAGCAGTACTGTAAATTATTGTGTGCGTAGTGTCTATTGTCTGGTTAATGTAAAGATTTTCTTATCTGAATATAAATTTGATTTGCGAACTGGTTCCCATAGACCCATAGCTGATTGTAAATAATTTTAACAGAAGAGAAATATTGATCCCCTTAATTAAGTTCCTTCAATAATTGACTTTGTGGTTGTCTTGATTTTTCAGGATCAATACAAATTCTGCTATGAAGTGGCTTTGGAATACTTGAATTCTGGCTGATGGCATAAACAGCGCAGACACTGTTCCTCCCTCCACCACCACAAACAAAGCAAGTCGTTTCATGATATCTGTGTCAATGAGATGAAGACTTCTCAGTGTTACGCTTCTACTGCTTTGTATAACTGGCTCTTTTTAAGAGCCCAAAGAGATGTTTATAAAACTGCTTGCACTGCCCATTTTCCACTATTAATGCCGCTGCTTGGCACCCATATGAGCATACACCAAACCACATGGCAGTCGTTGAACACTGTATTCATATGTAGCCATCGATGTGGTGAAGCAGCATAGTCCTCTGGTAAATAAGAGAGCACAATTATATTCTTATGAAGGAATTTGTACTCTTCGTTATATTTTGTCGCCTGTGATTCTCAGTTATTGTCATGGCCTAGTGTACATTTCTGTTCTGTGGAGAATGCTATCTGGCATTTTGATAAAATATGATTTTAGTTATATTTGCATTCTAACACGTGCATAATAAATGAATCATATGTAGCTTATTTGAACTAATGGAAAGACGTACCAAATCATGTTAACTTTTTTGAGTTGTAATTTCTATCCACTTTGTACCATTTCAGAGAGAGAATCTTGGTAGAAATGCAGTTAGACAAATGCAAAATACAGGATGCTCAGATTAATATATCCAAAGCTTTTTCATTTGTTTATATTGTAAATATTTTTTGATTTCATCAAATTATTTATTCATTAAAATGAATTTTTTTGTGAAGCACAGTGAGTGACAATCATTTTTATTAAGCCCTGGAAATGCTTACTGTATGATAATGTAAACATTTGTTTACCTTGTATGGATTCTCAGCTCAATAAATAATTACATACATGATAAAATCTTGTTATTTAATACCTCTTGGCATCTGAGTGCCTTCCAGTAAAATTCTTTTGACTTTAATTCCTCTGAATTGAATACTGAGCTACACCAAAGCATGCCTTTTGTGTGATCTAGTTTTGATCCAGCCAATAGTAAGAAAGATGTGTCATGCCACTATATAAAAAGGTGAGTTGGATGAATTAAGATACACATACACAAATGGAAAACCTGAAAGTTCTGCTGCTCGGTGAAGAAGAGCTGATGTTGGTTGGGCATGCAGTACTCAGTCTTGTCACAGAGGCATGTTATGCCTCACCTTCATGGATGTAGTGCAAGAAGCACACTAGCAAAGAGGACTGAACCAGCAATGGCTTGCTGCATTGTCCTTTGGGATTCCAGATCTTTCTCTCTCTCACCCAGCAGTTCCAAGGAGACATTGCAGGCAGAGCAACTGTTCAGTACTGAAGCCTTCCAGAGCTGTACGGAAACCCAGAGCAAGGAGGTTGCAGACTGCTCAGTATTTCAGCTCTTAAAAAGATTATTTTAACATGCGAGCCATCTGGAATGGGGACAGTATCGATATAAGTGTATCAAAGTCAAAATGTTTTGAGAGCCTTTAAATCTAAGAGGTATCCAACCTGGATAGAATGATGCACAGCTTGTCAAGTGCCAGTTCCAAATCACTGCAAAATTCAGATCTGAAGAGATGAGGATTGGATTCCTCTGCAGCTGGAAAGCATCTATTTTACAAGAAAATTGCTTTAAAATGTAGCTGACAGCTACAGGCCATTGCTGTAAACTGCAGAGAAGTACTGAAGAACTTAGGAAAAACAACCCCAGCTCTGAGAAGAATGGCTGTGCTTGGGTGAGCCCTGTAGCAGTACAGCCCATTGCAGGATATGCTCTGATTCACATGGAAACCTCAACTATTGTATTCCTCCAAGCCAGCTTGACAGACCCGGTATACCAGCCGAGCACACTTCTCTGTAATGATTAAAGATTGCTAAACAATTTATTTTCACTATCTAGTCATTGAAATACGCATACATGTGTCTAATATTACCTGATGGTTTCAAGAACTTTAAGACAGCTAAGCATGCTGAAGAAGTGCTGAGACTGAAAGTGACATAGGCAACATAATCCCAAACTTGAGCAAGATTTGTTGAAATGCAGCAAGAATGGCAATCTCTCCCAAGGACAGAAACTGCCAGTATTATTTCAGATGTTGATGTTGCACTCTTCAAGACTTGCTTTGCCACAGGTAGGTCTTGGGGGATGAGGGATGAAAGGAGATGACAAGAAGAGAGTTCTGCAAGGTTTTTAATTTCTTTACTGATGATATCACTAATTTTTTTGTTCTTCTGGCACAGGCATAGTCAAACCACTCTGAACTTCAATGTCTGCAGATGGGAGCCAGCTCAGGAAAGTAGTAAGTCACTTTGTGTCCTCGCTCTCCTACTACAGTTATCGATATGAATGATAAAAATCCAGGCTTAGGTAAAGTATTTTGGCAAGAAGAAAAAAAAAAGAAAAAAAAAAAAAAGGAAGAAAAAAAAAAAGCAAGATGAGGTCTTCAGGAGCCAGGGCTAGAGAAAAAGTAAAGAATTAGGAGCAGAAGGAAGAGGTGAACACGGAGGGCAGATATTCAAGAAGTAGCATGAAGCTTCTGAAAGCTACCTGGAGGATACTATTGCAGAGGAGGCAATAGAAAGAAAACTGCAGTGACAGCCATTTCAGATGTTCATAAACCAACTTCCCTTTTTAGTGGTACATTATAAAATCACTAGTCCAGTGCCGCTGTAGAACATACAAAGAACATCAATCCTAGTTTGGAAGGAATAGAGGAAGGATGTTTTCTTCAATCCCTGGTATATAAGAGGCATATAAATGAATAAACGCTTCAAATGGTTGGCCATATGTATTACCCAGTTCATCATCTGTCCAGAACTTGAGGTGGTTGATTTTTGCTCCTCTGAAAGAGCAGCAATGCTGATGGGGAGAGGATATCTGATACACATTCAGGTATCTCTATCTTTTTAGCAGCGGTGCTTCTAGCACCTTCCTGGGCTTCTTCATCAGCAAAATGAGTCGATGACTAGCCAAATATTTGCACAGAGTACTAATGCAAAGCGTAAGGACTATGTACAGTGAAATTTGAAAACAAAGAATAGAAAATAGGATTTACAGTAAAATATAAAACCACACAGCTGTACATGCTCAGCCTCCTATTTTATTATGTTGATCCACGACATCAAAGGCAGTTGTTGGTGGTATGGTAGTGTAGGATGGACTTTCTCATCAATATTGTTACATTTTGTTGCCATGTGACACATGGCAGCAGCGGGGCAATCTGATTGAATGGTATCTGATGTGGAAGTGCAGATGAAGAGAAAGATGTCTCATTGAATTCCTTCATGTGGAAAAAAATTGCTCCCATTGACATTCATCAATGCTTGCTGAATGTTTATGGAGACCAAACAGTGGGTGTAAGCACAGTGAGGAGGTGGGTGTCATCACAGCATTGGTGACAGTGACTTGAAAGACAAGCCACATTCCTGACGGCCATGCACAGCTGTCACATCATGAAATGAAGAACTTCTCAGTCAGCTCATCTGCATTAATTGGCAGATTAGGAGCATGGAACTGCGTACAGAGCTAAATATCAGAGCTTCAATGCATTGGAAACAATGGTGTCAGTGTTGGAATACTGCAACATTTGCAACAGGTGGGTCCCACAGATGCTTGCACGGGAACAAAAACAACACTATAAGAAAGTTTGTCAGGACCTGACATAGAACAAATGTGAGGCTGAAGGTGACAGTTTTCTAGGTCACATCATTTACCAGTGACAAGATGTGCTGTCACCACAATGAGCCAGAGTCAAAATGGCAATCCATGGAGTGACAACACGTGAATTCCCCACTGAAGAAAAAGTCTGAGACACAGCCCTGAGCCAGTAAAGTGATGTGCACTGTATTTCAGTATACAAAGGGGTGATTCTTCTGGATTTCCTTGAAACTACATAAACCATCAACTCTGACTGCTGTGTCACAGCACTGATTAAGCCAAAGGCTTGAACTTTCAGAGTTAGATCAGAGGAGAAGAGAACCATTCTTTTGCAACACGATAACACCAGACTCCATACCAGTTTGAATACTGTGGAGCACACTGCCAGTCTTGGTTGGACTGTCCTACCACAGTCACCATATAATCTGGATCTGGCACCTTTTGACTTCCATCTGTTTAGGCCAATGAAAGATGGACTGCATGGGCAACATTTTCCTAGTAATAATGTTACCGTAGCAGCTGTGAAACTGGGTCACCTCTGCTGGTACAGATTATTTTGAGTGCAACATGGCAGGCTCTTGTTCATTGCTGGAAAAAATGCATAAGCAAGTGGTGGTGACTGTGTTGAAAAATAATATTCTGTGGTTGAGAATTTGATCTATCAAATAGTGTTGTTGTGCTTTTTTGTATCCCATGTAGTTTCCATGGAAATAAATAAGAAGCATTACTCTTGGAGTGACCTATATGTTTTGTCAATTATGTCTAGAAAAAATAGTGCAGCTCATGTCTGAATTTTTCTGCCAAACACTCAGCTGTATTAAAAGAAAAACAAAATTAGAAATAGCAAAAAACTGTACAGTTCAACTCTTGTTGTTTTGATATTTATTAAGGAGGCCTATATACATAACTCTATAAGTACGGTCAGCCTATTCTCTCATGTAACTAGTGATCGGATGAGAGGGAATGGCCTCAAGTTGCACCAAGGGAGTTTCAGGTTGGATGTCAAGAAATACTACTTCTCCGAAAGAGCGGACAGGCACTGGAATGGACTGTCCAGGGAGGTGGTGGAGTCACCAACCCTGGAGGTGTTCAAGAACTATATAGATGTTGTACTGAGGGACATGGTTTAATGAAAACTATTGGTGCTATGAGGACAGTTGGACTGGATGATCTTGTAGGTCTTTTCCAACCTTGGTGATTCAGTAATTCCATGATTTTGTGATTTTGTGAAGCCAATAACTGTTGTCACATTTGTGACAGAACACCAGTGACAAGAAATAAAAACCCAACAGACTATGTTAAAAATAATTGATTTCTATAGGATCTCCTTTTCTGTTGTTTGCTTATTTGTTTTCCCTAGCCTGGACCTTATCTATATCGTGAAATCACACATTCACGTGAATTTGCATTGCCCTGGTCATCCCCATGCTGCCTGTGGTAGAGGTCCAAAGCTGCTCACAGGAGGCAGCTTGCTCCATGCCAACCTAGTGCTGCCTGTTCTCTGCCGACAGTCACTGCTCACCTTCCACATCCTCACCTCTGGGCATCTCTGCAGCTCCTCAGTTCCAGGCCAGGCAGAGCAGGAAAGGTGCTGCACTGCTTGCGAGCTTGTATTGTCCAGCAGAGCATGGCACTTCGATAGCCTTCCTGGAAGATGCTTTGCTCTTGGTTGCCACTGTCTTGCTTCTCACTCCAGGATCACATCTAGCACCCACTATGAGCCTTCATTCCACATCCCTTCCAGTCTTGTCATTGCAGGAAACTACACTCTCTCTGGGTAATAGGTAGAAAGGGAATATGAGGCATGCAGAGATTGGGATTTCTGCCATGTTTTTTTCTAAGTCTGTGCATAACACTCCGTGCACAAAAGCACAGAAGAAATGTACTTTGACAATGAGGATGTGAGCTGCTTGCTGTAGCTTGTCTAAGGAAGGTACCAGGGGAGATGAATATCTCATATTCACTGACAGCCTTTTCAAAGCAACTCTCCTACTGTTGTGTTTTCAGTAGCAACTAGAGGATTTTTAATTGTATCTCTACAGTCCTGATATTTCCAGTAATTTTTGTGTGTGTGAGAAGTTTTGTTAAAAGGCCACAATTAAAGCAGAACTATCATTCATGCTAGATGTACACTGCTACTGCTGCTATGCCAGAGTACATGCCATCAAAACTTCCTGTCTTACAAATGCTTGCATTAATGCTGCTGTGTTTTGGATTTATGACCAAAACAGTGTTGATAACACACTAAGATTTGGGGTATTGCTGGTAAGTATTTGGGGCATTGGAGATTCATGATCCTTTAGGTCCTTTCAATCTCTGGCCATTCTATGATTCTGTGATTTGCACTCTGATGAGGCCATTTCTATTTCTCACCCTGCCCCCCCCCCCTAGGGAGGAGGCTGGGGCTACACAGGCAGAACAGCTGACCCAGCCTGACCCAAGTGATATCCCGTGCCATGTAACATCATGCTTTGCAATAAAACATGGGAATGAAGAGTCTGATTGGGTGGTAACCATTGCTGGAAGCTGCTACTTGTGGCTGCTGAGTGATTGTTTTTGCATCACTTGTGGCGAGTTTTTTTTTTCTTTCTTCTTCATCTTTCCTTCACATGTTAAACTATGACAACATATCCTGAGTTGGAAGGGACTCACAAAGACCACTGAGTCCAACTCCCAGTTCCACACAGACCACTCAAAATTCACACCCCATGTTTGAGAGCACTGTCCAGATGCCCCTTGAACTCCAGCACTTGGGGCCATGCCCACAGCCCTGGGCAGCCTGTTCGATGCCCACCGCCCTGTGATGCAGCAGCTGTCCCTAACCCCCAGCTGCCCTCCCCTGACACAGCTCCATGCCGTTCCCTCGGGCCCCGTCGCTGTCACACAGAGCAGAGCTCAGCGCTGCCCCTCCGCTCCCTGCGAGGAGCTGCAGCCACCATCAGGCCTCCCTTCAGCTCCTCTGCTCTGTGCTGAGCACACCCTGAGACCTCAGCTGTTCCTCATACATCTTGCCCTCAGACCCTTCACTATTTTCATAGTCCTCCTTTGGATGCTCTCTGATAGTTGTATTATATTTTATCACCTTTGACCCCTGTGTTTCCCTGATTTTGTCCTTCCCACTCTCTTTGTCCTCCCACTGGGAAAGGGGCTGCTGTGTGAAAATGTGGGGATGATACTTGGCCTTCTCTGTATTCACAGCATTCAGCACATTTTAAGTGCTGTCTATAACCAATGGTTACTACAACAAAAAATCTCTGCTAGCACTTCTGCTCTGCCATGAACAAATCATACAGATACAGAACACCTGCCTGTAACCTCTTAGACTGCAGATGTTATACATGGAGGTGGCATCTGATCCTGAGGAGTTGTTCCCACAAGGAACTATTACCTTTGGATAACTCAGAAGACAGAGCACCATGCTGGATCGTGTCTTTAGTCCTCACATTACACATGGGGCAGCATAAGGACACAGCATAAGGACAATGACCTTTGCTGGCCATGCACAGGAATTTCATCTGTAGTGCATACTACACAGACTGCAATGTAGCTTGGCTGCAGTTTCATCCAGACCAGTGATATTAGAGGAAGGGGAGGAGAACAGTACAGATGCAGCCACACTGGTAGATTGTGGCCTTGTATGTGGGAATGGTTTCAGTCTTCATCTGAGAACAATAGGCTCTTGAGGAAATCCTCAGGAAAAGCACCACTAAAAACCATCTGCCAATGGTTTGCAACTTTTTTGCTTCATTACATTTAATTTGTGTATACATTGGCCTTTTCCTGGTGGAATATGAACTAAGTACCCCCGCAAACTATTTTTCACATCCTTGTGCTTCTAAGCTGCCTGTATAAATCTGTCACAATCTAGTAAGAAGTAGTGCGATCGTGAGTCTCCAGGTCATCCAGTAACAAACAATACATGAGCAATTTACCTTTTGCCTTCTTAGGCAGCCTTGTGCTAATCTGTGCCTCAGTCTGTCAGCCAAAAGGAGAAGCAGGTGAGTGCTATTTTAATTGGAATGAAGTTCTGATATGTTAAACTGCACTGCCTTCCTACCAGATGGGAAAGCATGCTGGTCAGACTGTGCTCCTCCTCTTTGTCTGCAATCTTTCCACCCTCACCCTTGACTATGTCCTGTCTTGCCAAATTACTCTGACCCACATTCTGAATCTCCAACCATGCTGCAAGGGCCATTCTGTGGTCGCCCCACATCTGCTCACACAGATAGCTTTGCCAAATGTTTCTCCTCCAGCCAGGATTCTCGCTTATGCTGACAGCATTGCTCTTCCTCCCACAGTCCCACAGTGTCTGCTAGCACAGCCCAGGCAGCACATTGGCTTGGTTGGGGTTTGCCTCCCCTGCTCCTAAACAGAATATCCTCCCTCCCAAAATATCTTCTGAGCGCTCTCTTTCAACATTCACGCTTACTGCAGGTTTTATTTAGCTGAGACACAAAGAATTGGACACCCTCCCCTCACTGGAACTGCTCGGAAAACTGTACATTTGTTACGCTTCATCTCGACTACTTGGCTGTAATTTAGTCCAACCTTTCCCATAAAACTACTAAATACTTCTTGTAACCAAGCAGTCAGAACAATACTGCAATGTAATTTTCAGTAATCATCTGTGTTAGTGTGCTGAGGTTATGCTGGTTACCCCTAAAAGCGGCTAGGCAAGAGTGGCATCTTCCCATTACAGCTGATAAATGGCTACATGATTTGGCACCAGATTATTCAAGCAGACAAATTAACTTCAAATATTAATACATCCAGCAGCCAGGCAGATAAATTGCTTGTTCTACAAGTGCCAGCATGCCTTGGGCATGGGGGGGGGGGAGTTCACATTGGCTTTCAGGAAACCTAACCTTCAGAGCAGCGCTCAGCCAGGCCAGCAGCACATCAATCAGCTAACAAAGCTGGCAGCCCTTAAATGGATCTTCACTTCTCTCTGGAAAAAGGAAAGAGAAGACTCAGCCAACCTGGCTGATGCCCACCAGGACTGTCAGAAAGCTGTTTCAAAGCACACGCACCGAGGCCTTGACCCAGGAGCCTACTAGAGGTCTGCCTAGCCTGGGACCGTGGTCCCACAGTGACAGAGACAGGCGCAGGGTGCGCTGTCCTCGAAGGCCATCTGCCTGCACAGACAGGTGTTACTGGAATACTGGTAAAGGGCGGCCACCATCAGAAGTTTTATACAGTTTCTCTCATAGGGGATGAATCAAGGCCTGGTGTGTAGGTTTAAAGTCTCTCACTATATGATAATGCAATTCAAACAGTTGGGAAATGAAGTAATTAAATGTCTATACATTAACATATATGTATAATAGAGAGGTAACATTTGAAATGCTGTGATCAGTTGATGAGAATGAAAAATCTAACTGATATATTCTCTTAAAACTGCTGATAATGGAGCTGAATGCAGAATTGGAAGGTAGTCTATCAGTGTAGCATATCACTAGATCAAATAAACTAAAAGGAAGAAAGACATTACCACACATGACATGATACTGGCTGCATGAAGTAATTATTGAGCTCTTTGTACTCACTTAATTGTCTGGTTGTAGAGCTTCAAAAAATACTTTTAGTAAGGGAATATTTGAAGAAAGCCTTTGGGGGCGAATATAGAAGCCAAGTTGACTGTTGCAACACAACCAAGACAAGATTACAGATATAAATTCTATGTTCAACAGGCGGAAAATGTGTTTATAATTTTATCATTGTACTCAAGGCTTCCTTGCAATTTATATCTTGGTTGAGTATAAATACACTTTATATAGAACATATGGCACTGAATTTAGCCAATCGGGAGGCACCATTTGTGCTGTGAGCGCTAAAGCAATTTCATAAATTATGCAATATATTTCGTCTGGTAATGTATAGATGGGAAAGCCATTAACATCACAAATCATTCCTTATTGCTGTATAAGTTAGCATATTTTTTTTCCAGCTCACAGGTGCGAAGCTCTAAATACATTTTGCATGGTGATGAGGCATGCTGAAGCTATTTGGTTCAGCTTCCATAAGACTTAATGGTACCAGCCTAACGGCATGGGCTTGCCCCACCACTGGACCTGAAATTTCTTTATCAGCAAATGGGCAATGTGTATATTTAACTTGATCAAGAGATTATATTCCCTCAGAAGAAACTGCAACAAGGCTGTGAATTGCTACCATTTTGGGGGTTAAATTCCTTAAACACAGCTTACTTACCTAAGCACATACACATATATCTACATCTGGTCTGACATAGATTTGTTGTTTATGGAAAAGGGCAACTGCATATGACTAGTTTAACTTATTTGTATTACTTGCTGCTGAGATAAATCTTCATATATTTGTTCCAAAACAAAACAAAACCTCAAATTGCTGTGACCTCTGGTATTTCTTTCATAGGACTTTTTTTTTTCACTATAGTATTTTCCTTTCACATCCCTTACCCCAATCTTTTCAAGTCCATAAGTAAATTTTTGTTTCTTGTTTGGAAGGAGAACCTACCACCTCCTTCCAAACAGAGAATAGTGTCCAGAGCTCAGTTTTAAGGAAAGGCATCAGGGAAAATCCTTCAAAAACTTTCATGGAGAAGAACATTGCAAGCACCCCACTGTATCCAGAATTACCAAATTTGAAACAAGCTCACACTTCCGCTTTATTTTTTAGGAAGCATCAACATAACCCTGCTGTTGTACATAAAAACCAGAGTCATTAATAACTTTCCTAGAGATATTCACAGTATTGAAGAGTCTTAGAGACACATCAATCTTCAAAACCCAGCCTTCATCGGTGGAATGCATTTACAGAAAAAACCTCAATGATTCCCCGTCTCACGGGTTAAGAAATTTTGAGCTGCGAGCTGAAGGAGGATGGAGGTCAAAACCATCCAGCTTCCGAGGGAGACTTCACCTCCTGTGTTGCAAAGTGTTTGTAGCTGATGCCAGCCTGCTCAGTGGGGATCAGCATTGCTAATCTGAGCATCGTGCTCCTGTTCATAGGAACTGCCCTGACAGCAGTGAAGCAGCTTGCTCCTCAGTGCTGCTCAGGGCTCCATTTTGTGTTGTGATAACCCAGACAGCAGGACACTCATTTCCTCAACCTAAAGCAGCTGTGGTGGATCTGTGGCACAAACTACAGCGTAGTGTCCTGGAGCTAATGCCTCACTAAGGATCCATTCATCCCACTGGTCAGTTTCTCCTGCTGCCAACATCATCCCTCAGCATCCACGCTCTTATCCTGCACTGCAGGGCAAGGGGAAGAGATTCCCTCTTGTATACAGCAGCACAGGAAGCATTTCTGCCTCTCTGAACGAGGGCTCAGCATGATAAATGATATAAGCCAGAAATTTTGGCAAATTAAAAAGTTTAATTTATGATGCTGCATAATTGTAGCTGTTTAGCGGATATGACATTGCCTGGTTATTTGCAAACCAGGAAAGGTAAATTAGATGAAAATGTGTTTTGTAGGGGATGCTAGCAAAAAGGACCACGAGCTCCTTCCAAACCCAGGTGTTTGCACCCAGTGGACTGTGCCAGTGCTGACCCCAGGAGCCTGGGCTGCCCACGAAGGCTGTTGGATCAGGGCTCCAGGCAGCTATCCTCAGCAGGGCTCAACTCCTGCAGCCTGCTCCCCCAGCACAAGAGCTGATCACTGAGTCTCAGCAAGAACTGGCACTGCTCCTTGGCTTATTCAGTATCCAACAAATAGCTGCTGAGTGAAGCGATTCTGGAGGAAGAAAGGGAACAACTGTCTGGAGCCATTCCCTCCCAGTGTCATAGCAAAGTTCATCAGCCAAGAGATTTCTTTTTTATTCGTAAAGAATAACACTAATCTCTATAACAGAAGAAAATTAGTCTCTCTGTAAGGCGAGGTTTTACTGTCACTCATGGTTGCTACTATACTTACTCAAAAATCTAAAATACCTGAAAAAATGAGTAACAGGAGGTCCAGGACCTTCAGAATATAAATTGCTACACCACTTATAAAGGAATAAAAGGCACTTTCCAGATATACGAGTGGCTGTAGCCAACCACACTCCAGATTGAGTGTTATTATTATGAAGGAGGGAGGGAAATAAGTGCTTATAAGAAGTTGAAGAAGCTGGTGTTGGCACTCAGTGTGAGGCTCCAAGGGATCAGGGGGCTCTCCAGGGCTGTGTTGCAGGCTTGCTCTGCTTCTTCACTTATTCCACCTCTTTTCTCCACGCATAGGACATTAAAAAACTGCTTGGAAGAAGCTGGTAGTGCTGATGTCATCTACACATCCAATTTAGCAGTTGTGACTGCAGGAAAGAGCAAAGCCAAGTGGCCTCCGGTGTGGTGTGGCCCAGGGCTACTCCTCACGCCTTCTCTGGTCAGGCATGTCTGTTCCTCTCCCCTTCCCCACTAGGCATGGGGCTTGTTCCTCTCCCCTTCCCTGGGCAGGCTGCAGACAGGGCACTGCCACCCACATGGGTACCTGAGGATGTGGGCACCTGCAGGATCATTTCTGAGACATGCTCTTTTTACAAGATGCAGCTTAACTGAGAGGTGGTGGGGAGAGGATGCTATTTATTATTGAAGACACATAGAAATGTGAGCAAAAATCAGTACAGCAAAGCTGTATTTGAAGTCTAGTTTCATCTGCACTCTGCAGACAGGACCTTCCTGTGACATGATATAAAACATTCCTGCATACTCCTTAAAATACCCTTTTTGTGCAGTATGCGAGTTGGGTTGCTAATTTCTCTTCAATGCCCACCTATATAGGTCTCTGCCGGCATCTCAGCCTTGCAGGCTGTCAGAGAAAGGAGAAAGCAAAAGAAAACCAATGCCCAGAGGGTGCCCCAAGGGACAATGAGAGAAGCTAAGCTGAGGGCCAGCTGGTCACCAGGTCCTCTTTCAGTCTCTGCACCAAGGCCTGCCAATCCAGGCCTTCATTAAATGCTGTGATCTAGCGTGCTGCCTTCCCCTTCATCTTCCCTTCCCTTGCACATAAGGTTTTCTTTGTTTTTCTGGGGATGGCTACAGGGTGCTGCTACTGAGATAAGTTGAGGCCAAAAGGAAACTCGTCTTCCTACCAATTTCTGCTTAGATTTCTATTTCAGCTGAATCCTCTAATCACTGTCACCTCCACATCTCATTGACAGTTCCCCAAGGCATAAAATGGGGCTGAAATTAGCACTGGATGTTGAAGAGCCCAGAGTAAATTCTTCCTTCCAGTTTGTCAGTTATTTTTTAACTTTCTTTCCCTCTTCTTAAGTCTTTGATTCAATCCTCAACTCTCATGATGCTTACTTTGCAGGTCAGATGGCTACTCATTTTTCACACAAGATTTTGTGACACACTATATCAAATACCTTACTGAAAGCTCAGAATTGTTTAATAGATTTCATTTCTATCATCCATTAATTTAGTAATTCTATCAAAAAACAATCTAGCATGGGTGGTACTACTTATTCTCGGTAAACCCACACAAATTATTCCTTGGGGTTTTATATTTCTGACATTTATGGAGCTCTTTTCCCCCTACTATTGCATTATTTAATGTCAGACTAGATGTCACCAAAAGGCATAGTCTGACAGTTTGTAGCAGTAGGAAGAGACACAATATCCTTCCAACAATTTTACTGTGGTATGGTGGGAATCAGAAGACTTCTGATTTCAACACAAGTGATGCCCTGTAGCCATTCCATAGGGAATCTGATGGCTTCAGACCTATCATTGCAAGAGTCCTGACTGTTGATTAAGTTCCCAACAGTTTTGTATCTAAGACCCCCCTGCCGTTTTCTGTAGGCTCCTGAAAGCTAAGCATTGATTTCACAACGCGCTACAGAGACTTGTAATCCCATAGGGTAACAGTCAGTGTTCCCAAACACAAAGCCTTCTTGTATTTTCATCGAACTACCAGCAGACAGCAGTTTCTAAGAGGAACAGTTTGAAGAGGTAGTATTTCTTGTTTCCTTCTACTGAGAGCTGAAACATACCAGGCCAGGATAAAGATGGTAAATGTGCAGATGTATTTGATAATCTTGCACATATTAGTTGAACAACATCTTTAATTTTATCTTCCAGGTGAGTAATACACGATGAAACCTGGTGGTGCAGCAATGAACTGCTAACAGCCTGTCCTTTTCATTTCATCAGACTGCAGTATTTTGACTCTTTTGTGGTACTGGGTTCTTCATTTCAGCAGCTGGGCTGTTTCACAACAAAGCTCTCAGTGGTGCTCACCTGTTGTGATTGCAGGTATTGTCACTCAGTGCTGATCACTGAGCAACTTCACCTGCAGTGGATAGCAGCTGAGCTGTTTTCTTTTGGGAGCCCACAGGGAAACTATGAGATAAGATTAAAAATTTTTCAAGCCCAATTATTCCTGTGGCAGATTTGAAATGTAATTGTTGAAGGAAGAGGTTTATGTTCACAGTAAAGAAAAGTTGATCACAGCATTGATGGGAACAAATAAGCCTAGGGCTTGGATCTTTCTCTGAACTCTGCTGGGTAAGAGATTAGAAAACTGAGGTTTTTAGTTGTGTCAGTAAGAAGACTAGAATAGCTCTGTGCCAAGTGTCTGGCTTATCCACCATCTAGGGGAGGATAATAATGACCAGGACAGATTTCAGAAGCCTGTGATCATCATTTGTCTTTAAAGACAGGAAGAAAGGAGGTCCTGGATTTTGTTTGGCACTGCCTTTGTATTGTTTTAGAGCAGGCTGTCTGAGGTGCAGATGATCAGCCTGCTCAAAGAGATTCCTACAGCTCCTTTTATCCAGAAGCTGATGGCACCGGGTAGTGTGGACCTAACAGTTCAAATCAGAGTCATGCTCTGCTCTCAGGAGTTTTACTGGCTGTTTCCCTTCCCCGATATAATTTTTACTGAATATTTTCATCGTTTAATTGCCATATGGTTTTCATTAGTTACATTTTACATGGGCCAACCTACATCTCTGAGCATGGGTAATCAAGAACTGATTGCATGGTGCCGTTGGGGACAGAAGAAGTAGAGAACAACTGGTCTGTAATACACAGCTTATCTCCCCATTTCCATTTGCTGTTTTCTGGTCCAAGTCCAGATTCCTTTTTCCCTAGATGTTACTGGGAAGCAGTCAGATCCAAAAGCACCTCCAGCATAGCAGCTTCAGCCTGGCAGAGTTTGAGCAGCAGAGAGAGCTCAGAGATAGAGCAGAGGGGAGAAGCAAATAGAGGCAGTTCTCAGCTCTTACAATAACTGAAAATAAGCTGAGCGAAAGGGGAGAAACTAAACTTGAGAAGATCTGTTAACATATTTTTTTTTGCTGATAGATTTTCCTCCCATTTTCTTATGACAAGATCATAGTTGGTTCATATACACTGCAAAGTCCATGATAAAAAATCACATTCATGCTGAACAATCATTTCGATTTCTATATGCTGCTCCCTTGTCATACAGCGACACTATCAACACCCACACATGGGGCATGGACCTCAGCCCTGCAGGAAATCCTGAGGTGTTAACAAATCTCATTTAGCCTCCTCAGCCTTTGGTGGGAAGCTGTGATTTCCAGTGTAAATAACAAAATGGCCTATACACACCATTTCTGAAATGTGAGGACAGTGCAACCTCAGAACTGCCTAGTGCCTGGCCTGATGTCTGCTATGACTTTCTGTAAAAGATTCCCATTGGGAAAGAGATTGAGACCGTCTTCCTGGGCGTGAGCCGTCACAAATAACACATTCACTTTTTCCTGTCAGCTAGCTTCATAGAGCTAGCTCTCTGAGGCTCCTGAGTAAGTGCTTCTCCAATTAATTGCACAGCCCATCACACAGTATGGAGCAGGGCATTACCTCACATTTACCCTTCTTCTTCCCCTGCACCTCCATAGTCAGGTTAAAGCTGTCTGAAAGGCAGCAGTCACTCTCCTGATCCTGAAAAGAGTTCCCCACCGTGATAATTCATTTCCAGGCTGGGCTGGACTTACTTCATCATTCCCTTTGACCTCACTTTCTTGGGTCATGGTCATGGCATTGCACCCAGAGATGGAGTTTTTCTCATGAAGGCGGAGACTGCAACGCCTGGATTTTCCCCTTTTTTTTTTATCAGAATGGCTCCAGGCTTGAAGTGATTAAAGGTGATTATTCTGACCACTAAGGCATTCACTGCAAGCTTGCCAGCAGGATCCCATGTGATTTTTGTCAAGAGAAACAAAGCAAACCACCATTTCAATGACTAGAATTGGGGTGCTGATTTATATTTGTTTCAGTAGAAAATTTAAACCTTTCTGAAGAGGATAAACTTTAGCTGAGACTGAGTGACAGATCTTAACGTAAGAAGCTTTAGCATTTTATTCATTTATAAGAGTGTATTCGTAGTCACTGTAATGTGTAACAATTCCAAATAACCATCTTTTTTTTAATGTGCTTTTATTGAAATAGAAGAAATACATTAAGAGAAGCCTTTGTTTGGAAATCCAGTTTTTGCAACACATTTTATGCAAATAGCTCTCTTCTAGCTACTGTCTGGTCTGTCATCCTCCAAAGCAGGGAGAAAGCTGTTGCCAGAGTGAGATGCCAAACCTGCCCACAGCAGCAGAAGTGGGGCCAAGTACCAACTTCCCCTCAGTGCAGCTGATGCAATGCATTGACCTGAGTGCTGACAACCTAATGCAGGTTTGAATAGGCTTGATAGATAAAAAAGTGTTCCCTTGCAGTTGTACTACTTGTGCTGTGTCTCTGCTCCAGTTTCTGCATTTCCTCCTGCTTTTTGTTTCCTCCTGTGCAGTGGTTTATGACTGAATAAATGTAAGAGGCAAATATGAAAAGCTAAAGTCTTTTCATCCATCTCTTCAGAGGTGAGGAGCCAGTGTCCTAATGGGTATCACATCACAGTAGAGTCATCTCGAGAAAAATGAACGGAAAACAAAGGAAAACATTTTGAAAAATTACCCAAAACAAAAGAGCATTAATCTCCCTACAGATAAATGTACTGAGGTTAGAGATAACCGGGATTGTTTAATGATTCAGCAGGAGAGCTTTTCAAAGCCAGAATTGAAGTAATTGCTTCCCTGACATTCGTGTTTGTTATTATTGTTTTTATTATTATTATTATTGAGTATTTGCGTTTCAAAATTTCCTCTGTGTTACCTAGAGGGGATGATAACAGACGCTACAGGAAACTTTAAAATAGATACTTTAACTAAAAGGATATGAGAAAATAGAAGCTGATTGCAGAAAATCAGCTACATCATCTTTTTTTCTCTTCGTCTCAGAAGCTGTGTTACATCTCCAAACTAAATGTCTCCAAATCTTGACCGCGGGATGACATTTCTGCTTTGTGGCAGCTCTTCAGGTTGTGACACTTATTGTTGCTGCTGGTTTTCATTCTTTACTATGATAAAAACAAACCGTTTCTGTTGTTAGCACAAAATGGAAGTGTGTCAAAGTGCGTGTTTTCAGAATCAAAATTTCTGAATTGGCACGTGTGCAGCTGTGATTCCTGGTGATCACAGTGCTGTCCTGAAACATTGGCTCTCTCCTACATTTCAGACCTGCAGAAAAAGCTTCACCAAAACAGACGCCTTCCTGAAAAACCTCTGACTAGTGAAGCAGCCTGTTTCCTGTATGATAAATGAATAGTATGTCCTAACCAGCCCTAATGCGCAGGATATGGGTGAGTGACTTGAAATTGGTATGAGAATAAGAACAAATGGAATGGACTGAGGGATGGGAAAAATGCCCATTTACAGTGCATTTCTTGTCACAAGAATAGAGACAGATTTCTCTAAGTATAGTGATATTTCTTCTTGCCCCAGTGGTAGCATTTTTAAAGAGGGTGTTGCTATGGAAAGAGTAACGCACTTTATTCATAAGAGAAAAGCAGCTATATATTTACTGATATATTGTAGTGATCTAACAAATTTTAATCATATGTAAGACAGCAACTTAACAAAATCTGAGATGGCAAGGTGCATTTCATTATTTATTGAATAGAGGACAGGGTTAAGCCCACTCGTTCAAGAGATCTTGAACCACAAAGATAAGGAGCCTGCTTCCACTCTGAGTCTCACACTTGATCAATGTCTTATATTTAAGGGATTATATGTGCACAGTCAATTAACAATATGGTCTTAGTGCAGCTTGAAATGTTTAGCAAGCTGTTAGTCACTTCCTGAGGAACAGTAATGTCAAAGAAACTTTTGACATCAAGGCACAAGGGATTTCATCAACAGGTGTAACTAGACAAGGAGAGATCCTGTCATGCAGCCTGCTGTTGTATAAGAGGTACAGGTAAGGAGAATGATTCATAGTCATATTTGCATGCAACTTCATAGTCATTCATAGTCATATTTACAAACATGCTTCATTCAGATTTGGCTTGAATTGGACATTCTTCCAAACTTCTGTTCAAACAAACTTCCAAACTTTCAGTGTTCTCTTGAACATTGACCAGTGGCTAAGCAGACATATTGTTTAGATTAGCCCTTGGCTATTGTGTTGTTGTCTGTTATCCACAAATCTACTTTGATCCGGATGCAGCCATCACAACCAGTCACATCCACAGTGACTGCCATAGTTGGTTATCCGCTTAAGTCGAATGTAGCCATCACAACCACTACTGGTAGCTATCACTTGAACAAGGTTACAGAAAGTAAATGTTGTGTGGCAAGGGGAGCTACACAATCACACCACTGCAGTCCCTGATCCAATGGGAACTGGAATGAAAATGATACCAAGACTATTTAAAATTCACATCCCAAATATTTTTTCTTTGCGTATTTGCACTCTTGATTGGCATTAGTATGCAGTCTTGTACCAGATGCAAGCACAGACTAAGTTCATCAAAGATAACAAGTAATTCTGAGTAATGACTAAATGGCACTCACAGGTATCTACTTTTTAAAAATGAAATGAATAGTTCTGGTTGTAATTACCAACTAGGGTTCTACATACAAAGCTATCATTTATGAATATTGAACTAGGCTTTATTTAACTATGCTAGGTATGTGTCAGTTTACTTTCCTAATGCCAAAAAAAAAATAATCTAGTCATTATCACTAGAACTGTTTATTAAAGTTGAAAGTAGGTAAATAATTAATAAGGATGTCATTTATTCATTACATTTAAAATATATATATTCACTTGTCACTTTGATAAATCTAGTTTCTTGTCTCATCTCAGCTTATTGACATTGCAGATGAAAAGAGCTTCCTTACTGCATTCCTGTTGGAGCTTAAAGCCTTTACAATGGTTTATTGATGAACTACTATTTTGAAAATCAAGACTGCTGAGGCTTAAGATTGTAGTGACAATTACATGGTGTTTTGTTGCTAAGTTAACAATTTGCATGGGACTGATGATAGCTTGACATTAAGCAAATAAAGTATTATTATTGTAATTCAGTACAGAATTTTGTAGAAAACACTTTCTTGGACTAGTGTACAGACGTCAACAACAGTTCTGTGGTATCTTTTTCATGTGATAATTTAACCACTTATACACTATTACTCTTGGCAATTTTAACTGCCTGATGCAAATATAGAATTGCTGAGTCCTGTAAGCACTAAGGCATGTGAGTAACTGTTTCCAGAGGATTAGTTCTGCTGCAGGTTATTTATCTGTGTGAAGGAACTTGTACATATCCACGTTTAGAGGCTGATCCTGGAAGACCCTGTAGGAGTTTACTTGGCAGCATACAAGCCTGAAAGACAATGTTCCTAGATGAGAAGATTTTTCAAATACATTTTAGTCCATTTATTGTTGTCTCTGATAATAGCTATATCCTCACTGGAAAACACCTCAATATATCAACTATAGTGAGTTTATTTTGATAGAGCACTGATTTAACAAGAACATTTGATAACCTTGTCACAACAACAGAGAACTGGGCAAAACCTGGTAATTCCCAACATACCCAGTACCAGGTGTCAGGAGTTGCTTTAAGATATTCAGGATAACTCTGAAAAATAGTATTTGCCTGATTCTGTTACTGCTTATATGAAAACAAATGTATTCAATGCATAAAATGTTGTACACTAAAGCAGGATACAGCCTGGGAATGCTGAACCCCTCAGTTCTCACACCTGCAGTTCTTCCACAATATGTGCTTGTTCTTGGGAGGTACAGTTTGGGATTTGGTGCTACAGCTCTTGGGTTTTCATACATGTCTTTCAGAGTGATACATAGACAATCCCAATCAGGACTAATATTTTATTTCTTCTGGCTGGATGACTGAGAGAGAAAACTAGAAGAGCACTGTTCACTCCAGTCCTACTTATTCAAGGCCATCCTGGCAGTAATGTGTGCCTTCTTGAAAGTGCAGCTTGATGGACCAGTGGTATGTAGGCAGTACAACCTTTAATATTTCATTTACCAAATGAAAATTAGTGGTTCTGATGCCTAATCAGAATTAATCATATGAGAAGATACATGCGCTCCAGGTTCCATTATGGGTCACTGGGAAACTGTCCATTCAGTGTATCCCTTGAGTGAAGATCCTCAACAATATTAGCTTTGAATTACGTCTTTTGGTTGAAAATTGGTCATGTGCTTGCGGCACTCCTAAGCTGTAATGATGAGAAAAGAAGGGTCTCTGGTGCTTTCAGCTGTCTAGGAGCATAAGCACCCCACACAGAGCAGGAGAAAAAAGTTGCCTCTTCTAATTCTGATTAGTGGTGTGATCCTAGAGACTGCCAGATCTAACAAAATATTATACATTTTGATAAACCACGTGCGCCTACATAACCCAGTATGGTGCTGGGGACAAATATAGATTGATGATACAGATCTCACAGGATGAAATACTATAGCTAATGCTTTAATACCCTGAGAATGTTATTCACTGCTGACTAACTCAATACATTATTATTTTTTTTTTTTAAGAAGGAAATGTTTGTCTCAAACTGCAAACAGTGAGGGCATTTCCACAACTTTGTTTCTTCTTGTTCTATACGGTTGCTTTATGTGTTGAGTCTATGTTGTCCCTATTTCTACATTCTGCACAAACCACTGCTTTATGCTTTGTCACTTAAGACTGCCATCATTACGTGAGTCATGAACTGCAAATTTTGCAATATAGTAGCATGGTTACCTTTGAACCTCACTGATGAAATGTATTGTTTTGTTTTCATTGATGTTTATTTCACTCAGATGATTTCTGAGTATGTACAGAGTATATTGCACATGTCTATTTACAAAGTATTGTTACTGTCTTCATTACTAGTATTTTACTAGATAGTCATAAATAATTTGAAAATGCATTTCTTAATTTTAACCTTGTGCAAGATCATGAGATTTCTATTACGTTGTATCTTTTTTCCATCTGTCTCAATGACACACAAACTATGATGACAATTCAATTTGTCCTGTGCATCCCAAAACTTCACTTGCCAAAGAGCAATACACCATGTTCCGAGTGGCCAAGCTACCTTTCTCATTGTTTCAACGTAAAATTGCTAAAAAGAAGTAAACAGTACAGCAATGTAACATATTTATCATGTTCTTTGTTCTTGGGATAACAAAAAAAAAAATCCATTGTTCCTGTAAACGTAGAGAAGTAACAAGAGAACTCTGGGTTTACCGAATATAAACACAGGAGCGAGTTGCCACATCTCAAAGGCACTGCTCAGTGCAAGAAGTCTGCTTCAAATCACAAGACACTGCTGCATCCACTGTGCTTCCTTCTGTTCACATTGCAGTGACATCTGGGCCTGGTAGTCCTTGTGCAGCTTGTGCTGCACATTGTGTAGATGATCCAGCTGGGGACAAAGTGCTCTGCTGGATTCTCTGTGGAACTAAATGTACATTTTCTTTTATCTCCAAAATTTTTTAAAATTATTATTATTTTTAATATTTACAAACTGGCAGCATTCTCCCTAGTCCTTCTGGGAGGGCTGGAATTGTTGCAACAGGCTTTAAAACACTGTGCCAACAACTTCACTTCTGAGCTGATGTACAGGTGATGTTGCATCCTTTCTGGCCTTAGCTTCTTCACTGGCTAGGAGTAAAACTATGCTAAGTCTCTAGATGAAAGGAGAGACTGACAAACTCAGCTTGATTGGTCTTGACAGATGACTAGTGATGGGCAAAGAATCTCGTTGCTCTTTTCCATGTTTGCTGAAGTACATTCAGCAGGCATGACAGACAAGTGTACAGGAAGCTTGATGAAGGATCGAGCATCCCAGAAGGAATATAAAATCTATCTGACTTTGCAGGTAAGAGGGTTAGAAAAGACAAGGCTCACCTCGTGTAGAATCTAGTAAGGGATGTGAAGGGCAAACTTGATGATTTCTGTGCCTCACCTTTTACCTAGAAAAACATTCTTCAAAAATCCCACTGAGATCGGTGGGAAAGTCTGGGAAAAAAAAAAAGAAAGGCATATCCTGTTGGAGGACCAGGTTAAGGAGTGTTTAAGCAATCTGCATGTATGTAAGTCAGCAGCTGGACTGGCTGACTTCCAGAGGTCCCTTCTCACCTCAGTGATTCTGTAATAACAGATATAATCTACCTGGTCCATTGCACAGATCTAAGGACACCTGAAGTGAGCCATTTTCATCAGACTAAGTTTGCAGCAGATTGTAACTGGATGTTACCTTTCCAGTAAAGGTTTGTAGGGTAGGAATATTGTGTGGGAAAGTATAGCTATGACATCCAGTACAATACAGCTGTTTCCATGTCTCAGCATCAGTCATCAGGCATATTCTATCCCACAGTTTCTCACAGACAAATGCTTACATTATAGCCAAATAGGACAAGTCTAGTATTGTCTGTAAACTTAGCTCAAGAGAGTGCAGGTACCCCAGTCAAAGATGATTTATCTGAAATACAGTAAAAAAAGAGGTCACCATGGCAGCAAGAACCCCTTATAAGAAACTAGGACAGAATTGGAACTGAAGTATTGCAAGACAGAGCTTTTATCACAGGGAATAGGTTCGGAACTAGATGATCCTTAAGGTCCCTTCCAATCCAAGCCATTCTATGAATATTGCAGGACCGCTCCACAGGGAGCCATGCAGACAGCCAGGAAGCCTCCCTTTACTTCCATGGATCTGTCGATGCTTATAAATAGTTTTCCTGAACCAAAGCCTTCATTCAGAACGCAACTAAACTTAAGGAAAGTCTAGATCCCATCTCATGTGGCTTAGACCATTTCTTACTAGAATTGGGAAGACTAGATATAAATCTCTGTCCAAAACAGTAATCTTCTTATATTTCATTATGAGCACCACAAGCCTCTGTGAAGTGGTCTCTATCATATGGGTTGTGGCTATACTCTCCATCTAAGTTCAGTCACAACAAACTCACAAATACATTAAATCTTTGCCAGCCTTTGATTTATTGGTACTCACTACGCCTTTCAACACGACTGCTGACAGCCAGTAAGTCCTAGGTAGCAGCTAGCAACTGAGAAGGAAGGAAAACCAGATTCTAGTATCACATCTTTTCTATTCTTGACTATGGGAGTACCTCATTTCAGGACGTGTTATCTCAACAAGCTGCTGAAGATAGTTCAAGCTAATCTAATTTTGCCTTGCTTTGAACTAAATGGGTGTAAGTCTTTGCTGAGAGCTGTTAACTTACTACAAGGGCTCTTCTGCTCCATCTAGGGGGAAAATTCAAACAGGTGAATTTAATCTGTTTGATTTTTGTCTTCATAGGAACAGAAGAAGTTCTCAGGTGGGCAATTACTGAACTACAGCCAGCAGCCATGACTCACAGCTGAAAAGCAGCTAAGGACAATTTCTAATTTTCTCTTCTCAGTTTTGTTTGCCCTACTCAAACTAGAAGGGGAAAAATGCTGAATTTGTTTCTTCTGTTGCCGTGTTAATGTTGCATAAACTCTGAGGTAAATTCAGCTAAACTAGGTTAGTAAAGTTAGACTAGACTTTTTGCCTTTTAGATGTCCAGTGATGGATGAAAATGGCTGCTCCCTTTAAAAGAGCTGAAGTTTGTTTTAGCTCTTGTGGATAGAGAAGTTCTGCTTTCTGATGATAACTTATAAACTGAAGGATAAAAATATAAAAGTGCTCTCATCTCTAGCAGAATCAGTGTGTGCTCTTGGGAGGTAGCCTTTCCTAGCAGCTACTTCAGACCATACATTCTTAAGATTATTACTGCATGCAGCTATGGATAATACTTCTACTGGGTATGTATTTTCAACATTCATGTTCTTTCCCTACACCTTTACACAAATGCAAACTTTTGTTTCCAAAAAGCAAATCTGTATGCCAGTAAACTAATAACCTTGTATATAACCTTAGTACATAACTGGATGTTTGGAACATGTTTGTCTTCCTTTCAAAATTTTAGTAGACAACAAAATTGTATAAAATATGAACAAATGCTTTATTTTCTTTTCTCTATATTGGGCATAAATTATTTTAACTTTTTCTTCAGCTAACAACACCAATGAGTTCTTGTGCTGTTACACTCAGTGTCCATGTAACAAATACACTATCAACTTGTCACAGATGGATGTGGCTATCTACCACTGAATCGCTGAGTGAGTGCTGTCATATCCTAGTGGCTTCCTATAAGAAAATAACATTGGGGGGGAGGGGAATACACCTGATACGTTTGAAATTATAAGGAGGTAGCTAAGCTGTTTTTCCTGAACTCCAACAGCACCACACAAAGGTTTGTGCTTGTGGACTTTTTCCCAGTCAGAACTCAGCAAATATTTTTAAAATTAGCTCCAGATTTATTTTTTTTACTATTTTTGTTGCTAGAGAGCCATCTTGTGGTGGATCTTGAACAAATAAAAGAAAAGCCTACAGTTCAGAAATTATGGTCCGCAAAGACTGTGGTGGTGGCTTTGCATCTTTCTGCGCTTCTCAAAGCTCCTTTTGAAATGGAAATAATCTAATCTCAAATTACATTTCTGAGTCGTGGTAATATTTGTTAGGGTCTGGGGAGGAGGGCATGCTTCTCTTTCTTGTCTTTTAAAGAACTAAATTGAAAGGATTTGGAGTGCAAACAAAAAGCTACAACTTACAATACAGATTTATCCCTTCCCTAACAAATAATGTATTGATCATGGCAGGAAGCAGATGGTCTAGTTTTATTAATGCAATGTGTATGGGTTTTTTTGTTTGTTTGTTTGTTGCAGCCAAAAGACTTATTAAATATTCCAGAATCTATTTAAATTCAAACATTACCTGTTGTTACTAGAGTTCTATGAAAAACTGAGTTTTTAAAATAGCAAAAACACATATTGAAATGTCATTCGGGATGCAAGAGTAATTCATCAGCATGAAAATTTTGCATTATGTTCTGAATTCCTGTTTTTCAAATCTGTGGCTAACTAAAAGATAGAATCATATGAAGTAAAACCAATGAAACCATTATAAAATCTCTCAGTTTTGGTGAGTTTCCACTTCAATGAGACAGAAATGCACATATGGTGCTAAATAAAACGGTTGCATGTAAAAAGTTACCAAAGTGCCTCTGAAAAAGACAATATTCAGAGGAAAAACAAACAAACAAAAAAAAGTCTGTCTATAAAATGGAATGCATGAACACATTGACTGTTTTCCCTCTGTAGCTTTGTATACGAAACTTACAGTTCTTTTTTGTATGTATATAACTGTTCCCTTGTCCATTAATAAGCTATAATTATCCTTTGTCCTTTCATTGAAAGGAGAAAAGCACTGTGTAGCCAAAGATGAACAAGTAATTACAGGGGGTTCTTTCACTAGTATGTAATAATTAATGCTATCTCTTAAAATTTCAGGTTTAAAATTTAAAAAGCTTGGTATTACACAAGAGCCTCTGCAGGAGTTGCTTAATTACTCTCCTTTGCTCATCTTTCCTGATGGTTGTTCTAGGTGGATAACAGGCCTTCACTGGGTGAAACAACAACAACAAAGAAAATCAAAGAATGAAGACTGTTTAAGAATTTAATAAGGAAGCAACACTAGGGTGAATTCCAGAAAGTACCTGTGGGACACAAATTGGAGAACAGACAGATGTGATCCTTAGAGCAATGCTTAAAATCTGTCTTCCATGAAAATACTTTGATTGACAGTTTAATTTTATAATGGTAAAAAGATCAACAGTCATGCTACTTTGTATGACTTTTAAGCAAGTAAATGGGTCCCGGAGTTTCCTTCAGGTTCTCTAGCACAGTGCTGGAAAAGCAGCACCTGTGTCAAATGAAGCATGACCAGCAGGGCAAAGTGGGTGGTTGTTCACTTCTATACTTCCCTTGTGAGACCTCATTTGCAGTACTGCATTCAGCTCTAGGGGCACTGACATGAGACTGTTGCAGTGAGCCCTGAAGAGGGCCAAAAAGATGACCAGGGGGCTGGAGCACCTATGAAGGTAGGCTAAGAGTGTTGGGGCTCTGGATAAGAAAAGTCTCTGGGGAGACCTTATGGCGCCCTTACAGTATTCAAAGGGGGCCTCAATCTCAAGATGAGGAGAGATGCTTTATCAGGGACTGTAGTAATAGAACAATGGGTAACAGCTTTAAACTAGAAGGGGGTAGATATAGTTAAGGTACTACAAACAAATTCTTTATTCAGAGGATGGTGAGGCGCTGGCACAGCTGCCCAGAGAAGCTGTAGTTCCCCATCCCTGGAGGTGCTCAAGGCCAGGTTGGATGGGGCCCTGGGCAGCTGAGCTGCTGGGGGACAGCCCTGCCCATGGCAGAGGGTGGGACTGGGTGGGCTTTGAGGTCCCTTCCAACACAAACCTCTCTATGATTCTCTGAAATTTAGCAGATAAACTGTTGATATAAATACACTTAATTTTAGAAAGTGCAACCAGGTATTTTCCTTCCTCATTTACAGCAAATGTTTGATCCACAAAATGGGCAGGTTGTTACTGTGGTCTTATCAACACTGTCATAAAGAAGCCAGCTTCACTACAGGTAGAGGTCTGCACCTTGTAACGGTGTGATCAGACAAAGACCTGGCATTTACATGTTAATCTCTGAGCAGTGAGTGATGTGCACTGAGCACGTCCTTTGGTCAAGCTTGTCACTTGTAACTGAAAATAACACACTTTCACTTAAGAATTTTCAGGAATCTGGAATATAAAGCACTGATACCATCAAGCTGGTCACTGTTCTTTGGGACAAGTTCTGGTACCAGGGCCTCTTCAGTACCCTAACCGTGATGTAAAGCTGTTTTTCCTGGCAAATGGACTGGAGAAATGTATGGTACAAACAACTAATCTTCCCCAAACGATGCTCAGCTCTAGAGCTGGGAAACAGAATATGCACTGCAAAGAAGTAGCAACATGAAACAGATGAGCTTGACTGCTCCTGTCTCCAGTATACATCATTTTTCTTTTGTCCACGTTTGTATAAATTTCACACAGTGCTGCCAATATGAATAGTTGATGCCAAGTCTCTTTCTCTGCTGAAGAAGAGAACAACTGCAGCAGAAAAGTGAGTGCATGGCTCCAAACCTGACTGTACCTGTTTAAAAAAAAAAAAAAAAAAAAAAAAGGATTTCAGAAATGTGGTTGGGAATGTCATTCCTGCACCTCAGGACCAGTAGCAGCCTCCACTTCTTAACCAGTGCTTAAAGTGCAAGAGCAGCCAAAGCAGTGATGGATACGGCCTTGCTATACTGAAATTAGAGGAGAGAAAAAAAAAAAAGAAAAAAAAACTTCCAATTAGCTTAAACGGTGTTGGGATTCCTTGCAGATGAATATAATGTGGAGTGTGTTTTGATTCCAATTTCTGTATCATAACATCATTCTGGGTTGTATAATTTCCACTGTGCTATTAAAAGGAGGGGAAACTGAAAGCTGAACATACAGGCTTTTATGGTTTCTAAATTTTGCTTCAGAATCTTACCTGTGCTTTTATTGTTAGCCTGCTGTCTTGGACACTCTCACTTGTTTACGTATTCCCTTAAGACAACCTTTACGTGAGATATTGATAGAATTTTTACAGAGGTGATAAATCTTTCTCAGGCTACTAATCTACTGTATTTTATTGTTTAGTCAAGCATTTCCTTTCCAGACCTTGAAAGCAATTCAGGTACAGCATCATTCTTATCTTCATTTTCTTGACTTGGAGAGAAGTCTTTCAAATTTTTAATCAGATCTTTGTATGAACTGTGGATGATGCTTGGTCTGTCTTTCAACATTAGTTTCACATCCTTGCTACTGAAGAAATGGTCTATGTGAATCGAAGGAACAATGACACGTCTTCACTTCTTCACTAGAGAATGGTAATATCAAACAAATGAAATAACTCCACTTTCTTAATACTGCATGTTTTATCTCTATAACGGTTTCATTTATCATAATATATGAATATTGACACATTGTCAATACCATTTACTTTTATTCCTAAGCACATTTACAATTATTACAGATAAGTTCATTTAAAGCTAAAAATTTGTACTATTTCTTTCTACTTGAACAACGTAGAAAAACTTTCTTCTTTTATTCCTGCCTGTCCTTAACATGCACAGAATTAGCAGGTAATGAAATATATTAGGAAGGATTGAGTGTTAACTGCAAGAACCCAGCTCTCCGCTTGTTATTTTAAAAACAATGAGTGTCACATTTAAGATGATAATGAGCATCAGAGCTGAAGTGAGATTAGAAACTTTTAAGTGAGCCTTAATTACATTTTTCAATTCTCAGTAATCGCCTGACAGTAAATCCCTACAATGCCAGTCAAACCAGAATAGGAGAGGGCTCTTTGTGTTTTCCTTTCTTAAAATATTGGAAGGGCTTTCTGCAGGATTTTCCTGATAGCTTCTATTCACCATGTTGCTAATTAAGGGTTCAAAACTAAGTGGCCGAGGATATGCCTCCTCTAATTACACATCATAAACTGTCTACTGAATTTGTAGCTTTATTCTGAATTTCTCAGGCTACATTTGAAAGCAAAAGGTCTCAAATTCAGCTTGATATCATGAATAATTCACTTATTTCCTCGTACTCACTTCTAAGAGACTGCCTAGGTTTAATATACTGTAGTCAATAGGCAGCACCTAGTGGTCTTGAAATGCATACACTTTTCAAGTTCTTAGCAGTTCAACATCTCGAAATAAGCATTTCCTGAACTAAAAGCAATAATTAGGTCTCATTTGTGTATGTGTGCTTGTATATGTGTTTGCAGGGGGAAGAAAATATTCAATTTCTGACTTTTTCTGAGATCTAGATCTTCACATATAGGGAATTTTTTCTGTATTAATTCAGAGATTTATATAAGATAAGAAAAATCTTGAGTTTTTAAAAGTCATTTGTTACAATAGACCTGATCTATATAATGATTTTGCATTTAAGAAGAAAAAAAATCTACCATTCTTTCTAATAAATAATGTACTTTAATATATTAATCCAATTGAGACTCTTCAATTTTAAACTCAAGGCTTCCAAGTTAATTGCGGTACCTGGCAGTACTGATGATCAAACCTCAGAGATGATTTCAACTAAAATGAATTTTATAGAAAAAGCTATCTAAAAAATAGCTCTCTATAATTGCTAAGAAAAGAACAAATTAAAAGGAGGAAAGTTGGTCAGTTAAGCTTATTATAACAAACTGAGATTTGTAAGATTGCATACCTCAAAGATATGTTTCATCTTTAATCACGTTACAATAGTTGGATTATTAACTTTTTTTTCCCCAATAATTTGTTTATAGATCCATTTACATGCAGGATTTTTTTTTTGCCATCTACTGAGTTTCTTACTTCAATAGCAAGTATAGTATTTCTGAGTCTATTTGAAGCATTGCTAGAAATAGGAGTGAGATAAACAGGCTTGCATCAGCAAAAATACTCCTTGTTTTTTTTTTTTTTTTTTTTTTTTTTTTTTGCTCTTCTGAAGTTTATTGCAAACTTTGATTCAGAAAAAATAAATAATGCACCAATAAAAATCCAAACTGATTCTATCAAGAAGATAGTCTGTACTTTGATTTTTGGGTACCATGAAAGGTCATGACATGGAATGACCAACAAAAGAGTAGTAAAGCCTGTTGGATTGTCATGGCTGGATGGAGTTTCATATTTCTTAGATGTACTGAAGCTTTCAAAACTGCTGTCTTCTTTTAAAATGAATCTTGTTACATTTAAAACAAATACAGAACTGTAAAACTGAATGTAAAGCGTGGCTACAAAACTAAATCTGAAGCCACTGTACAACTACAAAGCTGCTCCACTGAAACTAATGAAAGGAAAGGCATTGTTCCTTTGATAATAATTCTCTGTGAACCAAGGAATTCAGCAAAATACCTTTCTAAGACATCTTTTCATAGGAGATGAGGAGCTTGTTGCCTTCAAAAAACAAACTTGTTCTTGTGGAAGACTACACAAATCCATAGCTAAAGTATGTAGGTGCTCTACGTTTCCTTATTTGTTAAAAGCAGGGACTTGAGTGCCTCTTTTCCCAGTCTTATCTAAACTATGTCCTACTTTGAATTATAGAATCTTGTACAATACCCCAAGTTGGAAGGGACTCACAAGGATCACTGAGTCCAACTCCTGGCTCCACACAGGACTACCTAAAAATCAATCTATATTTCTGAGAGTGTTGGCCAGACTCTTCTTGAACTGCAGCAGGCTCAAGGTGAGGCTGCACAGAGCACAGTGGGACAGTGCCCCCCCTCTTCCAGTGGCAGCGCTGGCCCTGATATACCCCAGAGTGGGCTTGGCTCTTCTAGGTGCCTGGGCCCGCTGCTGACTCTGTCATTTTGCTGTCAGCAATAACCCTCAGATTCCTTCCCACAGGGGTGCCTTCATGCCTCTCATCCTCAGCATGTACATAGCTCCAGAGTTGCTCCACCATAGGTGTAGAATTTGGCACTTTTATTAACTTGGCTTTTATTAAACTTCATGTGGTTGGTGATTGCTCAATCCTCCGGTTTGCCAAGATGTCTCTGCAATACCTTTCTGCTCTCAAGGGAGCAGCAGCTCCTAATTTAGTGTTGTCTGAAAACATGTGCATCTATAACATTTATAAAAACATTCATAGAATCATTGAATGAGCTGGGTTGGGAGGAACCTCAAGGGTCATGAATCTCCAACCCCCCTGCCGCATGCAGGGCCACCAACCTCCATATCTAATACTAGACCAGGCTGCCCACGGCCCCATCCAACCTGGTCTTGAACACCTCCAGGAATGGGGCATCCACAACCTTTCTGAGCAGCCTGTACCAGCACATTACCACTCACCTGGTAAAGTATTTAAACATTAAAGAGACTTCTTTCCATCCATCTCTTCTAAGAGCTCCCACGTGTATAGAAATCAATCCTTATTCCAGGACTATGTGGAAATCCGTGGTGTTGCCTGTTCACTCATGCATAAAGAAAGGTTTGAACTACATGTATAAGCCTGTGTGCATGGGCTGCATCATCTGTTAAAGGAAAAGTCATTCAGAAGTGACAGTGATCAAAACACACCCCACTCTTACACTAATGCTAGCAGTGAAAAGGCCCCCCTTCACATAAAATCTTTTTATTGTCTTCGTACAGATTTTGAGGTGCAATCAACAGCCATCTCATACTATAGATTTTTAGCCAAACTCCCCACCAAAATCAATGAGGAGATCTGCTTAAAATCAATAGTGCAATAAAGACCATGCAGAGCTGTTTGCAGCTCCTAATTTTTGTTTGGTTTCTACTTTCATTTAATCATTCTCAATCTGACATGTTGATACTGGATGATAAATATCCCATGTGTGTATAGAATTTGTAAAAAATGAGAACAATATGGATGGAATGATGCTAATATTGAATTTTCAGGGGGGAAAAAGACATCAAGGAACTGGAATAGGTATCACTGCAGTATCACTCAGAACTGCTAACCTTTCAAATCTAAGAATGTGTTCTGGTAGCCTAGGAAAAATGTTTTTCCAGTTTACTCAAACAGCAAGAAAAAAATTTAAGTCCAGAGAGAAACAAATGCATTTAAAAAGGGTTTTATTGCTCAGAATAAAAAATAATTTAGAAAGCACATCTCAAATTCACATGGGAATCACGGTTGATCATCCTGAAGAGGGAAATGCTGATGAATTTTCCAAATACAGGCAAAAAAAGGTAATTGATTTTTTCCAGGGGAAAAAAAAAAAAAAAAGTTGCTAAAAGATACAGAATATTGATATCTTTCCACAAATTTATAGAATAGAAAAAGGAGCAATGAAGTTAACAGAAGCTAAAATTCAATCTTGCAATATAGAAGTCACTGAGTTCATTTGCATTTGAGAAAGGATAGCCTGTAAAGCACACATCTGTTAACACACATTGTTTTTCTTTCCCCAGCAGAACACTTATGAGATTGATCTGGAGGGAAGATCAGGGTTCTGCTTTAGATCCTGAAGAAGCTATTTAAAACTTTGTAGCCTGCCTGGAAGAGACATAATAGCTGTATTTCTGTACTGACCCTTTCTTCCTGGATAGCTCATGACTACTGTTTCTGGAATTATTTTCCTTTGTTGACATAACTTTTCCCATGTGCTACACTACGAGATTTGAAATCCTGGTTTTGGACTCCACTCTGGTAGTACGTGCAGGTAAGTCCCTATCTTGTAGTCATTCAGTGTTCAGGTCGGTTATTAGGAAAAGGTTCTTCGCTGGGAGGCTGCTCTGACATTGGAACAGCTTCCCTAGGAAAGTGGGGCACCAAACTGATGGAGTTCAAGAAGCTTCTGGACAATGGTCTCAGGCATATGGTCTGATTTTTGGGTGATCCTGTGTGGAACCAGAAGTTGAACACAATGATCTTTGTGAGTCCCTTGCAAGCTGGTGATGATCCTATGATCCTGTCATCCTATTCTATGATTCTATGATTTTTACTACCATAGTCTTAAAAACCATTTTGCCACTCTTTACAAAAAAAATAATATTCAACCAGTTTGCAACAGGCTCAAAGCTTAACACACCAAATAATCATCTAAAATTTTTCAAATCATTGTAAAATACTACACAGCCAAAAATAGCAGGGCCTCAGTCTCCCATTGGTATAATGAAAACTTAAACGGGTATTGAAAAGATTAATGAATTATAATAGTAACATAGTTCACATAAGTATCTCAGAAAAGACTATGGGAAAGAATGGTTAAAGAGACACATAAATTAACTGTGCTGATGTACTTAACTGACTTGCAAGAGTTCCTTCCACTGGAAAGGTGACCAGCTGTCAATATTCTATCAATATCATTCACACTGAGAGACACTGGTTTTAACAGCCACATATGCTGCTCTAGTCAATCAACCCTGTTCTCTTCCCACTTCCCAAAGGAATACTTTCCTTTTAAACATTTTTTTTTAAAAATAAATTCAACCTGGACTAAATCTGAAAACATATAAAACATGGTGGAAGGCAAAACAAACTGCATGCAATAAAACTACATAGCAGGAATAGCTTAGGCATGGAAGATGACAGATGACATATAGGGAAGACCCACTAAAGGATGCACAGCAGAAACTAACTGTACAGACACAGAATCACAGAATCATAGAATGGCTTGGGTTGGAAGGGACCTCAAGGATCACTAAGTTTCAATCCCTCTGCCACAGGCAGGGCTGCCACCTGCTAGATCAAGTACTAGATCAGACTATCTAGAGCCCCATCCGACCTGGCCTTAAACACCTTCAGGGATGAGGCACCCACAGCCTCTCTGGACAACGTGTTCCAGCACTTCACCACTCACCACTAAAAAACTTCCCCCTGACATCCAATCTAAATCTCCCCTCCTTTGATTTAAAATCATTTCTCCTTGTCCTATCACTATCTACCCGTGTCAAAAGTTGATTTCTCTCATCTTTATAAACTCCTTCTAAACATTGGAAGGCCACAATGAGGTCTCCCCACAGCCTTCTCTTTTCCAGGCTGAACAAGCCCAGTTCCTTCACCCTGTCTTCATAGGAGAGGGGCTCCAGCCCTTGGATCATCTCTGTGGCTCTCCTCTGGACCCTTTCCAAATAGCCCTCTCCAAACCACTTATCAGATTGCAGCAACTGTTCCGTCACATTTATAAGCCTAAACGTGCACAAGCTGCACTAAGACTGTCTGGGATGTACAGAAGGAATGGGATGATTAAATGAAATTTGCCCTAGGAACACAGCTAAAAATATATTGAAACAACCTTTTTTTTTTTTTTTTTCCCCCCCCATACATTTACTTATTAAAAAAAAAAAAAAAAGCCTTTTTTTTCTTTTCTTTTTTTCTTTTATTCTTTTGCCTTTGAAGAGATCGAGAGCTCTTGTTCTCTTTCAACCATGTTGTGTACAGATTCTCTGAGCTTTGCCCCAAGCTTATTTCTGCTAGCCAATACCTCACTCATTTGTAATGAAAACATTGCAGCTGAGACTGCACTACCTACTGGCATATTGATTGTTTTTCACCAATTATGAGGAAATAAAAATTCCGACTCTTTCTCTGCCTTTCAAACTAGTTTTTGATTGTTTTCATTTTCCATGTTGATATTTTACTTACGTATATAAATTAGCTGAAGTATAGGTCAAGGTAGTCAAGGTATCCATAAAAGTTGTTCACCTTTACTAAACATGATTTGTACAGTAATATTGGTACGTTCTTCTGGTGCAGGTATGACTCAACTGATGCACATATGCTCCCCCTCCTCCCCCCCTGAAATCAAATACATTTTTAAAACTTAAAAGAAGTTGAAGAAGTTTGCCTATGATGAGCCTGTCATAGAGCTTACTTCAGAGTCCCTAAATGTCCTTTCCAATCCCAAAATACTATCTATTTTTTGACTCAGACAAATAACCTGTGTTCTATGTTTTTTGGTAATGATTGCTTTCTGGTGTGAGCAGGGGAGAAGAGGACCGGGATGAATGCGTGAGTCTCAGTTCTCACAGCCAGAGACTGAAATGCAGCTCAGGTCACCCAAAGCTGGCAAGCAACACCATAAACCAGTATTACTGAATATCCAATTCCTTGAATAAGGAATTACATTCCAAGCAACGAATGATGTTGTGCGACATACAGCACCAAATTCAGAAGACCATCTTGTCTGTCAAGAACAAACAAACAACAACAAAAAAATCCCGCAATGAAAAATAGTAAACTAGTTGAATTTCTGCAGTACTGCAGAGGGCCCACTCTGTGTTTGTTTTTCTGACTGAGGTTTGTAGTTTGATCTTGACAAAAAAAAGGATTTATCTCCAAGAGGGAAAGCTAAAAACAGATGCTGAAGGAAACATTTTGGTGCCACAAACTAGTTAATGTAAAAAATCTATAAATGCCTGTAGAGACTGTCCCTGAAAATAGCCAGAGATGAATAAAACCCACATTGGAATACACATTGATTGGAGGCACAAGGACAGGCACTCAGCATGAGGACACACTGCAGCTGTTGACTGACCAGGAATGTCATAGAATCACAGACTGGTAAAATCCTTTGAGTTGAAGGGATCTATAAATGCCACCTAGTCCAACTCCCCCACAATAAGAAGGAAGGGGGCAGACTCAGGACAAGGGAAAACGGTTTCAAGCTAAAAGAGAGGAGATTTAGATCGGATATAAGGAAGTTTTTTACAATAATGGTGGTGAGACACTGGAACAGGTTGCCCAGAAAGGTGGTGGATGCCCCATCCCTAGAGACACTCAAGGTCAGGCCGGACGGGGCTCTGAGCACCTGACCCAGCCGTAGGCGTCTCTGTTCGCCGCACGGGAGTTGCACTAGGTGACTTTTAGGGGTCCTTTCCAACTGAAATGATTCTGTGATTCTACGAGCTCTGCCACCCAAACGCTCGGCGAAGCCGAGACTCCCTCAAAAACGGCGGGCTGCGAGCACCGCTCGGCTCCGTCCGTCAGTCCTCCGTGCCCCCATCCCAGGCCGTCCCGCTGGGCGGGGCAGCGGCACCGCCCGCCCCCGGCACTGCGGCGCGGGGCCGCGGCTCCGGTGCTGTAGAGGGCGCTGCGCGGCGAGGCCCGGGCCGGGCGCGCCGCTCGTGGCGGCGGCGCTGGTTAGCTGAGTTCCCGTTCCCGTCGCCGTTCCCGTCGGGCCGGGCCGGGTGGCGGCCGCGCCTCGTCCTCGCGGTCCCCTCCTCCCGCTGCCTCGCGGCGGTGGGCGCCGGCGGCGGGCAGGGCGGCGGCGCGGGGCGCGGCGGAGGCGGGCGGGATACGCGGCGCCGGCGCGGCGCCGCATGCGGCGCTGATGGAGCCGGGCTCGGGGCTGGCGCAGCGCAGGGCGGGGGGCGGCGGGCTGGAGCTCGGGGCGGGCTCGGCGGGGGGGTCGCCGGCTCTGTCCGGGGGGCAGGCCCGCCGCAGGAAGCAGCCGCCGCGGCCCGCCGACTTCAAGCTGCAGGTGATCATCATCGGCTCGCGAGGGGTGGGCAAGACCAGCCTGATGGAGCGCTTCACCGACGACACCTTCTGCGAGGCCTGCAAGTCCACCGTGGGTAAGGCGGCCCTCCGACCGCGCCGGGAGCGTCGTCCTTGCCGGGCTCTCGCGGTGTAAACGCGGCCCGGCCGGGCCTCCCTTCCCGTGTGCCGCCCGGGGCCGTCCTCTGGAGAGCTGTAATTCCTCCCGCCCTGCGCGGCGGGTGCCCGGGGTCCCCAGGCCTGTCCGTGGGGCGGGTGGTAGAGCGTGGAGTTGCGAGGACAGCCCTCGTGCGCAACTTCCCAGCGCGCCGCGGGATGGGGGCGGAGGGCACGGTTTGACCCGGGTCTGGAGGGGGGGTTTGGTGTCCTCTTTCGTTCTTACGTGTCTGGACAGTGAAACGGCCATAAACTTGAGCATGGCAAGTTTCGCACCGACATGCGAGGGAACTTGTTCACAGTGAGGGTGACGGAGCACTGGAAAAGGCTGCCCAGGGAGATTGTGGAGTCTCCTTCTCTGGAGATATTCAAGACCCACCTGGGCGCCTGCCTGTGCAGCCTACTGTAGGGAGCCTGCTTCGCGGGGGGTTGGACTCGGTGATCTCTAGAGGTCCCTTCCAGCCCCTGCAGTTCTGTGATTCTGTGATATTTTAAAAAGTGTTTGGGGTGGCTGGTAAAACAGGTCGTTGTGCTGAAGCCTGAGGTGGTACAGAAGTGTTCCAGGAGCTGAGGAGTTGTGCGGTGTGCACTGAATATCATTGATGGCACTTCCAAGTGCTGTTCCAGAGCCCAGCCCGACTAACACCGGATCCCTGCTGCCCTGAAACCCTCCTCAGTGATGGATGTGAGGAAGCTGATGTTTTGTTCCACGAAGAGCGTCTCCTGAGCATGTTTTGCTCCTCGTTTGGCAAACTGGGGGGCAGCTCCCCAGCTTTGTACAGCAGCATCTTGTTCTTGGGTTAGTCAGCGGTGCTTTGAGGTGGCTTAATGCCTGCTGTGCTTTGATGCGTGGATGCGTGAGGGGAAGAAGACGAGCTGGTTGGTCTGCATTATTACAGACTTGTTCTGAATGCTGAGGTCCTGCAGCAAAGCGGTTGTTAAGTCTGTGTCATTGTAAAATGAGCGTGTGTAGCTAAGCTGTAGCTTGAAATGTGAAGAAACCTATAGCATCTGATGGAAAAGGGTAGCGTTGCCTTTTGGAAACTAAGACGCTATTCTCCAAGCCCATCCTTCTGTGACAGAACAATAGAGTTACTCTTGTTTGTTTTAGTTTGTATTTTGTCAGTTTTTATACCTATTTTTTTCCCAGGTCCTCTAAAAATCCCACTCTGATAGTGCTGTGGCTTTTCTTCTCAACATCTTTTTAGTGCTGATATTTTTAAGTTGGTAACTTAACTTCTTTTTGACTTCCAAAAAGTCAGAAGCATAATCCTGAAGTGGTATGTTGTTGTAGTGAAGAAATGCTGATGGCTTTTGTAGATGGACCAATTTTAAACATACAGTAAGCTAGCGAAGTAGAATTGGCAGTGAAATGTCTCTTTACAAATTCTCTGTGACTGTGTTGCTTTGAACTCATGCATCTTTGGGATGACCTACATTTAGCATTCCTTTCAGGCTGGGCTGCTCTCCTTTAGCTAGGGTTAGTTTCCTGATGTGAATCTTGAGAAGAGGAGGTGCCCTAGGCCCCAGTCCAGACTTCCAGTGGTGTCTTGTAAGCACGCTGATTTCCTAGATAACCAAGGCAGTGACTGAAGCGGAAAGCTTCCTTATTTCACAAAAGACAGGAAATAAATGGTGGTATGCTGCTAGACAGAGGATTACGTAATGTTTGATGTATGAAATGTGCCAACGTAAAGCAGCATAGGAAAATCAGCTTGTGCCAAAATACATGCAGAAACTGGACAGCAATGGCATTCTTTCAAGGTCTTCTGACTAAAGTTGAGAGCTGTTGAGATTCCCCCAGATCCTTCAGCTGCTAAGTGAAAGAACTTCTCACTGTTGTGACTGAAAGCTTGCACCTCTGCTATTTACATGTAGAAGGAAAATAATCCACAATCAGAAATGATCAGGAGTCAGAGTTTGCACAGTTCAAATAATACACTCTTCCCACGTAACTGCTTTCTGAAGTGATTTTTTTTGAGAGTTATAAATGAAGAATGTTTTGAAACATGATTTGAAAGAGTGTGACTAATGCAATTTTGGAGGAAGCAATAGAAACCAAATATACCTTGAAATTAAATTTGAAAAGACAATATAAAAGTATAAGAACAATTAGAAATTGCTGTATCTGTTTATATTAGGGAGATGCAGCTGGGAATGCATATAATTAACCCTCTTATTTTGATACTGGCGGCCTCTACCTTCTTTTTATAGTAAACTTGTGAAAGTGTAGGCCAAACAGAACAATATATGGCACCTTAACCTCTCGTATGGAAACATACAGACTGCTCAGAGGTCTTCTCTGACACTGGAAGGATTGCAAATGTCCAAAACTTTGCATGTCCAAAGCTTATTGGAAGAGCCGGCTGAATTCTATCCCCAGCTGCTGTTTAGGTTATTAGTGGGATGTCACTGAGTGTTTCTACATAAACAGAGAGATGTGGCTTCAATTAAGAAATATTCAGCATTGTAATGTTAATTTACAAAGACTACATTGCCAGATTTTATTACAGAATTTAACAAGCACACCAACGTGTCTTCTGTCTCATCTCAAAACACTGAAGTTCTTTGAAAGCGTTCAAAAATAGCTTGGCAGATTTCAGCATATTATTCATAACTGCACACGATGTGCTGTTGATCTAAAATTCTTTTGATGTACTTATTTTGGGCATTAAGTTGCACAGAATATTGTGTCTCCTTAATCTGCTGTTTACATCGCACTGAGAATGCTCAGTGCACTCAAATATTTACTGACTTTTGCACACTGGTGTCACATGAGAAATAGATCTTGCTGTTCACAGTTTTATGTGCTAGGTTTGGATGTTTGTTCTTATTATTAGGTTATAACATATTTTTATTACTGGTTTGGACATGGACATTTTCTTTAGAAATGTTCCCCCTGTAGCTACAGTGACGCAAAATTACTCATTTACACCAGTGTTAAATCCAAGGTAGTTAAGGTAACTCCTTTCCCATGATGGTAGAGGGTACCATTCCATTATGTGAGGGTAATGTTGGCATCATTAATTAATTTTGTCAACAAACGTTTATATACATTTTATTTTAAAATAAAAATTGCTTTCTGATTACGATGCTGTATCTGGCCTCCACACACCTGTATTTTTAATGGAAGAGAGGATTAAAACTATTGCTAGGATGTTTTTCAGACTCTTAACAATGAAAAACAAGATGAATGAACGTTGTCAAATGAATGAGAATGATCTTTCTAAAAGCAGTGCACAAATATTCATTGTTGTGGTTGCGAGAAAGCTTTAAAGTGGTCAGGAGAGAAGGAGTCCTTGGCTTTCTTTCTTCCTCCTGCCTTATCATCCCAAAAGTAGTTCTTATCCCTAAAGAAATGAATCTGCGCATCCAGATCTGCATAGTGATGTTATTATAGTTATTAACATTTAAAAATTATAATAAAGAGTCCTCTTTATTTTTCAAAGGCCTCTGTACTCTCCAGCTGCTGTCCCGTCCATATCCCAGTCTGTTCATTGCCAGTCCTTCAGCTGTTTCTGTGACAGATCTACCAAACTCGTGTACTTAGCATTATTTCCTAGCCACTGAAGCGTTACGCTTCCCTCCTGCTTTTCATCTCAGGACCTGAGGTTCCTGCTCACCCAAAGAGGTGGCCCAGCACTGACTCACTGCTCAGACAGCAGCCTCTCCTGCTCCTCCACCTCAAGCTGAGCTCCTCTGCTCATCTTTCATGTGCTGGTCTGCGTAAGGTTTCTGAGGCCCAGTATCATCCATCCTGCAGCTCTTTTTCTATCATGAAGGCATCCCAGGAAAGAGGCCTTGCCTACCGTAATGCAAGAGCTGAGGTGGCTCTGCAGGCTCGTGGCCAGCTTTTAGCAGCTGTTCTTGGGATGCTACACCACCATTTGAAGCAAATGCGAAAGCCTCCTTCAGGCCTGGTTTACAAGGAAAATCATAGGTGGAGCTACTCAGCTGAGTTTGTAATGTGAAGTGTTGTAGATCAGGGTGGGAGTGCTGTGATCCCTTTTGGGCTAGTTGTAGCCTGTGGGCCAGCAAATGTGCTGTGGGGAAAGATCCCTTTGGCTTCACAAGTGCTCTTTGGCGTTGGTTCCCTTTGCTTTAATATACTGTGAAATGGAATGTTGGCCTGTGTTGGGAGCTCACTAGATTTACAGAGCTCCATAGCTTTTTCTTCCAAGTAGTCCATTTCCTGTTAATTCTTTCTAAAATATGCACGCAAAGTGCTCAACTTCCAACAAATAGGCAATAGCAGTAGTGAAAACTTGGGGTTTAACTTCATCAGACCAACTTTAAATAAGGCAACTTCTGTTTTTAATATGTATACATGATATATAGATATATACATGTATGTATGTATTTACGTTTCGGTTTCCTGTCACAATTCAACCTCTTTCTTCATTGTCTTTGGACTAACAACATAAATGTTAGGTTTCATTACCATAAACTTTTCCTATAATACTAATTATATTCATCTTACACTCTTTCTGACAGATGTAACTCATTTCAGTTTTTCTGTGAAGGTTTTTTTTGCCTTCCATAAGATGGCACTAAAAACTTATTTGTGATGGAGTGGAGAAAAGGGTAGAAGTAAATATCTTTGGCTTTTCCATGTCGTAATTAAGTAGCAGTCAGCCTTCTGTTGGCTTTATACTCAAAATCAGCTCTGTACTCAGACTGAGAAATCTTTGCTGTGCAAAACAAAAAGAAAGGAAGTGAGTTCTGGCCAACAGCATGAGGGCTATTTCTCACATAAATACCTAGTCTTCATTTGTTCAGGATATTAATATGTACTTATTTTTATTTATTGGCTTTTTGACTACTGCATAAATAAAGCTTAACAAATATTTTGTTGATGCTGTGCTGCAGTAGTTTGATGAAGTACAGTGTAGAGCAGGAGGCTGAGCTTTGCCTAGAAAGCAGTTTGACCTTACACAAAACCTTGAGATAACTGGGGAACATGTAGGAACTTGCACTGTTTGTTGTCAGTTCTGAAACCATGAGTTCAGGCAGTGCAGTTTTGAGCAGAAACCTGTGCTCTTTGGAGACTGCCTTTTACCATTAGTACTGTTGTCACTTGTAATTGACACTGGAGACCACAACTGAAAGAACCTATCAATAGCTGTTTGCTCAGTATTTGTCAGCTAAGCATATTGTACAGCTTTGGTGCAGTCAGCAAGTTATTTTCCATGCATAATTATTTGAGCCCTCATAAGGTAACAAATCTGTGTTTTAATGTAGGAAAATGTAGTGGGGCAGTGCTGTAAATGGTCAGGTTTTGGGAACAGGGCTTTGGGAAGGGCTGTTTGTGCGTTTACTTTTATTTTTTGAATTGTCAAGAGCTTGTGAAGATGTGTAAATTTGAAATTGACTTTGTTTTCCTCATTTATAAACCAACTGCTAGCCTAAAGTGAGGGAAACTTTCAGGTTCTATCAAGACAGTTGAGCTATCCAAATATCTCACAGTGTGTTGTCAGTGCACGTACGAGAATATATGCAGGTACACCAACAGACAGCATGAAGAGCCCACTTGAATGGTGTCAGATGTGGAGTTTCATTTGTAAGGAGAGTGGAATGCAGCTGTCAAACTCAGTCTGGGCCGTGAACAGCTGAGAGTGTCAGAAGCAAAAAATAAAAATAGGGGGCATATGATTCTCAGTTTTGGACTTTAATATTTCTTTCTGAATGTTGTGCACTTAAATAGACATTCATTTGATGACAGGTACCCTTTGCAGAATGCTTGTGTTTTTAGCTGACCTGTGAAATAGAAGAAAATCCATAGAGTGCCCTTCATTGCAAAAGCCTTGAATTTCTGTGAAGCTTGTTCACCAGGCTGCCCTTGAACAAGAGAGAGGATTAATATTCCCACTTACTGAGACTGCAACTATGTAACAACACATAGCAACACTTCTACCATGTATTTCTTCTAGTATCTAAGGAACGAAAAACTTGGTACTCGAACCAAAATGCCGTGTTCAGTCTCATTTTGAAATAGGTTCTGCCTTTTTAATAGTAGGGTGCTGTCATTAATTTTCTTTGACATTTAGTTTTCCTTTCAGGTCAGGTCATTGTAGACCACTAGCCCGCTATGTTTATCAGTTTGGTCGGCAGTTTTGCAAATGCTTCGTCTTTAAGAAGGCCCAGAGTATCTTATTCATTCCATTCCATCTTTCACCTCATTCTGTTCATCAAAAATTTGGTCCATGCTTTGAAGTTAGCTCTGTAAATAGATTAAAAGTTTCTCTCTGAAATTCTCTGAAAGACTTTTCATTCTTGCAGATGGTAAAATTATAAAGAAATAATTTCCTCCATTTTCGTTGTTTGGAAATACTGAACATCTTAGACTTTAAGTGTATATCAGGCATTCAAAGATCACTGTTGGCTTTCTAAAAATTCTTATAATTGCACCTTTAAAGTTTAGCCACTGCGTATACGTAACCAGTTCTTTTTTTCTGATGTTGGTGTGTCTGTTTTGCTTTGGTCTCTAGCACAGTTGCCAGCAGAGTTACGTGTCTGCTTTTATTTTAGGCGAGCGGTCTCAAGTTTCTGCATGTTAATTGTTCTAGAATTACACTTCAGAGCCATATGAGCAATGTGCTTTACCTGCCCCCAAAATAATCCCCGAACTGGCTTATAGGTGACTAACACTTAATGCTTCCAAATCTCTTTTTAATCTTTACTTGTATAATGTGAGGTTTGAAAGAGATATTTCCGCTTCAGTGGTTCTTAAAATTACCTATGTGTCTTGAAACTTCAATTAAAAACTGCTTTATTTTTTCCTTCTTGGTTACTTTGGTAATCTTTGGTAACCTTTTTCTACCTCCACACCCGTGTACTGTACTCTTCTTTGTATATTTTTTTCCCCAAAGATAAATGGTAGAAGTTGATAGCAAAGCCAGCGTGCATCTTTTCCTTGACTTCAGCAGTTCTGTATGACTGCCGTTTCTATTAATTACCGTATTGCAATCAATATTTAGTTACAGATGAGGACTCTCTTATAGCAGATGCTGTGCAAGCTGATAGCAGAGCTGGATCTTACCTCCAGAAACACAGACATCAACTGTAGCAGAAGGAAGAAAACTTCTCTGTAATGCTGTCAGATGTCCAAAGTAAACAAACGGTCCCAGCCTTTGAATTTTAAGTCCATTCTAATGATCAATTAGTATGCAAACTCTGAATTTTTAAACTGATTGTGTCTCTTCAAATACAGTCTGATTATTTTTCACTGATTGCATTGCTTTGCTGGGAATAGCTAATAGGCCTCTGAAAATTCAATCTATTAGAATTGATTTTAGCTGTAGGGGTTCTATGTGCTCTATTTGCATCTGTTTTCCCAGCTCCTGCCTGAACTTTGTAATCGGGAAGTCTTGGCCTCTTAAGGTCATTCCTTATGAACAAAACAGCTTCCACTTCCTTTTTCTGCCACTTAGGGGAGAAAAAAATTGAAAGCAGTGATGCAGAATGTGGAGTAAGTAGTTTCTTCACTGTGTATTTTATTTCTAGACAAATTGTTTTACAGAAAGAAATCAGACACAGTTGTATGTGTTTCAGTGTATGCTTTAGTAGATTTCTTCCTGCAAACGGGAGTGAGAAGTAATTTATATATTATACCCTGTTTTGGGCTACACTTCATTTGTACTGGATTTGTTTTCAGTCTGGAACAGCCTCCAGTTTAGTGCAGTGACAAGATACGTCGCTCACACTGACTTGTCCTTATCTAGAACTTCATTAGTGCACTTCTATTTTGAGTGCCCGTTCCCTTTCTTTTAGGACTGTTGTTTTGGAAAGGAGTGCAGACAGTTTGCTTAGCTGTTTGTTGCACAGACTTCTTCAAAATAAAGGAAACAAACCTAATTGCCTTGTAGTCCAGTAGCCCTTTATTTTTCCTGGAAAACCATTGTTTCAGTTGAGTACACGTTGAAGTAGGTGCTCTTGTTTGCATGAAGTATATTTTTAATCTAAAGCTCTCATGCTTTCACAACAAAAGCAGTGTGCTTTATAGAATTTTTCAAAGTACTGAATTAATAATATTATCTTCAGTGTGCCATATAATACTTAATGCCTTGCTCAACGTCTCTCCAGCTAGGGGCGGGGGAACAGGCATACCTGCAGATTCAGCAAGCTGAATCAGGGTATTTCAAAATGCTTTGTAGATACCAAGTCATAAACTCAAACTTGAGTTTGAGATCTGTGTTTTTGTGCTTTTTTTCTTTAATTAACTATTAAAAACATATGGGATATGTGTTAGGATTCCTGAGGAAGGCTGTGCCAGAGAAAAAACAACTCGGTGACAGGATCTGACATCCAAAATGAGCAGTTTTAATTCAGTGAGAGAAGACTGCCAGGATTCACATGTGCCCTGAGTGTAATCATAGTGGAAGAACTGAATGCATGGCTAGCCAATGGTGTGTGTTAAGATTACCATGGAGGAAGGGAAGGTGGTGGCCAGTCTTCTGGTTCCCCTCCTGTTGCTGTGTCCTGGCAAAGGGCACACACTTGAGAGTAACCATAAACATGTACCTGCTGGCTGTGCTGTGTGCATTTGATGACTTGCTGTCAATAAAATCGTCAGTAGTCGTTTAAATGCAAACTAGGTAGTGTGAAAACCAGCCTTGGTTTGCCATTGGAGAGAGCCTTTTACAATCCTTTATTTTTATAAGATGTGTTGTTCAGATTTAATGCAGTTGTCAACACCGATTATTGATTCCTCAGTTTTATTGAACTATGAATGAATAAAGCCACATACTGGATGCTGTTCGTGTAATGAAGGACAGAAGGTGCCCGGGTGGCTTGTTTGTATTAACTGTTGTTGACATCCTTGTAGGGACTGTCTGCCATCACTGGGCTATGTGCTGTGTGGCTGTGCTGGTAGGCTGTTACGCCAGGCCTGTCTGTCACTGATTGTGTTCAGGCACAGCACTGTACAGCACTCAACTTCGAGACTGCAGCAGCCTCTGGCAGGACTGAACACTAATGGAACAAATGCCCGCATTTGTTAAACTCGGAGTTTGAATGGGAGACTCCAGCAGTTGGTCCAAATCAAGTGTCCTGCAACTGTAGCTATAAGAACACATAAGACTGCTCTTCATGCTCAGTTTACATGAATGGATAGATCCAGTTGTCTACCCCTTGTCATGTGTGACTAACAAGTATTTGTTATCTGTGACAGTGGGAAGCATTTGCTTCCTGATTGGCTTCCTGAGACTTGTTAATATGCTTTCCTCACGTTTTTACTACCTGGAGAAATTATATGGATGGCAAAACTTGGTTTGTTGACTTTAGTCAGGCTATTTATTTCATTGAACTTTATCTTGAAATAATGTTTCAAATTAAAGTGGAAAAGAAATGTTTGTTTACTAATTTCTATGTAAAATCAAAGTATAATCTTTGACTGGTCAGTGGTGATACACAGTAATGAAACCTGACAGGCTTTGGAATTTGTTTCTTCGTTTGCAAGAGAACAGTTGCCAGTATTATTCCTCCAGTGTTGGCAGACATTAAACTTTTGGAATTGTGTTGTTGCTTGCAGAGCATTACTAATTATAAAAATTGGTTGAGCCATCTTTTAGCTCTGGCAAGCTATCTGATTGAAGTGTTTGGTGATTCCAACTGCTTTATTGAACAATCCATCTCTTCAAAACTTACTATTTTGCATAGTTTATTGCAAAGTATAACAGCAAATGAATGTTTCAGGCTGTGGCTTTAAGATGGTTAACAGAACAATTTGCCTTTGGAATGAAAAGGTTGGATATTAGGAAAAAATTCCTCTCAGAAGGAGTGGTGGGCAGTGGCACAGGCTGCTCAGAGAGATGGGAGGAGGTCACCGACCCTGGAGGTGTTTAAGAACCATATGGATGTGGCACTGAGGATTGTGATTTGTGGGTATGGTGGGGATGGCTGATGGCTGGACTGGTCTTTTCCAACCTTAATGATTCTGTGATTCCGAGAATAATAGGGACGTAGTATTTATTCTGAAACAATCCTTTTAAATCTGGAGGCATTTTTCCACTTGATTCATTAACATATGGTCTGCCTCGTGTTCACAAGAAGTCCTGAGCTGAAAATTTCCTGTATTATAGCAATTGGATTTTCTCTGTAGTTCATTATTTTTACTTATAACAAAACACACCTACCTTTTTGTTCCTTGGTTTTCTGAGATGCCAGTATGTAAATCCCTTCCTTAAAAACTGAAAGGTTTTGCTAGTGGACTTGGTGAAATTTGCATGAAATTCCCATGGTGTTTTGTAATACACAGTTTTGGGTCAGAGCTGATACAGACTTGTTTTTGTGTGACAGCAGGACGACTTCTTTAGCAGAAGCTGCATTCTCTTTGACTTCATAGTCAGGTCAAGCTCCTCCGCAAGCACAGTGGTTAACCAAAGCCAGCATGCCACCTGTGCCAGCACCATACATAATGTATTCTATTAATAATTCAGTGAAAGGGACAAGGTAGATTTTCTTAGTTTATTTTTTTTTACACCTGAGTTCTCAGATGAATAATAAATCATATAGCACGTTCTATTCATGCAGTAGTAGGAGTGGGAACTTGAGGTGGTGGGGCAATTATATTGAAACTGAGGAAGGCAGAGATTTGAAACTATTTATATTAATATTGATGATCTCCTTTGTGAGTAAAGTTGCTCTTGTGTTGTAGACAAGTTGTGACCATTAAGACCAGTGTATTTTAATACTACAAATGCAATTATTTGGAGAAAAGGCATTTAGCAGTAGTTTATATAGTTGGTGTTTAAAAGCAATTATTAAAACATAAATAACGTAGTAATAACAAGAACTGTTATTTCCCACATTTTGGATAGTAGAATGATAGCGTGTCCATTTCACTTTCTTGACTTTTACACTAACAACAGAGATACTGGTTTTTCAAAAGTGCTAGCGGTATTTCTTAAAGCTACAATTAATAAATGTTCTGAAACTTTAATAATTCTTATACTTTTTCTCAATTTGCATATGAATACTTCAAAATCGCTGTTAAAATTGTAGACTGCAATGTGTATTGCTTTGGTTGCTGTATTGTCCATGAACCCTACTGAGGTGTGCCTGGGACCTGGAGAAGGAGGATTGTTGTGGTGATAACCAACGCTTTTATCACTACGCAGTGCACAACTGTGAGCTGTTGGTTTGAAGCCATTTTTGTCTAGGAGAGTGAAGGTCAGTGATCCTTCCACATATTTAGACTAGTTTTCCGGTGTGAAATGTACTTTTGTTTCCATGAGACTTTGGTGCAGATGATGTAAGGGGCAAATTCAGTTCCTTCTATAGAAATTACAGTCTGGTATAGATTCTAACAATATTGGCAAGGACATTTAGTTTTTACCAAGGACAGACATTAGGGAAATGTTTAGTTGTTGTGAGAGGAAATGTAAATCTTCTCTTTGTGTTCACTTTTGTACCTATCCTTGGTATTCACTTGCATGTGAAAAGGCAAAAGTGTTTCCAACACAGCATGCTTCTGCACTTCTGTGTGGGTGTAAGCGTGCCATTCTGAATGATGTTCTCCTGTCTTTTTATTTCCCTGCTTTTTGATTTGGTGCTGTCAGAAGGGATGGTGTTCAGAAGGAAGAAGTGAAGTAAAAAGATTTATACAAACGTTAACCTGCTCATTTTAGTATACAATTTACGAGTACTGTGATATCCTAGGGCACTTGTACCCTGAAATATTTTTGTGTTTGAGGTGGTATTCTTTTGTGTCTAGATACTGTTTGACCATACTGTGTCTCTGTGTTGATTGCTGGCATTATTTTCATGGACTTGAAGTCTTTCTGTATAACAAGGTCTTCGTGGGTCTATCTGTTTAGCTTGCATTCAAAATCTGGTTGAAATTTGGAGATGATGGTTGAAAATACCATACAGGTATAAATGGAATTTTTAAAGTTGTTCAAAATTGAAGCAGTTTGCACATAAACATTTGCCAGAATGAAGAATGACGGTGCTGACAAACTACATAAACCAACTGCAATTCCTGCACTTCCACTCTGGCACCTTACAAACACTGAGCATCTGGCTTGGGTGTAGTTGTGTACTGTTCCACTTCACAGACTGGTGTGGAGGGACGGGGTTTGCTTCATGCCTCCGAGGCAGCTGTGCCACTTGAAAGTAGAGCAGGCTTGTCCTTGACAGTCAATGTGAATAAGGGAGAAACAACCAACCATGCCTGTTGTTTCACTGTTGTGTTGGGTTCACCTGCTGCTGGAACTGTTGCACAAAGTGGAAGGTTTATGTTGTGATGCTACCAAATCAGATGGCTCACAGACTATATAGCTGTAGTCAAATCCATGTGATGATCTTGCCTGTTGCAAACCTGTTTAAAGTTGATTAAAAAAAAAAAAAACTATCCAAAAATAATAGTAATAATTTACACCCTCATTACTTTTGCTTCTTATTTCTACTTTTCTGTTTACTGTATTTTATTTATAGGTGTTGATTTTAAAATCAAAACAGTAGAGCTAAGAGGAAAGAAAATTAGATTACAAATCTGGTAAGTAAAACAAATGTGCAACCAGCAGTATGTTTTAATTTTTATGTTATAGCATGAATCAATATGCTTGTCTAATACTATTAACTGTTATAAGCTGGTTTAGCTCTTAGCCTTTTGTTTCTCTCCTCCATTCCCACCTGACTTAAGCAAAACCAAATAGCTCTTAGGTTTTTGTGAGGATAAAGGAGGAGAAAGATGGTTAGAAGTAGTGCATGAGTGTAATTACTGAAATATTAATGCATCACAGAGATCTCAAGGACATTTTTCTAGAAGTGTGAAATCATCTACACAAGAAATAGGAGTTCAACAAACAAAAGATAGTGACTATGTTAAATAGACACAGTTAGATTTTTATATTCTGGACTGTTCTAAACTGACTTGCTACAAAAGCAATTATAAGGCAGCCATAAAATATTTCCTAAACTATTTTTCTAAAACTTGATATAGACTGTGCTGTTTCCTTGACACTGTGGTAAATAACTTAAAAGTGAAGTGCATTCAAGACAAAGCAAATTATACCCCCTATAACAGCACTGAGACAGAAAATGATCTCATACAACCAAGACAGTATACACTAACTAGAAATAATGTTCTTCTGCAGAAAGCTTGATGTCTAAGCTAAGCTTTTCTGTTCTAGAGTAGGATACTTTTTTCCTCATAACGATTCCCCATGCTAATAATAGAATTCAAATTGTTTAGGACTTACTGAGTTTATGTGCTCCTTTTTTTGCAGAGTCGTCTAATACATAAGCATTGTTTTGAGAGAATAAACCAGCTATGTTAACATATATTAATCTTACGTACTACTATGTAGAAGCTTAGCTTTGGTTGATTAACAGTGCTTGATGCATAATTGGCATTGTAGTTAAGCTGATATAGCTGCTAACAATCTCTAGAGGGGGGAAAGAGCTCTGAACACTGAGACACTTTGGGGATATTCTGGTGGTTTCTCATTCTTAACTACATGGGTGCAGTGAATTCAGCTTACTAACTCCTCTTGGCAGGTCACCATCAACTGTTTGTCACACCATGTGTCTGTCTTGCTTCCCTCTGAGTTAACTACTACATCATCTTTGGTATCATCAGTCACCTAACACTTGAATGTTACTGGCATGTCTTCATCCATCATGTGTCCCTGCTTGGAAACCTATGACCACAAGGCTGGCAGTTGAGCCAGCAGTTGCTAGCCAGGGTCTGCTGAAGCTGACAGAGGTAACAGAAGTTTTTTGATAAGGAGATGGTACCATATGCCTAACTTAAAATTTTGCTATGAAATACGCTGAGCTTGACTTTTTTCATGTTGAATAAATAGTTTTTACGAGATGTTTAGCTGGAAAAGAGATGCTTAAACCATTATTTTCCACATATTGAGAATATGCTAGTAGGACATAGGAAAAACTTTTTAAACTAAAATTTGATAAGTTGCTTAAAAAAAAAAAAAAAGTGACCAATAGTGCTGTGCAAAGACCTGCTAAAACATTGAATAAAACACATTATAAAGAGGAAGATCTGTTAAAATCCAGGAGTACAATATCCAGCTTCCAAGTCACTCTCTCTTCAACAACTGCTTTTCTTATGGATTACATTGAAAACTGTCACAGCATGCTTGTTAAGTTTTTGAAAAGCAATTAAATAACCATCACTTTCACTCATTTATTTTGAAGCGTTGTTATATGTGTTGTTGGGCCTATTTATTCTTTTTGTACCTTCAGTTGTTAGGTGAAAACAGGAAATCAATTTACAAAGTCAAACACTTAAAGTTTTAAAATGCCAACTTAAGTCATGTGGTTGATCCTACCTCTACCTGTGTAGAGGTGTTGAGACAAGATTGCCTCTTGCTTCCTGGTGGTCTTATAAAGATCACAGTAATTACTACAAAACCCTGTATTCTGAACAGATGAGCAATTAAAGGAACAAATCATTTCTAAAATGTGTTTGATTCCTGAAAATGGCTAAGGTTGCATTTTGAAGCATCCGAGCTTGTTTATTTTTCAGTCATTGATAATTCTACTTCAGAAATCAAACAAGAATGGTTGTTCATTTGTTTTTTTTTTTCAATACCAGATTGGGTTTTCAGTGGTGACGTGACTTCTCTCTTCGCTGACTGCTCTGCCAGCAGTGTTTTCCACAGACCTCTGCCAATTCTATTTATGAAAAGAGAAAAACAGCAGAGAACTATACTGAATGTATCAGTCAGTGATGTTTCCTTTTGAAAGTATCTCTCACCTGGTTGCTGTTATTAGAGTAGTATACAAATCAGGCTTTCTCCATATTGCTTTTACAGTGAGATATTGTATACTTGAGGATCAAAGAGGCTTGTTAGGATAGCACTGCTACCTTCAACCTATTTCCTTGACTTTTAGTCATGAAACAACCTCCTGCTCCTTGGAAGATGACAAAGTAGAGCAGCTCTGAGGATGCTCAGTAGTGTTCATTTGCTACCAGCACAGTAGCAGTGACCCTTGGGCTGGCAGAAGTAGTAGATACAATAGGTCAGCTTGTGAGTTGCAGTTCTTGGCTGAAACAAGCTCATATATTCTGTAGTGTCTGTTGCAGTTATGCAGTGGGTGAAGTAACTGCGTGGTTAGCCTGATGATCAGAGTGTATCTGAGCATCTCTGCTTTAGTGCTGTCTCAGAGGCAGACCAAATGATAGGAATTCCACTTTCCTGCTTTGGAGCATAAGTGTATCAGGAGGACAGTGGGATCTGACTGTGCCCTGTCACCTGAGTAATCTGAGCATTTAGCTGAAGTAAAAAGCACCCAGGTCAGGCTTCCAGTCTTGCGGGTTCCCCAGCTGCTGGAGGCATTGGTGCCCTGCCACTGTGCCCGGTGCCCTGCTTGGGCTGCCCAAAGAGGCCACTGACATCTGGCAAGAGATCTGGGATTTGCTTCTGAAAGTTGTTTGAACTGCTTTCTCTTTAAAAGTTGTGATGCTGCCAGCTCAAGGTTTTCTATGGGCAGTAGTGCTGGAAATTGAGACAGGGAGTAATGTAAGGAAAGCATTACCTGTCCTGAAATGTAACAGGATGTAGTCCTGGAATGTTAGTACCTCTGACATAAGTTATTTCATGTAATAAAAAATTGCAAATAACTTCAATTTTTTTCTTTTGTTTTAATGGGAAGGAAAGCTCAGCTTAACAAGTAGAATTAACCCCCAAATGACTTTTTTTTTCAAATGTCTCCAAGTACCATAAAAGCACAGAGCAAGTGCAAATGTTCAATTGTTAAATTTTTTATTTCTGTTTAAAAATGCATTTCCTCCCTATTGCCACTTCACTCTACCACTCATAAAAAATGAATTTAACTTCAGAGCCAATGACAGTTTTGAGTCTGTATGTGTATTATACAGTCTGAGAATACAGCAAGTCAACACTTGAAAAAAGGCTTTGTGTTGTGGTGGTGGTATTTTTTAATTTGCTTTTGTTTGGTGTAATGTTTGTCTGTATTTTTGGAGTGATGTCTAGTTTCTGTTAATGAGGCAGGAAATTGCAGGTTGTAGTTGATGAAGGAGTCATAGGCTGAATGTTTATAATTACCATTACCATTATGGAAATAGCAGTGCTTTTTCCATTAAAGCAAGTTCTTGGAAAAATCAGTAAAGGAAAACTTATTTTAGTATTTAAAAAAGAAGTCATCTGTTGTATTTTCTCAGTGATGCAAAATCATTGATGAAGTAGTAGTTAATTGTTTGGACTTCTGGAGTTTGAATGAACTGCCTTATAGTTTTATGTTGATTATTGCAAGAGAAATAAGGAAGTAGCAGCATTAGCATTGTTCATGAAATCCATAAAGTTGCATGCTGTTAGTGCAGTTAAATAATGCTCCTCTCACAGCTTTCTTTTGGTCCTTCCGAAAGCTATCTTTACTCAAGTGTTCCCACTGTGGGAGAGTAATACGTTGACAATAGTGTAACAATCTTCATTTCTCCAGTACAGCACATGAAAGGAAGACATTTTATGATGGATATGCTTTTAACATTAGCTCTACTTTAGAGCTTGTTATTTTTTTCCTTCAGTGCTGGAAGAATTTGCCACGCATTTTTATAAAAATAGACCATAGCTCCTTGTACAAGATAAGTTTCCCTATATAAGATCAACTTGATACTCAGTGGCAGCTTATTTAGCTAGTTTGAGGTTGCTGATTATTGCTTATTTTAGAGATAATTTTCCAATTTTCTCTTTACTACTTGAAGAATAATACACTGTTATTGTAATATTAAAGACCACAAATTCAGCTTATTTTCTTTCAGTTTTTGAAGGAAACAGGTATTATCAAATCATGCTTACAAATCAGAAACCTGTTGTCTGGTTTCATTTAAATTTCCTGCAGCAGGAGATGCACTGGTTACACAAAGCGTGTGGACATTGTGATTATCAAAGCAAGCAGAGAAAGTCGGCCGTAATTCACCGTGATTAGAGTGACTGGCAGGTGACAATTGGTGGCCATCTGTTCATTGAACATATAGTGGGGTTGTCGAACCAACCGCAGCACGCGGTGTGTCTCGTTTAGCCAGCAAGGCAGACTACACACAAATGATCTACACAAAGAGGAGTGCAGGACCTGAGGGTACCTTAAGAACCCGAGGTTGTTGTGAGGTGAGGAGAGGTTGATAATACTAGATAGACTGGGTGATAATGCACTCAGCAGGCTTGGGGAAATGTTGGGCTGGAAGAAATTGTAGTGGCTGAGTGTAATGTTGACTCCAGTGCTTACACATAAGTGTACCTCATGTGTTGGTTGGTCTCTTCAGAGAGAATAGCTGAATGTTAGTGTGTTTATTTCCTGTGTATTTTCCTAAGGTATGAACTGAGTGATCTGATGCTTCAGAAGAGGCCCCTTTGTGATGGAATTGCCAAAGGCCCTTAACAGTGACCTGTAGGCACAGTTAGCTCTGAAATGGCTCCTCTGTTTCTTTGCTCTGATACGGGCACAGAGAAGAGAGGGAAGACTGACCAGCAAAAAAGGCAGTGGTTTTCATCAGTCAGACCACAACTCAAATTGATGCATTCTTCCATATATGGGGTATGCCCTGCCAACTGCCATCTGGTTGTGTCTGTGCAGTGATAGAGCTAAAGAGATCCCATCCCTAATGCACTTGGTCAGTAGGCTGGATTAGCAGCAGATGGCAGAGGCCGCTCTACACGGTTATAATTTTGAGAAGCCTGTTCTAAGTACTGAAGCAATGCTATCCATATGTGGAAAATCAACGGTTCATACTACAATTTTTAAATTTTTCATGGAATGAATTTCCATCTGACAAAACCAAACCATCACAAAAAAAAAAGTAAGGGAAGAGAAAATGAATTACATCTTTTAAGTAATACTTACATACGTGACTTCAGCTGCCAGAACTTGTATTGTTTTAGTAAAAAAAACATTTCATTCATGATAAGAAAGTGGCCAATTAACTATCTAAAACTGTCTGAAATACTTCTAGAGCTTGATCTCATTGAAACAGTCTACCTGTTTCACCTTCAGTAGGGTCCCCAGGGTTTGTGCAAATTCAGTTCTGAAGTTTTGAGTAGAGAGTGGGATATGAATAAAAATAAAAATGTATGCAGTAGGAATTTGTTCTCTTCTGCCTCCCTACCCCAAGTTCCACATCATGATGCTGCTGGCTTAGTGAAGTGTTAGTCAGTATTTTTCCACAGGTTATAAAGCAGAGATTTCACATCTTTTTCTAGTAGACAGTGTTTACTTTGTGAAATCACTTACCAAAAATTTGCTGCTATCAAGTATGTTTGTGGCTATTTCAGGAGAAAGTTAAGTACTTCACTTTAAAGCCTGCTTAGTTGAGATCCTGAAAGATTTTGTGAAGAACACGATAGGTTTGTTGTAGTTTATTCTGCTACTTGTTGTGCATAAACCTTAAAAAGAATTCTTCAGGACAATCAATGTGGCATTTTGTGAACATAACATTTTTTTTTCTTTTTGGTAACAAGTGTTTCAGTTCTCCATTGTTAATCTCATTCCCAAATTCATTCTTATCCTTTTGTCTAAAATGTGACTGTTGAATAGAGTTCCTTTTGAGTTTTAGGGTCCATATGCATGGGCACACATTTTCTCCCATGCACTCTGAATTTTATTTAGTCTTTTGACTTACCTTTTGGTTACTTTGAAGCACCATATAACTTACTACTTGCTTTTGATACCAGTCACATTTTAAGACTTAGGGTGTACACCAGCTGTTGTATTAGTATAACTGCCAAAAATCTTCCATGACAAGACTCAGTAAAAAATAACTTTGTCTTATCTGCTTTGGAATATCAACTATAGCTAGTACAGGCAAACAGTTGACATTGCTTGAAAGTAATCTCCAGTGTAAATGCACTGTGATAGAAATGCCTGTAACATTGAAAGTGAGGATAGGAATGCTATTTGACTACCTCATATTAGTAGATGTAAGTGTGAAAGGCAATAATCTACTTTCAAAAGCTGTTCTATGTATAGGGATTGTTTACTTACTTTAGAAATCTACATTAGTCTTAAAAACCATGGTTGAATTACTGTGATTGATCCAAACAGACTCTGAAAGTTCAAATCATGATAATCAATGTATTACTCATTTTATTGTTGGATGTCCAGCTGTTTTAGTTTGCTAAGCATGTATCCATTTCTTTTTTTTTTTTTTTTTCAGGGCTATTTAAAAAAGAAACAACCTTACTCCACAAAACCAGCTTAATCTGCTGGTACATTTCCATTGAACAGCTTCATTTTCAGCCACATGTAGACCTATTTGGTGGCCTTTCTTGGTGAAGTTAGTATGGGCTAAGTAATTCTGATATGAAAACTTTTTGTAATTGAAAGTAATGCTCCATTTTTTTTCCTGACATACACACATATATTCAGTTTTCAATGTAGAGTATCTAATAAGTGTGGGAAGCTGTTTATTAAGATAGAAACAAAGTTATTGTATACTTTGCAAATCCATGAAACATTTGTGCCAATGTTTGCTGCTGCTTCTTAGGGACACAGCAGGTCAGGAGAGATTCAACAGCATTACCTCAGCTTATTACAGAAGTGCCAAGGGAATTATTTTGGTGTATGATATAACCAAGAAGGAAACATTTGATGATTTACCAAAATGGATGAAAATGATTGATAAGGTAGGCTCTCAAGTTGTTTTTTTTTTGTTGTTGTTGTTTTTTTGTGGGTTTTTTTTTTTTTTTTGCTTTTGTTTTTTTTGGAGAATTAGTTCTTTCTCAAAAGGACTCAGTAATGTATGCTTTCAACAGCATATTTACAGGATTGTTAAACTGAAGACTGCTGGTTTGCATGGGATTTTTTTAGCAGGAATTTAACATTTACGTGTTCTGTTGCAAAATAATTGTCCATTCCTGCTTCCTTTGACTGAAGTAGTTAGAAGTGACAGTGGAAATCTGTAACGTTATGCATTTGCCTATGCACTGGGGAAAGAAGAAATTTTGGTCTGTGAAATAAGTCATTTTGTTCACTCCTAGGTGAACTGGAACAATGATTCTTAATGTTTTTAAATGATATTTAAAAATTTAAGTTGAAAATTCTTAAAATAATGTTTGGGAAGAACATTAACTTATTAAACTGTGTAGATATGTTTCATTATTCAATAAAGGAATTTCCCTTTTTGTTTTTAATATTGTATGAAGCCTCACATTTTTTTGGTTTAGTTTATTAAAATATTTTACTTGCAGTATGCTTCAGAAGATGCAGAGCTTCTATTAGTTGGAAATAAACTGGACTGTGAAGTTGATCGAGAGATTACTCGACAGCAGGGAGAAAAGGTAAGAACAGGTATAAGTAAATTCTAAGTTACATCTGGAAGCAAAACTGTTGTGACATTGCTGTTGAGAGTCTGTGGCTATTAGTCATACCCTTGGACCTCAGGAGCATACTGAGAATGGGGATGTTTTGTCAAAATTCACAGTTTGCTTGCTCCTGTTATGCAACGTGCATTACATGCTTTCTTCCTGGAATATTATGCCTTTGCTTTAAAAAAGGAATAAACTATTAGTGTGATTGTTGACCCCAGTACACAGTAGTGTAGTGAATACCTCTTTTTGGCATGTAAACTATGAAAAGAGATATAGTAAAGACTTGAGTCATAAATAGAGATATGTCCATTTAGGTCATGTTTGTGATCCTTCTTCCAGATATTGGCCTTTCAGTACTTCCTTAGGATTGTCAAGAAATCCTGCTTGATTTCTTAACTCAACTTTGCTTCCACAGTTGTTGGTTTTTCTTGTTTTTCTTCATCACAAAAGTAGTAAGGAAAATGAAAGGAGAATGTTTTGCCATGGGACCTACAGCACCATCTTGGTCAGGACAAATACAAATAGTTTTTCTTCTGAAAAGTTCTTACTCCTTGGCAATCTGAGTAATTCTTGTCAACTGAGGATATTAATTTTTCAAACTTAGGTCTAGAGAAGTGAAGCACACTTTTCCATTAAATCAAATCTAAGTGAAAATTAGCTGTATCTGGCAATGTTTGCTGTACCTTAGAGATTCAGGGTAATTAATTGCATAAGAGATCAGTCACAGATTTCAGGGAAGCTTATTAAAGATTTAATGAGGAATGTATATTTGTTGTTTTTGTAGTTATTTTACTTTTTCTTCCATCAGTTTGCACAGCAAATAACTGGGATGCGGTTCTGTGAAGCAAGTGCCAAGGACAATTTTAATGTGGATGAAATATTTCTAAAGCTTGTTGATGACATTCTGAAAAAGGTAAAATATTGAGGTGGTAGTTTCTGCCCACATAAGTGGTCCATGCTTAAATACTGAATCTCTGATTGTATTTGTTGGGAGGACTTGGAGGATAAGTGCACGCTGTCAGGTGAAGTTAATATATAGGGGCCATTATGTAGTTTGCAGTCTTTACTGCCTGCATCAGTGAATTGCTGTCGAGCTTGGTAGACATCTGCTTCTATTTGCTATGATTCCTATTTCTTATAACTTAATATTGGCAGTTGACTATACACTTGCCTGCTTTTGTTTGCAGGCAGTTCTGTTGTATTTTGTCATTTTTTGAAAGTGAGACTTACTTTGACAGTCTCTCCTGACTTCATTGGAAAATACATTGTTAGCACAACTTGCTTGATTGTAGATCGATAATTAATAAGATCTGAAAATCCTTAGGTGTGGAGGCTTTGGCTGATAGTGACCTCTTGAAACTATCTCATTGTGTTGAGTTCTGTGCAAATGATTGTTTACAAGCAGTGTTTTCTTTTCTTTAAGATGCCACTGGATGTTATAAGAAATGAGTTGTCCAACAGTATCCTGTCCCTGCAACCAGAGCCAGAAATCCCACCAGAACTGCCTCCTCCAAGGCCACATGTCCGTTGCTGTTGACTTGTTACTCCATACAGAGTGGAAAAATAGGAGTGGGAGGATAAAGAAAGTATCTGTACTACTCTGCACTACAATCATTTGGCAGTTTCTTGTTGCACTTTGTTATTCGAGTCAGAGCTACACACTAACTTGTAAATATGCAAATATGCAATCCTTTGTAGGATTCAACTATATAACATTTAATTATTGCCCTTGACCCTCACAATGATGTTTCATTCATTGCCCCAGTGTTATAAATACTGTACAGTTGGTTGAGATTTACCACACTTCCAGATGAGGAAAAAGGAGAAGTTAAATCTATACCTATTCTTGACATAAATGTTGTAATAGTTCTTGTTATTATAAACAGGCAGGCAGAAGCTCTTCTGGTATGAAGATAAGTATATGGTGCTTTGCTGACTATTTTAAAGACAATTTTTTTTTAAACAGAGGACTTTATGTACAAAGCTTCCATAATCAGCATTATGTTTCATTTTAATGTAGTGAAAACATTTTTGGCTGTAGCATCCTCTGCTGACTGGATTTGTTGAAAAGCTAAGTTTAATTTTTGGCAGCCTTATTTATTATGTTTAATGCTGAACCCATCCTTTGTGTACTAAGACATCACATCTGGTGCAAATTTGATTGCTCTGAAATTGCATCTATTTTCTGCATAAGCATAAACTTAATTGCAAGAATCAATAAGTTTCAATAAAAGAATGGAGATTATATTCAAAACTCTATAAGAAGGTATAAAAAGCAATGCTGCTGTCCTAGACAAATTCTTTAAAAAAACAAAAAGATTTTCCTGTGTTAAGGAATATATATATATGTATTTGTCTGGACATCTGTAGGGTTGGGGGGAGGGGAAATTAAGGTAAAAAAGGTTTTTCTTTCCTAATAGTAGAAATTATTCCCATCAAGCAAATACTGTGTTAGATTTTTGTCTGATAATGAATTTGTGAATTATATCTTTGGTATATCTTTTATTAAAATGCACTGTTTAGTTTAGCTGTGGTAAATCGGTAGTTACATATTTGAATAACTTGGTGTGTCCTGAATGTTTGTGGTATTGAAAAGCATTGTGGTCTTTCTAAACTAATGAAGTGCAAATAAAATTTTGTATTTATGAATGACAGTGGAACTGCACCTGTTATTAGAATGGAAAGTATATCAAACCATGGGTAAAAGGTAAAATCTACAGTATGGAACAACTACTTTTGTATTAATTTCCTTATTATTTAACTTCCTGTTTGACAGTTCCTCTAGACCTTGTTAGAAGAGCGGCAGACATTAATTGCTCACCTTGTTGCTTGCTGTCTTGGGATGACCTAGCCCAGCTGATACCTCCAAACAGCATGTGACTACTTGTCATGTTACCTTAGCAGGTGGTCGCAAAGCTATTAATGACACTGGCAACACAAATATTAACCAGTCTTTTTCACACTACAGCTTTTCTACTTCTCATTCTCTGGTGCTGGAAGCCATTTTGTCACTTTTGCCACTCTAGCTGAAACACTGACAGTAAGTTGTACCACTGACTTAAGCAGTTTCTCTGTGCTTTGTGGAAGGAAAAAAGACACAAAGAACTGCAGACGTTTTAAAAAGATATTTTTTTAAGCCCTTATTTCAGTAAGCAAGCTCTGACATTCTGAATACAATACCATGCCGGTCTTAGCACACTTTGATTTCAATTTACAGATTAAGGAAGCATGGTTGATATTTGTGCTTATGTCTTCTGCCACCTTGTGCCTAAGCAGTTTGCTTTTTTAGGTAGTAAACTTATGGTTTACTATCATATTGATAAGATAAAATCAATTTCTAAAGCACTTGTAGGATTTCTGATGATACTGTGGGCAATAGCATGGAAGGAAGAATTATGGAAAAGTGAGTTTTAACTTGACAACAATTCTATTTTAGCTGATTTGTTTTTATATGTACCTAGAATCTTGTGATTTTTTTTCTGCAGTTTTTGAATTTAATAAAAATTAAGAAATCTGACTTAGATAAACTTTCTTCTTGTAATTATGTTCTGTTTGTATATAGGTAGATCGGAATTCCATTCTCTTGTACAAAAGAAGAGAAATTATTGCATTTGAGAGCCATATTTATTTAAGAATGCTTGAATGTATTTGCTTATTCATTGGAAATCATAAAAAGTTCAGTAAACCTTTGTTTCAGATCCATTTTAGTATAACCCTAAAGAGAGTTTTGTCTCCTACTTTGATCTCTGCAACTTTTTGTGAGTCAGTGTTCATTTATATCTTAACAAGGATTTGCACTGTGGCATGGAATGATGGGTGGGAAAGAAAACAATTCTTACTGTCATGTTTCCTCATATGGAGTTTCAGCTGTCAAGCCAACCCTTGTTGATCTTTAATGATGGACTACTAGAATGACCTGCACAACTATTGGGAGACCATAAAGGGGAGGGGAAAAAAAAGGAAGCTGAGAACTAGGTACAATTCTAGATCTGCTAGTATTAAATGTGGAAGTTGGTGGCCCTGCATGTGGCAGGGGGGTTGGAGATTCATGATCCTTAAGGGCCCTTCCAAACCTTGCCATTCTGTGATTCTGTGATCTGCTCTAACTTGTGGAAGCAGATCATCGTTCTTCACAAGCTGTGGTTTGGAAGAATCCATTCCCCTTCTTTGAAGTTTTTGTGTGCATTGTTTCCTTCTAATAGTGAGCCCAGCACACTTTACCACTTTTATCACTGCACTGGTCAGATGCTGCTAGGTCTTTTAGTCCCTGGTAGTTTTTTCATACTATGGAATATACACAGCAGTGTCTCTTGGTAAGCAAGCATGGCAAGCAGAAACAAACAAACAAAAAAAAAAAAAAGAAGGCCAAAAAAGAATTTTAATATCTGTTCCAAAGTAATGATGGTTTCTTGACTTTCATGAACAGTGATAAGTGGATCCTGGCCATATAATGGTGATGTTTCGAAACTGATTGCAGTGTGGTTAGGATTTAATCCACTAAGTTCCTGAAGTGGCACGATATTAGTAGTATTTCCAGTCAGTATTGTATCTTCTACCAAAGCTAATGTTCATCTCTATCAAGAAACTGATGCAGTGATTATTTCTATAAAGTTTTTAGATCTGCCTAGAATAGACACTCAAAGAGTGGGCTGAGTTAACAGGTCACTTTATATACTTTATATTCTGTATAGTGTAATAGAGGCAGTGTGGGAAGGCTGAAAATTTCTCTTTGGTGTAATGGTCAGCCACGACACAGAAGGAACTGAAAGTTACTGGCTTAGCAGCATGTTGCATCTCGTTCATCAGACCTGGCCCTGCAGAACAGAGAGACACATTGATGTCAACATTTACTACCTGTAAGGAAAGAGGAGGAGGGTTGGTAGGGTAGGAGGCAGCAGAATAATGGAATGAAATCAAAAGCCAGGGTATGGTGATTTGCTAAGGCAAACTTAAGACTGTGTGTTTGTGACCATGCAGAAATTTCCACGTTTTCTCATTTGTGTCAAACGTTTAATTTATGTCACTGCACTAAAGGGGCAAGAATTTCTGGCAGCAGAGACTTTGCCTTAATTGCTTTGCCATTTTATCCTTGTTAGTGAAAGTGATGTTGTAAGCTGATTGTTATTTTAAGTGCTACATTTAAGCGAGATTGGGAACCAAGTAGGCCCAAGTGTGGGAAGAGTTTCTAGTGAATCCAGAAACTAATTGTTACCCCGTGGACCAGTGTTATCAGTTATGAAGGCGGTATCCTAACAGGTACGGTCGTCTTGAATAATAACACTAAATATTTTGAAGTGCCAAGTTCATATGAGGCTGACATGAGCAGGTACAGAAGACATGAGTAGCTACAGAAAGCTAACTTTGATGCTTTTTGTAAGAGCAGGCGCACTGATGGAGGTTGTCCATTAGAGGTCACTGAAGCTCTGCCAGCGAAAAAGTAGGAGCCCTGTCCTGCTGGGTTGGCCACTGCTGCTTGCTTTCTCCTGCTGAGCAAACGCCCCTTGCCCAAACTTCTCTTTCAAAAGCAGCCGCTTGAAGTATAAAGTAGTGGTGAGTAGCCGTGGGCGCTGAAAATACGGCCAAAGAAATGTACTGGTGTGTTGTGTTGATAGCAGGAAATAATTATCTGAGTGATGAAAAAGAATATTTTCTTTGTTTACAAAATTATACATGCTTAAGTGTCATCTCTGACAGCAAGAATACTTCTGCCTAAACTTCTGCCTAACTTCTAGTGAGCTGTGTGATAGGTGTAGTTGCTTTAGTTGCACTTCCAGAGGGCCCAATTCTGTAACTTCTTTAAAAACCAAGTACCTGACTGGATCTTCATTTCCTAATACATCAAAATGTGCCTCCTCCTCAGTAGGTGATTTATTACTTATGTTTCTACTGATTAATTATTTATTTTCTTCTTAGCTCTCCTCTAATACCTGTTCTTTATGCCACTACTTGATAGGTGTTCTTCAGTGAAATGATTTTCTCTTCTGACTCCAGCCACAATATGCATGACTATTTCTGGTTAAGGGTGTTTGTTATTCCTTAAAATTACAGAGGGAAAATTTTGACTTTCAGGTATTTCAGAGGTACAGTTATTACTTAAGGATGCTGTTCTATCATAGCGGATCACGGGGTCAATATCACAAAAACAAAATTGTATGTCAGTCTGTGCAAGTGCCAGCCCTAGCAAAAGTCAGCTTCCTGTGGATCCTAGCAGGTAGTTGGGAAGCATTTAGTTCTTATTTTATTTATAATATTAAGTTTGCATTTACTGAAGATTGTTAACTCTTAGGTGGAATACTATTTGGTATTGGGTATCATTTTTAATATGAGGGAATTAAGATTTTATTTTAGATTAAAATGTTAATGTTTTCCTCTAACTCAGAGTTCTTTAATACATTTTCTCAGTGCTGCATTTATGAGTTATAAAATCTGAGTGTGTATCTCAACGTGCTGGCGCTTGCGCTCCTACAAACACCTTTCCTAGCTGGCATGAGGTTATGGCTCTCAAGAGCCAGCTAGTACTGTAGCAACCAGTCACTTGTCTTCCTTGGGAACAGTGATGCAAATTCGTAGTAGCTGTATGAACACAGACTGTATGGAATTATACAAGCCTGGCTGAAAAGTGGAAGAAAAAGCAGTAGGGCAACAAAAATGTATTGTCTAACAAACTATTAAATGACTTCAGGCTACAGATGACCACAGTCACCTCTCCTTGGAAGAGGATGGTGGAGTTTCCAATGGCGTGTCAGCAGGGGGACAAAATCCAGACAGCTCTGATAATCACTAGAAGGAAGAGATAGAAACGTTCATCTGCAGCCAGTGATGACCTGTGTGTAAGGGAGTGGCTTTATTTCCTCCAGTATAGTTTTGATTTTTAAAATCTGGAAATTGGAAAGGATGGCTCAGACCTCTGTGATTATAGACAAATGTAAAGTAGAGATGTTGGGTTTTTCTGTTTTGTTGTTCATCACCACCCCCCTCCACACACACGCATACTGCCATCCTATAGTAGACAAGGATTAAAAGAAAGCAGAGGTTTTCCCTACTGCCTACTAACATAGAGCATCTCTATGTTAGACTTGTGCTGTTCGTGAGCTGAGGTATCTTAATAGCACAATGGATTTTTCTTCCAAGAATCGATCAGATCAGTTGCTTACCATTGTTTAGATCCATGTTGATCATCAATGTCTGCCATATGTTCTAATTTTACAGAATAAATATACAGTGTGGAGAAAAATGCTTCCCTTTGTTTTGAACCTATCATCTGTTAGTTCATTTCATCCCCCGTCATTCTCTTAGTGGAAGAAACAGGGAAAGGTTGTTTCCTTTCTATCTTTTCTATGTGACTCATAAGTTTAAGAACTTTTATCAAATATTTCCATCAGTCATTTCCTTTCCAGGCTCAACAAGTCCCAACACCTTAAGTTGTTCCTGTTATTGAAACTATTTCATACATTTAAGCATCCTTACAGCCTTCCTGTGTACATTTTTTTTTTTTTTAATTGCCATCTTTTTTCAAGGAGGCCAACGTTGCATTAAAACATTTCTGTCATTTCGGCAGAAGCTTATACAATAGCTTTTTATCATTCGATCAGTAATTTATCCAGAAGAGGGTTGTTTCTTTTATCCATGGCATCTTAGTATATCTGAGAGACTTCAGTGAGGGACATGACTGAATGGCTTTTGCAAATCCAGGTGGATTGGATGAAGTGGATCTCCCTTTTCCTGTGGATAATGATGGCTGGATTTCACATATACTAATAGATTCCAAATATCATTTTATTACATCGTCTTTGGTTACAGAATCTAACAACTACCCAAAATCATTGTCAATCTAATGTCCCTTGATCTCTGCTCAGTGGAATTTGCAGGGAAGTAATGACAAAATGCATAGTTTCTGCACTGGATGTGTGTTCTCTGCTAGTCCTAAGACTTGGCCTAGTTTCAAACTGTACATGTTTTTATTTGACTATTGGTACATATACTTGTATCTCTAGTGTTGTCCCATGCCCACTCTGTTATCAGCTCGGTCTTGTATTTGTCTAAATCACATCCAAGGCTCCCACTTTGGAGGCTTTTGCTATCATACCTTGCCTCTATTCCTATACAATTACTCCATCATTATGCATGAGTTCTAAATACTTCCTTCTACGTAGAATAACTATCTCTACTGACCCCAAAAAAAACGTGTATACCACGTGGTTAAAATAAGCTAAAGTGCACAGATTGAGTAGTAGCTGTGTGATCACCATTCTAGCAAACAAGCTAAACTGAAGTTTCCATTCAGGCCAAGACAAGCTCAACGAAAGCCTGCCCAGCCTCAGTTGTGAGCCTTACAGAACAAAAGCACTTGGGAACTCTGGTCAGTGAATAAAGTGGCCTTGAAAACTGAGAAAAGAAATGTCTGGAAAGCGTATCCCAAATTATGTATGAGATAGAACTCTGGTGTGAAAGCTCTTAAGTAGCATTTTGTATTTACAGGAGCATGTTCTAGTAGCAAAGGAAGAAAGTATCACATGAAAATTGGAACCAGAAAGAGAAACAAAAACAAGTTTAAAAAAATGTGAGGAGAATATGAAGTTGCCTAATAAGTGCACTCAGCTGAATACTGAGAAATTTCTGCAAGCGCCATGAAGAGGTATGAAATGTAGCTGTAAGAGACCAGGGTCATCTACACTTAAATTAGGTCAGGCTTAAAAATGCAAAAGCTCTGTCCAAGGGCCTGGAAAAATATGCACTCATGGCTCAATAGAAGGGGGAAAAAATTGAAAATAACAGTGCAGAAAGACAAGTGTACTTCAAACTGAATCTCATATTGCTAACTCCAGTCATTGTTTGTAATGTCTTGCTGCAGCAAAGTGTGCTGTGCTATATAAAATGCAGCCTGACATCTTAAATTGCAACTGTAGACAATGGGGAGAAAAGCAAGAGCTGATTCTCTGGTGAAATGGTCCAGCAGAAAATGCTTTTCAATGCAAAAGTATTGTAGGTTGGATGTTAGGAAAAATTATTCTCAGAAGGAATGATGAGACATTGGAACAGGCTGCCCAGGGAGGTGGTGGAGTCACCGTCCTTGAAGGTGTTCAAGGACCATGTGGATGTGGTACTGAGGGACGTGGTTAGTAGGCTGTGATGGGCTGATGGTTGGACTAGATGACCTTATAGGACTTTTCCAACCTTAATGATTCTATAATGAGTAATAGTTGCATGCTATTAGCTGTAACTGTAAACCTAAGCTAATATAATATTATGCTTATTGCCACCATGTTCCTATGATTCTGATCATTTGCATTTCTTTAACCCCTGCATGTGCTACTTCGTTCACATTCCTTTTTGCTGCTTTGCTCTGCTGTCTTCCAAATACCATTTTTTTTAAAGCATGTGGTGTTACCCTTTAGCAATATCTAGCATCAGATGGCATTTGCATTCTACTCTCATTCAGTTCAATTACTGACTGTCCACAGGGCACTAATTACCATTTCGGGAAGCTAAGGTTAATGAGTAAATTGAGTTTTATGTCTTCCTGGGTCATAAGATACTGGAGTATAAAATGTATCTGGATAGGATATATATAAATCATTGCAGTTGTGCTAGGCTCTGTTAGGAGCTCATAAAGGCACCCCTAACATTTAGGTGCCTGCTGAAACAGAAAATGTTGCTTATAAAAGGACAATGTAGGAAAGAGAGTCTGTCCAGATAAACCTTAATTTTCCCAGGAAATGGAAACACCACACAGTGAAGTCAGAAACACAAAGAGAAGTTCAGGTTTTCTGCACTAACATCAGTTTTTGCCATATACTGCCCAACTCCCAGTAACTTTCATAAATAACTGTTGGTTTGAGAGAGAGAGGGCTATCAGAGGGTTTTGTCTCAAGTGGTAGGCAGCTGTGGCCAGGTTCCTGCCCATCTCCAAAGAGGTGAGAAAGCAGTTACAGAATCACAGAATGGCTGAGGTGGGAAAGGACCTCTGGGTCCATCTCATCCAACCAAATTAATGTGGATCTTCTTGACTTGTTTCAGTAGTTTAAAAAACTTAAATGACTAGTCACAGAGAAAGTCCAACATGTTCCAGCTCTGCCATGAGGAGAGAAACAGGATACCAGCAGTGAGAGGAGGAGGTTCAGCTGCACTTATGCCTTTCTCAAAGTGTTACACCTTCTAATAGAGTACTGAGGTTCACATTTTCCTGTACGGCAAAAGAGTAAATGAAATGAATAGGCAAAGAATGCAAATGTGAGTAGGGATGTAGGACAGCCAGTCCTCAGGTCTTAAATGGTGCATACCATGTAGTAATTCAGCTAAGAGCCACATCTGTGCTGTTTCTCTTGGGGCATTCAGTGCCTTTTGCTCCTCTTCTTCTCCGTCCTCTCAGCCTTCTTTGGGGTGTCCAGTGGTGATTGACCTAAGGGATCTGGGCCTGTTTCCTTCTTCCTCCAGTGTGCTGCATAGCACATGTGGGCAACCTCATCTTTGATCTCCCGTAAAATCTCTTCATCAGAAAGCATCTCAGCCATGGCCAGCACCTTGACCTCTTTCCCAACACCATGAGCTGGCAGTTCACCTTTCTCGTCTAAGTCCATCCATTGTGTGATGGAAAAGGTGGTAGTAGGCTACTGTTTCTTTAGGTAGAAGAATTAGTGTTTGAGGAGAAAGTAAAGAGAAAATGGAGGCTGGATACATTGCAGACTGAATTTAGATGAGGGAATGGAAGTGGGGGAGCAACTGGAGTAGAAATGAGACTAAAGAAGCAAATGTTAATGAGCTGCTAGAAGAGGAAATTGTGCTTGTTAGTATTAAGTCAGCGCTGTCAGGCTGTCAGAGTGTGTGGCGGTGATACCTACCTTGTCAGTACTAGCTGAGCTGAGCCGAGCTCCTGGTGTGCCCCTATGAGCCACCAGAGTCAGAAGCAGGGCAGCTGAGCACTGCAGCAGCTGCACACTGGCTTAGTATTAAGAATGTGCTGTAGGTCTTGGCAACAAAATTATTAGCGTATGACTGGAAGAATCTTTCAACTAGAATCCTTTCTGTATATACTTTGGTCATTTCTAAAATATGTATGTAGAGCAAAATTTCTTATTCTAGCATTGCAGCGTTTGGCTTGATTTCCCATCTGCTACACATCACAGTAGTACCAAAAGAGAGATGGTAGGTAAGTATTTTCTGCATAGGATAAACCTACATAATGGCATTACATTATACCTCCTAATTCCTCCCCTCTGGATACACAAACACCTAAATATAAGTTAAATGCTTTGAAAATGATAACAGTAATCAGAAGCATGTCCTTGACCATTCATCTCTGGCAGAGACATAAGGAATTCCTGAAACTTTACCCTGTTTATATGTATTTTATGGTATTACAAGACACAAAAAAAGTCTCTCTTGCTTTTCTTTGTCCCCCCCCCCCCTTTTCTTTCTTAATTTCCAGATAATATTGTTTATATTTCAAATTATTTTCTTTTAGTCAGATGATGGTGCTCTTTCTTAATGAATAGTAGTTATTTTCATAGAATCATAGAATCATAGAATGGTTTGGGTTGAAAGGGATATTAAAGCCCATCCAGTCCTAACTCCATATCATGAGCAGGGCTGCCACCCACCAGATCCTCAGTGCCCTGGGCAACCTCTTCTACAGCTTCACCATCCTCCAAGTAAACAATTTCCCCCTGACATCTAAACAAAATCTCCACTCTTTTAGTTAAAACCATTCCCCCTTGTCTTATCACTATCTGCCCATGTAAAAGGTCAGTTTCCCTCCTGTTTATAAGTTCCCTTTTATTATTTGTTAATATTGTTAGTCTTTCCATAACCCAGATGGACATTTCTAAGAGAATGACTACATGAGTGCTTGCAGCTGTGGTCAAAACAAAGTACAGCCAAACACTGTCATAGTATATGTGACACACCCAAAACTCAATTCCAAACAGTGTTGGGGCTGCATTTTAAGAGCTCATTCTAGTTCTTAGACCTCTCCATGAGAATCAAAATGCTTGTTGTTGCATGATTAGCCAAGACCCAGCAGACAACCACTGAAGCTGTGGATAGGGATCTGGGTTCACATCCTTGGTAACTGTTCTCTCTTTTTGATGAAAGCAGAATGGATTGGAATTGTGATTCTGAACCTTCTTGATAACTTTTTAATAAGGTTTTCTTTTTCTCATTATAGACACAAATTTCAGATCTAGGGTTCTGGTGTATCCAGAGCTCTTTCCAAAGCTATCTCTGATTATATTTGCTCGTGATTCTAGTCTTGAAGAGACAGTAATTTCTTCCTCAAATTTTGAAAGGTTAATCTCATTAGCAGTAAGAGGTCACATCATATGGTTACAGAAAAATAGTAACATTTGTCTAAATTTCCTGTGTGTGAGCAGAGTATGAAAGGAGTAAGAAGGAGTTGTTGTATCATATACTTACCTCATCAAAATCTGGATGCTTAAATTGGATTTCCACACCACATCATTCTCAGGAGTCATCATCTCTTTCACTGGTAGGAAAGTTAAGAGAAATTGTGCTCCTAATTTATGTATCACAATATTTGTATTTGATTATGTATCAAATACCTTTTAAGTGCTGCGAATATCTCTCCTTCTTCGCAGTCTTCAACTTCTTAATCTGCTAACAAACTGATGTTGCTGACTGGCCTCTAACAATGAACAACAGAGGAACTTCGAGAAAGCCAGGAGGGACCTGAACTCCCACCTGACCTGAACTATGAGACCTTTATGAACGGAACAGCACATGCATTTAATAAATGTGCTGAAGGACCAAAGAATGTATGGTTTTGAAGATCTAACTACAGGCAATCAAATGGTGGTGGAGCCAACAGTGTATTTCATGCAGCAAAGGCATGACTCCAGCAGTGCCAGGCAGGCAAGTGCTGTCACGGGAAGGGAGCTGCACCTGTGGCCCTTCCCAGCAGGTTTGTAAGGGACTCTGTGCTGCTGCAGCTTCCCTGCTGCTGGCTTTGGCGGCCCAAAGGTCACAGAGACCTTTAATCTGTATCTAGCTAGATGAAAGCTCCAGCAAGTACACCTAGCCGTGCTATAATGGGAACTTTGATTACAGCACAGGTATTTTGCGAAATAGAAGATCTCGAGAGCCGAGGTTGGGATGTGATTATACAAATTACAGGCATTCCTAAAAGCACGGAGGAAAACAAAAATAAACACAAAACGAAAAGCCCATTGATTACTCTGTTTTAATCATGATGACCAGCTATGTCAAAACATTTGCCAGGAGCCACTGCAGCCTCAGCCCCAGTAAAGGAAGCACTGCCACATTTGGTGAGTGGGCAGGAGGCATCAGAAACCTCCACTGATGAGGACAGAGGTAAGGAATGTGGTGCTGGCCTTGCTGCTTCTCCTTTGGCAAATAGCTAGCTCTCAGAAAGCATAATTAAGTTTCTGTCTTCACAATGTGATTTCCATTTGCTCCCTTAAGTTTAAAAATAGTGAAACAATTTCAGCAATTGATTACGCTCTCAACTAAATTAGAGCGTAGAGGAATTAGGGGTTACTTCTCTTGTTGTCACCCAGTAACAAAGTGCCCTTTTCTTCTTGCCCTTGCAGCAGGATGCTGCTGCCGTCTCCCTGCCTGTGGCACTGGTGGTCAGGGTAAGTTTTCTGTCACTTTTTCATTCATATACCATCTGGAGCCTTTAGGCCTGTTTTTACCCATGGGCCTGTCATTCCTTGCCTACATGGTCTTGTGAAATGGGAACTACTTGGTCTTTACAAGCATCTTTCACAACGCTTTAATTTGGCTGGTTCCAGTGGAAATCCTCTAGATTTACTGGGAACTAAAGCAGCCTTGGGGGTTATGTGGGTTATAGACTGCTCCAATGTATGTGGGCAATGTTGTCTGACTCAAAAAAATCTTTGTTGTGGGAAAAAAATATATAAAAATAATCCTTTTCATTCTCCATTCACAGACATCTCTTTAACATTGCCCTATATTTCTCTTAAAACACTTTATTGCATAAGTTGATATTAGATATATTGGATATTGACATAAAAAGACTACTGTCTGCAGTAAAGGCCAAGAATGATGAACGCTCACGTTTTATCACTATGTACTAATTGGGCATCTTTGTGATTAAATAATCCCTAATTCAGAAGCGTATCACCTGCTCTCGATATGACAGCAGTAATAACATATCTGTGCTGTGATTCTGGCATAGTTTCAGCTTTTCCACAGGATTTAAATAGGGACCATATATTGCAGTTAGCTTAGGCTTTGGGCTCCAGCAGCTCTCTGTGAATAACGAAGAGGAAGTGATTTGCTCAGCTGGTGGAGCTGACTGCAAGGTATTATAAAGGAGGTTGGAAAAGGAATAAAGCTGCCCAAAATGGGTTAAAGGTATAGTAGTAATAATAACATCAAACTGCATAACAAAAATGTTTGCATTCAACTGAATATGTAGTGGATGGCACAGTGATGTCCACGGCTTTATGTTCTTCTGTTTTAATGATCTTTACCACAGCTTGAGGCCTTTTGTCTCGTCCCCTTCTCCTGACATCAGCTGGAAGAGACGGAGATTAAAACAAGGGTAATTTCCCCATGGTCGTTGCTTGGCACCGTTTCTGCTTTGTTCAGCAGTGAGCTGAAGTTTAAAGGATGAAGTGCTGTCACTCAAACTGATTTCCCCCCACACCCTTCCTTACCAGGGTTAACCACTTGGCTGGTCACCAAGGGAACGGTGGCTCCCCTGCCCATCCCATGGCCTTCCTACGCCTTCACGTGGAGCGCGTCACAGTAATCTCATTACAAGGTTGGATTTGCCATTGAAGCTTGAATTCCCATAACAGGAGGGGAGTGGGCTAATGCAATTAAGCAAATTAGAGTTTGGATCCATTGCATGCTATTTATCCAGTGTCATTGGGAAAGACTAGCTGGTTTACTTTCTCTGATAGAAATATTAGCTACAACAAAATACCCCAATCACTTTCCCTTATGTCGCATTCATACTGCAGAGCGCTCTCTGCTGTAAGGGTCTGTGCAAGTGGAAAAGTAATTACTCCCTTGACTGAAATCCTGAACTGTCTCCCTTTTTTTTTGCAGTGGATCCAATTACTCAGCTGTGTAACATTTGTGGTGTTTAAGGTAAAGTAGGTAAAAGAAGACCATCATGGACTTTACACGGTTATTAGTTACAGTGATTTCATATCCAGGTGGTGTTTTGGTTTCTCTTTGCTTATAGTAGATCACAGTGGGCACCAGATCAGAACAAAGTCCCATTAATTTTAAAACTATTTTGATACAAAGTGCTTTATAAGTGCTATGAATTGCTGTTTCAAAGTATGTTGACTAAAGTATGCTGACTGAGATAACTCAGGCATGCATAGTAATTCTATGGATATGTAGATTATTATGTGCCTGAGATGGAGTTTTCTGCCTTTTGTCTAGGAGTTTTGAGGCTAATCCAGTTCTCTCCCTCTCCCTGCCAAGTAAACAAAGCAGCAAAGCGAACTGCAGCAAGAATCAGGAACCATAAATCTTAAACCAACATCCCAGCGTGTGGGTTTCAAAGGCAGCACATCTCCCTGGCAGCCTGGGAAGTGCTGGGGACAGTGGTACCCTCCTACAGATGTTGCTGCCTATTTGTCCGAGCATCTCTTCCTGAGAAGGCAGACAACTGAGTGGAAGACCTGGAAACCTCTTACAGATATCAGTTGCTGAGTGCACAGGAGGTGGCTGCTTGTTCCCAGTAAGAGAGGCAGCAACACTGAGTGTGCTGCCACTGCTGTTCTTCCAAATAAATCCGTCTGCCACCGCACACTGTAGGCAGAAGGGCTGAGAACGTGGTTTATTACTAAATAAGGTCATTGGTTATAAGCTCTGTTTCATAAAAAACATGGTCCCTATCCTAAGCCGCTTACAAAATAGACATATATTATGTAGATAGCGTATTTAGTCCTTAAGGATAATGTAATCTTAGCAGTTTTGCCTGAAAACGAGTTACTTCAAGGCTGAGTCAGTACTGAGAATGTCTGTCACAAACTTAAACATAGAATGTAGTGCAGATAATGCCGTGTTTACTTGAAAATCATCATGAAGGTATTTCAGTGTCCGCAAACTCCGAGCACATTAGAGCTGAAGTGATACAGGAGTGAAATCTGAGTGTGCTGGAGCAGAAGAGACATGACCACGGCTTACAGAGTGAGCTTGCTGCTGTGGTGACAATAGCCATACAGTTTGGCTTAAAGTGTTTTAGTATTTATGGTATCAGATTAGAGAAAGACACACCAAAAATAAAAGGGTGAGATTAATGTTCTAAAATCTAATGTTCTAATCTTTTTCCCTCCCAATACCATTACAAGATGGAAATAAGGAATGAATTATTTCCCATGCAAGTCTTACATAATGTCAATATAAAGTAGTCACATTTTGCCTGTTTATTTTTTTCCTTTTATCATGTTCAGATTTAAATGCAGCCTTAATCCTGTATATCCTGCTTTGAAAAGCTTAGATCTGTAATGTGTTGTACAGCAGTCTTTAAAAGGCGTTATCCATTAAAAAGTGTGTGGTAGCCTTGAGATACAATACAGATTTCAGTTCTTGATTATATACTTGATAGTTTTGCTTGGATAATTTTCTTCATTTCAGACAAAGTTCAGAAACAGTGAACACTGATTAAGAAAAAAATGAAAAAAGAAAGAAACAACCCATCAGTTAATATCTTACTAGATTAAATATGAAGTAGTAATACAGTTTTATGGGCAAATTCACAAGAACACTAAACAATATAAAATAAAGCACACCAACAGGCTGACCAGAGAGGCTCTGGATGCTCCGTACCTGGAGGTGTTCATGATCGGGTAGGATGGGGCCCTGGGCAGCCTGGTCTAGTACCAGATCTGGAAGTTGGTGGCAGAGGGGTCGGAACTTGATGATCCTTTGGGTCCCTTCCAATCCAAGCCATTCTGTGATTCTATGATCCTATAATGGCAATTAAATCCTATGAATTTATCCTGTATTCAGAGTATTTATCATGCAGCAGGTGGGTGTGACTTGCTCTGGAGGAGATGGGGTAGGAGAGCATGGCCCAGCCCATGCCCAGGTGCTCTGGATACCAAGGCACACACCTTGCTTCACCCAACATGGTGCAACAAGTGCACTGAGCAGTAGTTACCATTTCCCCCCTCCTTCCTTGTTCTCTTTCTGATAGTCTCTTTCAAGAGAGCAGTGGGCTGGCCCAAAGGGCAAAGATGATTTTAATGCTCTGGGTGAGCAGGAGATGAAGAAAGGCACAGGTATGCTTAAGGGAAAGAGTAGTAAAAGATAAATATAATGCCAGAAGTGAGCCTGCCTTTCTGTGCTCTGGGTGTGGGTTTCTGCCATGCAGTCACGTAAGCACAGTGGGTGTTTGCTTAGACTGCAGGATCCATTCGTATCTTTATAATCTCTTCTGGAACTTGTTAAAACAGTGCCTAGCTTGAGATGATGAATGCTTTTCTTGAATGGAGAAAGTATGGGGTACAGAATCTATAATTAAAGCAACTAAAGAGAGCTGTAAAGTTACAAATGATGATAAGCTTAAAAATAATTAGTGACAAGTACCAATTTAATAGATGTTAAAGATCTTCTTCCTGCTTCAGAGGAGACGTGTTATAAAAATTGATGCACGTCTCTGGAGCGTGCCACTGCATATTCCCAGTACAAAAGTCCAAAAGGAGATACAACCTATTGTGTGGCAGAAGTACTGCAAGATCCAAATACATTGCTGCTGATGGATAGCAAGAAGGATGAGTCAGGTGTGCATTGTTTCCACTTGGAGATGGCTGCCATACTGGTGTGCCATGCATTATTGTTCACTATCTGCTGCTGAAGAGTCCCAATTTTTAATATGAGCACTTGGTCTAAATGATCGCACAAGGCTTTTATTGAGAAGTAAAACTGATCCCTGTAGAAAAGGCAGAAGTGACTAACACCGAAACAGAATAGGGGAAAAAAAGATAAAAATAACAGACCTTTACAGTTCCACTACAGGGAAGGCTCTAGTTGTGATACAAACGATACATTTGTATGTCCATGACAGTGAATTAAAAATGAGGGGAATAAGCTTGCTGTTGAAATGGAACTGCACTGCAGTGCTGCTCATTAACTCCCACATGAGGCTGTTGGTTCTCTGTACAACATTGCTTACCCCTGAAGGGGTGAGTGGCTTCTTCACCAGTTAACACAGGAAGCAGAAGGGCCTCCCGGGACATGCGGTGTGGATTTGGGAGTGTGAACACTGTCTTGAGGCAGGCAGCAGATATCACACATGGCCGTGCGTCTCACAGAATCACAGGGGTTGGAAAGGACCTCAAGAGATCATCAAGTTCAACCCCCTGGCTAAGGCAGGTTCCCTACAGTAGGTCACACAGGTAGGTGTCCAGATGGATCTTAAATATTTGCATAGAAGGAGACTCCACAATCACTCTGCGCAGCCTGTTCCAGTGCTCTGTCACCATTACAGTAAAGTTCTTCCATGTTTGTATGGAACTTCCTATGTTCAAGTTTTAGGCCATTGCTTTCTCCTCCCTCCCCTCTTCCTGGCTCCTTTTAGTCTGCTAGGAAAAGTAGAGAGATAATACAAGTCATTGGAGAGCTACACTGATGTTACTAGTGGAATGAGGAAAAGTTGAGCCAGTTCTCTTCTTCAGACTGTTCTCAGTTAACATGCTTATTAGCCACAATGGCCGGCTTTTTAGATGCTCCTGATCAGCTGTTTCCTTTCTTTTAGCCCACAGAATTGTTCCTTTTCAAAGCAAACTAAAGTTACCTTCTTATCTTCGGGAATCTTTCTTGGCCATCCTGATAAAATGGCAATGCTAAACAAGTTCCGGTGATAAAGGACTGCCTATTTGGGGCCTAAAAACTCTTTGGGCTTCTCTGCAGCCTTTCTATGAATTTCTTTCAAAAACACCGCGCTTTTTTTTTTTTTTTTTTTGTTAGGATCAGTTCCCCTCCATTCCACATCTATTCGTGTATAATTTTCTAAGCTTTGTTTTGTATTTGTTAGCTTAGTCTTCTTGAGAACTGCTAAGCTCCAGTGTAGAAGATGTATCTTTCCTTAAATTTAAAAAATTCTGTTGAGATCCCTCTTGTACAGAGCAGCAGAGGAAAGGCTGGTCCATGTTCCATGTCTTGTCATTACTTGTTCTACTCAGTCACATATTTCTCTTTTACTTTCCTTGATTCAGCTATCTCTAAATCTTTATAAATCTCTCATTATCCTATTTAATTAACACATAAATGAAGGATGCTCTAGGGTTGAGAGCACAGAAATCAGTTTGTGTTGCTGTTTCCAAATACCACTGACCAGGAATTAGGAGTTACGACATGTGTTTTGAGGTGAAATGGTCAGAACTTGCCATAAGCAATTTGTGAATTGAGAATTATTCATAATGATTGTGTTAGGAGTAAACAAAACAAATAGTGAATTTTGGAAAATCATAAATAGATCTAAGGCAGCTTGCAAACATATACAGATGCAAAATATGCTGAGTACATTTTATAAATAATTATCCACTCAGTTCTGGTCCCCAGTTCTTGCATGGGTCTAAATTTAATTTACCACAAAATTGTCTATTACCTAATTTTATTAAGATCTTCCTCGAGCCTGTCATAGTCGTGAGCCACCAGAATGACATTTTGCTATCAGCCAATTTGGTGAATGGGGACATTCACTTCCTCTTCTAAATTGTTAATAAATAGTTTGTAAATGCCAATTATATTGTGATAGCCCTTGACAAATTCAGCAATCAACCGCTTTCCATTTTGCCAGTTATTCCCACATACTTCTCACCTTGTGGTGATTTTTCAGCTCGTTGCAAGATGAATTTGCCCTGGAGGCGCTCAAGGCCAGGTTGGATGGGACCCTGGGCAGTTGAGCTGGTGGGGGACAGCCCCTGCCCACGGCACGGGGTGGGATTGGGTGGGCTTTGAGGTCCCTTCTAACCCAAACCGTTCTGTGGTTCTGTGATTCATTCTGTGAATTGTCAACAGCTCCAAAGACAGACTTTATCAAAACTCATCAGAAAATGGCCAGTAAATCGCAGCTGCTGTTTGCTGTGTATTTCATAACCTCTTGGTGTTTAGAAGAAGGTTGGTTGTTCTGTGAAAGTGTCGCCAAATTCATTTTATTATTTTTAATGAATGCCTACACCAGTGCTGTATCACCCTCCGCGCTCTCCAGGCATGGCAGCTGGCGTGTGATTCTATCTCTGTGCAGATGTCCCCACTTAGCAGAGATACTCCTCTTCATCCTTTCTGCTGCTCCTCCAGTCTGATCCTGGCAGCCCCAGGCACTGAATGTGCCTTCCTGCTCTGCTCCCTGTGCCACAGGGCTCCAGGCCTGCACCCCCACCTCATTCCTACTGCCAGGCAGGGAGGTGTGAGCAAAGCACCCAGCTCCTCAGCCCCTGGGTGGGCAGGGCTATACGAAACCTGAGGACAGAGAGCCCCGTAAGGCTGGGAGAGAGGCCAGAAAAGTGAATTCTGGTGACATCTTTCTCCAGCTGAGGGGCTGGGGTGAGAGCCTCATCCTCTCAGCTGCCACAGCCATCATGGCCCTGTGCCATTTCCTTGCTGTCCCTCACACATCCTTGTTCCTAACCGAGCATGAGGGTGGTTAATTCAGGAAGTTGCAGTGCTGGTGTAAGAAAGGTAAGAGAATGAACATGTAAGTTCATCTTATATCTCAGACCAAGTTACGTGCCCAAGAATCTGAGGTATTATTGTGTTTTGTCTTTAAGGCAAAAAGATCTTCATATGAATATTGGATTGTACACAGGTAAATGTATTCCAATGCACTTAACATAAGATACTAAGATATTAGCTAGCCCCATGCTATAGTATTGCTATTAGACACAGAATATTAGAGCTTTATTTCCGTTACCAAGCAAGACATTGAATGAAAAGGTATTTCTTCATTCAGAAGCCATGAAGAGAGTCCAAACACTCTCACATGATGAGGCAACCAGGATATTCCTTCTTCTCACCTGTTATTCCTGCACTGACTTTCCAGCATAACTCAGAGCTGAACTCTCCAAACTGAGATCTGGTAATTCAATTCATTACCAGATTATACCTACAAATTGTGGGCAGTTACTGTACGAAGCAATTTATAGCATTGCTTCAAAACAGAAAAAAATAAAAGATCCCCAAAGCATTGTGAAGCCACAACAGAGGTACCATGGTCTGATCTTCAAATCTTTTTTCTGAATTCTAATCATTCCATGTTAAGGACAGTTCTTTCCAGATATGTTACAGACCCAAAAGTATGGTTTTGATCTGAAAATGAGTTTACTTGTATTTCATTATACAATTATAGAATCCTTACAGTTGGAAGGGACCTCTGAAGGCCATCTAGTCCAACTCCCCTACAACAAACAAGGACACCACAGCTAGATCAGGTTGCCCAGGGCCTGATCCAGCCTTGCCTTGAAAGTCTCCAGGGACAGGGCATCAACCACATCTCTGGGCAACATGTTGCACTGCCTCACCACCTTCACTTTAAAAGATTTTTTCCTTATGTCTAAGGAATTATCTATTTATCTTATTTATATTTATCTGTGAAAATGTGCTTGCTGGTACAAAAGGATTTTCAGTGAATATTAACACCCTATTTTAGTGAAACACCTGATTGTTGAGCTGTTTGTTACAGATGCAGGAAAACCTGAACACCTTTGGTTCTGCTGCTGATCAGATAGAAACTGTAATGAACCGTGGGATGTGTTAACAAGGAAAGCAAAGCTTGTGTTTGACATCTGAATAGGAGGTGCTAGCAGTATTTATTTAAATGCACAATTTAAAGTAAATGGCTGACTTGCTAAAAGAGCTTAGAATTCTGAACATACTGCTACTTGCCCATCTCTGGAGGTGTTGAAGGCCAGACTGGATGGGGCCCAGGGCAGTCTGATCTAGTGCCTGATTTAGGGGCTGGCAGCCCTTGCCATGGCAGGGGGCTGGAACTAGATGATCACTGAAGTCTCTTTCAACCCAAGCCATTCTATGATTCTAATTCTACTTGTGGTGACTTCTCTATGCCTTTATACTTTGACTGTGCCTCCACCTTGTCCTGCAGTAAGTGGTCTACCTTCCAAGCATTCCCCTAGCATGTGGAAATCAGCCTCACTTGTTTATACTCCTCTCTGCATCAAGATAATGCATTCCTACTCATTGCCTTCTTTTCCTTCCAGGCCTTTGGGTTTTGATCCCTAGGCACTGACAGGTGGATGAGTGTGTGCATGCTCTTTCAAATTCAATGATTGCACAATTCATTGCAGATCCTGCTCAGACGGGTGGGAGCTGTGGGAGCTAACTTTGTGCTTGCCCCAAAGGTGCAGTGCAGTCAGGAGCTTGGCTGTACCACACTGAAGTGCCCCAAACTTGGATGAACGAGGTGGATAGAAATGGTGTGTGGAAGCACTGCCAGAGCAGCAGATTTTATTAACCAAAGTCGGCTCCTGCTTTGAAGGAACTAACACTACAGCCAGAGAGAGGTCCTAAAGGTTTAGGATCAATTGAAGGAGGATGAATTGGAATTACTGCAAAGAGACAAAACAAAGAATGCAGCATATCTGTCCACAGCATCTTAGGAGGAATCAAAGTGCCAATAGAAAAAAAAAAAAAATAGATTTTGTTTCTGCTGTGAACAACTTCCCTCATCAGGGTCAGAAAAGAAATAGTTGACGCTGTGCTTGGGGTAGGAGGAAATGAGACAGTGGGTACAAAGCTCTGTGGAAAAATACAGATGTTTTAATTGATAAATTCAGCACAGATATATCTAGGAAGCTAATCCTATTGGATGTTTGCTATATTTGGATATTGGTTAGTTATCAGAGGTGTGTGTGTGTAGAATATGGTATTTTCTGCAGCCTTCTTTAGCCAGCTGTACTGAAGGGATGTATAATTCATAATTTTCTAAGAATGATGTTGTGCTCATTGTAAGGTGGCACATTCCTTGCAGAACATACAAATTAATAACACTGCCAACCGATAGTCGGCTTATTAGTCTGTCTACTCAGCTTTTAAAATATGTTTCATAGTTCTGTGAAATATTTCTGGTGTTGAGGCAATATCAGACTACAACTAACAAACAGTATATGCAGTAATGCGTATCAGTTGCAACAACCAGAACCCATGAAAAGCATCTATCTTCAGTAAGTAACAAGCATATGACTTCTCAATATTGAAAGCCTTGATCTGATACAGGTAGCAAAAACAAAAACCCCAATAAGCAGCAAAGTATTTAAGGGTTGACCAGGAATAGCAGAAGCTGCCGACTCCACTTAAAAAGACACTTGATGAAATGTAATAAATCATCCCTTCAAAGTTAAGAAGCTGGAAAACGAGTGGTACGCAGTGCTGTGCTACCAACCGTGCAGATCCTAGGTGCTTGTATCTGCAGTGGTGAGTTGATGACAGATTTTCAAGTGTCCATGTGGGTGTTTGATGAGGTCACGGGCAGTACGTGAGAAGGAAAAAGCACGCATCTGTGACTAGTGAAAAGTGCACATTTTATTTCACAGAATCACAGAATCACAGAATGGCCAGGGTTGGAAGGGACCTCAAGAATCATGAATCTCCAACTCCCCTGCCACATGCAGGGCAACCAACCTTCTCATTTAATGCTAGACCAGGCTGCCCAGGGCCCCATCCAATCTGGCCTTGAACACTTCCAGGGACAGGGCATCCACAACCTCTCTGGGCAGCCTGTTCCAGCACCTCACCACTCTCTGTAAGAATTTTCCCCTGACATCCAACCTAAATCTCCCTTCCCTCAACTTAAAACCATTTCCCCTTGTCCTGCTGTCACTCACCCTTTCAAAGAGTTGATTCCCCTCCTGTTTGTAGGCTTCCTTTAGGTACTGAAAGGCTGCAATGAGGTCACCCCGCAGTCTTCTTTTCTCCACACTGAACAAGCCCAGCTCCCTCAGCCTGTCCTCATAGGGGAGGTGCTCCAGTCCCCTGATCATCTTTGTGGCCCTCCTCTGGACCCTCTCCAACAGCTCTTTTTTGTACTGGGGGCTCTACACTTGGACGCAGTACTCCAGATGGGGCCTCACAAGAGCAGAGTAGAGGGGAACAATCACCTCCCTGTCCCTGCTGGCCACCCCCCTTTTGATGAAGCCCAGGATAGCATTTGCCTTCTGAGCCGCAAGGGCACACTGCTGGCTCATATTAAGTTTTCATCCATCAAGACCCCCAGGTCCTTCTCCACAGGGCTGCTCTCAAGGACCGCTCCTTCCAGTCTGTATGGATGCCTGGGATTCCTCCGGCCCAAGTGCAAAACTCTGCACTTTGCCATGTTGAGCCTCGTCAGGTTCACCCGGGCCCACCTTTCTAGTCTCTCGAGGTCCCTCTGAATGGCATCCCTTCCTTCAACCGTGTCGACCGCACCACTCAGCTTGGTATCGTCAGCAAACTTGCTGAGGGTGCACTCGATTCCGTCATCGATGTCACTGATAAAGATGTTAAAGAGGACCGGTCCCAAGACAGACCCCTGGGGGGCACCACTCATTACCGGCCTCCACCTGGACATAGAGCCATTGATGACCACCCTCTGTCTGCGGCCTTTCAACCAGTTTCTTATCCATTGAGTGGTCCACCCATCAAATCCACATCCCACCAGTTTGGAGATAAGGATGTGGTGGGGGACCGTGTCAAAGGCCTTGCTCAAGTCCAGGTAAGTGACAATGGTTGCCTTTCTCTTGTCCACCAATGCCGTCACTCCGTCATAAAAGGCCACCAGATTGGTCAAGCATGACCTTCCTCTGGTGAAGTTCTGAACTCCATATGCTCTTGTAGGATGGGATATGGGCTTCTTCATGCTTGCAATTCAGAGATGTCCCTGGTAAGAGGGCTTCATCCATGGGACCAGGTGTGGGTACCTATAGGGGAAGAGCAGTGGTGGTCCTTGGAGTTTTATAAACAAAATGGTCCAAAATGGACCAACAAGGCTAGAAGCTGGGCTGGGCAATGGGTTGTAGGGGAATCAGTGTTGGATGGAGGTGCTTAAATTCTGCCTAAGCCCTTCTTCTGGTACTGAAGTCCCTTATAGGACTCTTCATGCAACTATTTCTATTCCCCATTGAATTCTGGCAATCGGTAATATTTTAACAGTAAAGAGCTAAGGGCTTTATTAGCAGGATGTTGTGCAAGTAGGGAACAAGCAGCCACAAGTGCAGTGTGACTCAAGGGGCCAAGAATAAAGCTTCAGAAAAAGTCTTTAGGGCTTTGAATCCCCCAAGGAGAGAGAGCACTTGAGGGAAGAGACTGAAAAAAAAAAAAAATAATAATTGTGAACTTTAAATGTCACACATCAGAGCTATGCATGGGTTTGTTGTGAATGTGTTACTGTAGCACCTGCTGGCCCTGGTGAGGATTCCTCTGGGATGCATAATCACAGAGCACACTGTGGCCAAGAAGAAATTACAGCTCGTGATCCGCAATATATGAAGGGGGAATAATGACAGACTCGGCCAGGTGAATGCTGCTTTATCCATACATGCAGGCTGCACGGACGCTTTTGTGTCTTTGTTTCCTATTTGTGTTGGCTCTATAAACATCAGCACTCCCTCACAGCTCCAAGTCCGACCATTAAAGTTGGCTGATCCGAGGGTGTCATTGAAGTACCCTGAAATAGGGATTTGAAATAGGAGAAAATAACAGCTTTGGCTTAGGCTACTGTAAGCTGGGTGGGCTGAGGGACACATTTACATTTAGATTGAGCCTCTTCACATCTTCTCCGAGTAATTGTAAACTCTCTTCTGCTTCAGCCCTGGAAAGGAATCTCGGGAGCTCCGTGCTGCCAAACTGCGCCTTGCACTTTGTAAAACATGTGATACCTAATCTAGGCAGTCAGGCTTAGCATCTACTTTTCATAATTATTTGTGCAAATACGACTCGGTTATCAAATGTCTGTGTTAATCAGACAAAGGGTATTGGCACTGCCAAAATAAATTTGTTGTAAAAGTGTTATGTCTGATTATATGTGTTATTCAACCAACACCCCAGTGTGCTATTATGCTGAGAGCCACACAAGCATGTATGAAACCGTTCCCCCACCAGGGAGTGTATGACTAATTTACGATAAGAGACAACAATTGGACATTACAGGCAAATAAAAAGAACAGGAGAGGAGAATGAGAGTAAGCAGGGCAGTTGGTGCCTGCGTGTTCCTGTGAGAACCATTAGAGAGTCTGAAGTAAAGGGAAAAAAATTATTTGATATAAATAAATGTGAAATGTGATAGCAGCAATCCTTACTGGGCATTTGCCCAGCCCAGTGCAGATTTCTGTGGCATGTACTTAGCTTTCAAGATGGGGTCCTATTCCTGCTCAGACTTCTATGGGGACATCTACTCTCTTTTATGGGGATATCTGCTATAGAATCATACAATCATCTAGTCCAACCATCGACCCATTCCCACCATGCCCACTGACCATGTCCCTCAGTGCCACATCCACACGGTTCTTGAACACCTCCAGGAATGGTGACCCCACCACCTCCCTGGGCAGCCTATGCCACTGCGTGGCCACTATTTTGGAGACGAGATTTTTCCTAATATCCAACCTAATAACAATAACAACAACAACAAAATTGCTTTGAGGATAAGCAAAGCAAACAGGACTCTATCTGGCACTCAGGTGTACCAGGTTACTGCCCCCAGCTGATTTCCCAGCCTTTCATGCACACTTCTTTCCCCACCTTCCTAATTCTTTTCCCTCCAGTGCAAATAATTCAGGCGCTGTCTCTCAGCCATTGTATGTGGAAAAGTGGCTTATCTCGAGCCATGCTTTTCCCTTTCATTTTCCTTTTGAACTGAAGTGTTACAGTCATGGAGCAACTGACTCAAAACACAGTACCTGTAAGTTATTACTGTGCAGTTCCCCTTTCATCACAGGGTTACAACATGTTGCAGAGCTAAATGGGGTGATGGTCTGCTCCTACAGGTTGTAACATCCCAAGGGAGAGAGGCAGCACAACAGAGCAAAACTTTCTGATAGCTATCATCTAGGGCAACATCCATAAGTTTTAATATTTCCATAATAATTAGTACTTCCACAATAATTTGTGTTAGGATGACATACGATGTCATCTCTCCCTCTAGAAGTCTAGAGTCTAGAATCTTTAAGGTTGGAAAAGATCAGTAAGATCATCTAGCCCAACTGTTAGCCCATCACCATGACCACTAACCGTGTCCCTTAGTACATCTACACGTTTATTGAACACCTCCAGGGATGGTGATGCCACCACCACCTCCCTGGGCAGCCTGTGCCACTGCCTCACCACTCCTTCTGAGAAGAAATTTTTCTTAACATCCATCCTGAACCTCCCCTGGTGCAACTTGAGGCCATTCCCTCTCATCCTATCACTGTTACCTGGTAGAAGAGGCTGACCCCCACCACGCCACAACATCCTTTCAGGTTATTGTAGAGAGCAATGAGGTCCCCCCTGAGTCTCCTCTTCTCCAGACTGAACAATCCCAGCTCCCTCAGCAGCTCCCCCTAACACTTGTGCTCCAGACTCTTCAAAGCTTCATTGCCCTTCTCTGGACAAGCTCCAGAGCCTCGATGTCTTTCTTGTAGTGAGGGGCCCAAAATTGTACACAGCACCAGAGCTGAGTACAGAGGGAGTTCGCTGCCTTTTCTCCTCCCTAGGGCATTCCGAGCACATTTTTAAGGGACTTTGCCCACGGAAACGCTCCCGGTACCCCGCTGGCTGCAGACCAGCGATACCTGTTGCATCGGTAGCGCGCAGCAGCAGCGGGAGAAACCGGGAATTATCTCAGGAAACCCGCGCGGCTGGCGGCAGAGTACCGATCACCCCCACCCTCGGAGCCCCCCGGTGCCCGGACCCCGTTTGCCAGCGACGCGCGGCGCCATCCGGAAACACCGCCCCGGGCGGAGCGCTGCGCCCCGCGGGAGGGCAGCGGCGGGGGGCGGAGCGGGCGGGCGCTGCGCGCGGGCGGGGAGCGGCTCTGCCCGAGCGGCCGCGGCTCCGCGCGGCTATTTCAGGAGCGGGGCGGGGGCGGCCGCGCCGGGGCTGCGGGCTGCGCTTGGAGGAAAGGGGTTCGGGCGGCATCGGGCCGAGCTGGAGGGGAGGAGAGAGGAGGAGACGGCTATTGCTGAGGGAATTGGGTTCGTTTCATAGAAACAAATCAGTGCTCGGGAGCGAGCGAGGAGGAGGAGGAGGAAGAGAAAGGAGGAGGAGGTAGGGGGGGAGGGCAGGAAGAGAGGGATCGAGCGAGGAAAGTGTGAGGGCTGTGGCAGGGAGCAGCAGAAGTGATGAGAAAGAGAGCGGGGAGGCTGCAGGAGGCTGCCCGAGCCGCCGCCGCGCTGCGCAGCCCCCGCCGCCGGCAGCCCCCATGGAGGCGCTGAACGGGGCCGGCGAGGCGCTGCGCCCGCCGCCCGCCCACCTCCACCCGCACGCCGAGAAGAAGCGGCCGCACCGCGCCCCGTCGCCCGCCAGACCCTTCCTCAAGGACCTGCACGCCCGCGCCGCCGCCAAGCCGCCGCCCGCGCCCCCCAAATCCCCCGCGCTGTCCGGCCGCCCCCCGCCGCAGCCGCCCTCGCCGCAGCCCGGCGCCCACCCGCCGCCCGCGGGGCTGCTCTCCGCGCCGAGCCGCCTCTCCCGGCGCCCCGCCGCCCCCGGGGCCAAGGCCGCTCCCGCCGCCGCCGCCGGCAGAGCGGGCGTCAAGGCCGCCCCCTGCGCCAAGCGGGCGCCCCGCGGGCCGGAGCCGGCTCCCTGCGGCCGCGGCGGAGGACGGCAGCCCGGCGGCGGCGAGGCGGCCCCGTCGCCCGGCAAGGGCAGGAAGGCGAAGCGGGGCGGCGCGGCGGGAGGAGGAGGCCATGCGGCGGCGGCGCTGGCCCGCGTCGGGCACACGGACAGCAGCTCCGACCTCTCCGACTGCCCCTCCGAGCCGCTGTCCGACGAGCAGCGCCCGGCCCCGGCCGCCAGCAGCGACGCCGAGTCCGGCACCGGCTCCAGCGACCGCGAGCCGCCCCGCTCCGTCCACGTTCCCGGACGCGGAGCACCGCTGCCGCTCCCCGGTCCTCGCGGGGAGCTCACGGCCTCGGGCGCGGGGAGAGCGCCGAGCCGCGGGGAGCAGCGGGCGGTCCCGGAGGAGCTGCAGCGGGAGGTGGAGGAGCTGCGCTCGGAGAACGAGTACCTCAAGGTGAGCGCTGCGGGGAGCGGTTTGAGGCCGGGGGCTGTGGCGCGGTGCGAAGGGCGGAGGAGGGCTGGGGGCGGTTTCGGGGCGCTGTGTAGGGGAGGTGGGGGAAGGCCGGCGCAACACGTACTGCGCCGGTGCTGTGCTGGTCGTTGCGATGGCTCGGCGCTGCCCGGAATCTGTCCAACACTCCGAGCGCTCCGGTGGTCAGCGAACCCTGGCTTTCCAGGAACTGTTTTCCTCAATATCGCCCTTTAAAATACGCTTAAGAAAGACGTTTTCTCCTTTGATGGGGAGAGGACGACAGCGCTCTGTGTGACTTAGTGCTGAAAGTCCTCCGGCTGCGCGCTGCTGCCGGGATAACGTCGGCAGAGCCGAGCGCCGCGGGTACGGGAGTGCGGCGGGCAGCGCCGGTCCCCGGCCGGGACAGCCGAGTGCGGGCGTGCCCCGAGCGCGCTGCCCCGAGGAGCCTTTCGCTTAGAACATGATCTTTTGGCACGGCGGGAGGCCGCGTCCGTAAAGATCTATAAATAAATAAACTCGCATCATCCCGTAACCGCAGCTACCCTACGGTGTGAGCCTGCTGCTGGTGGGCACGGCGTTGGCTCCACGAGTTCTGCTCAGATGAGGTGCAGCCTTGGGAGGGAGAAGAAGGAGGGCGGCGGTGCGCACCGCTCTCGTTGAGGGCTTTGGGCCAAGGAACGGTGCTCGGCACAGCAGAAGGTGAATGGTGCAAGTGATGCTGCAGGGTTGGTTCCCCGGGGCTGGTGATGCTTAGTGAGATGGAAAAAGGAGTGAGCAATGATGCAGCAAAATTTTCAGGTGGCACGAAGTTGTTTTTTTTTTTTACCTGAAGTTCTGTCCGGTCTTTGCCAGAGTTGATGTAAACAGAGGTTTGGCCCCTGGGAATGGCAGAAAAATGAAGACTGAGGTCATGGAATAAATCTCAATACTGAAAATACAAAGTGTTTGGAGAGAAGTAGGGTGTAGGCTTCAAATGCGTTGCAGTAGCTCAGGAGTATTCTGAGAGCGGGAGCAGTGCAAATCTCTGCTCGGTGTGAAAGTGTGGGCAGAATGGGTTTGGTTTCGTTGAGAACTGAATAAACAAAACCATTATAGGCATTATAACGTTTTATAGATCCACAGCTGCTGTGTGGGTCTGTAGGTATGCCTGAAATACTGTGGGGCATCGTTGGTCATCCAGGAAAGGATAACACAGAACTAAACTGATAAAAATAACTGGGACATAGCAGAGCTGTCGTAACACTCATTGGATGAAAAACACTGGACTGTATCATAGAAGTGTGATAGCAGTCTGTAAAATGACGAGTAGCACAGAGAGCCCTCATCAGAGGCTCTGTTTTACTCGGCAGCCCAGAAACAAGAGGAGAAGGGGATGAGATCTGGGCTGATAACAGGAACTGCTGTTAGGAGTAGGCAGACTGGTGCTGCTGGCAGAAGTCAGGGAGCCCAGAGCCCACGGGAACCCAGGAAAGCAGTGGAACATCTCTTTGCCTTGTAAGATCTTCCTAAGTACTGTACTGAGACTTTCACCCCTTGAGAAGAATGTGTCAATCCTCCTGTTTCTTATAATTGTAACAGATAATTTGTAACAGTTCAAAGGTGGGAAAACAGGGACAGTGGCGTGACTTAGACAAAGAACTTAATTTCATACTGTTTCAAGCTTCTCACTCCATGTGGCTTCAGGTCTTTCCCCTTGATGCCTTTATCATCTGCTGTGTTGTGACCCAACCCTGCTCAACCTCAGGCCACAAGTATTGTAGAGTTTGGTAGAATAATGCAGGCTGCTTTCTTAGGGATCTGTGTCCTAGCTGATTTCCAGTGGATGTTTGCTGTTTGGATATTAGGAAGAATGTCTTTTCAGAAGGAGTGGTGGGCAGTGGCACAGGCTGCTCAGGGGGGTGGTGGAGTCACCATCCCTGGAAGTGTTCAAGAACTGTGTGGATGTGGCACTGAGGGACGTGGTTAGTGGGTACGGTGGTGTTGGGCTGATGGTTGGGCTAGGTGATCTTAGTGGGCTTTTCCAACCTTAATGATTCTGTGAAATGATTGTGGTCCTTCTCTTCTCATGGCTACCTGGGTGCATGAACTCTTGGAAGCATTGCTCCTTTCTTGGGTCATTTGGAATTGGCACAATGGCTCAGAAGTTACCAGGACTATTCCCAAACTTTCCTTTCCCTTGCTAAGGAAGTCTGTGAAAGCACTCCTCTAGTCTTCTGCAAATTAAAACCACAGCACTGCACGAGCTGTTGATTTGTGGGTTTGTTTCTTGTGTCTCTTACAAGGCAGCTCTCTCGCCTGGTAAAAGAGTGGGCTTTGTTTCTTGTCTATGTGGAGAGGGTGACGGAATAATGGGGAAGCTGTCAGCCCAGAGGAGACAAATGATTAGATAAATCCCTGAAGAACATGTTAATTTCCTGAGCGTGTCCATATGCTGAATTTTGTACTTTTCACTCCTCCTTTTCCCTCCCCACATCTGGAATGCAACAGTAAGTGCACATGATTTTAAAGTCTATTTCAGGGGAATTTATGTTTCACTCAGGAAGGACTCTCACGTATCTTTCTCATATCTGCAGCACATTACAGAATGTAGTGTGTGTATATAAGTGTGAATATACCTATACACAAAGATTTACTTAATGCTGAAATTTGGCACCTTATGTGTTTCCAGGCATTGTGCTTTTACTGGAGAGGAGGATCTGGCTCTAGGGGTAGAACCACAGATTATCCCGAATTGGAATGGACCCATAGGGATCATGGAGTCCAACTCCTGACTCCACACAGCACCACCCAAAATTCAAACCCTGTATCTGAGAATAGTGTCCAGACACTTCTTCAACTCGGGCAGCTTGGGGCCCTGACAGCCTGTTCCATGTTCACCACCTACTGGTTAAGAATCTTTTTCTAACTGCCACCCTGGCCCTCCTGTCCTGGTTTCATGCCAGCTGGCTGCAAAGCGAGGCTCTTGCACGCATTGGCTCAGGATCGCATTGTGAAGACTCTCTTTTAGTCCGCTAAATTTCATCTCAGATTTCAGTTTCATGGACTTCTTGCATAACCTTACTGCAGCTACCTGTGCAGTAAACCACTGTGCAGGAAAGCTGTAATGTTACAGCAGCGTGTGAAAGGTGTCACTTATTTGCTGAGGCAAGAATGAAGTTCCATTGTGGTGGCTGCCCCTGTGAAGCCTGAAGGTTGTTGGCAGATGCTAGGGAAAGTGCAGGCTCGGTGACCACCAGGCAGTGCTGTCCGTAAGAGCAAACAGTGCCCTCTCAAGGGGCTGTCCTTCAGCGCTGAGGTCTCAGCATTTGGAGAGCCATCCTGCTCTATGCAAATCCCGGGGGATACAGATAGAGTTTCTGCATGTTGTCGGTCCCTGTGAAGGATCAGAGATCCTGAGAAAGAAGGACCAAGTTCTGGCAATTAAGAATGTTCTTGCTTCATCTTGGCAAAAGTTTGTTTCAGGCTGTTCTGATTAAATAAGCTTGCTAGCAGAAACAGCAATGATATTTTAGTCATGAAATATAAATTTGACACGTGCCTCTTCTCTGTTTACGCCCTTCATAGCCAGTATCTGAAAAAGTCTTCTCTATGAAGCACAGCACTTCTCACTGTCCTGAAAATACCCCGTGTCACTTTGCAGTGCTGCTTGTGAGCATGCTGGTATGAGTTCAGCTTGCCCTGAATGCTGCGGCAGCGTGCATCTGCACAAAAATTTATTCTAAACTCTCTGAGATTTCATAGATATCATCTGGTTTATCTTGGTCAGTCTTTATTCTTTCTATGTTCGCTTTTATCTGTGACATGTAGTGGATATAAGGTGATTAAGTGGCTACTCCTGGCACCTTACTGCACTCGGATACATCTCCAGGATGCTCATTTTTGTTTCAATGTACGGTGTGCCTCATATGAAGCTATCCTACTTCTCCCAGCTCCCTTGAAACAGTAGATCCTCTCGAGGTGAACTTCACCTTCAGCTGTGGATCTCGGGGATCTGTGCAGAGGAAAATAATGCAAAGCACTGGAACCAAATGTTTCACCTAGTGAGGATCGCAGGTGTTCCCAAAATGGGGTTGCCCCCATCTGTGTGACAGAGGCAACCAGCAGAGGAGGTGCTGGGATGGGAACAGCAGCGGTGCCTGAACAGAGCAGGTTGGTGTGAGAGCCAACATGACCAGAGGCTCCAGGGCTTCCTGAACTTGCTTTGCAGGAGGCAAAACTCAAGGCTGCTGCTTTATTTGCAGCCAAAGCCTTTTAGAGCATGTTTATCCCTGCTGCAGTTGGTGATGTGCTAAGGGGAAAGTGTTTATTTCCTAGCAGTAACACCGTCTTCTACGTGAAGACAGTTCAAGATATTTAAAACATGTAAATGAATATTACAAAGGATCACAATGTATGAATCTTAGGTCTTTCAAGGACTTTCTAGAACTCCTGGATGTGCTGGCACCGTAGCAATTGCCCACGGTAATTTCCACTTCTCCTCGCTCTCATCTCACTTGACTTAGAGTTTATTAAAATAACCTTTTCTTTAAGAAGAGGTACTGGCATAAGCTGTAAGTGTGACTTGTAGCTAAATTAAAAAATAGATTTTTTTACATAGATGATTGAATTTCAACCTTCAGTTGCATTTGCTTTAAATACTGTACAGTGGATTGGTTTTGCGCAGTTCAGTCACTCCTGTGTGCAGATGTTACTGAGTTACTATGTGGCTTCTGGACACTGATACATTCCTGGTTCGCAGATGTTACCATCTGGACACTGATTCATTCTTATTCAACAGATTCTCCAAACTTTCAGTTTGATAGTATACATAATTGCAGATGCATACTAAAGCACTCAGTACTTATATTTCTCTCATGCTATTTTTGGTGTGTGATTTCTCCCTGACAGTTGTTTCCAAGATTTTGTTTGTTTGGACTTAAGGTTGCATTCCAGTTTTAAATCTGTATTTGTGCTCTGAATTAAGAGCTTTTTCAGCCAGCAGCTCGCCTCAGTGCAAGTGGGCCAGCGGACTGACCTGAGCTCAGCTGCTGCTGAGGCCCCTATCCCATTTTTGTATGTAGTTCAGGGGTATACTTTGCACTGTTTCGTCAAGGAAACCTATTGAGGTTTTGTAATTTCTATGTCACTGGCATATCCATCACTCATGTGCTTTCAGGTTGTCCAGAGGGCTCAGCAGCAGTGAAGCACACCCGGAGCACCCCTGGGTGCATGGCTCTCTGCTTATTTTATTTCCCCGTGTACTCCATGGGCTGTGCAAGGGTGAGCATGGCTGAGAAATGTGCTTTCAGCCCTCAGTACTGATCTCAGACAGTCTGGCCAGGTAGATGCAGGCAGTCAGTTGTGCAAGTATTTGTTTCTTTGAGGGAGAATGACTCAGCTGTGAGCATGGGTTACTCAGTGTAATAGCTGGCTCTAATATCTTTATTTTTTTAAGAATCCCAAACAAAGCAGATTCCTGCAATTTACCCTTAATTATACTTCATCATGAATTAAATCAATATTAAAAATGTATGACATCAATAAAGGTATTAATGGGGCAGTGGCTTCTCTTCTGACAGGCAAGCCTTCAGTTTGTGTGGTACAGGTATGCAACGGCACTATCAGTGTTCATTTGGGCTATGTAATGTAAACTGCACCCACGCTTTCACCTTTTAGCCAATACACCTTGACTCAGTAGGTGGACATGACAACAGTGCATCCTCATTCTCTTTCTTATCCACTGAAGTCTGGGGGAGTCCCACAAGTAGAGTGGCTATGTACACATTCCCTGTGCTGAAGAGCCACCCAGTGACCTCAAGTGGGTGATCCCTTTTAGACTCCAAACAGCTGGCCTCTAGGAAGTTGTTCATACCAAGTAAGCAGCAAGACTCAGGAGCCAGGAGCAAAATCAATTTGGATTTCTACTGCAAATTTAGTTTGCTGCCAGTTGAGGTGTCTTTCCCACATTTCCGTTCTTCCTTTCTTAAAACCAGCATGACTTCTGGAAAGAAAAGCAGTTGAGCTCTTTCCTAAACAATGTGTTTTCTTGTGGGACTCTTTGCTTGCTGCTGTTCTTTCTGAAGTCTATAACTTTATTACCATATAATTAAAGGGGACCAAGAGGAGGTTCTCACTCCCTATGGGAGCATACAGAGAAGTGAAGCTTCTACCTGCTCTTAACCTTGGAACTTCAATTACAGGTTTGGGATCTTGGAGCAGGTCCTCCCTGTTTAAGGCAGGGAGCAGGCTCCCCACTTGTTAGATGCACAAAGACTGATGTTGGCTTCCTTATTTGTTTATTTTAATTAGTCTTAAGTGCTTATTCTGGTCTCTTTTTTCAGCAAGACCAGATTTTACAAAATTAAAGTCCACAGTATGAAACTCAACACCTCTTGAGAGAAAGCTTTAGTTCTCACTCACAATAATAACAGTAATAACAACAGTATATTTGAATGAAGTCAGGAATTGGGATTACTAGGAGCTTCGGCCAAACTTCTGGTCAGCTTCACCCTTGTGTCAATGGAATCCCACCTAGATGTCTGCTAGGGACAGGGAAAAGGCTTCTTGCTCTTGCTGGCTCTTGGAGGATTGCATTACCATGCCTGATATCTCCAGCATAGAATCATTAATTTGGAAAAGACCAGTAAGGCCATCTAGTCCAACTGTAAACCCGTCACCACCATGCCCACTAAGCCCTAGCACGCCAGTCTGGGCCTGCAGCATCACTCTGCATCAAGGGTGTGGACAAATGAACTTTGCTTCCTCTCTTTTCTGTTCACACATTGCTTCAGAGCAGGACTGGAAGCTGTCCTGGTTTTGTAGGTACAGTTGTTACAGCTGTGACTTAGCAGGTGCTGACATGAGGTTTCGATGCCTGAGTTTGGTGCTGCGGGTTTTGTTGTCACATACTGAGAGCAAGATCATGTCTGTTCTGTAGCTAGTAAAAATCTACCCCAGGATCCACATTTCTGTGCTGCCATACAACATCTGAAGGACATGCAGTTGCTCTGCATTTCAAAGAATGATTATTTCCATATTTCAAGAGATGGTTTATTTGGACCTGCTCCTATACCTGTATGTTTAATATATAAAAACAGGACTTCATCTTGCTGCCCCAAGAGGCCCAGTCTGTCCCATGAGTTTTCCTCCCTGGGCTAGCAATGCCCTCAGGTACTGGCCCTGGGCAGTGCAGCAGGAGTGGCTGTTGGCTGCAGCCTGCACAGCCAGTTTTCTGCTCCCTACACAGACTTATTTTTTCCCTCCTTGCATTTGAATGTGTGTTGCTGCATTTTAAAACTCCTCCAAAGTTTGCTGCATTGCTGAATATGAGAGTTAAAACATGTTCTGATTTCTATATAAAAGTTTTGAAAGTGGGAAAAAAAAAATGCTTGCAACTTTTTGGAGAATTTCTTGAGGGAGGACACTGAATTAAGGCACAGGGTGACCTGAAGGCAGGGAGAGCTTCCGTGCCCACACAGAGGGTTTGTGACTCTCCAGTTTCAATGGGATGCTGATTGCAGGGGTTGGGTTGTTTGAAATGATGATGGTTTCTGTTTCCAAATTTGGTGTTAATAAATACTTTGAGGTCAAACATAGTGGATTACTTGTTGTTAGAAACTGACCAGATTTATTAATGCCAGAAACTGTTACATAGACAAGAAATAAGTTTAAGAGATAGGTAATAAAATTATAGTTTGCAGGCCACTTGATTCACTAAAACCATTGCTTCGTTCTTGAAGTATAAATGTAGGATTATAAGCTAGATCCCATGGATTTAGTGGTAACAGATATTTTCCTTCATTACAGAACTGTATTGAAAAAAAAAATCTCAATTTGCAACCGAATTATTTATCTAACATTAGAGTTCTGAAGATGATTTTAAAAGTTAATTGAGCTTAAATCTGGTTGTACTTGATTCATTTCCTGAGTCTGCAGACAGCCTTAAGCAACAACTCTGGTCCTATTCATGCCAGAGGACTGCATTAGTTCTGACAGCTGCAGACTGCACTCTTGGCACCACCTCCTAAGCCAAAACACCTGGCTAATATACTGCTAACACAAAAATGCACTCCTTTTCTTACGTTCAACAGTTACTGCTATTCTCTAACCAATTTCTAAAACCTTGGCATTTTCTTCTGCATCTCCATCTATATTGAGTACCACCTGGTACTGTAGGGCTTCTGAATATGTCATTGCTGCAGAGCTCACTATTGTTGCTGTGCTGTTACTCTGCAGTCCGGGTACGGCTCCAGCATGATGAAGTTCATTTGGGAGTCACCCAGGAGCTCCTCCACCTGCACAAATGCCCTTCTCCTGCAGCTGCCCCAGGCAGGTCACAGCCAGGTTTGGGTGTTCCTTAGCTTTAACTCTGTGGAAATCTGAATATGCTGAGAATGTATAGGAATATGATGGGACTGGGAGAAAACCTGTCTGTACTTTCTGAGCTTTTATGAAGAATTGTGTGGAGACCTTGGAGGGCCATGCTCGTGGGAGCAGAGCCTTGCTGCTGAGCTCAGAGTGGGCATTTCAGAAACAACAAGCCTTGGGCTTACCCAAAATGTGATTTATGCTGGTTCAGCTAACTTGAGTTAAAAGATCATTGTGAAATGCTTGAGTTTTTGTATGTGGCTGGGAATTTTGTGGGAGTAGCGCTCCAATTTCAACATAACTGTGTTAATAAGGATACAGAAGCTGGACGTGTGTTCTTTTGGTCTATTGGTAAAGGCCAGGTGGAGTGAGATGAGTGAGAAATAGGCTCCAGGTGGCCCTGGTGTTTCAGGTGCCAGTTAGAAGTTTGAAGTGAAGTGGCAGTTCTGCCAGCTCAGGTGCAATTTTTGCTTGAAACTTATTCAAGTTACGTTTTCTACAGAAAATGTGGTCTTTGTAATACCAAATGCAATATAAAGGAAATAATTTAAAAATTCATACTTCATTTCATACATCCTTTTCCTCGCTCTTTATTTTTTTCCTCAAACTTAATTCAAAGCTAGTAGAGGTTTCCTCCCACACAGTAGCTGAATGGCCCCTGAGCTTGGAAGACTTTTGTAAGAGTTTTAGCCCAGGATCTTCAGCCCTGCAGAGATTAAACAAATGAGAATGATAGAGCTTATCCTATTCAGTCACAAATCTTTAAATCTGACTTGAGAGAGCATGAGCTTCTCATAGAACAGTGTGGAACTGGGGCAGCTCGAGATGCCCAGAAAGGGCTGACTAGTCCATATTCCCATGGCCTCAGTTTTATTTTGTGGTCCTGTTACACACGCAACCAAAAAGCATTCTCTCTTGCACCCCACCAGCTGTCACCGAACATGTCCATGGTGCTAGGCTCAGGTGGGGATCATCATACAGAGTAGTTTTACACTTGGCACAGGGTAAGGGACAGTCTTGTTTTTAGGCATCACAGGTTTTTAAAAATACACTTCGCACAGAGAAGCTGAGGTACTTTGTTAGATAGGTTTACTGTAATCTAAAGTTGAGGACTTGGTTCATGTAGTAGCAAAATATTATGTGTTTGTTATTTTAATTAGAGATAGTAAAACAAAGGTGTTACCAGTTTCAGGAGACAGGTAAGCGTCTGGTCTGGTTTTAATTATTAAAGCAATTGCAAGAAATGTAACAAGTATTCATTAGTTCAGCCTAATTATTCATTGTCGGGATGAAAGTTTAGTTCCTATGAGTTCTGGAGCTGCCCACTGCAGTCCCTATCACCTTTTTAGTGGTATCCTAGTGACAGCATTTCCTATTTGCTCCTACCGGTGAGATCTAGAGGTATGATGGAGCACTGTTTTGCCTTTTTCCCAGGATGAGCTGGATGAACTGCGGGCTGAAATGGAAGAAATGCGTGACAGTTATTTGGAGGAAGATGTTTACCAGCTGCAGGAGCTTCGGCGAGAGCTGGACCGGGCAAACAAGAATTGCCGCATTCTGCAATATCGTCTCAGGAAAGCAGAACAGAAAAGCCTGAAAGTTGCACAAACAGGCCATGTGGATGGAGAGCTCATTAGGAGCTTGGAACAAGATTTAAAGGTAGGTGAGAGATTTATATTCACAGCGAAAGGGAGCAGAGCGAGGTTTGGCTCCCTGTAAGGGAAGTGAGGGTGACACATGAAACAGGCAGAAGTTCTCAAAACGTCAGCACCAATTTCCTTCTTCTGCAGTGGAAAGCAAATGTTCAGCTTCTCATCATAAGAAGATGCGCTAGCAAGTAAAAAACACGTGCTTAGCCTCAAATGAAAGAAAGGCTGTTGAAATTATGTTGCTGCACTTGAAAGATTTAAAGGGTTTTGTTTCACTGGCTTTACTCAAAACCTTAGATTTCCAAAACTGTTTAAACAAACCCTGATATGCTTCTCCCAATTCATACTGTTTCCTTCCTTTCACTTCTTGCCTAAGTCAATAACTGAAAAAAAAATAGTCACCATTTCATTTCTTCTTGCCTAACAAGCTATTCTCATACAGGAACAGACTGTTACAACATCTTAGAGAAACAGACAGAGAATAGAAATGCTATTCACATAAAAACAAATTCCTGTTTAAAAAAAAAAAGAAACAGTGTTCATACTGAAACAATTTTCATATTTTTCAGAAATGTTTCCATCAAGGCTAAGCTTTGTATAAGCATGATGCTTATCTAGTTTTACTTCTTATTTTTCCAACTATCGCCACCGTGTAGCTGTTTTGAGAATACTTAACGGCTGGAAGTAGTAAGCATTTGGTACTTGAAAATGCAAAACATAAAACCTTCTGAAGTTGGATTTGTTGGTTCCCAGCAGTAGAAATCCGAGTGACGTATCAAGTGATCAAACCTTTCAAAATGTCAGACTCGATTCTCTCTTTTATGGCAGGAACCAAGTGATAACCTTATCATAATAGAAGTGACAGATTATTCAGCAAAAATCTTGGTCATGGGTATCCAATGTTTTGGCTTGCCTGGGCCACACTGAGTTTCCATGGAAACTACAACCGATACTGAGAGCACAGTAACACTATTAGAGCAAATTCTCAGCTGTACAACACTGTTTTAGCTGTTTACACAGCTGTTTAGCCAGCATATCAAAATCCATAAACTTATTTGCCATAACTTGAATTGGCACTGTACTGCACCCTCCCCATGCCCTGGTGTCAGCCCAGATGGGGTTAGTAGTTCACCGATGTTTGGTCGATGCTGAGTGACAGTTGTGCGCCTGGGGCCAGGATGGGTCACTGGTTGGATGTTCCTGATCTTGTCCATAGATCCAAATGAAGGAGATCATCATAGAATTATAGAATAGCTTGGGTTGAAAGGGACCCCAAGGATCCAGTTCCAATAATGAGTTTCTTAATTTGCTTGCTTTGTTTTTGCTGAATTTTTGTAATTCAGTAATTCACCGTTTTGTGTGATGAATCACTGTTCTGAATTGTTTGGTAATAAATATTCTTTCCTGTTAGTCTGGACTTATAAAAGCTAAGCTAGAATATATTTCTGTTTTCTTATCGCTCCTGCCAAGGTGTGATTGCTGCTAGAGAAGCAAATCTGGGTAGATGAGACTGTTGCATGGATGTGGCTTTGATGGATGACCTGTCAACTGTAAAGCACTGTATCTTTCATTTTATCCGTGTGATATGTTGGGACTTTGATGTATAGGCTTCATATCTGCTTGTTTCCTCCTGCTGTCCATGACGTTGCCTTATCATAATGTAGAGAGGATGGATAATCAAATGTGTGTTCATCTTGGATTAGAAATGAATATTCATTTTGGTATTCAGAAGTCTTGGAGCCTGTAATCGGCAGTCTCGTAATTGAATTGAAAATCTGTTGACTGTCTCTTGGATGCTTCCTTCTGCAGAAAATATTCTATAGGTGTTGTTCCTCGTGGATCCTCTTCATGTGTTTGTGTTTTTCTGACCAGGTAGCCAAAGATGTTTCTGTCAGACTGCACCATGAGCTGGAGAGTGTGGAGGAGAAACGTGTTAAAGCAGAAGATGAGAATGAAGTCCTGCGGCAGCAAATCATCGAGGTGGAGGTATCCAAGCAGACGCTGCAAAATGAGCTGGACAAGCTAAAAGAGGTAAGCGATAATTGGGAAAACAGTGCAGAAGAATATTGGTAGCTAAGATGGAAAATTTGGCACGCAGGACTAATTCTTGCGTGACATGCATGCAGATATTGCTTGTGCAACTGTCTAAAAGGTCTCATTCCCTTTGTCGCGCATCTCAGGTGTGTTGGTAATTTACAAACGGCAGAGGGGTAGGTGAGTGGTGTTGTGTGCCTTGTCCTGGGCTCCTCACAGGGCTTCTGTCTCATTTTGAAACCAGCTTCTGTCAGCCTCTTCCTATTGGAGCAAAGCTGCCTTTGATTTGCAGCCAGCTATCTGACTCCCCTTTACCCAGACCGGGACTTCCACCTATTTTAGAGTCAAATGAAGTGTGTGTGACTCATCCCTGAGAGGTTAACTTGGATAGGCAAGCTGCCGTCTTGGCTGCTGTTCTTCAGTGGTGACAGTGGGAGCCACCAGCATGAGTTAGGCAGCAGGAATGTGGTCTGTAATGTATAAATAACATTGCACTTCAGGCACAGAAACACTGTCTGTTGAGAAGAGGGATCATCTCAATTGGAGCTGACATGTAGTCGTACTGGGTGAAGTGATGATCCTTGGAAGCAAGTGAGCTAGGAGCAGGGGACAGTAAAGGAGAGCCAAATACTAAATGTGTCCATATCCCGGCCTGTAGCAGTATTCCTGCTCTCTTGTTCATACAGCAGATTGGCAGCTCTCAGCCGCTGCTCAGTTCTAAACCAGATTGAGATAGAACATTCAAACTTAATGAGGTAAGGCATTTATCCTCTGAGCCCTGGTCAGATTTAGAGAGCTGGTGCAATTATGTGTTATTTTAATCTTTCAAACAATGCTTACAAGTCAACTGGCACAAAGCCCGTTTCAGTTTCCTAAGGACAAACTCTATATTATTTCTCTGTGTGTTTTGAGTTCCGAGGATGAGGCAATCCAGAACAAGAGTTTTGAAGCATTTTGTACGTAATGGAGAGATTATCAGCAGTTGTAAACATTAGCATTTCTATGATAGCATCCTGTAAGGAGGACATGAAAGGAAAGACTGGATGATATTTTATCTTCTTTCTCAAGGTTGTTTGTGAATGCTGTGCTTAATGGACATGATAGCATGTTACAGGGTACTAAGTGTATATTTCACACAAAAATACCACGTCACCTGCAATACCTAATGTCTTGTTTGTTGTTGATTAACTCAGTTTGCTAGATATTGCTTGTTAGTCTTCGGGATTATAAACAGCTTGAGAAACTAGGTTGTGAATTGTGGATTCTCAAACTTAACTCTAACCAGGCTGAATTTACTCTGTTCCTTAGATAGCTAAGCTGAGCAGGGAAGCTCAAAAAACTCAGCTGTCTTCCGCTATGCAAGTAGAAGTGAGATGCCCTCACTTTGGAAGCAGAATTGCCCCCACTTAGAGGCACAGACTGGTAGAGAACTAGGAAAAGAGGAGTGGTGCAATGATGGGATGTATTCGTTCTGATCTCGGCGCACAGTAAGGCATACGGTGTAGTAGTCACAGTGGGTGGTTTTTCATGCCATGACTGGTGTTATATCTGGAAGGCAGAAAAAATATCACAGGGTCACCGTGGGTTAGAATAGGGAGGTTTAAATCCTCCATGGGTCACATGAGGACAGATGAGCCAGAAGTTTGAAAACACACTGATATTTGTGCCATTAGTGTGTTTGCAAAGTAGTTTACATATGGCTGAAAAATACAAATTTAAAAAAAAAAAAGCAAAAAACAAAAACAAAACAAAACAGTTCTCTTGTTCCAAAAAATGTGTTCAAATAACTACTGGAAGAGACTCCTCTTTACATTTAATATGTACAAAGCTCTAAAAGAATGTATTACGGACATGCCAGTAGTAAAACCAGTTCTTTATATGCCAGGAGAAAAGTGACCCAAAGGCCATATAGCTTCTTCCCATTCCACTCTGCCTGTGCATCTTGTCTATCCACAGGCTGGCACTTCGGAGCAGTATCCTTCCTGCTCAGCCCTGGAGCATTGCCCAAGACCCCATTAGGTAGCGTTCACTCCCTGATGCAGCTTACTGTCTCCATATGCTAATTTTCCGTAATATCCTTGACTGCTTGCAGCCCATTTCATCTGTCTTTTGATCTATAGAAAGATTTTCTCATGTCTATGTTCATGTTCTCTGTTTAATTCAGTGCTAACTTCTCCTTTGTCCTGCTATACAACTCCCTCAGGTCTAATTTATTACTGCAGCAAATAGCATATATATTGATTGCCTTTAATGTATTTTTTCATATCAGAATTGTACACATCTCTGAAAGCAATCTTTCTTTAAAGCTACCTTCATTTTTATAATGTTCTTTTGAAGAATTCCTAAACAGTTATGAGGTTCAGAGGAGGTATGTATTCTTTCATCCCAGTGCCTATTTCTATCTTGTGTGATACTTTCAGCATTTTCTGTGTGAAATATATACAGATTTGCTCAATCTAGATAAAATTCTTAATCTCCTTCAAGAAAGCCCTGCAGTTTTAGCTGGGGTATTAATTTTTGCCTTATCCTGACTGCATAATTTCAGTAGATAGGAGATAAGCTTTCCTGCTTAGTCACTAAATAACAGTTCTCAGCTTTGCAATTAATAGAAGCGACATTACAACAAAGAGGAAGGTTGACAAGAAGTCATCTGTCATGGCCTGTGCTGTGTTCTCATCTCCTGCTCTGCTGCTGCGTTGCAGCTAGTGCAGTTTCCTTCCCAGATGCTTTTGGATTCCCAGTTCACAATGCGTTCTCATAAGCTTTTGCATAATCTATCAAAAAATACATCTAGATTCTTTTGTTTTGTTCTGGCATCTTGCCATCATCAAAATATTCTGTTTTCCACTGACGATTCCAATAAAGAGCCTCCTGATCACAGGTGAAACACCACCTCTCTCTCTTTCTCATTTTTCCCTAGGCATGCTGTGTCCCAGCAGCCTTTCTTAGCATTTCCCATAGATGTGTTTTGAGCTGGGGTATGGATGAGTCTTTTGAGCAGCAGTTTTGGATTTTATCCAGTTTTTAGGTTTGCTAATTAGAAACTATTATTCTCTAATTGTGTTCATCAGCAGTCTGGAATTCACTGTGTTAAATCATGCCACTTCATTTTTTTTCAGTTTTCTTAACCAAAAGATATTATGGAGCTTTCCTTTCCCCTAATTATTCCTTTTTACTCCTTTCTTCTTTCCCCCCCATCCCCTAATTTTGATGGTGTGTTTTTTTTTCCCCCACTGTACCGTTTAATCACTCTTTCCTGAAATGCTTCCACTGGTTCTTTTGAAACTATTTCTTTTACTGGATAATAGTGTTTCTCTGAATATTTCCTAACTTTGCTGGCTGTGCCAAGTTGTTCTCCTTCCGCCTGCTCCAAGTGCTGCAGTACTCCAAGTGGTTCATTGAATTCTTTTCCCACAATTACATTCACCTACTTTTTCAGTTTTCCTTTTTTTATTATTATTACCCCGGTCTTTTCAGCTAGTTTGGGGCCTCCCTTTGATGCCTTTTTTTTTTTTTTTTTGTGGCAGCTGCTTATTACTTTCTCCAGAGCTTCAGAGTTTTCCTACTGCTGTGAATGCTTCTTTGTAGTACATCCTTTGCAAAATTGCTATGTCCCTGAGAGCTGCCCCTTCTAGGAATTTGCTAGGATCTTCTGCGACTTACCAAAGCTGCTGCTTCCCTAGAGCTTTAAAAGCAAAGGCCGTGTTCCATCACAATGTGGATGAGTATGTGCATCACTGTCAGGATTTGCATGCTTTTTTCTTTTGTCATCTAGGTGTCTAGGTTATTAACAGGGACAGTTGAGGAAATAGAGAGCCAGTAGAGTTAAAAAAAAAAAAAAAACAAAACAAAACAAATGACTCTTTCATTGGCACATCACTTCAGCAGCATCCCTTCAACTGTCATTTTTTCCTTCCTTGTTTCCTAATTCAGCTCATAAGAAATGCTGCTGTAGGTTGATCATTTAACTTGACCACAAAGCATTCAGAAAACTCTTTCCAAACTTTTCTTTCTTTGGCAAAATGATGGAAATTCTGGAAGTAAATATGTAGAGGGATGCAAAATCAATTTTTTAAAAGTTAGGACAAATCTGAACCAGTTGCTTATGTAACTGCAATTACAAATTTTCATGTGTATTCATTAGCATACACTTTTTAATTGTATGATCCAATGTTTTTTCTGCTGTACCCTTGCCTCATGCAGTGTACATATGGCTCATTTCTGCTGAATGGTTTCTACTCGCATGTTAATAAAGGCTAAGCTTCCTTGTCAAGCAACTGGTTAGTCTTCTAACTCTGGAATATATTCTCCATGCACCAGAAGGAGAGGCCAGTGTTGCTTTAAATCTGCAGTGATTTCCACCGGTTCAGTGGTGGAACTGCTGAAAAAGGAATTGAATTCCTTTAAATTCATGTGAGCTCATGCATCACTGAGTATTAATTCTATTAATTTGAATAAGACAGTAGTTTATTTTTTGTACACTTAAACTTAGTTTTACTTAAATCATGGGAGAAAACATTCCCTTAATCAGAGGCTCTAAAACATTGATGCAAAACTTGTACCAGCTCTCTCCTGAGCATCTACAAAGATGATAAACTTTCCCCAAAGTGCGACTTTGACAACAGCACATGGGTTTTCTTTGAGATGTGAACATCCTTCCCTCTGCAGCTAACCCATCCTAATTGTCACTTCTTTGAGGCCAGGAAGGCACTTTTAGGGAAGATTTTCCCTTTATTTCCTTGGCCTCACTCTGGAGAGTGCTTAAACAGTTCTTGCCCTCTGTCCCCAGCTTGAGGCAGTCTCTCAGCTAAGATGTTTAAACTTCCAGATCATCTACTTGTGAAACAAGTGTGAAATCATGTTTGTAAAGTGTCTGGTGATAACAAATTCCCTTGCAAGTAATATCTCCCAGGATAACTCTCTCTAAACCTCAGTACCTGGTTTATGAGCTCAATGAGCTCAAAAGGCACAGGACCTGCTTCTGGCTTCTCTGGGAGTGAGCTGTTCTCTTCTTGCAGCTGCCAACTGTGTATTTTTGCCTGTCCTTTGTGTGGGTTTGGGCTGTGAGCTGGGAAAGAGAAAGAAGCTGTGCCCAGATCATGAGCTGCTTGGGATGGGCAGACAAAGGCTTGGGAGGATTAGGGGAGCAGCTGCAGAAGATCTGACATGAGTGCTATGGTTTCTCAAGAAATGAATGAGAACTGTGTCACTGGGAAGAAAGGGGCATTTATTGCTGGGGGACAGCCATGCTGAGCAGGTGACAATCTCTGTGTATTGCCACTGAAGCAGCAGGGCCAGAAGGGAGCACCATCCGTGCCTCCAGCCTTCCAGGCTGTCATGATGCAGGCCAGGTGCCCTGCTGCAGGCACAGTCACTTGGGGAATCACTCCCACTTGGTGCAGAACCATTGCTGCTGCTCATATCCACTGGTGGTGTTATAGAGAAAGACAGAGGCAACATGAGAGAGCAAGAAAAAACATTTCCGCTTATTTCCACATGAGAGGAGAGAAGTAGAAATCCATTGGCCGTTAGTAATCTCTAACATCTCCCTAGGATACAAACAGAGATGAGAAGCAGTGCATGCAATAAATGGGACTTTCTAGGTTACCCTTGGATATTTTAGTACAATGGCTTCTCCTAAGACTCTCTCATCTGAGGATCGTCACTTGCTGATGGGGATGTTGTCACACCTCAGCCTACCCTCTCCTCCACCCCTGCAGTACTTGGTTTTGGAGGCACAGTTTGAGAACCGTTTCCAATACTTTCAAAAATGGTAGAAATACCTGAAATGAAATATATTTTGAGCATATTATTTATGGACAGTTTTGCTCCAAAATACATATGCACTTCTCTGTTTGACATCACTGAAGGTAGTGAGCGTGTTTGTGATGGAAGAATATACTATAGCTCTCTCATTATAGTATAGTAAAATGAAATCTGCAGGTACTTTCTAGAACTGAGTGTGATGGCCTGATTTTCATCACCTTGAACATACTAAGTAGCACACAATACACACGGCATATGGTTAAATTATTTCAGTCTGAAGTCTCTTTTCTCAACCATATTAACATACAAGCATAGTGCAAAATAATATACAAGAGGCAGAGAAATTATTTTTGGTAAAAAATATATTTGTCTGTAGAAAATACTGCCCACATTTTCATTAGCTGGGAGTTCATGTGCATTTACTAAGGTAGCACATAGTTCTGCAATTGTTTCCCAAATGAAACTGTCCTGAAGTGGGTGAAATAGGACTCTGCCACGAAGTGTCTGATTTCTGTGGTGTATACATTTTCTTAGTTGGCAGTGATTTTAAATGATGGAAATTTGCTGAGAAATGGACAAAGAGAAACCTGCAAGCCACGGATTCAAATAACATTAAGAGGGCTGAGCAAAATCATCATCTTGACTTAGTTAACCCCCCCCTGCTTAGAAATTACTGCTTGTGACAGTTCTAAGTAATGAAGTTTTCTACAATAATCATAACAAAACCCATTAACTGCCTGAAAATTTTACCGAAGCATCACTCTGTCTTGTTTTTTTTTCTTTTTTTTTTTTTTCTTCTTCTATGATAAATAATGTATTGGTACTTAAATCACAGTGAAAGATTTATTATCATTATGGCATTTCAGGAGCTGTAGAAGTAGTGAAATGCTCTGCTCAGTGCTGATGCCCACAGTGAGTTTTGTGGAAGGCAAGGGTATGGATCTGCCTCTACTCAAAATGCATAGCAGACAGGAAGCACTCCCAGTGAACAGAAACTTTTTTTTCAAGGAAGAACACTATACATCTTCTAATTTACTGTCTGTATTTCTTTCTTAGAAAATGTAAAAATACATTTCAACAAAGCCACAGTTTTCAGAATGTCTAGTGCCAGTCTCTTATGCCAAAATGTTTAGTGCCACTCATAAACACTGCATGCACACAGAGCAGTATCTGCACCTGAATTTCTGATTTGGCAAATAAACTACCATCAAGCTCTAGCTATATTGTTGCTATTTGTTATCTGACAACACTTGCAGGCAGTCATCTGATGTTGCTTCCAAGTCCTGCTATAATATTTGAAGTCAGGAATTTCAGTAGTAATGCTGATTATCAGATTCAGTTTTACACCACCCAGATAATGCAGCCTCCTGTTACCCGGATGGAGCAGAGCCTCTGCAGGTGGCCTTCCTACAGATATCACTGCTCCTCTGTACCCTCCTGGGCCTCCCTTGGCCTTTGGGTATGGAGAAATATCCTTTAAGTCTGCCATAGCTGGAGGACTGCCCCAATACTGGATAGCTATAAGAAAACCTTTGTACAATGACTTAAATTCCTCTATGCCTCTAGTCATGTATTTTTCTTAGTTTATAGCAGAAAGCTTTCAGTCACTGAACAACTGCTGTTCTTGTAGGAGCTGGCATGGAGATAACCTCTACAAAGCTCAGGCTGTACATCCTTCTCCCATCCTCTACCCGGTTACCAAAAATAATCCTGCTGTGTATCACGTGTGCCTCAGCAGTGACAGTGCAAACAAACCATAGCTTTGTGACATCTGTATAAAATATTCATGGGGAAAATATGGGCTTGGTTTTGATTTTTTCCCTTATTCTGTCAGCGTTTCCTTAGCAAGGCCTTGTAAAAATTGAGTAGTGAGTCCTCAAGTGCTGCTTTTTGGGGAGAAAATAAGGCGTGCTCTTAAAATTCTGAATCTTGTTCCAGCTGATGAAGACAGCACCATTTGCTTTCCTGGCCAAGGTGTAGGCAAGGCTTTGTCCCAGGGCAAGGGTATTTTCATTGTTATTGGGTGAGCACAAGCTGGAATTTAAAGACGGAATATCCACAACTGAGCATACAGCAGAGCAGATGAAGACTATTTCTCACCTTTCCACTTTCTGTTGATATCCAGCGTCTGTCGGCTGCTGGCACAGGAGCATCATGCAGTGCTTGTGGCAGAAATAGGCAACCAGGGATCTGCAGTTCAAGCATGATGCTCTGGCTGTCTTGCGCCTGTCTGACATCAGGCTCAGAGGATCCAGCCTGGATCATGCACAGCAGGGAGCTCCATCTGAGTGAAAAAGGGAGTCTAAAGTTGTCAAGAAGCACTGGTGATTTGCTGGGTGAGCTCGGAGACGCTGTTCCTGCAACACACAGCTGCTGTGCTGCATTTTGGCTGCCTGGTGGGGAGCGGCCGCCAACTGCTTTCCTATCACATCCCCAGTAATTTTATCCATGCATCTGGAGCTCTGGGGAGCTGGGTGGAAAAGAAAAAGAGACAGTCTGGTAGAGCGAGAGCAGGAATGTTGGGAAAGGTGCTTTCATATCAGTGTTGCCATGGGCGTTGCGGTGGTGGTGCTCCATACAGGACTAGGCCTCAGCACATAGTGCTGGCAGCCCTGGGGCAGCACTGCCTGCAAATGTCTGTGCTGCTCTGGAATGCCAGCGATATTGATTTTTGTCCTTCTTTGAAAGGGTTAATGGATTATTTCTCTTCTCAGATTAATTATTTACACTTGCTTCTCTAGCTCAATTTTTAAAAGGAAAATATAACTTATTGCGCAGATAACTTATGAATTATTAACATCACACTACTCGAGCTGTCAGAGGTTGAATGAGGGGACAAGACCTGGCTGCCTTGCCAAGTTTCGCATTGCCACATGCTACAGTGCTGGGCTATCCTGCTTGGCACTACCACCAAAGCCTGGTGTTTCTCCTTGGACACCCACCTGACGTTCTGACAGCCATAGGTTGGGCAGAAGCCACTGAAAGGGTCTGAACTGTACTGAAAGAACCTTCTAGTATTTGAAGGAACAGTATAAACAGGAGGGGGAACAAGGGTTCAAATGGGTTGATAGTGATAGGGCAAGGAGGAATGGTTTTAAACTGAGGCAGAGGAGGTTTAGGTTAGATATTAGGAGAAAGTTTTTCACACAGAGGGTGGTGACACACTGGAACAGGTTGCCCAAGGAGGTTGTGGATGCTCCATGCCTGGAGGCATTCAAGACCAGTCTGGATGTGGCTCTGGGCAGCCTGGTCTGGTGGTTGGCGACCCTGCACATAGCAGGGGGGTTGAAATTCCATGGTCTCTGTGGTCCTTTTCAATCCAGGCCATTCCATGATTCTATGAATAAGCCCCCGTCAACTCCTAGATACTGGGACTGAATGGTAGTACTGAGGCTGTTTCTTCCTTTCTTGCTCTGCTGCCTGCAGTAAGCACAGTGGAAAAGCAGAGTCAGTCAAGCAAGTAGAGCAAAGGTTTTAATATAAAGAAAGAGGTTTTAATATTGAGGAAAGGGTTTAATATATTCTTGTCTGAATATGAATGTTTTAGGTTTTGCAGTAGTTATATTAGCTGAAGAAGGTAAAGTGGGTTGATATTTAGGGACGTCAGCATAATGTCTATGTGGGCAGAGGGAGCACAATGATCCATCTGAGACTGCCAGATGTACGTATTGGTCTATTTAAGGACTCTTTCTCAGGGATCACTCCAAAATAGTTCAGCTCAATCTCTTCAGCAGGCTTTTGCTACAGTCCTCTGCGCTGGTAGAAACTGGGGTTTAGTTGGAGGTGGGCAAATGCAGCTCATCTCGCCAATGCTTTGCTCAGCATTCAGAAAAAAACCTCACCCTTGATTCTGCTGGTGCCAAAGGGGCAGATTTTATAGCGACTAAGGAGTGAACAAAGCAATTAAGATATAAAAAACGCTTGTAAGGCAGAGTTTAGTCTGAAAAGATAAGATGTTATTCTTTCGTTACTTAATGTTTGTGGTCACATATAATACAGTTTTCTGTAAGAAACAATTGAGGATGATTTTTTGTCTCCTCTTTCAGTTATAATGAGTCTGGTTCTTGTGCTTTCCCAGTGCCTTGGTCATGTGTCTTTTATGTTGTCTTTTATTAAACTGTTGATTATTCTAAAGCCAGGAGAGAGAGTGCACTTTGCTGCAGGTGTCACAAATGGGGCAGTTCTAGGGGTAGGTTCTAGTAGTAGTCTGGAGAGGGACTGGGAAGTATGTCCTACATTACTAACCAGGATGAGAAATGATGGAAATCACTCGTGTGGAGGAAGAAATTACGTGTTTGTAGGGTGGTCTTTTATTATGGGAAAAAAATTCAGTCCTCAGTTTTCCACCCCAAGGGTGTCCTTTTTGCATTGTCACTGTAACTCCATGTATATCTATGGATGGAGGTGATAGAGGACTCATGGAGGGATAAGGAGATAAGTTAATGTTATGCCTTGACCTCTGTGAATTGGAATTATGAAAGGGTAGCTTTTAAGTTCTCCACTGTGTTACACCGTGGTCAGCTGTCAGGGGATGTGACTGTAGTATCTGAGTAGCCTTCACAAAGGAAACAAAGAAATAAGAAACTAGGGTTACTGTACTAAAAAAAAAAAATTAAACAATTTTTTTCAAAAGTGTTGGAATGCATTTCGAAGTGCCCAGTGCACCAGCCTTCCCTTTTCACATCCTCCATCTCCTCAGGTGGCCAGATGTATCAGCTTTTCACCCTTCCCTTCTGAAGTTGCCTACTTGATGGGACTCTTGCATGGTTTGCTCCTTTTCTCTCCTTCATCACAGTATTTTCCTGTGCATATTGCAGATGTGGATGCTAAGTCAGATCTCTGGTGTTTGCAAACCAGCCCTTCAGGCTAGGGGCAGCTGTGGTGAGCAGGACTTCAGGCACGGCCCAGGGCAAGGGCACCCAAAGCTGAGATATTGTGCTTGAAAAGTTACTCTACAGCTGCTGCCAGAAATTTTTGCTCCCTGTAGCCAGAGCTTCCAGCAAGCACACAAATCCTTGAACAGAAAGATATTTTATGTTGCTTCTGGTTCTACCTGCTTTCAGTTTCCCTGGAAGTACTGCAGGAATATTCTCCAGTTGGGATGATTGTTTACTTGTGTTCTCATCCTGACCGTAATCTGTAAGACCAGGCAAAGTGAAAAACAATATGCCAGCACATTTTAAAGTCGTTTGGCGGTTTGGTTTTTTTTTTGTCCTGTAGAGTGTTATTTCACTCTTGAGTGAGGCTTTGTGTCTGCTCACTTGAAATAGGATGTCCATCAGCGTGCACAGGCAGAGGGTAGTACTTAAGAACCAAGTACTTAATGCATGGATGTCAGTATGCATATGTGCTGTGGAGATTTTCAGCACTGTTGTTTCTTTACTTCAAGAAGATGAGGAGAAAATTTGTCAGATTCTTGATCAAAGGGAAGTTAACATTTTCCAAGAAAAGAGGAGAGCCTTGTGGCAACAAGTATTGTTGGCATGGGAGTTTCATGCACGCTTCATGTTCTCACTCAGCTTTCTTTAGAACCAACAGTAACAGAAGGGCTGTGGACGTGGTAATCCACAAGTGATGCTCCACAAGTATCCACAGTGTAATACTCCACATGATGTACAACACTTCTTCAAGTAATGTGAATAGGAAGATCTCAGTAACACTCTTGCATGAGTTTTCATAGCAAACAATAAATCAAGAAAGATTTTAAAAAAACAAGTCGCTCAGTTGCTCTGTACATTATGGTCAGTTTCCTAAAGCAATCAGCATGTAATTCGCAGTCCATGCTTTCCATGTTTCAGTGGGACTAGTTACTAATAAAGGTATTCTGGCAACTGAAACTGACAGCCTGTTAACAGGCTTTAACTGCGACTGTTGGTTGGATCCCGGCACCTTTATTCCAGGTCATCAGCTAACATAATTGAAGGGGACACGAGCACTAATTACAGTGCAAAGGTTGTCATTCTTATCATATTGCAGTCTGATCTTTAAATCTGAGGCCAGCTTTTCCATCCATTTCCTGCTCCGAAGCTTTTTTGGTGATCACGTGGCCATCCTACCCTTTGCCCTGAGGCCCTGCAGTTGGGTCAGACTCGGTTGCTCAGAGAGGAGAGTGGAAATAATATGAGATTTCCGGAAACGCTGGAGCAATTGTGAAAGGAAATAGCTTGGATACATCGCCCACCACCAAAGTCTCATTTTACTCTTGTCTGACAAGGAAGGGTTGCAAGGAAAGGGAGAATGCAATAATAACCAGCGTGGGGCTTGTAGAGGAGGAGGAGAAGTTGAAATTCTTGGAATACTTCTGGTTCAGTCTTAATTTGCTTGTCAGGGCTTCTTGTGTCACATTGCCTCATAGCTGATTATCTGTAATCAAGCTATTTCAAACAAAGGCATTGATAATAATATTTCCACTCTCCCTTTGAATTATTTTGCAAAGGGTTAAAACCTTAAACCAGGTCGCCAGTTTGACAGTTGCAAGAAAAATTGTTTTTACCATCTGACACTGACAGCATAACAGAGACAAGGCATCATTAAGGATTTATGGAGTTTCTATTTTCTCCATTGAAGTACAGACTATTATTTTCAAAGGAAAGATTTAACACAATGAAATCATTAGTGACTGTACATTTACGTGTTCTCGACAGCAGTTCTGGCTATTACAACTGGGCCTCTATAATATGCATACTGGGAACAGTTTATCTTACCACCTTTACTAGGAGGTGCATAATTTGACCAGTAATGTGCAGATGTCCATTTGGTCATCGATACCCATGGATAAAGGTGGTAAAATAGCTTCTTGTCTTTCCACTCTGTTTTATTTCTTTAATTGCAGACGTAAGTTTTTTTTCCATGGCTGGGTGTTAAAAAGGCAGCCTTGAGTAGTGATATGATGAAGATATGCACAGTGAAATATGACATTACCTTGCAAGGAAGGAAAATCATTCTGTGTTAAGCTTTATGGACTTTAGCATTCAAATCATGTGAGTGTTAAAATATGGGGAAGACTTGATGACAGTTCTTATATGCTTACAAAGGATTGGAGATGAGGGAATTGGATCCCTGGAGCTGTCAAAGGTCAGATCACTGCCTCTTTGCAGCTTGTAAGGGAAGCTGACTCTGCAACGAGGGCATGTCAAACCTTCCCAGGTAACAGTGGCAATCTCTGGAGGCAGATGGTGTAATGAAAAGGGGTTTTTTTTGTCTTAATTCTTTATTCTTACAGGTCTAGGGAAATCTAACTACTAGTAGGCATCCAGGCCTAGTTACTTTAAACCAGTTACTTTGATTGGGCATTCAATAGCAAAAAAGACCATGCGGTTTGCTAAGGTATCTTGAATGCAGCCAAATAAAATGTCAAGGTTTCAGTATCTTGCAACTGTGCATACTCTGAAGCATTGGGTTTACATGATTTAAAAACCTTCCATTAGCACATTCTGGTGGAGTTCTGGAGTTCTGGTCTGTGCAGGGACCAGCAGCTGCACAGTCCCATTTTCCCATCTACAGAACTGCTCTGTCTGCTCCAGACTGTCAATTCTTTGTGGAAACAGGTAACCAATTACACTGTCGATTTGGTGAGGTTGAGCATGCTAGTTTAGAAGAGTATTTCTGTTCTTGAAACTTGTATGTAAAGCAGCGTCTGGGACTCACTGATCAAGCAGACCTTCAAAGTCAGTCTGTTTAGTTTACTTCTTGATTGCCGGTCCCAAAACCTCAGTATGGTATCAGGTTCGTTCATAAACAGCTGTACAAAAAGCATTCTGATAAGCAGACTGTATTCCTTGGCACAGACCTGCCACTCTCCACTGTAATCAGCGCAGTTAGCCTGTTCTTGCAATAATACACCCAAGGACACCATCCAACCCACCAACTTCTGCCTGTGGTGGCAGCTGCATAAGTCATTTGTCTGCCACGAGGCATGGAAGAGAATATGTGTCCTTGTCTCTGCTTGCTGGACATCAGGGGGAACTAAGCACCCAATGCTCCCCTGCAGAATGCCTTGTAGCCATTCCAGTGCCCATGCCCTGGCCATTTGCAGGTTGCCTTCTTATTTGCTATTAGAGCTGCATGTTGCTGCCTATCTTCTTCTGGCCGCTTCTGCTCTTTGGTATTTTGGGAGCATTTACTAAACGCTGCTAAAGTAAGGGATGCTGGAGCCATGCTCAAAGTGAAAATGTAGCGGTAGCAGCAAAAGTATGTCTTAATTCTGAGAAGATTTAATAACTGTCTGGGATTGTATGCACTCTCTGCGTTTTCCATCACAGTTCTTACTGCGGTGTTTTTGTGAAAGGGAACCAGGAGGGGGAAGAAGATTAGAATGCCCAGATTTTCAGAGGCCGATGGTACAAAGGGTGGGATTGTGGAAACAGAACAGCTCTTTCAGATATAAAACTTGATAAATTGCTTCACTGTAATGACACTCAGCAGAAGCAAGTGAGTAGCAGAGAAGGAATGTAATTTCAATTATGCCATAAATTCACTTTCAGCTGGCACAGCTATCAGAGGGCAGACAGAATTTCCTTCCTTATTTTGATGAAATACAAGTACTCGGTATTTCATTTGCAATTGCTATTTCTTCTTTGGTGCAGCGCAGATTGGAAGAGACATCCCCTTTTTCATTATGAAGATTATTTGCATAGAAGCTTTCATGTGTTTATGTTATTCATTCCCTACTTTTTTGCTATGTGAATTTCCTGTGATGATCTCATGATGTTGACAGCATTCCTTGTGATGGCATAAACAGAGATTGATGTCTTGCTTTCATATTTGGGCGTGTTAGGGAATAGTCACATTCAAATCACTACTCAGCAACATCCAGGGAGCCCTACTAATGGCAGAGTGAGATGCACTTCAGACACAAGGTAGATCCTCTGCTAATGCTGTCGCTCTCGATGACAATCTTGCTGAGTTTCAGGGGGATTTAAATAGTAGCAGGAAAAGATTCATGCATGAAGAAGAAAGAGCTCATTGAAAATAAATTTAAACTACTATTTGTTACAGCTATTACAAATAAAAGAGTTACTGAGAAAAAAGCGGGAGTGCACAGGGCTGTCTTGTATGACAGTATCACTGCTTAGTGTATGACTAGCTCTTTCATACTCACAAAAATGAAGAAGAGGGATGTCAGGGTGCTTATTGACGTTCAGTGTTATATTTGGGACTACCAGTGTGGTTCAGTTGGAGACTCTTGCTGTAATTCATGGTACTTAATAAATCATGACATGCAGTTTTTGGTGTGATTTACTCCAGGCTACTGATGGGTTAAGAGTGGGACACATAATTATTTTAAACAAACACTGTTCAGTTGTCAATGATGCTTCTAATCTCTTCAGTAGGGATAGGCATGGGGATTTGAGGCCCAGCTAATATGCAATGAATTCTTATGCTCTCAGGGCAACCACTCAACTACTAAGTTTGTCCAGGAATAGCTTTGAAAGCATCTTTAAGTTCTGTATTGGTTTTCATTTTGCAGTTGTATTATGTGTGTGTGGCCAAAGAGTTTCTGCCATTTTGGGGTCTCCTTTCACTGACAGCGCACCAAATCATAGCTTTTAAAACAATCCTTAAACACCCATCAGTTCTCTTCAGTGTTTACTACAGAAAAAGTGTTTTTGCTGTTTGTTTACGTTTCTGCCTCCTTCCAAGACCAAGTGACTTCTCTACTGGCGCAGAGGGTTGCCAGAGGCAGAAGCTATTACAAAATAACTTGTTTGGTAGGCAGTGTAAACAAGTCACCAGCCTGTGAAACTCACTGCTACATGATTGTCACCCAAGGGCAGGGATTTAGGGAGACTCAAAAGAGACGAGGCATGCAACTATATGTAACAAGTAACCGGACCTGTAATGCAAGTCAAAATAATACCACCACTTTCAGAAATGAAGACAACACTGGATTTAGGGTTTCTGTGAACACTGAATTTGGAGATTTACCCAGGATATCATTAGCTCGAAGGGATTTCCTGCAAGATTTTCTGATGTTTTTTCTTTGAGGTACTGTCAGTGATCATCCCCAGCTTCTTTCCCATAGGGAATGTGTGGATGTCTCTCTCAGTCTGATATGCATAACCTTACTTGAAAACAGGCTCATTGAAGATGAGAAGCTTCCCAGCCCCATATTCCCAGTAGAAGATACTGTGCATCTGAATTGGCCATAGACTGAAAGTCCAGGTTCATCATCTTCCTCCATCTGAGTTACTGGAAATCCTCATTCAAATGTCAAAAGGCTATCCCTGTAATGTGTTCTGGCAACAGATTTTTTTATTCTCAGTACAGCTTCCAGACATATCTGGCTTCACTCGGTTGAAGCTTCTCATCTCCTCGGGAACTTTAATTAAAAATAGTACATCCTAGTAATTCAGTTGCTTGTATAATTTTTCTCTGGTAAAATAAATTAAATTTAAGTAGGCTGTATCATTTAGCTGCTTACTGATGGATCATTATTATTTTTTTTAATGGAAACCACTAGATGAGCATACCATCTGTAATTCAAACAATCCAATGTCTTTAAATTTTTTTCTGCCAATGGTGAATTAAACAAAGGTAATATTATGGAATTTCTCACAAGTCGTAGGGTCCAGTTTTTAGCTGATGTATGGTTTTAGCAAGGCTTTTTAGCAAGGTTTAGACTACCGTCACTGTTGTATAATCTTAATCCTGCCAATAGTAAAATAGGATTTGGTGCTGCTCTATACCTACCCAGCAGAGTTGGAGTAAACAGGATTTGTGTGGGTAGGTATCTGAAAGGAACAGCTGCAAAACAGATCTGCAGTTGCTTGTAGGCTGCAACATCATGGGAGGATTTGGGTCCTGGCTCCATTTAGTGGCAGAACTACTCAGCACCCATGCCTGTGGCCAGAGCTCAGCCCAGCCTTTTCTTTGAACACTGACTTGGGTTAAAAAGTGACTGAGTTTTTAACTTAGCTGGGCAGGGATTATATAAAGTCTATTGATACCCTTACTAGACTCACAAGATTTAATGTAGGAAAAAAAAAAAAGGAATAAGTATGACCAGAGCATAGAAATCATTCTCACATGTGTGGAAAGAAAGAATGAGACAAAACAGATGCTAGGTGTATAGGCTGTGACACTGTTGAGGAAATGAGGACAAGAGGTAATGCCATGCCACCTCAGTACTGCTTGAAAAACACAACTGGGAAGATTCTAGAATTTTGTTACGTTTTTATTGTTATTCATACTGTCCTCTGCCACTGGGGAAAGGAGTAGGGGTGTTACTTCATATTCTCCCTAGGCTAGTTGAGCAGGAAGGACTGAAGGACTGAATGACATTTATCTAAGACTAATACATAAAATAGTGCCTAACTGCTTCCCACAAGATTCAAGTCTCCAGGCAGAGCTTCATTACAGAAGCTCCTTGCCTGCCCTTTCCTCTCTACCCTGCAGAAGTAGGCTGCTTCGCTAGCCAATGCCTTGGTTGTCACTCCATCAGACACTAGCATTGCTCACCAGGCTCACCAGAATGGTTCGAACAGGAGTCTGCATGCCTGATAGGGTGGTGCTATTAGAACCAGGGTACTACATTTCTGAGATCTGCATCCATTCTCACAAAGGTGACATCTGATGTGTCTTCCTAATGCTGCCCTCCCTGAAGCATTGCTCCATTGAGAGGGCTGCCCACTGGGCTTCTTCTCTCACCCCACATCTGTTGTACAGAAAGGTGGAGCAGTGTTGATATGTGCACACAGAGTGGCTCCAAGCCCAGGCTAGAATCAGTTTTCCCTGCACTAGCTTGGAAATAATGACAATCTTGAAATGAGACTCTGTGCCCACTGTGTATGTAGGGTTGATTTAGAAGTCCTTGCTCACATATGTGAAAAAGTGACATGGAGGATCTAGGAGTTGAAGGCTACCTGAGATGGAAGTACTCTCTTCTCATCAGACCACTTGTTTTGAATTGAGTCAGACAATGAGGGGTTAAACACTTACTTGCAAACAACCTTATTCTTCAGTAGTGAAATGCAATTTTGTTTTTCAGGAATCTGGTATGCTTCATCTATCTACTTCTGACTCATGTTCTTTCTGTTCAATGGGACTTCAAACGGTAGATGGGAAGGGTGATATGGGGAAGGCTTTACCAAGAAGCTAAAAAAGGCAGAAAATGGGAAGGTTTGAACTTGCTTGCAGGCTATTCCTTTGAGCCAGCATCCAAGGACATGGAATAGCAGAGGGTTACTGATGTCAACACCAAGGCTCTTTTGACGCCCTGCTCACTACTCATGGCTTGAAAAAAGTGCTTGAAAATTTTTTAAAGTTTGAAAGTACTTGGAAAGGTGTTTTTATTTTACCTATATGTTCTTGTGGGACACAGCTTCCTTGAACACAGGTAAATCCTTGCTGTGCTGTGCACGTGACACCTAGGCATCAGCTGGGATAAACTCTGCTCAGGGAGAGTGGAAAACAAGAAAATGCAGAAGCACTCACTATCTTTATGCAGAGAAATTCTGCATGGCCTTCTCTGAGTGAATACTGAGAAGCATATTCAAAGTACAGAGAAACTCAAGTGAGAACTTTCCAGAGCTGTTAACAAACTTCTTGTTCTACAATGCCCATTCCTTAGGCCTTTGAGAACACTGAGAGTATTCATCTGAGGATGCAGGGATTAAATTAGTGTATATTCAAGCAAATCTGTTATAGTCCGCAGTGGATGTTAAACAAGAAATTCTTGAACAGCTGGAGGTGGGAGGTCTTCAACATTTTCCATTGCAAATGTTAATGTATCTAGCAGACAGAAGGAGTATTATACAAAAAGCTAATACTTTCAGATTTTTCTGGTGCTGACCTATGGCAAGAAGGCCTGCATTTGCATTATTTCTGTGGTACTTTTTTCATAAGGAAAGGATGAAAGCAAGGAGTAAAGAGATTTAAACTTCAAGCCTATTGTTCCTGCGAAAGTATCATTCAAAGGAGAAATGAAAACCTGTTTAAAAGTAGAAAGGGATAAAATCAAGACCTGGCAAGGCGGAAATGTTTTTTGATTCTTACTAAAACTTCCAGTTAGTAATACATATACCCAAATTATTCAGAAAAACTTTTTCTATCAGAGAGACCATTGTAAGATTGAAATAAAGTCTTGCTCAAATCTGTGGCATAAAGTGATACTGTGGGTGGGTCTCCTATGTATGAGTGAGAGTTGGGGGAACGCATTGCCAACTGTGAAAAGGTGAGCAACAGCTGCAAATCTCCATCTTCCAATGATTCTCCTGTAATGTGGCTACTGCCTTGTTCTCTCTAAGATATTCTCTTTCTCAAATGAGTGTTCATAAATTACCTCTGTAATCCAAGAATTTTCATACCAGTCTCCAGCATGTGGCAGTGATAGTGAAAAAAATCAGTTTCTATCTCGGATTCATTTGCTTTTTGCATTCTGGTAGAGATTGCTCTAGCTGTTTTTCAGAAAGGTGTGTGTGTGTACCAAATACGTTAACATTTGCACCACGTGGCTGTGATTTAGATAATTTTTGCTCTGTTTCTAAAATTTATGGCTAACTGAAGGATTTCCTTGTCCAAAAAGAACAGAAACAGGCAAATCTGTGTCAGAAGCATGGATAGTGATTGTGAGAAGGCCCAGCTAGAAAGCAGAAAATGCATTTCTCTGTGGGCACTGGAGTAAGGCAGTGGACAAAGCCTCCAGGAGTCTCTCAGTTATTTGAAGCAGGATTTTACCAAGGAGTGAAGAGGAGGCTCATGGAAGACCTTATAGAAGCCTTCCAGCTCTTAAAGGGGCCTATGGGAAAGAAGGAGAGGGACTCATGGAATGAAGTGGTAGGACAAGAGGTGATGGCTTTAAACAAAAAGGCGGGAGATTTAGGCTAGATGTTAGAAGGAAAGTTTTTACTCAGAGGGCAGTAAAGCATTGGCACTTCTGCCCAGAGAATCTGTGGGTGCCCCATCCCTAGAGGTGTTCAAAGCCAGCTTGGATGGGGCCCTGGGCAGAGGAAAGTGTCCTTACCCATAGTAGGGGGTTGGAAGCGGATGCTTTTAAGGTCTCTTGCAATCCAAACCTTTCTATGATTCTATGAACATTTCAGTCAGCTCTGTGAAGTATGTCAACTCTCTTTACCTAAGCAGCAGATTTCAAATATAATTTTATTGCATTTTATGTGAGACTTAAAGTTGAACGTGGTCTGAAATTTTAATTATAGCACTGCATGTAGCCAGTAAAGTGCCACGTTGCTGCTGAGAAGCACGTGGACTGCTAATGGCCATTCTTGGGGCACCTGTTGATACCAAGGATGTCACTGAAGAGCAACTCACTTCTACTTGGTCATTGTACACAGTTGTAAAGAAGGGTCTTTAGGTTGTGTCTCCATTCATTCTGTGTTCTCTGTACTGAAAACTTGAAATCAGGCTAGACGGGGTAAAGTCATTGCAATTTGTCATATTTTGACTATAGTGATGAATTATACAGAGAGAGGATCAATTAGGCCTTTCAAGTTAAAGTAGTTCTTTCAAGTTATATACCTTCTTAACTCAAGTTATGTACCTTCCTAACCCTCTGGAAAAATTCTTCACAGACTGTCTGTAAGCTGACATTCATAACCTGAGGTAATTATTGAGGGTTGTATTTGATTTCCATCTGGAACATCAGAAAATTCAGCACTGAATTTCCAGCCCATTGTATGCAATAGGAGCCTCAATTTTGTTTCTTAAATGCATTTCATTCCTGGAAACTTGTATGATGTGATCTCTTGCTCAGCCTGAGCACAGAATAGGTAAGCCTAACTGCAGCCCATTAATGTCAAAATGAGATGCTCAAGTGAAATTGCATAGCTAGTAAAGGCTGTAATGGGTAAGTAAAAGTATCTGTGCTGTCTTAGTCAGCCCTGTAAATAAAATACACAGATGTTGGGCATGTAGGATATAGTGTCGTAGTGCACTTTGCACTATTATGGACACATCCATGGAGATAAGTTAGCAATATCAAATGGAAAAAGATAAAGGTAACGGCGGTGTATTGGCACCATCTCTCTCCCTATACTTATTTTTCTGCCGACTTTAAGCAAGCAAGTCTGAAAAATTTGGTAGTTAATCTTGTCAAACTGTTGAACTGCCAATCAGATCAATTTTACACAAATCCCAGATTTGCTCCCCCCTGAATCCCATAAGAAACCCAATGCCATTTTAAGCAGTAATCCCCATAGTTTGCATGGCAGTCCGAGAAAAAAGTTTCTTCTCAGTTTTTTGCAAGTTCCCCTTCAGGGACAAAAGTTTAATCTTCTCTGTAGAAGTGTTTGCTATGCTTTGTTTTCACTAATTGTGTTAGATGGGTTTCTCCACCTGCCATAGCTCTTCTGATCCTCTGCAGGCCTTCATGTTTACTATAATATAGCCTTTAGTCAGATAACATTACACCCATATTTTTTGTTTTATAGTATTTCCATTTTTGTGAAGCATAGCTTTTTATTGCAATAGCCTTGGCACTCCTGGTCAGCCACTCTCAAATAAAAGTATCTCTCTGCCGGAGGGTGCCAGTGTGTGCAACTAGGCTGCCTTTAATCCTTCTCCTTCCTAGGTCACAGTGCCGTTGGTACCATTAGAACTCATCTCTTAATGAAAAAAAAATTAAATTGGCATGTAGTTTAATGTTCCCAGAAGGGAAAAACTTAGAATAGAGCTGCTGAGACATACTCTGGGCTATTGTTGAGGTTTTGTTAGGCTTTTATTCTCTTCCACCAGATTGTAAAACCAGAAATATTTGTCCTATCGTTTGAAGAACACATACCCCTGGAGTACTGTCTTTTCTTAGAGGAGCAGGAAAATCTGCTCTTTCAGTTCTCTTGAAACTCTTCCTTTTGGAATAAATGTTGCACACTGCTCCAGTTATGCCAGCATCACTACTGCATAAGCAGTGTGCTTGTAGTTTCCATTATTGCAGCTGTTCACGCCTTCAGCTGCATTTTCAGTACTTACAGAGACAATAATAAGGGGAAATATGTCTGTGTGGGAAGTACATTTTTCCAGATCTGTTCAGACTTAGCATTCAGTTGCAGTAATGAGGAACAGATGAAAACGTTTTCTGAAGTCCTCTTTTGGTTGGAACAGTTGTCCACAGTGCCTTTAGAGGACATATTCAAGATGCTTTGGATTAGCAGCAAGATAAGCAAGAGTCTATTAAACTTTACTCATCAAAAGAAAAGTTTGTGCCAGTTTGGTTGCTCTTAGCAGTTTCTGTTCAGGTATCTTATGCCTCTTGATCAAAGAAAATATTTGGTAACTTAGCTTTATGCAGTGCTTTGGTACGCTGTTTAGCACACTATATAAAACAGGGATGATCAGCTTCTTCCCTTTAATACAGTCATCTGATGCAGCTTCCTGGGGTGTGGGATTTCTCCTTTTAAGAAGTTATTTAGAGAGACGTAGCTCTTGTGCCCCATTAATTTCTACACTTAGACATGATTTACTGCTGCTGTCCCAGAGCTGTGTGTCACAGGCATCTCTGAAGCTGATGGGAGGTTGTCAGGCTGAAGGAATAGGGGCTGAAGGAATAGTTGTATACAGCTATGAGCTTTATGTTCTTCTGAGCCTCTGTTTCTGGCCACAGGATGTGTCAGTTCTTTTGCCATAAGTCTCACCTATGATTCCGTAAGTCTTGCAAACTGAACTTCAGTTCATGCTGCTGTTGACAAAGCTCTTTAGCAAAGTCTGCTTCAGGTAAATACATGCCTCGCTGAAGTTCAAATGTGAGTCCAATTGCAGTGTCCTTTATTTACTAGCTAGCAGAAAACCATGCACAAAGATCCAGGCTCAGCTGATAGGAAAATGAATATCAGAAACAGGTTGGAGAGATGCAACCGAGTTTTACCATCCCCCCCAAAAAAGGAACAGCCTTCCTTGACTTCACTTTTGAGTTGTCCCATGCCTGCTGATTTCAGACAGCAGGTCAAAAGGAATGAGGATCCAAAATAACCACTCACGTGTGCTCAGACCACATTGTGCCATACAGTATACTCTTTAAAAAAATAAATAAATAAATACATTAGCATATTTACATTTGCTGAAGGAACATAGGCATCACCTATCTGCTGTTATTTGAGATTGTAACAACAGTGCTTGAAAACAAGCAAAAAAGTCTGAAGTCCTGAATCTTTGTATTTGAGGTCTGAAACTAATCTATAGCTGTTAAGAATAAGGAGGAGACTTCCTTACTTGGTAGGCTATCCTTATTGACATTCCATGAGGCTGTGCTTCTTACCCATTTCTCTGAAACAGCTGGTGTTGTCTGCACTGGGGATATGATACCGGAAGATGGCTGGACAACCTGATTAGTCTCTGTATCCTCATCTTACATTTCTACTGAAATGATCACATTTACAGGCATTCAAGGACAGTCTGCTGTCCTGAAATGGACCCATTCCTCTGGGAGATATAAATTGGCTAAGAGAGACCAGGGAGGCTCCGTCCCAGTTTATGTATTGAAGATAAGCTTTTACCAACAGTGAGCTTCTCCTTGATTCTTTTAATTTGTATTCGGCATCTTTTTTCATTTGGGATTGAAGAATGATCCCATATGAAGAATTCAGTATCAGTCACTCATTTCACAGCTGTGCCCATAGTTCTCTTTTAGTGGGTGTAATTATCACCAGCTAGGCTTGTTTTGTGGTGGGGCCTCACAGCTTGGGTAGCCTCCACCTTTTGTATCTCATTGACCTTGTACATTTTTGTTTTTCCATTTCCTAAGAGAGTTACGGCTATCTTTATTGCCTTTTTTTTTTTTTAATTATTCCGACAAGCACTAGCATTAAAATTAAATTATATTACTTTAAAATAATAAGGTCATCAGCAGAGAAACTCTTTGGGGAAAAAGAACTGTCAGAATAAACAGCCAGTTTTCACAAAGAAGACAGGCAGATGGTTCACTCATTAGCAATAGACTTCTGAAATGTCCTCTCTAGCATTTTCTTTATTCTGCAGCTAAGCACTCTACTGCTTGGGAGATCTGTGTCTGGGGGGCTGACTGCTGCTCTTTAGGAACTTCAAATTGAATCCTGTGATTGTGTGGCATTCAGGAAAGCTCAGATCTACTGGTGTCCTCCTGCAAGGCAAGTGAAAATCAAGCCATCAGCTCCTGGGTGGAAAATCTGTGGGAATCCAGTAGAAGCTCTGAGGGCTCAACGCATAGTGAGACCTACTGGCAGGTTTTGGGCCACGGATAAGACAGAAGTGTTTTGCTGTTCTTGTGATGTGCACAAGAACATGGCTTCTTACCTGCGTTTGCAGAGCAGAGGTGGGACATTTCCCTGACGGAAGATGTGCTTCTCCAGAAGAGCTTGGAATTACTGGTAGGACAGGAGGAGCAAGTCTGGTTATGGGGCCTATGTAGCCTAGTTAGTGCTGGTCAAAGTGTTATTTCCAAGTATAAGTCTGTTTTAAGCATTTATTATCTCCTACTGTCAGGTAGTTCTCACTGTTGTTATGCCACACTCTACCTACATGTATCCATGGTTGCTCTTGCCTTTGTCACTCAATTTGCCTTACAGCCAATCTCCTCTCCACAGTATGGGTTTCCAGACCATAGAATTTTTCTTTTCCAGATTAGGTTTTCCCTCTGTGTCCATTCCCAGAAAGGGAAAGGACCCTTTTTGAAGCATGTTCCACTGTGATATTGACCCCTCCAGATCTTGGGAAACCACTTGTAGCAACTAATAATGACTTGAATATATTTTCTCCTCCTAAAGCAGCCTTCATCATCTTGTATCCAGGGGCAGAGGTCAGCAGGGATGTGCTACACAGGCACAGGGTCTGCAGCACCCACTTCTCTTTGCAGCCATGCACCCTTGCAGATCCTCTGACTCGTGTCCCAGTGGGACATCCTCCTTTCCCCTGTTGGCATACTTGTTTCTCTGCATGAGTCTTCATACCAGCAGCAGTCCCTTTTACCAACCTTAGCATGCTGCTCTTCTTCCTGATGGTCTTCATAGAATCATGCAATCATAGAATGGCCTGGGTTGAAAAAGACCACAACCATCATCTAGTTTCAACCCCCCTGCTACATGCAGTGTTGCCAATCACTAGACCAGGCTGCCCAAAGCCACATCCAGCCTGGCCTTGAATGCCTGCAGGCACGGAGTATCTAGAGCCTCTTTGGGCAACTTGTTCCAGTATGTCACCACCCTCTGTGTGAAAAACTTCCTCCTAATATCTAACATAAGCCTCCCCTGCATCAGCTTAAAACCATTTCCCCTTGTCCTATCTGTATGGGAACTGTTGAGTCATGGCCTGAACCACTGATTGATCATCTGAGACAAGGACTGAATCAGTCATGGGAGCACAGATGAAGGCAATTCACCTGTGTGACTGGAAGGGGTGGAGCCTGACTGCACCTCTCTTAGACCCCATTTTAGGGCTGACTGCCTCTGAGGAAGGATCTTTTTCTGGAGATCCCTCCTTTTGGAGTTTTCTACTGCTAGACTCAGACACAGGTGAGTGTTTAATTTTTGATTGTCTTTTTCTACCACAATAATCTTTCAAACTATAAACCTGTAAAATACTATCCTAACCACGCCACTCTTCTAACCATCCATTTGTTAACTGTACATCTATTATTATCCACTCTCTTAAACAGTCATTCTCCCTCTTGTTTATGTGCTCCCTTCAAGCATTGAAAGGCTACAGTGAGGTTTCCCTGGAGCTTTCTCTTCTCCAAACTAAACAAGCCTAGTTCCCTCAATGTCTCTTCATAGGAGAGGTGCTCCAGCCCTCTGAAGCACCTCTTTTCACCTATTTTTCCATCAAACCTTAAAACAGGGAGATCTGAATGGCTCTGTCTGCAGGACTGCAGCTGACAAGCAGCTTCTTAGAGCTACAAACCTGACCGTTGTTGCTTTTTCTGTATGCAACCTCCTTTGATTTAATGCTTTGTATTTAGGAAGTCAGCAGTATAGAATTAAATAGAGGAGCAGAATTGCATAGATCTACCATACAGGTGTAAGACTGACACGTCCCCAACCTGACAGATCTGTGAAGCAACTTCATCTCTGTTAAAAGAAACTGCGTCACGGCTGGCTTATGCCAAATCACATCTATTAGCACCAATGCTGCTTTTGGCTCCTTTCCAGGATAGCTGCTGTAATGTGAAATGACATATGTGTTTGCAGTGTGTGGGAACATCAAAGGGAAATGAGGAATACATTATGACTGCTATTTGTGTAACTGTGAAATCATCTGAGGTACGTTTATTTGTAATACCTGTCTGTTTTTTAACTTACACCAAACTGTGCATAGATTTTATCCAAGAATAATAGAGTTTTCCTAAACCCAATGTAGGATAATTACATGATAACTATCAGCTGGTCTTTTAATTTCTATTGACTGGAGAATAATCAAGTGACCTTAATGATAGCTGTTATCCTACATATAAAATGCAGATCTTTTCAACACAGATTCAAAGGTTTAGTCCTTGCAAAGATTTAATCCTTGCAAAAATCCTGTAAGATGCATACATATGTGGGGAAACTGCAATTCAACTAGAACTGGTGTAAAAGTAGAACTCGGCATTCCTGCTTACCAGCTCTGTGCCTGCACCTACTGCTTCAGTCATCCATCTGTGGGATGGAAAGAGAGCTGTAACAAAATCTAAATTGTGATCTCACAAATAATCTGTTTCTCCCGCCCCCAAATGGATGGTTCCAGGACATTTTTCTTCATTTTTTACATCTGTCTGGTGACCTTTATAGCCAAACTCTCAGACTCTGCTGACTGTGCAGCCTCTTCAAGGCTATGCAAGAAAGCCTATGTATTTTAGGGATTGTTTGAATCATAAATATCCAATTTCAAAGGAGAAGAGAAAAATCAAGCTTTTTTTCCCTCATTTAGCAACTTTTTACAACCATACATAAAGACACAAGTACGTATGCACTAACACCTAAGCATAGTGTGGTGTAAAACTTGCATGGTTTGGACAAATGTGCATCAGCACTGTGGGCTCTGCGCCACTTTGTTGCTGGTTATCCCTCTTTGTTCTGCGCACTGCAATGTGCAGCTAGCACATCATGTGGGAAAGGACAAAGAGACTTCAATGGGGTGCGAAATTTGAGCTGATCTCCTCTCATAACATGTTGCCAGATAGGAGAGCGAGAGCAGGAAACAAAACTGCAAACTTAAAAATTGCCAGGAGAGCTGAAAATGCCTGCTTATCTCTAATCTGGAGCAACCATCTGACAGGATGCTTTTAGGCTGGTGTCCTAACTAACACCCCAAAACTGCAGGATTTCTGCATTGAGGTTACTCTGATTTCAACTGAAGATGACTGAAATAGCCAAGTAAAAATATAAGACGTAGAAATGATTTGAAAAATTGGAACCCCTTAGGTGACATTATTGCACAGTTGTAGCTGAAATATTGATTCAGAAAGGGACGAGTTGTTTTTCAGATTCTGTTTTCATTATCAGTGGTTGAGAGAAGGAAAAAAAAAAAGGCTTTTGAATCCAAAGATTTGAATAGAAACATTCAGCCTATAAAAGCCTATATGCATTTGCATTCATTGTTAAAATCCAGCCAAAAGGAAAACACTGCTTCTGCAGATTATTCTCGCATTAGATCCTGTGCAGTTTCTCACTCTGCAGTGCATCCCGCAGTACTGCTCTGCACTGGGGATGTTGGGGCAGCTGTGGTGCTGGGGGCAGCCATCCCTCTGTGCTGCCCTGGGGAGATACCTGGCACCCTGTCCTGAGCCTTAGGGAGCAAAGCCCTGCCTGTTCTCAGGAAAATCAGCCTCTCTGGGCTTGTACAGAGAATGGTATTTGAAGGAAAAATGTGGGGGAATAGCAGTTGGTTCAGAGTAAAGCTTTTCAAATCGGCTTTCTGAAGCATTGCGTAGAAGAGCCATCAGCTAGTAGCTTGGAGTATTTTCAGACTATTCTTTGCAGTAACTACAAAGTTTTAAAAACCTCCTCTATTCCCTCAGCTCTTACCCTGGGTTCAGCTCTTGAGCTCTTGCCAGCAAGTGTCTTTCCATGCAGGTTCATTGTGCGACCAAACATTTCAGCCTGGGGTCTTAATGAATGTGTCTGGGATTCCCTGTGAAAACTGAAAAATAGTATGTGCAAGTTTGCTGAGAGGCTCCCTGGTTAAATTCCCACTTATTGTGAAAAGCAACATTGAAGTCAGAAGGCAGAGGAAAGAAAGAAGCGCCTACAGAGGAGACAAGCAGGGCCAGAGGAGGGCATGCCATTCAGACAGGCTGTGTGAAATCTGACAGTGTGCATAAATATTGGTCCTGGCCATAATAGGGCTGTGATTCTCCCACTGAATGGAGGCCTTGCGTGACTAACAATGAACCGCTTGCATCAGGATGTGCAGCGCTGCTTTGCTAAGCCTGAAGAGCTGTGAATTTACAGAGTCAATTTGTTCTGTAGAAATAAAAATTATTTGGATTTATTGTTACTATTGTCTAAGTCAGATGTAGTGAGGTTTTTTTGCCTCAGTAGTGTTCAGGGTATTCTAAAATTTTTAGTTTTCACAAAGAATCCTTGCTGAATTGTTTCAAAGGAATGTAGAGCCTACTTAATTTACAGCACATGCAACTCACTACTGGAATCACAGCAATAAGTGATAGAATGATATAGATATGTAATGCTGTACAGGACAGAAACAAGTCATGAACAAAGAATCATTGGAGTATCCCAAGTTGGAAGGGACCCATGAGGATCACTGAGTCCAACACAGGCTCCACACAGGACTACCCAAAATTCAAACCATGAAAACGCTGTCCAAACAACGTTCCCAGGTTTTCCTATGTAAATGCATTGGAAATTCATTCTTGTTACACGCAAAGTAAAAAGGCAATAATGACACCAAACTGGGAAACTGAATGTTGGCCAGGGCGTTTGGTGTGGTCACTAAGAGCTTTTCTGGCATTGCCACTGGTGAGCCCCAAAGCACGTGGGGGTGTGTGTGCCTGGGACTGGGCAGTGCCTGGCTGCTTACCCAATGCAATGATTCTGAAGGCAGGTTTGTCCTAATATATGTGTGATGCTGTTGCTTTTCACTGCTGTCTCTGAACAAGAATGGTACAAGCCAGCTGGCTTCTGGCCACATGTTGGCATGTTCTGACTGCCCTGCACAACATACCTGGAGAAGGTCAGGTTTGCAAAAGCCACTTTCTTTCAAATGTCACAGCTTGGCCATTGTGAGGCTGCTAATTACACAGCTCTTTGTCTGTGTCATTAAGGGAGCTGTTTGTGCCCCTATTTTAAGCAGTGACACTATGCCACCCTTTGGGACAGGGTAAGGAGCTGCCGTTTCCAGATGGGTGAGGATGCAGAATGAAATGAGTAACCAGAACTGAAATGGTAGAGAGAAACAGTTTTTGTGTTTTAACAAAGAAAAATGAAAAGTGTGTGAATGTAGTATTTTCTGCCATCTGAGAAATAATGGTCTAAAAAAACCAGTGGCATTTGCGTCCACCAGGCTGCCTTATTCACTCTAATGCATACACAACATTCATCATCATTAATCCTTTGCATCCAAGACATCCTATTCTCTGAGAGCTGCCATGTTTCAGGTCAGGAGCTGATCCCCTGATGGGTTCAGATACCCTACATCTTGTCACTTTGCTGCTGACAGCCCAGTACTGCCCAGGGATCTCGATGAGGATAAACCTGAGGGAGGAGCAGTGCTGGGGCAGCATCCAGTACAGCATCCCCACAGCAGCACCGAGGCCTGTGTCTGGTTAGGGATAAGGGGGAGAGTTATCAGGTCCCCCAGAAAGTCTGCATTTGCTGTTTCTTCATCTGGCATACTTGCTGTCACGATGTGTCTTGTTCGCATCCTCTTATCAGGCATCCCTGCTGTCTTGCTTTTAATCACAGCAGCACAGCAGTAGTTGTGGACAGTAGTGGCAATTAATATCTGTCTGCAGTGTCCACAGCGTGCTGTCCAGGCTCCTGAATGCTTCCTTTTCAGAGAAGGTGGCCATTCTGCCTGAGGCCCTAGTCCAAGATTCACTGGAGTTAATGAAAATGAGGAGGATTTTGGGGGAAAAAGAAAAGTTAAAAAGTGGATGTTGGTGTCATTTTGGCACACTGTAGTTCACAGTAGCATCAAATATTTAGTTACTTGTATATGGTCAAATCTCTGTATTGCATGTACTGATTTACAGTAAAAAAAAAAAAAAACAAACCTACCTCTTTGGTTTTGGGGTTTGTTTGTTTGTTTTTTCAGTAGGTATAACAAAAGGGTACTTTCCCAGAATATTTTTCTAGCCCACAGTCCCCAGAAGGATCAAGCCATTGCAGTGTTGCTCTTCCTTGGTGTTTCACAAGGTTTTCCAGGTATGAATAAGGGTGGGTTTTTTTTTTTTTTTTTGGAGTAGGCAAATCAAATACAAAAAATACACTGAGATGTTCCTGCTCTGATGTACCTCATCATGCCAACCACCCAGAGATGAGAAGGATTTTGGAGTCACTGTCTAAAAACTTGCTTGCAGAAGCTGCATCACAAATCATCTTCAGATACCTCTTTTACTAGGCAGCAGCATCAATCAGATGTGCGGATGGGATCGGTGAGCTCTTTCCTGTAATTTACGGATTTTGGTGCGTGATAGCAGCCTTAGAACATGGCAGTTGGCATCAGGGCTTTGTGAAGGCTACAACCACTGCTCACTTTTAAAAAAATTTTATTCCGTATTTGAGACTGGGTGTGCAACAGTGCTATCTGGATAGCTGGTGTGGGATTTTCTACTTCACTGATGAAATGGGTATATTCTCAGCAAAATTCACATTTTATGGCAGGTATGTAAAGTAGAAAGAAAAGGCCATCATTTTATACCCTTTAAGAGAAAGCAGTCAAAGCCAAGTGCTGTTGGTTTTCCTTTATTATCCTAATAATAAAAATACCATGTAAAATATGAGTAGGATTTACATATAGTCAGTTGAAACATTAGGAAATGGGAGAAGCAAAGTGTCATAGTACAGTGCTGATGCCATCACTTGTTGCCTTCTGCCTTGGACCAGGGCTGTCCTGGCTATGCTGTCTTCCCTGGGGTGCTCTGGTAGGTTCTTTGGGTTTCTTCAGCAAGAGAAGCTGATAAAAACTAGCTGAAATTGTGTTCTGGAGGTAACATGTCAGATTTCATAAGAAAGTCTGTATTGCAAGGACGTGTAGAAGCTAGGCCCCAAGTAGGGTGCAATTAAGAACAAAGTTGAAGCAGCAAATTCCTCCCTTGGGCAGGAGCTGTTCCCCCAGAGATCTGCTCCCCACATGCTGGGGAGGGATGGAAGGCTGGGTGTTGAGGGCAGGATCTACAAGATGGGCAGAGGACAATTATCCTGGGTGTCATGGTGGGAAGTGAGAGAGTGCAAAGAGCTGGCTCTTCCTTCCCCGTGTACACTGTAGTGGTGATGCATGGCATGCCTTTCACTTTGTGCCACAGCACTTGTGGCCAGAGCAACCCTTTGTATTGCCTCAAATCCTGGTGAGGAGCTGAGGCAAGCCTGTTTGGGCCTCAAAGCTACAGTAATGGCAATGAAGTCCTGACAGTCATAGCTCCAGGAGCAGGAGTAGTGGTTGGAAGTAGCTTAAGTGCCTGCCTAGATCCAGGTGCCCTCAGAAATACATTTCACACTGGAATGATTTGCTGGTGACATCTGTGGCCATCTTTATAATTTTTCTCTGCACTTCTTGTGTTTAATGCTCTATGTTCCTGTGTGGGATTCTTACACTTAGAATCATAGAATCACAGAATCATTATGGTTGGAAAAGACCGCTAAGGTCATTTAGTCCAACTATCAGCCCATCACCACCATGCCCACTAACAATGTCCCTCAGTGCCACATTTACCCTTTGTTTGAACACCTCCACGGTTGGTGACTCTATCACCTCCCTGGGCAGCCTGTGCCATTGCCTCACCACTCTTCCTGAAATTTTCCCTAATATCCAACCTGAACCTCCCCTTGCACAGCACTTCTCTCCAAGTGCATCTTTTTGGTTCATCGCATAGAGTTTCTCATTCAGTATTTTCAGGATTGCTCCTGGCACAATTATGTAGACTGGTTTTACTAAGGAAATGAAGATTTCATATTGTCTCTCCTAATTAATAATTTATTTGCCTACTGGCCATTTCAGATGAATCCTTGGTAGCCTAGCACTTTTGTCCCATGGTAGTAACTCTAGCTTGAGTTTTATTTGTATAATTGGTGGCCTTGTTCATTGTTTGAGAACTAACTTTATTTGTGCTTGAACTGTGGCTCCCATAGCTTGATGGATACGTATGTCTTTGGTGTGGCACATCACCTGTTAGTAAACTGCAGTGTGCATTGAGTGGTATATAGGAATGTATGTTACAGTTAGCAATTATCTGTGGGTCAAAAATGTCACCAAGTATTGGAGTGTGAATTTACCAGCTAGATGAAAAATAGAAACCTTTTGTTAGAGTGCAGTGTCCCTGAAATGTTGAAAGAATAAATGAGTGACTGAGGATTACAAAACCTATCTGGGACACGTCCACTGGAGATCATCTTATTTGGCCTTTAATCTTTCTACTTCTTTAGAATTTTGTTTAATACTTAATAGAAACAGCAAGTTGCTCTAGTCCAAGGGTGATTGAATATAGTTGTACTTGCAGTTGTCTACTCATGGAAAAAATTTCTTTCCATCCCCAGTGAGATAAACAATCCCATAGTGTCAATAAATTAGTACAGAAACTTCAGGTGCTGTGCAGCTCTGTGTATTGTTCTCTGCTGAGAGTTCAAAAAATATAACATTTTTCTTTTACTTAGTATTCAATTTGCTCTTTACACCTGTGCCCTGGGCATTACAGGGATTTCAGAGCTGTGTGTTTTCTCCACTTCTGGTGCTGTAAATTGCTGCTGTAACCTCCTGACCCAATAAGAACTTGGATCTTCACTGTGCTCCCCTCCTTTCCTTTAGGAGAACAATCTGAGGCACAGCTCTGCTCATTCCACTACTGAGAAACTGCTATTTGTTTCTCTCAGTGCACTGAGACCTATTTAAAAACTGGGACCATCAGCAACATAGCATTGTTTTTAAATTCTGTCAGTCACAGGGAAAGGAAGAGCTCTGTATTCAAGCGTTTGGAGAGCAGGTGTCTGTCCCTGTGTGAGCTGTAAGGCATTTCTCAGGGAACACAGGAGGAGAGAGCAGCCCTCCACTTCTTGGCCAGGGACATCTTCTCCTTCTCAGTGTTCTTTGACTTGTCCTGAACTACAGGCACCAGACTTGCATTGCTGTGTATGATCTTATGGCAGAGAATGAATTGTGTGTTAGCAGGCAACTTTGGGGCAGCTATGTTTGTGTGCAAGCAGTGCTCAGTGCATACTCTGGGATTATGCCCTGGCTCTTGCATGACCTCTTCCCAAAAGAGGCATGAGCTGACCTGGCTCATGGCCCATTTGTGGGATGATGCTCAGTGGCTGTGGTTCAGCTGGCACAGGGGCAGCAGCAGTGCATCAGGCAGCAATATATCTGTCAGAATTTAGGATCTCACCTTTCTGATCTGGGATTTCAGTTACTGTGTTAATAAAAATTATTACATCACTGTGCTGTAACTGTTCACTAATTGTTCCTATAATGATTATCACGCAGCTATCCTATGGATAAGTCACTCTGGACAGGGCTCTGAGCAACCTGGTGTAGCTGTAGGTGTCCCTATTCATTGCAGAGAAGTTGGAGTAGATGACATTTAAGGGTCTCTTCCAACTCAAATGGTTCCATGATTCTATGACAAGAATCATAGAATACAGGTCCTCTCTTCAGACCCCATGGAGCAAATAATAGCAGATGTTGCCTGTTGTGAGCCAGCCTGGCTGTCTTCCCATGCCCATGCACTGCCCTCTCAGCACAGGGCTCCAGGCTGCCAGCAAAGCCCTGCTGCTTCCTCCCGATCAATTGTGTCAAATTATCTGTAAGCACCAGTCTGGCTGCTATAGATGGGGGATCAGTCCACATGCAGAAGGCACCAGGAATCCGTGGGAGACAACTGATGCTGTGTGCTGGTAAAAGGAGCAGAAGAAAGAGGCTCCTCCAAAGCCCCCTATTCATAAGCTTAGCACAATAGGGGAAACAATGGTTAAGGAAATTTAAGCCGGTGCTGAAAGCTGCTCTGCTTTGCTGCTTTTTTACTCAAGGGATGGCTTTTATTCTGAACTGTAATGCTTATGATATTTCAGACATGGCTTGCTTTGCTAGGTCATGTGAATGATGGATATCACAGTATTTGGAGGTTTCCAGTAAATGAAACACATGTGGGGATGAATGCAGATATAGATCACTTGCGTCAAACCCAGCATTATCACAGCTTGGTGAGATATCCTTTGTAAGGGCCTACAGCAATTGAAAAGTGATTAGGATTTTGTTGTGTTATCCCGTTCCATTAGCCATCCCATAGATATATATGAAAGTCCCTGTGGAAGATCTGCTGCCATATCCTCACTGAGTGACCAGTGTAATACTGAAGTACAGGATGGAAGCAAAACAAAATTTCAGATGTGTTGAGAGTGTCAGTTTTCTGCATGGTTTTTGTCTTTATCTACCAAACTGGGCAAGACCAGGGTAGCTCTGAAGCAGTGAGAGAGAGGGGGAATCTTGCATCCATGAATGCCAGGGGCTGGCAAGTCAGAAACTGCCAAAAAAAAAAAAAAAAGTGAAGCTGTCTGCAGTGGCCAGAGGAGCTGGATGGGGGTTTCTGGAGAAGGGTTTTGTCATCAGTAACCTTTTCATGTGGTCCGGCACAGTGCCCACATAACACCAGTGGTACCACCAGTGGTGAGTCATTCCCAAGCAGTGATTAGTGCTGCAGTTAACAAACGCTGCTTCACATAAATCCACCTTCTGACTGCCTGTTGGAACTGAAACTGTTTTTTTCCTGATTCACATCCCTGCTGAGCAGCGCAGTTGCCTTCAGCTAGACCTCTGCTGTGAAGGAGTCAGTGCAATGATGGGGTTTTAGAGTCAACCATGTGCTGTGATGCTGAGTGTTTTGCTCATTGCTAGACCTGAGGGGGCTCAGCATCTAACAAGAAGTATCTCTCACTGGAAAATGCCAGTGTGCAGCTCTGAAGTTTTTACCTTACGGAAAACAAGTCAATTGAAAGCAGCCTGTGTAAGCTACTGGGGCATTTAGAGAAAGTGAGTTTGGTCACTCATGCAGATTTTTTTTTTTTTTTTTTTTTCAGAGATCTCTCACTGGCAGTATTTTCTAATAAATGCAAATGAAATCTGTGATATTCCATTTCAAAGCAATTGGGAGCAAGCCATCGCTGTGCAGAGAACATTATTTATACAACTCATAAACCACCGTGATGCTCGTGCATAATTCCTCACGCATCACAGTGACAGAAATTGCCTTCAGGGCCAGAATTTCTGAGGCAGCCTCTCTGTTTTTAAGTTGCAGACATTGTCACTTCAGTGGCTGACTACTTGATTTTGCAGGTTCAGTTTGATGCACATACAATAGCATCTGCCTGCTGATGCCAGACTGCATCCAAAATGCCTCACTCCTTTTATTATCAGCAAATAAAATGACAGACTGACAGCTCCAAGCAGCTCTTGATTCTCTCTTCTTTTTTTCCAAGTCCTTCTTTACTGCCTCCTGTCCACAGCTCTATTCCCAGTCTTCCCAGATCCTGGCTCAGTATTATAACTGACAGTATATCATGTGTTACATTTATGATTTCTGTTAATTCACACCTTATTCCAGTGTCTTGCTGAACCTCTCATTTAAGTCAATTGATTTACTGCTTGCTGTTCCCCACATGGGCAGTTTCTCTCTCCCTTCTTGCTCTCACTTCTTGGTTTGCAACATTTCCTGGATCTGTGCTGAAAGATGTAAATCATCTCTTCCTGTTCTCTCAGTGCTCCTAGGAGAAGTGCAAATAATTGTATCTCTTTCTGCTTTTAGTACTGCAGTCACTACATCCAATGGTCTTATGGGGAAGTTTAACTTCTAAAACACCAGGCAATTTATTAACCCTGTGTATTAAGTCTCCTTAGTAGCTACAAGCTGTGGTGAAAATCAAACTGCAGTGAAACTGGTGGCAGAAAATTTCCATTGAGTAACCTCTTTCCTGAGAGCCTATGTTATCCAAATGACTAATAAAGTCTTGTTTAACTATCGTGGAGAAACATTTTGGTAGACAGCCAGCTCTGGTTAGTCTCTTGAGTATAAAAAGTAGTATAGAAATATTCCTTCCAGTGTTAATTCATATCAGCTTCTGATGCCGATTTCCTGCACTTCAAAGAGAAATATGCCTTTATTGTACCATTTTAAATCACTTGGGCTCATAGTGTGTTGCACCTATTTCTTTTTTCAGTGGCACCCTCTGCCCTCATTCCCACAGAAATGTCAGCATTGTAGGTTGGTGTTTCATGCACGCATGCAGCTGAGATTCACAGCAGCACATTGGAAACCTTTCATTGCTCTCATAAGGGGATTTAGGGGACTTTGTTCTGAGTAGTCCTTCATGGCCATCCCTATGTTTGTAATCCTGCACTGACAGGTGGGTTTTCTCCCCCCCATAGCCCACAGAGACAAGTATTGCATGCATACTCTAATACAAGCTAGACTTGAGCCCCTGTGTGATGGAAATACAAAGCACTCTCCCAATCCATCACTGATCAGAAGGTTTTCATGCAAATCCAGCAGATCAGTGTGAAAATGCTGGAGGCGAGGTCCCGTCTATGGCATTATGTTAAAAGCTTGTTACTCTGGATCTGTGAAATCCATTTTGTTCAGTGAAGAGTGAAGCTCCTAAGGCCAGGTTGCTACCTGCCTGTTTCTTATCATGTGATCCAATTCTCCTACCAATATTTCACTTCCTTTCCCTTTACTTTCTACGTATTACTCCTTACAACCAAGCAGAGGCTCCATCATTGCCCACTGTATACCACAACCCATCCAGCTTCTCAGGTTGGATGTATCCAACCACAGCTCTTTGCTTTGATTGGAGCAGGATGTTTCTAGGATTGAGCACAAAGTTTTGCATCTCCAGTATTGTTGGTTCTTGTGAACAGAGGCCTCTGCGCAAACTCCTTCTGACTCCAAGAACTTACAAACTGAATGCAGCAACCAGACGGCATCCTCTTATTTCCTGCTTATGCTACTCTTGCCTGAAGTCACAAAGAGCAATGGTTATGAGAGTAGGGCTGTCCCCATGGCTCTTCAGCCACACTGACCAGCCCCACTGACCTGGGGGCTGGGGCAGGCATGGTGGTTGGCAGCTGCTTGCAGTTACATCTCTGTTTCCAGAATAATGCCACACTGAAAATAGAAAAAGGGAAAGCAGTAACTGTTTATCCTGGCTAAGCTTGTGTAGCAGGTTTTCATATGTTTGTAGTGTTTAATGTCTTTTTTCCTTAAACTGTTTCAGTATCTACAAAAAAAAAAAGAACATTTCTCTAACACAGCTTCATTAGTTATAGGACTTCACGAGATTAAAGTAGAGAGCAGATTAGCAAAACCAAACTGTAATATGTCTTGGGCATATGGTGCTGCATATGAATGAGTTTTAACTACTTAACTGTGTATAACAAAGAGCAGAAGGGGAGATTTGTCTTAGCATGCCATAATTATAATTTGTAGTAGCTACGTATCTTAACAGTCAGAAGCCACAAAGCCACAGAAAGCTTTTGCTTGCATTTGCACGGTGTGTGTCCCTGAGCTCACGCCGTGTTCTCAGTCAGCTGATGACAGGCATAAGATGGACCTTAACTAATTAGCAGGATGCCTCTTCCTCCTTCTTATTCCTTTTTGCTGGGCTTGCGTTTTGCAGACCTTGTACTGAGCCTAGCTGAGCTCTGGAGTAGAATCATAGAATTACAGAATATCTTGGGTTGGAAAGGACCTCAAAACCCATCCAGTCCCACTCTGTGCCGTGGGCAGGGCTGCCCAGGGCCCCATTCAACCTGGCCTTGAGCGCCTACAGGGATGGGGCACCACAGCTTCTTTGGGCAGCCTGTCAGGCTGTTCTAAGTTTACATCCTCACTTATGCACCCGTAAACTTCAAATACACCCCAAAAATGTGCAGTCCAGCCCTGGGTTAACATTGCATATGGAGTTACGTATTCTGCCCCTTGGATACAGGAGCTGCACTGGTGCAACCAAGCTCATGACAGCCAAAGGTTCACCTCAGCGTTGCCCCTTAAGAGTGAACATAAATGGAAGTAGTCAGTGGAAGAGGACACAGTATTGGGTTGATAGTTAGGGAGCATCATCCTTCAAGCCTTCTCTGCTTTTACTGATTGAAAGAATCCTATTTTCTCTTGAGCTGTGTCAAAGCTTGCTGTGCTGCTTGTTGGAGGGACAAGTAAGCAGAGCATTTTCTGATCACAGAGGTGCTACAAGCTACTGAAGGTCATGTTAAAGGCATAGGCCACCATGAAGGGCCCTCGGACTACCCGAAGGGGAGGCACTGCATGCCAAAGAGCCCTGTATTTGCATCTCCTGTGTGCATGGAGCAGGTTCTAGAGAAGCTGAAACTCTGGGCACCAGCAGAGTAGTGTAGCCATCTTTGAATCAAGCAAGTCTGCAGTTTCCAGCTTGGTGCTTTCTTGCCTAACATCTATTGTACTACTGTGATACTGACATACTTCAACCAAAAAAAGTCAAATTTTTGAGGTTTCTAAATAAATCTGTCTTAAAGCAGTTTGAACTTGGTCCTGAAACATAAGGTTGGCAAGGTTGGTGAAACACCAGCCGAGCTCCACCTACTCCTCCTGAGGAGAGCTGTGCTTTGGAGATGAGAGGTTTCATGAGCCAAGCAGGTGTGATGACATCGTTCCTGTGTCTTAAACATAAACTTTATCTGAAAAAAATGCTTATAAAGTGATGTAAAGATTTGAAATGGCAATCAAATCTAATTTGCATAGTGAATTCAGAAATACATGGAGAATAGGGGTTTTTTTCCACCTGGTTTTATCTGGATTCATTGTGTATTTGCAAGCAAGGACTAACTAGCGACATTATGCCACATAACTTAAACATGCCTGACTTTCCATTTTTCTGTTTTGCCTTCCTCTGAGGTTTCCACAATGTGTTTCACATCCACTGTGAGTAACATTCTTGGACTTCTGCCCTGGATTAATCAAACATAAATCATTGCTTCATACCAAAAGAAAGTTTTGCCAAAAATTGTGGTGGTCCAGAGGAGAAGAAAAAGAGGTTTTCCCACCTCTGTGAACTTTTAACTGATTTTATTCCTTTCTTTTTTGTGTGTGTGGGAAATACTGTGCATTAGAAAACCCACTGTCAGGGCTCTGATAATCTTGTTTTCTTAGTGATTAATACCAGAAATTAAACCCCCAACTGCTCAGGAGAATATCCCTGCTTTCCCCTCAATTAGTTTTATGGTGGTGGGCTCTGCCAAACTTGCAGACTCAATGCTCTGCTTATCAATAACCCAGCAATCTTCTGTTTCAGAGTTCCCTGAAGAGAAGAGGCAGCAGAGAAATGCACAAAGAAAAAAAAGCATTTACCCAGGTAAGGCTTTCAAGAATGTGCAATTTGGATCTAAATCACGTGATAGAACTCAACATGTCTTTTTATGGGTGTTGACAGGGCCATCAGACACATTAACTAGAGTGCAATTAGGCCTTAATCTACTGAGAGTTCCCAGAGATAATGCAGAAGCAATTTAGGACAGGAGTACGATCCTGAAACAGCGTTCCGGTTTGCTGTACATTCATCACCAGAGCCAGGCTGAAGGTTTCCTGCAGGACAAGAAAATCACCTTGCCTCACACAGTAATTGGATCGCAGCTTAAGGGACGGCTAAACTTATACGTGGTGCCAAAGTCGTTGCACTAAGGAGTGGCTTGGCAGATAGCACGGTCCTCAGGTGGCAGCAACTGTTCAATATTACTGCTTCCCCTAGCTCAGGTAAAGGGCAGAGCCTGAGCTGGACCCTTTATCTGCATCCGGACACTGTTTTTTTCTGTTGTCCCCTGGGCTGGTCCTCCTCAGGTCTGTGTTTCCTTTGTTTTTTGTGCTGACAGTGGGAGTTGAAGCCTTTCCCAGCAGCCATACGGTTACTGTTTATAGACAGAGGGATGCGGGTAGCATTTCCCCTAGTTGCAGAGGGAGCCAAGAGTGGCATCATTATCTTCACTAGAGAAAGGTTGAGCCTCCCCTGCTGCCCCTTTGGCAGGCTCAGTGCATGCAACCGAGACGTATGGTTTTCCTTGGAGCCGATGGAGCCTTATAATCCCATTGATTTGTAATAATAGTTGTAATAAATTAGAACATGCTGCACTTGAAATGGGCTCCATGCGCAACTGAAGGGGTGTGATGGGCAATCCGGGAACTGTAGTCTCTGCTTGTGGGGTAGAGCAGAGCTAGCATCCCTGTGGAGTGTGTGCAAGTACAATTTAATCGAACCTTAAAATGGGGCACCAGGCTTTCTTCCTACATCTCCTGTTACAGGGAGTTAAGTCATCAGTGAGGTCAGAAGAGATTTGTTTTCCTGCTAGTGTAAGATACACGTACAAGATATATATGTGCGCACACATGGAAATTACAAATGAAGGCACGGTTGAGTCATTTGGGGTGCGTGGGAGGCACTGTCCTTCCTTCCCTCCCTCATTCCTGGAAATGCAGAAAAGTGCAGCTTTTGAAAGAATGAATTCACGTGCTTGCTTCCTCTGCCCAAACCCAAACACTGGAGCTCAGGAGTTTGCCTCTGAAAGCCTTTTAAAGGGCTTCACAAAATTAATGGAGTAACCCAGAGTCAGCTCTGCACCACGAGAACATGATTCCAGAAACCACCCAGGGAAAAAGACTTTACACTGTATGCACATGTGTGTACACCATGCAAGCAAAGGATGTGTCTTTGAAAATAAGAACCACAGTGATAGCACTGTACAAGGTAGCCATCTTTTTTTCCAACAATTCTTTAGGACAAGGAGGATAGAGAAAGAATCTTACATAGTGACATGCTTTATCCAACTGGGGCATGTCCTAGCAGTCTCCCAGCTCTAGGGCATTACCCAGAGCAGTCTGCAAACCTGGGTATCAGTTCAGAGGAATGTGCTGTTTGAAACCAGAGCGTACCACACCAAGTGCCCAACCTGGTCCAACAGCCTCTGGGTCCTAGGGCACAGCTCAGAGGGGTAAGTGCAGACACAGCCAGGCAAGTTTGTAGCACTATTCTTCAAGGGTAGCCACCCTAAATAGCTAAAATAGTTTCACACACCTAAACTGAGATACCTCAGGCTGGACGCAAAACAGCTTTGGAGTTGAAGGCTTGGCTTACTTAAGCCCACGTTATGAACTTTTCTGTCTTTCTCTTTGTCCCTACTACATATTTAGTGACTGAAAAGTGGCCACAGACTTAGATTGTGTAAACTTGTGCACCTGCATACCTACAGATATGTATAACGTAGAGCAGATCTGGTATTATTAGTTACTGGGAGCTCATCATGAAAATGAGTGGCAACATCACGTCCACAGCAGGGCACAGCTGAAATACGTGTTAAACGGATTGTCTAGAAGTCATGTAAAAGCAGAGTTGTTAGTCATGCTTACCTGCCTCTAGCAGTACTGAAGAAAAAAGTTTTTATTCAGCAGAATTGCAAAGTGGAGCTTCCTGGGAAGTACCAGGCACCAGGCAAAACACAGAGAAAAGTGGTTCTCCAGCGCAAGGTAGGAGTCTGGTGCTCACCAGGTGCTTGGGTGCTGGTCATACCGCCCTGTCGTTGGACCCACAACCCCTACACGCTTCCCCATCTTCTGCCTGGCAGCTCCTGTGAGCCGGTGGTGGTAGAGGAGATGGTGTTGGTCTCTATCTATCTTTGTGTCTTCTTGCCAGAAAAGAAATATCATGTTTGGGAGTTTTTGATCAGCTCCTTGCTCTCATCACATCATTTACGTTGCATAATGAATTTAAGTTCCTTTTTTTCATTTAAGTTTCATTTCTTTATCTCCATGCTCTCCATTTGCCTAAATTAGACTGCAGACTCTTTAGGGGCACATCTGGGCTTTCTCCTTTTGCCTTATTTTTTTTTCATTAACATCTCTCTGTAGTGCTGTACATAGGTGTGGTGCAATAGCATGCAAATATGCACTATCAGTAATCATCAATTCCCATTTATCCTTGATAATCCTTAAAACCAGTGATGAGCACCATTAATGACTCTACATTGTTGCATTGTCATTTGTCCTTTTTTTTCAAAGCAGTCTGCCCTACATAGACTTTTTAGGAAAGTGTCCACATGCTGGATGTGAAATACAGAAATACATTCAGGCTGAGCCATAGCCCAGCTTTCACTCCTTGAGACTTAAACCTCTTGTTCCTCCAGAACAATGGAAACACTATATTCTCCTTCTTTTTTTTTTTTTTTTTTTAAATTATATTTTTGGCTTTTGTTTTTTTGTTTTTAACTAGTTAACAAACTGTTAGTAATTTCTGTGATTTGGCCTTACCATAGTTTGCCTTGTATTTCAAAACCTACCTGTGTGGGTGACTTGCCCTCTTGCTCCTTCCACTTGTTTTCAACTGATCAAGAAATTGCTGATATTTCTGTACACAAAGTTTCAGAGGGACAGATGCATGAAGGTTGGGGTCCTACCCTTCTGGCATGTTTAGATCTCGCTGATAATCTCTTCTGGCCATTCTTTTCCTTTGGAAAAAAAAAAAGCTGTCTGGGGAATGGGATTTTCAGTAGTCACATTCCCTGGTTGAGAAGCGTGGGTGATCTAGAGCTTTCTCATCTTTTCAGATGGGATCCATATTTAGTAGTGAGATTAACATCCATCAGCTCTGTTGTTCAGTGTGAAGCTTGTGTTTGTTTAATGAAAAATATATTGTTTGTTTCAGCTTTTTCAAAAAAAAAAAAAAACATAAATGTGGTATTTATTTTTTCCGTAGACAAAACCTAGCAATAAAATAATGTCATTAGAAGAATACTTATAACTGTTTTTGTCCTGCTGTAATAACATGCTACCTCCATGAAAGCCTTGAGTTTGAGCTGTGCTGCAGTGATGGGCCTGATCCCAAATCCACTGAAGCTCTTCCCTTTGCATCAAAAGCTTCAGAATGCACAGTGCACTGTGTCAAGTATGAGGCAGTGAGTGCTATTGGTACTGCTTGCAATCCAACCAGAAGCTCCTGGAGGAGCTGCCTGTACTGCTCAGAGCCCTGGGTAGGATGTGCACATGGCCTGCTCATCACCTTGGGCATCGTTGCAGCTGCTGCAGGCAGTGGCACTGGCTGCTGGGCTCCTGCAGCCAAAGTTGGACAGCAAGCATGGAGAAGGACACTGAATCACAGAGTAAGGAAAATGCCAGATGCAATTATTTCCAAGCGTTTAACAGACAAGTAAGGAAATATTTGAGTGCTGTTTTACAGCAGTGCTCTGTATGTACTTTTCCTTGTAATCTTTTATGGAATATTTAATTTGCAATTCAGACTTATCAAGAGGAAAGCAGTTTGCACATGTGTGTCAGCATGGCAAGGAGATGAGTATATGTGGAAAGACAGAATGGAAAAAAAAAAAAAAACCATCTCCTGGACTCTACTTGTAGTTGGTTATATGCATCTTGCCTTCATTCATACAGAACTCACATTACTAGTGCTGGAAACACAAAGTTTTAGTTAGTCAGCTGATGGCAGCTTTCTGATAAGCAAACTTCTGCTTATCACAGAATTTATCACATATTAATAGAAACTTTGACTGTTACAGAACCATATGATGGAATTAGCACATAAGATTTTTTTGTTTGTTTGTTTGTTTTTTACTATTTAGTATTTTAAAATCACATGAAGCTTGAAGCAAAATCAGTAGGAAATATGATGAATTTAGAAATATGCAATTGATTGCTTCTGTGTCTGTATTAACAGACACAGTATTAACAGCTCAAATTACAACGTAATTCATAATTAGTATACATTTAAATAGGATGAGGAGAAATTAATCGAGGTAACATAAAAGACACCATTACCAATGTGCAAGGACTGTGTACTTTAGAAATTAAATTATTTCCTCAGTTTACTGAGCCATAATTAGTTTTGTAATTTTTTGCTTTTAATAGGCTGATCTGGGTGAACAATTAACATCAGTCTTGTAATCTTCTGGATTTGGTTGCCATTATTAGGAATTGTAACAAAATGATGATTGTGAAAGACAGCAGTGCCACAGAGACTGAATCGAAGTTTCCATAGATAATTGCACATATGTCCACATGGCCTAACAACAGTGATGAAATCTGCTGTCTCAAGAGATAGTCTTTCAAAGCCTGCCTTCCATTATGCTGCTAATGCTGATAAATGTGCCTCTTATAAGGCCAAGTGCCTGTATCTCCATGACAATTCATGAAAGTGATTCATGCAAAGAAATTGTTCATCAGCTTAGAATTTACTTATCCTCATCTCTTATTTCAGCACAATTACAGCACAATGCACACTGGAGTTTTCATCAGAGTGACATTTAGGACTTCAAAATGCCTGATTCCAAAAAAGTAAAATAAAAAAAATTAAACTCTTATTTAATACACTGATGCTTCCAGAAAACAATGCAAATTTTCGCATGGGATGGGTTTGAACATGACTGTGATTTAATGATTTTTTTCTTTGTGTGTGTGTGTTTTCCCTTGTGAGCAGTTATCTGTAGCAGGAAGAGTGGTCACATGCTGTTCCATCCTAATAATAACAACAGCAATGACAACAGTAGTGCTTCCTATGCTGAGAGGGAGCTAGGTACTCCATCTGTTTCACAGCATTGTGAGATCCAGTTAAAGAACACAGTGAAGTGCTTCTTCACTTTGCAGGGCAGCTGTGCAGCTTAGTGCATGTTTTTGTGCTTCACAAGCTGAAGAAGCCCAAGGTTTGGGATTATGACAAGGTATTGTTAGAGTAGTCTTAATTTCATGATGCTAAAAATGAGCGAATGTAGCATGAAAAATAAATGGAACAGAAAGTGCCAAGAAATCTCTGCACCTTTCCAATGTAATCATTCTTGTTTTCCACAAAATTTGCTCAGTATTTGTGAAAAACTAAACACTGAGCCCCAGTGAGCACCTTTGCACTGGCACTCCTGCATCACTGAACACTTGCACCTGATTTTTATTTCTCTATTTAACTCTGATCAAGCTGCTTTGCAACTTTAACCAGGACCAAACCATGAAACGTGTCAACTGTGTGGTCTGTGTGGCACTGTCTCTGTAACGTTTGCCTTCCTAGCAGACATGGCTCAGAGGGTGGGAAGGGGAAGATTTTGGAAAGCGAGCAAGTGCTTGTGCTTCTCTTCTAACGTTGTTTTGGTGGGGGGCTTGTTCTTGGCAGGAGGACAGTGCTGATTTGAAGTGTCAGCTTCAGTTTGCCAAAGAGGAGGCAGCGCTGATGCGTAAGAAGATGGCCAAGCTGGGGAGAGAGAAGGACGAGCTGGAGCAGGAGCTCCAGAAATACAAATCCATCTATGGAGATGTGGACAGTCCTCTACCTACAGGAGAGGCTGGAGGCCCACCCAGTACCAGAGAAGCTGAGCTGAAACTTCGGCTGAAGCTGGTGGAGGAGGAGGCCAACATACTGGGCAGGAAAATAGTGGAACTGGAGGTGGAGAACAGGGGGATTAAAGCTGAAATGGAGGATATGAGGTGCCAGTATGAGAAAGAGTGTCTCAGCAGGGACCACATTTCAAGCATTCCTACCTCACCCTACGGCGACTCTGTGGAGTCGGCCACGGAGCTGCGCCGACACCTGCAGTTTGTGGAAGAGGAAGCAGAACTGCTGAGGCGGTCAATCTCCGAAATCGAGGATCACAACAAACAGCTAACCAACGAGCTGAACAAATTCAAGTTTGAGCCGGGCCAGGAGCCGGGCTGGCTGGAGGATGCAGCGTCCAAGTGCGGTGGGCCATTGCAGGAGGAGCTAAAGTCTGCCAGGCTGCAGATCAATGAGCTGAGCGGAAAAGTGATGAAGCTGCAGTACGAGAACAGGGTCCTGATGTCCAACGTGCAGAGGTATGACCTTGCTTCCCACCTGGGCCTGCGCACTTCCAGCCCCAGGGACAGCGATGCTGACAGCGATGCGGGGAAGAAGGAGAGTGACAGCGAAGAAGGTCGCTCGCTCCAGCCAAAGAGAGAGGGGCCGATCGGGGGCGAGAGTGACTCTGAGGAGATTTATGAGAAGACATCAGGTTTTGGGAGTGGGAAGCCATCAGAAGTCAGTGACCTGTGCTCTACCGACTTCATGAGAGCAAAAGAGGACACTGAGTCTTTAATTAACATCAAACGTGAGGCTGAGCGCCTCGAAAGGACCGTAGATCGTCTTATCACTGACACAGACAGCTTGATTTATGATGCAAAGGTGCACATAACCAGCAGCCCATCCACTGACCAGGATTTCAAAAGTGATGAGCGAAAAGAAGAAGATAAGCATGAACCAGAGCTTCTGGACACCATCAATGCCAGGATGAAATCTTTCCGGAAAGAGCTACAGACCTTCCTGGAGAAGGTTGATCACATAGGGGAGGGCCTTAAGGAGCAGGTGGAGGACCTCTCACCTCTTCCCCATCTCACAGAGTCTTCCAGTTTCCTATCCACCATGACGTCCATGTCACGAGACTCTCCCATTGGTAACCTGGGGAAGGAGTTAATCACAGACTTCCAGGTAGGCCAACCCCTTGTTTGCCTTATTTCTGTTTATCGTTTCTCTTTCTTGCTGGCATTGCTACCCTAGAGCTAATTTTCCTCACAGCTGCTTTCTTATGATTTCAGACCTGCAATATATTAAAGTGTGTAATGTTAAACGGACACTTTTATAGGATTTTTCTTTTGTTTGTTTGCACAACTCTTTTGATTTAGAGGCGGTTCCTCATGGCAAAAAAAAAAAAAAAAAAAAAAGGCTAATCCACTGGTACTATGGAGGTCTGTGTTCTTTTTGTCTGTAACAGCAGTGTTTCCCTGTGAAAGAGGAGATTAATTAAAAAAAAAAAAATCCTAATGAAAGTAATTTAGCAGCCTTTCTAAGCAATGCGTGGAGGTCTTTATTGTGCTCTCCAGTAAAAGGGTCAGGCATGTTCTCAAAAGCCTTGCCAAAAGAACCCAACCCAACCACCGTTTTCTAAGTGATATGTTTTGAAAAGCCTGCTTACAGCTCACTCCCCTAACCGAGCAGCGGGTGAGAAGCACTGTAGCCAGCGAAGGACTGCCTTGCCTAAAGCCTTGCCTATGGGCGCATGTCTAAACTGCCACAGCTGCCACACTGGATATGGCTTTTCTGCACAGCACAAGTAAGGAAGGAAGAGCTTTGTATCCCGTATCCTTCATGACTTGTATGCTTGCTGTTGGTTTGACTCATGCATCCTCATTGCATGCGCCTCATAACCAGTGTTTGCATTCTTTTTTCCTCTCTTTCTCTTTTTTGCTTTTCAGATGTTTCAGCCCATCATTTTGCTCATCCTCATTTTGGTTTTGTTCTCTTCACTTTCTTATGCCACTGTATTTAAGTTGTTTTTTCTGTTCACGCTTTTCTTTGTCTTGTAGTTTTTCAGTCGTCTACCTTACCCATTTTTGTTTTCTTTATTCCCTCCTGTCCTTTTGTTCTTTTGTTACAAACTGCCCATGCACCTAACAGTCCAAACTGAGGGATCAGAAGGATTGGCAGCTCAAACAAGATCGCGGAGAGGAGCGAGAAATTCACCACCAGCGAGTCATCACCGACCCACACCGCAGAGCTGATGGAGACATAAAACTCTACAGGCCAGGAGACAAGGGCTGTTTCAGTCTAGAGGTCAGCAAAGCAGCCCCCTTGCTCACTGCCTCCTGCTGCCTTAGCCAGGATATAAGGAATAGAAGCCAGGGGTTGGGGAAGTAAATTGGACAAGACACAGCACTTGTGTTGTGAAAGTTTTGGTCACCTCTTTTCTTTCTCGTATAATTTCGGAGAAGCAAATTGTTTCTGACTGTGGACTGGTCAACCTGCTCCCAGTAGTTCTGCAAAGTGGGAAAATATGGCTCAGGGACTAAGTGCAATTAAGTATAGTAACAAAAAACCTCTGTTAGAGATTTTTAATCCCTAATATCAAATTGTGCTTCTGTGACTCCAGATTTTACCTTGTTGGATCTTTTCAATCTGGAAAGTCTACAGATAGCGAGCACTTTTCATTTTGTGCAGCAGTATTCTGTGCAGGAAAGGGTTTGGTGCTGGCGTGCATGGGAGCACAGCAACCTGCATATAAGAAAAAGCTTATTTAAAGCAGAATTCTCCATTGCTTTGGTTGTTGAGTACTTTTCCATTCATCAAAGACATTGATCAGTTTTTATTTAAATCATCATCCATGCAGAGGTCATATCAGCCTCAATGAGTATCTCTTTAGCTAGTTTCTCATGAACATAGATTGTCCAGACACCACAACTCATCTTGAAAAAGACAATTTCCAGTCTGTCCTCATAAAAGCAAGTTTGGAAACTTTTTCTGCAAGCCACTAGCAGGCCAAATCCACCTTGAAACTGTGGTGGGTAAAGTAGTTGCTAGCGAGGGAGGATTTTTAACATGTTTTTAATGCTAAAGACACATGCAAAGAGGCCTTAGTAAGTCTGAAGCCCCTGATTAAATCTGGAAAAAGGAGAATGCTGACTGGCACAGCTGTGTTTGTCATTAAGTGATAATAAGCACCAGAAAGCAGGGGTAGGAAGAGGGATCATCAGGGTGGCTGGTAGCCAAACAGCAACATGTTGTACTGAATGCCAAAGAGAGAGTGGCTCTTCATCTTAACACAGGTAATTCTTTGCTGGTTTTGTTTTGTGTGTTTTAAACTACCCTGATAGTGTAAAGTTTTGGTAGCATTGGAATAATTAATTTGTTCAGAAGATTTTCTGCCAACTTCTCACATTTACCAGCCATAGCAAGCCTCTGAAAGGGTACCTGTTCAATCCAGGACACTGTAAGTCTCTGGCTGAAAGGTAAAGTCTTTCTTCAGCTGCAAAAGGGGAAGATGAGGTAGGGTGCAGTTGAGTGTGGATCCTTTTGCAATTGCGTTGGTCCGTAGTCATGTTAGATTAGGTCAGAAAATGATCAAAGGAAATGTTTACAATATTTCTGTTTAAATTCTGTCATTTTTGTTAATTCCCTCTTGCCTTAGATTGGGCACATTATTATATTGCCATGCGTACGTGAGTCCTCTGTTAAGATTAGAGATTTGGGTACTTTGGGCACAATCTATCTTTTTTATTTTTTTTTCTTTCCCAAGATGAGATGGTATGTAAACTGTGTACAGAAAACTGTTTAAACACAGGTTGAGTAGATCTGACCACTGCCTGACAGGGAATGAGCCAGTAAGTATAATCAAAGGTAGAGACTATCCAGTTGGGGTCGGTATGTGCTCAAAAGGTGAGCAAGGATGGAGTTTAAACGTCCCAAAAGAGAAAACAGTGTGTTTGATTCAGTCAGATTTACTTAAACAACAAAGAACACTGCATTGCTTTATACTGAAACTTTTCAGTGGGTGAACAGTCAGTAGAAATCTTGTAGTCTTTAACAGTTAATGCTATCTGAAGCAGAAGATTCCTCAAAATAATTTTGAATATTATCAGTCTTAATCCTTTTTTAATATCATGCACTGCATTAGCAAAAAAAACCCTACTATTCCTTTATGCCAGATAAAAGGAAAAAAATAATTTTCAAATACCAAAGGGTTTTTTTAATTACCACAGACATTTCAAATGGAGACTCAAACCTTTCCATTCCCACATGTAAGCTACTATCTGCTTCAGTTTATGAAATGATTGCATTGTTCAGTGAGTCGTATTGATTGACGGTCTTCTCACTGTGCATGGACTTTCAGTGTGAGAACACATTTCATTTCAGTTAGGCAAATGATTTCTTTATAAGCGAGTAAAACCTTCTTTTCCAAAGTGAATTTTAAATTGAAAATGTCCCAAGCAATGCTGAGCAGCTTCCGTTTAGCTATTTTCCCTGTTTTTAAAAATAAGCATCGCAGGAGCCTAATTGTTTGATTAAGAACAATAAATGCAAACTGACTTCTGCTTGAAACTACCCTGTAGCCAAACTGTAAACATCTGCCTTTGTTTGGTCTTTGCACTGCAGTTGTTAGTGCAACAGTATTATTAGAATGTATTTGTGTATTAAAGAGGTGGGTTAGAGTCATAGTCCAAGGGAAATTATGTCTTGAAATTGACTTAAGAGCAGGGCTTTGTTTTCTTGCTGAAACAAGCTGTTCAGCTGCTGTTGCAGGAGGCTGGAGACCATTGTGGTGGATGTTCAATCCATTATTCATGACTTCAGCAGAGCGGAGTTATGGTAGGAGGGGGAAACCATTTTTCACCGCCCAAAGAAAGGCAAGAGATCAGGCGAGAGTTGCCACAACTGAAAGGCATGGAGGAACTAAAAAGGGTAACACAGTGCTTTGTGGAGTAAATGCCAGGTACAAATCAAATGATTAATATGGCAGTGAAAGGAAGCCAGCGCAAAATACAATAAATAATTTTTCATCTGGTGAATTTTACCCTTTCAACCAGTGGAATGGCTATAAACAAAATGCAGCTTCTTTAAAGCAGGCTGCAGAGTCCTCATGTTTATTCAGAGATAAGAAGACATTCTAGAGAAGAAAAAAAATCACTCTTTCAAAGGACAGAATACATTTTATTGCAGTGTTTGATACCAGATGTTCTAAAATATAGCTGTATTTCCTAGCAGATTCTGATTGTTCAGTGACAGGGTATTGTTTCTGCACTTACTGGGTGTGTAGCACCTAAGGCAAAAGTACTCATCTCTGCATTTTACATTTGGGTACTGTGATTATTTTCATGCACAACCTTTAAAAACACAGATTTGTTTGTATGTACAAAAACACCACCAAATTTCAGTTCCTCAAATTTTATGGAAAAAGAATCACTGATTTGAGTTAACTTAAAAGGTTCGATTTGTCACCAGAGAATTAGAATAAAAGCAGGTATGGCAGGAAAGATGAGAGCATGTCTTCAGAAGAAAGTTTTCCATAAGATAGATCTAGTAGTAGATGAGAAGAATTCATACTGAGCAATAATTTCTTCTAGGCCATTCTTAATCTGCTTATCCATTTTTCTTACCTATTGTGCCCATAAGAGATATGAAGCAGCTCTATTACTGTGAATTAATTTCTGGGTTAAGTGTGAACCAATCAGATACAGCGATGTTCAAGTTAGGCAAGTCACTTTACCACCTACTTTGAATCAAATCTTCAGTATGGATCCATTTTGGACACGTCAGAATTTCGTTCTGTATCTTGGATATTCTATTTTTAGATGGTTTAGAGTCTGTACTCCTTCTGTGGAACTTTCATAATTCCCCTTGAGAGCTTTTCAGCTGGGTGGCTTTCACAGCAGCTCCAGCCGTGCACTGAAAATTTGCACATCCTTTTCTTCTGCCCTAATTTAAGATTTTGTTTTCCCAGAAAGGAAATAGTGGATGTTTTCTACACTGTGATTTTTCTTTATTTTAGTAAATAAATAAATAATTAAAAAGAGGAAGAAGAAGGAAAAAAAAGAAAAAAAATAGGCACGACATAGAAAGTTGCATATCTTAGTGTGCACTGTGCCTCCAATTTAAAGTTGTGGGAAGACGAAAGACAAGCTGGGGCTGACTGTACTTCTTCCCACCAAGATTAGGGGCAGCAAGAATAATTTACTTTGATGAATTGTGCTGTTTCTTGCTATGCAATGTTCCCTAAAGGTTGACCATATAATGACTTAAAAGACCCTTTATGATGTAAATCTGGATATCTCAGCCCTAACCAGAAGTCTGTAAACTATTCATACAATGAGATGGATTTACAAAGACTGGGAGCAAAGTGTTTTTGTGCTTTCATAGAACCAGAGACTCTTCATATAAGCACAGGGAAATAACCACACATTATCTGTTGTGCACTTGCAAATTGAATATAGATCATATATTTTTAGATGGGGGAGGATAAAAGTACATCTTCAGAAGTAGCCTCTGAGGGTTCAGTTAGATGTATATTGCATGTCAAAAGTAATATAAAAGGCACTGGAAGTTTCTATCAATCTGCTTTATTGTACGCAAGCAGTGATCAGCTGTAAAGTGTAAAAAAGTAATTGTTTGTAGCCTGTGTGGTCTGAGGCATTGTACAATGGCAGCAGGTGAGCAGCATAAAATGTTCTTCAGTCTTCCTTGCAATTGTACACAAATACTGGAGAGCATCTTTCTACCCTGCCTCCCCTGGCCTTACAGTGCTCTATCCATTTTGAAAAAAGGCTGCAAAGAATGATTTTGTGGAATCTAATGTTCATGGTTGTTGCATACAATTCAATTCAGAGACAAATAGAGGTTTGAATTAGCTATGGTAAAATAGAGAAATCATACAAATAAAACTAAGCCATACCTCATGGTAATAATAGTAAAACAATCAGTGGAAATGTGGAATGTATGAGCCAGAAAGTAGCTTGAAAAGCCTTCAACTTGCCAAGAGCGTCAGGAAGGTGTTGGTGGAATGAGCTGTGGTGATGACCCCCAAACTGATGATGTTGAGTATCCTCGTGTGGTAAAGACAGCGGCATCAATTAGCTTGTTCTGGAGAGATACCAGGTGAGACAAGATGGCTTAGCAGAAGGACTTGGTTCCATCTGTCCGAGATGACAAGGGTGGAAATAGGCGTGGAAAAGTGATAATTGGGATTTATTGGAAAACTTTTGGTTGTTGTGGAGCTGCAGATGAAGTGCAAGTGTTTCTGTGATGCTTTGATGGAGTAGCATTAGCCTGTAGTTCCTATTGTAGTGTGTTTCTGTGTCTTGTAGTGAGTTTGTGTCTGTTATTGTGGTGTCAGTCTGTTGTGTGGTGGCCCTCACATTCAGGGCATTTTCTATTCCTCCTGTAGCAAACCCATTACTGAGAAAAAGGAGACAAAGAATGGAAGTCAGCAGGATATCAACTTCTGTGTTAATTTTGTAGCAGTGTTTTTTTCCAAAACAAAACAAAACCACAGTTGTGCCACAGGCTGAACCCTGCCGATTATATGGAGCATACAAGCATCCACCAATGCACTGTCAGGTGCCTGAGCTGCATATACAAATATCACTTGATACATTTTTATGTATTCTTCATTTATTATCCAGACATTTAGCAGTAATCCATTAGGCCCTTAAGCAGCCTTATCTCCCTTGATTTGAGCAGTACTAATCCCACTGCTTCTAATAGACATGACATTATGTGAAATGATAGGCCATGAAGAGCCCTCAGGTTGCGCTGGAAGTAGAATGTTGTGCAGCTCTGCAGTCATGCATTAACTGCTTTTCAACACATTTACCACTTATAAAAATATATCATACTTAAACAGGCAAAGCAATTGTAAAAGGATTTACACTCCTAAGTGTGCATGTAATAGTATATTTGCCTTTATGATGCATTTAATCTCTTCCTAGTAATTTCAGAAGCTATCACATAATCCTAGTGCCCAGGTTTCCTGGAACTTGGCTTTGCATGGGCTGCATGCTTTTAAAAAAAAACTGCACTGGTTTATCATTTTCATGTTCTAATTTTGCAGACAAAAGATATTCCCAGTGTATATGTAACTGTGTAATCCCAATTAGCATTAGTCTAAATTGTAACATATGATCTTGTAGAAAATTGCTGTTGATTGGTAAACACAAATGTGAAGTGAATAGTGAAAAAGTCAAACCTTATCTTCCTGGTAAAAGCTTTTGCTGCTCTGATTCAGTTTCTAATTTCAGGAGTCTAAAGACAAATTACCTTTCTAGCTGCCAAAATATGAGGTCCTATGACTGTAAAGAGAGTCACGCTAAGATCAGTTATACTTCATGTATATTTTAAATTAACAACATATGAATTTTTACAAGAATTGCGCTGTTTTCATTTCTTGAGGCAAACTACAAGATATTTTTACATGATTATTACCCATGGGAAGCAGTTGCCATGTGTAACTGTTTTTGCCAGATACATTCTGTACAATTCTGACTGATTTTGAATTCACGGGAAGAGGGAACACACACTTTTAAAATTACACCTGGATTAACTAGGTACACTGGTTCTTGTTTACCACGTACCTAAAAAGTGGGTGAGACAGTTTATGTGTCAGCTTGCTCTTGGTCACCTTCTGATGCCTTTTGGAGTGCTGAAAGCGTCACCTCTTCACATACAACACAGACGTGCGCAAGTCAGTGAGGGTATCAGAATCATAGAAGGTTTGGCTTGGAAGTGTGCTCGGAGATCATCCAGTTCCAGCTCCCTGCCCTGGGTGAGGTTACCAACCACTAGATCAGGCACTACATAGTATCAATTATCCAGCAGAGAGGGAACTTTGAAGTCTAAGGGGATCTTTTCTCTGAGTGTGTCTTTACTCAGAGAAGGAGGTGTTTGGTGGCAGAGTGTTTTCTGTGCTGGCACTGCTGGTGTGTGCAGAGAGCCTGGCTGAGCAGCACGCCGATGCAAGCAAAGTGTCCAAAGCAAGAGAGACAAAATGGAGGACACAGAAAGTGCTGATCAGGAATCTAAGCACCGCAAGATTAATTGGTGAAGCATAAATAGCAAGGTCTGTGACTCTACCTTCTTGGGTCTTTATTTCTGAATTAAGTAACTGTCAGGAGCAAAGTGGATGGGGTGCCAAATTTATATTCAAAGTAAAATTGAAATTATTAGATTAAAAAAGCGTTTGACCTAAAGGAGAGATCCTTAAGCGTAACGGTCAGATCTCAGGCTCACCTAATTTGTCACCGTGACATTTGTGGAGCAGTTATTTTGAGTAGAAATTGCAGAATTAAGTCAACTTGTGCAGAGAGCTGCTCTGTGTCTGATGAAAGGAACTTTATATGCTCAATTGCTTTAATAAATGCTATCCCATTAACTATCTAATCAGAAGTATTGCAAATGAATAAATAATAAGGTGCAAAATGTGTACATTAGATACATCTGCAGAGATGTTAAAATTCAATAGCTCTGATTATCATAGTAATATATGCTACCAAATGTGGAATCCTGCAAATAGGAACTGGTCTGCCAGATGACATTCGTGTTGAGCTGTTTCACTTCCTTGTGCTGTCCTGGAGCAGAGGACGCTCCAGCATCACAGCTTTAGCCTTCATAAGAAGCCACACACAAGACATTCCCACACACTTAGGACATTGCTCCTTATTTGCACACTGTGCTTTGGTTTGAACTGTTGATAACCATGAATTGTACAGATGTCTGTCCTGCGGTTCTTCTCTTTTTCCCTTTTTTTCCACAACCGAAACCCATTTTCTGCTAAGCCCATCCCTTTGTCCTGCTGATCAGCTGAGGGATTCCCATGTTTTACCTGTACAGAATGTATCGATGCAGGAGCTTCAGGCTCAGCTTGAGCAGGAGACAAGACTTCACCAGGAGGAGCAAGAAAAGTTTACAGAAAAGATCATTCAGGTAAATACAAAACCCAACTGCTGGGAGACGTGTGGCCATGACGCGTGGCGTGGACCATGCTGTCCTGGTGGAGCCTTGTTGAGCTCCCTGGGAAAGCTTGGAGGCTGGGGAAATGCAAGCACAAAAAACCAGTTTTGCTAATTTGAATCTGTTTTCTCCAATTGTTGGAGAGGAGTTTTGTCTTCCTCTGTGTAGGCTGTGTTAGAAAGAGTCCATGGCACTAGACAAAATTGAGCTATAAGGCAGGTACCCTGCCAGATGGCCACCTCAACGGAGGAATGGAAGTTGAGGCAGGGATATGGAATGGTGCAGAGGAGATTATATCAGCCCTGTCAACTCCCTGTGAGGATAGGAAGGGTACATTTGATCTCTGGGTGCATGCTGTGTTCTGTGCCTTATTCAGACCCCTCTTAGTCCAAAGAAAACCCAGCTTTTCTCTGAAGCTGGAGGAGTTGTACTTTGAAATCTGAAACACAAAACAGGATCTTTTGTATCCCTCAGTGCCTCATGTTTCTAACCTCTTATTTGTAATTGGTGAACAAATCATATTTTGTTATATGGGTTTCCCTGCTTTTTTGAAGGCTGGAACATATGAGCTTAACCCTTTTGTAATCTCTAGCTCCTAAAGCGAAACAAACAACTGTTACTCATTTTTGCAGGCCGTTTGGCTCTTAAAAGAGGTTTTCTTTTTAAATTTACTCTGAGACTAAATTCAGCACAACTACTGCATAATGTTAAGTATTTATCCTTGTGCCAGTTAATCTCATTATGATCACATGGTATCACTCATTTTTCATAAGTAGCTTTAATTTTCGGTTGATCTCAATAGGAGCTTCCTCATGGAGGCTTTGCTTTTGAAGAAAACCCATAAATTGATTTCTTTCCTAGTTTCCTTGGCCATGAATGCTTTTTGGATGTTATGTCCGCCTCAAAGTTATTTTCTTTTGCAGTAGGTATCCATTGAAAAAGCACAAAAATATTCTGCTATCTCCACCAGGACGTTCTGCAAGAATCTGTGACTACATGGATTTAGATTGTAATGGCTATTAAAACAATGAGAAATGCAGCAAAATCAATGCTAACCATTCATTCTTTCAGCTAGTAGAAATAGAATAATAAAACTATCTCCTGGATTCTTTATTTTTTTTCCAGATTATGGCCATCCTGTTGATATTATTCCTTTTTTTTTATCGTCTTCCAGGACTTCTGGTGGAAATGACTCATAGATCTTTGCTGTATTTAGCCATAGGTTCATTTGGTGGAAGAATTTGCATCATCACAAAGTCTGTTCATTTATTCCCTTAAAATTTAAATATAAAAGAGAGAACTCCTTTTTTACTCTCATTTTTTTGCAATATTTAATGACATTACATTTGTGGTGTGGTAGCAGTGTATAATCCTGTGAGTGTCATCAGGAGTTGCATGTATGTTTTTTGGGCCATTATATCTGATATTGTTTCAGACTACTTTTACGATGCATTCTAAACCCATATGATTTAGTAACCGCTGTGAATAATTTATCAGGAATATTTTACAAGCCATACAGTTCCTTAAAGAATTATTTATTTATCAATTTTTATTATAAAAAGGTTCCAAATCATTTAGATCAATGTTATGGATGTATTAATGCATAGTTGCATAGATGTTGTAAATTTGTGTTATGTCAGAGCGCATCGTTTAAAGGGCAGGAGAGTCCTTAGTAAACAGTCAAGTATGGAACAGTAGCATCTGAAGGTTGCCATGAAAACCAAGCATATATTTGTTAGCAGTACTAAGTGCTAGGGGTTGCAGAAGAATAATCCATAAGCATTCTTTATCCTCGTGTGTTTCTTGCAGGATATGTTCCTTAAATCATTATGGTCGTTAGTTTACTTTGGCTTTCTTCATCTATGGAGCTGGTCAGGCAAGGGAAAAGCTCTTCTCCAAAATGGAAACTTGTAGAAACTGACATCTGTAAGCAGTGGCTCTGTACTCCTTCTCTAACTGACCTGTCTTGATGAATCAGAACTATAGCTTGGTTGAAGGGGAAATGCCATCTCTTCCACGTAGAAGATGGGATCCTGTACAACAAACTTATACAAGTGTTATGGGACCAGTGACGTGTAGTGGTTTGATTTTGACATATTGAGGGAGAAGTCACGTTTGAAGAATACTGTTTCAGATTGGCTTGTGTTGAAAGGAACGTAATGATATGTTAGCTTCGAACAGTGATCTTTTCTGGTGCTTCTGGTACTGAAACTGAGACATATTGAAGACCGAGTCGCAGCCTATTTCTGTCTCTTCAGTTTCTGCCTGTGTCCCTGACCTAGAAGTATTTGTTTTCTAGGTTCAGAGACGTCTGAGTATGATGCAGGTCTATGGGGAGCACTGCCCTTAAAGAAGGAGAAGGAGATGTATTCACAGAGGAAGGGATGAGTCTGTAGCCGAGGAGATTAGGATCATATTTCAGGTTGTCTGAAGGGCAATTGCAGTCCCAGAAATAGTTTCAAATACATTTAGCAGATGTGATGTATGTAGCACTTAGAGTGGTGCCTGTTCCAGGAATGTACTGCAGGGATACAATCAAGAGAGGGAAGAAAGTTTGATGAGTATAAAACATTTAAACTTGCATCCTTAGAGTAAACAAACTGTCCAATTCCATGGCACTTTACTTAGATATGGTTATTAAGCTAAGTTTATTGGCTGCTGGCCCCTAACTTCATCAACATGACAGTTATAACTGCTAAGGAACTTGTTGAGCCAAACTGAATAACTATTCATTACTGATGAAAATTAGATATTTCAATTTGTCTCAGCCAACAAAATCCTGGAGACCACCAGCACACCAGCACTTTGACACGGTGTCTGTTGTTCCATTAAAGCTGGAAGAGGAGCATATGCAGACCCTGAGGAGGAAAGATTTGGAAGTGCAGAGCTTGACTTTGCAGAACAAACTGGAAGAAAAGACTTGGAGCCAGGAGAAGAGTTTGCTGCAGCAAGAACTCAGACATTTCAAGCAGGACACTTTCCTCGTATATGTCAAACTGAAGTGGCTGCTGAAATACTGGCGGCAAGGCAAGCGAATGGATGATGATGCGGAGGACATACTAGAGGTAACTGGCCTACCACCACTAACCCAATGAAATTGCATTGGATGTTCTTTCTTTAGCTGTAGATTTTAAATATGATGTAGCATCACCAACTGTAAGTGAACTTAGATTTTAAGAGGATTCGAATAAACCACAAAGCTTTTTCATATTATTGGTTTGTGCTAAAGGATATTTTGCATTCTGTCTTCATGCTACACATAGCTTATCTTTAAATCTAAACCCAATTACAAGTACAAGCATTTGGCCTTAAAAAGATCTCCCATAGTAAATGAAGATTTAATTAAGTCTCTAAGATAATAACCCTGAATAATTTTTGGAAAGAAAAATATCTTAGTGAGCTGATGGAGTCAAATCTGTTTAGATGGGTTGAGTGCTTTTGTCATTGTGTGCAATGTGTTCCTTATAAAGCCTTCAGTAATACAGATGGAGGGAAGCTCTGTTTTCATGTTGGCAAGAGAATTATACAGTCTTGTGGGAACTCACAGTGAATCATTCTTGTTTTTTCCTTTTCTTCATACACACGTCTATCACCGTCAGGAGCAGTACACCAGTAGTCATCAGAGTAATTTTCCAAGTAGCAACTAAATTAAGATAAGGAATTTCAAGAGCACATTAACAACCCGGAATCCCAAAGCTGACACATCTTAGCAGGGATGTGACGGCAGAAAGTGCTTTTCTAAAGGCACTGCTATATCGTGTCAAGCTGCATACCCAGAATTACAGTTTGCTTCAGATATCCTGCGTAAAGGAAACGTAACAAGAAAAATGCACTTACCCATTCTGACATTTTAACCAGAATTCCGGGGATCACAGAATTATCCTGCAGGATCATGCAGTTCTGAAACATTTTGCTAAGGCAACTAAGTAATTTTTTCAGTATTTCAGATATTTATACACCAAGTGTCTTTCAGTCTTTTGCTATGTTTGGCAGAACAAGTAAACTTTCAGGTGTAGTAGAAATAGCTCCACTGTTATGTATTCTGTATAAAGGGTGCTGTGGTATAATGAGTCAGAAACAGGGACTGAGTATCTATTTAGAAATAATTCCATTCTACTTTATTTCAGCAGTAGTAATTTGCTTGTGCGTAAAATAGCTCATATTCTAGTATCAGAAGAGCTTTCATTTTTTTATTGTTTGGATTTTTGACTGGGTAATTTATAATCAATCCATCTCCAGTCATTACTGATAGCAGATGATTTGCTAACACAGTAGAGAATACGAAGTGCTAGATTGGGATACTCCCTGATATCTACATTTTCATTATACAATACCACCAGTGTCCTTTGTGACTTTTCATTGATGCATGGCAGACTATATCCACCATACTGCATTTCTCTCTACCTGAGTAACTGGCAAAGAGAGTGTTGCTGTGTCCCGTCTCTTGCATTTCAGATCGAGCATCTTGAAGCCCTCCCAGAGTTTGGCATTCAGTCTGAGCAGAAGGTGGATGATACGGAGCGAGAGGAGGAGGAAGAGGATGTTGTGTTTGCACTGACAGATTTCTCCCAGCGTCCCACTGCAGAGAGTGCGGATCATGGACCACAGCTGCAGACTGCAGAGTTACTGCAGCAGCAGAAGCAGGTACCATACCATTTGTATAGTGTGTCCTAGGAATGGAAACTGTGGATGTTCCAAGGGAATTCATGTTTTTCTGCTGCTGTGTTAAGTCACCTAAAATCACACTTGTAAAAATCCTGCTAGCTGCACAGCAATTACAATGGACTTTGTCCATTATATTTATATTTAATCAGGAGTCGTGTGATTACTGTTCTCCTGTTGGCAGATGCTATCAGTGAAAAATCCTATTTCCTCCTATGGCTGTTTGCCCAGAAACATCTATCAGTATGTGATGGTTTGCAGAATTCACATGCTCGTCTTTCTGAGCACATCTATTCTATTCTACTGTCAAGCTTTTAGTGAGTAGAGGTGATTTTATTTCCTTTAAATTATTTAAGAAACTAGTACGTATATTTAATGTTTTCCTCAGAGATGATGAGAAAGCAATGCAAAAGTTCCTTCCTGTCACTGGACTTGTTTTTAGATACCTAAAGGCAAATCATGCTGACTTTTCCTTGACATCTCCGGTGCCCTGCCTATGTGAGCCACATATGCCAGCTTTTTGCGTTGAGTATGCCAGCAGTCCTACCAATAGCAGTACACATACAAAGGGGACAAAGTTAAGGCTTCTATCTGTTCCTCATAAACACTGTATATTTTTGCAGTCAGAAGGTAAATGGAACAAGAACTCTGTGCAAAATACAAACTAATGAAAAAAGTTTTGAAGGCTTATTTCTTATGCTCAGTGTCTGCCCAGCCCCTGACTTGGGAGCCCACTCCACAGCAAGACCATTCAGACACTTGTGTCCCTGTGACTGTCTTGCTTTGCTGGTCTCACTACAGGCTCTGGGGATGGAGTCTTTTCATCTTCAGTTCTCTCTTCAATTCAGTCTTGAATTCTCCAGATTCTCAGGATGACATACAATCTGTTTACTTATTGTCTATGGTCTAATAGATACACAGCAAGCAGTAAATCTCTGTCCTTTAGTAATGTTAGACTGGTGCTTTGGAGATGCATAAGCTGTATTGCAACCAACCTCACTAATCTGAGGTGTAACTTCATGTACAATTTCTGTCTGAATTCAAACCACTAGAGAACAAAAAAAAAAAAAAAAAAAAAAAACATTTTATGCCACTTCATATTCTGTTTTGTATTTATATACCTTTACTTTCCCTTTTAATAGTTCTAGCTGACAGCTCCACTCTCTGGCTAAGATTTTCTGTAATGTGTGCTACCAAGGTAATAATAAATTGATCAGTTTAGCATCTGGAATGGACCTAGTGTTACTAATCTTATAGGAGGTCAGACATGGCTGTTTTTGAGGACATAACTTGCCAGCCACCCAGACCCATCCTTTTGGCACCTTCTTCTCTGGCAGAGGCTGAAGAAGGCTCCTGAGTAGGTCATTTAACTGCATTATACCTGTAGACTGACTTGATCTAAAATGACTAGAATAAATCTATGCCCTCATACTATCTCAATACAGCTTCTGTTGTATACAACTGTCCATAGATATATCTTAAAATGATCAAGAGCATACAAATGAATTATGTCCTCTTTGAAATAATCATTGCTTTAACATTAATCTCAACTGAAGTGGTCGAAACAGGAAGCAGAATTTCATAATTCATTTTAATAAATTTTTCAAGATGTTCTAATGTGGCAGTTCCAGCTATCTTGCTTAAAAACATGAGCCATAGGAGCAGACCAAATCTCACTACCCTTCTTGATATTGAACAGTGCATGATATCCAAATGGACCTCTGAAAGTAAAATAGATTTCTTGGCTTTCTGCCAAGAGAAAAAGTGGTATTTCAGCAATGTGAGGTGAGGGAGACTGCTAAATATTTCCCATTTCAAGCACTGTTACATGTTTTGCTCACTCTCTCTATATTATAGAGTGCTAAATCTTCAAAGCAAATACTATTTACTGCCATCAGCATGCGAAGAAGAGCTTTTGGGGTTGTATTTGTCAGTGGCAAGAAGAGATTATAATTATACTCTAGCACAGAAATAAGAAGCCTTAGCATAGGTTAATTCTGATTCAAGCATTGGAAGTGCCTTCTGGAAGATGGTGGCAGAAGAGTCATTGAGCATGCACCTCCCATGCCCTCGAGGCTCTCCTCAAGCACCTCAATACCATTTGGACTTGAATTGTCTGTCCTGCTGTAGTGGATTGTTTGGCCCTGCAAACCTCCTTCCCCTCACTCAGCAACCTCAAAAACCTGGATTTTCTCCACACCATTACAGGCTTTCTCCTATAACTGGCAGCTCCACTTAATTCACATGTGACCCCAAAATGCAAGCTTGTTAATGCATCCATTAACTAAACAAAACTAGAGCGAGAAACCACTTCACCTGTGCAATCTAATGTCCAAAAGCTCTAAGAGTATCAGCTGACCCAGAGCACATCCTTTCTGAAGGGCGGACTCAGCAGCACTCACTTCCCAGTACAACATTGTCTGGTCAGACTGCACTAAAAAAAACACCCAGGGGTATGGAGGTCTTCAGTAGGTCCCTTAAACTCTCAGCTGGAAGCAAGCGCTGTTTATATGGGGAATTCAGGGTGAGTGGTGAAGGTGGAAGTCTCCAAGGTTCTGCCGCTGCCCAGGAGAGTAATAAGTTGCTGCTTCTGCCTGATGAGTTTCAAGATGAAATGCATCAGTGGTTGTTTCACATTAGGAAGGAAATCTTGAAATAGTCTAGCAGTAGTTGAGAGGGCTAGGTCAGAAAAAAGAAAAGGCTTCCTGTAACTTGAGGTAATCCATTCTTATTTTTAACATTTAATGTTAATATTTAATGGCTTGTATTTTCAGCCTACGTTCCTGTTTCTGACTTTCTTACCCTGTGTGGAGAGTGAAATTGCTCTGAGAAAAATTATAAACCCCAAGACCTTAAAAAAGCAGTCTTTTGATTTTATATTATTGTGATTTGTGGTACTCAACTTGATGGAAAATACTTGTCTCACTTGTCTAGGACATTTATGTGGCTCCCCATGGAGGTGATGTTGTCCCTTAGCTGATAGCAGGGTCACATTGCAGAAAGTGTGAGGCAAGAAAATGGCAAGGTTCGAGGTTCAACAAAGTCTGGTGAAGGTCAGAAGACAAGCAGGCTAATCAGAGTTTGTTACAGGCTTGCTATAAATGGGCATTTCAATGTGTGTAGTAAGAGATGAGGGAGAATTGGCTGCAGAAAAGCAAGTGCTTTAGTACAGCTGAGTAGAAGGAGTGATATGTTTATGTTGGATATGTAAGATAAGGGAAGTAAGAAGAAGAGTTTATACATTTGTGTTTCAGTGGAAAAAGCATTAAAAAGCAATACATTCATATATATTGGTGATGGTGGGGGGAGGTCAAGAAAATCCCCAATTATATCTTTTTTTGCTCATGCAGTATTTGTTTTCAAAGCACAGTAAAGGAAAAGCCCAGAGGAATAGTAAATAAGACCTAAGTATACTAAAATGGTTTGCATCAAGATGTGGCTTCACTTTTGCTTATATCAATGCTTATAAATCTCTAATGGGCATGAGTCAACTGGATGGGGCCGGGCTCTTTTTGGTGGTGTGCAGTGACAGAACAAGGGACAAAGAGCACAAACCAGAAAAAAGAAAGTTCCATCTGAACGTGAGAATGGCTTTCTTCACTGCAAGAGTGACAGAGTGCTCAAACAGCTGCCAGAGGAGGTTTTGGAGTCTCCTTCTCAGGAGATATTCAAAACCTGCCTAGACACCTTCCTGTTCCACCTGCTGTTGGGATCTGTTTTAGCAGGAGCTGGGCTGGGTGATCTCCAGAGGTCCAGGTTCCTTCCAGTCCTTCCAATTCTGTGATTCTGTGATCTCTGACTTTAGAGAAACACACAGTCCTTGTTTGCTTGTTTAGGCAAGACTTTGTGTGGAGTGCTCTACTAAACAGTTTGTAATACCAGACTCTGGAATTTAATTGAGGTTTCCTACATTAAGCTTTTACTTGTTTTCAGCTGTTGTTCCCTTCACCTATAAAATCTGGGCTGTGGAGGCACAACAAGATTTCTATAGTTCTTCTGTCTTAGACCAGTTGTGAGTCACTCAGATTCTCTGTGCTTGAAATTGCAGTAACTGGTCAGTACTACAGAGGCATATCCTTGCATGGTAGCTTGCTTGGGGAATTGCAGTCATGCCCCATTTCTTCTGCCTGCATGACTTCTCGGGGAGGGATAGGAAAACTGTAACAATCTTTGTTTGGTATCTATGGGGCTTATGCAGAAGCTGTTTGGCAGTTTCACCAGCAGAAGTCTCAGACATGTCTAGATGTAAATGTTGTATTTCAGAACACATTGTCTCAGAAGTACTTCGTCTGTTCTCTCAGATTGGCAAAACAGAAAAATAGTCTCACAGAACTCTCCAAATTCAAATTGTAAATACAAAGCCATGCAAAGGAGACATCTCTGCTGGAATTAGGGGTATGCAACCAAAACTGGATATATATTGGCAAGTTAATTAAAATCCCAGCAAGCCCAGGGGGCACCTGGGGTGCTTGTCTTCATAACAGTGACATTGATGTAATACCTCTAGAAATAATGTGTGTCCTCATCCCAGTAGGCTATAAACCTGTAATGAGGCTCACTTGGCACCTCTCTGTACTAGTCTGTCACTTCTTTCCTCACAAAACCTAATTTTGCAGTACTCCAAAGCTAAAAAATATATGCATGGGATGGAGGAATGTAGTTTGCTTTAGTTGTATTTGGGTTTATTTTTCTTCTGCCTCATTTCCCTTGTGCAGCCTTTCGGTTACTCTGCTAAATAAAGCATACCAAAAGCACAGAATGTGGCTCCTGAATAAAAATACTTCATAAACATGTGGGATCAGGGTATTCAAAAGCGAGTGAGGCTGGAATTTGAAGCACTTAGTACCCAGCAGCTCCTACTGTGACACTAAGGACAAATCTTCAAAAGAGCTCTTATTCTGATTACTACACAACGGGCTTGAGATGTTTGGAGAATCTAGCCTTAATTGGGTATCAGAATGAGAATTCATGGTGAAAACATAAATTCTCATTACATATTGCAAAGTAGGAGATCTTATACACATGATGAAGACTGCTGCTGTATAGTAGCAAACTGCTAATTGGCATTAAATGTTAATGGAATTAATTCTGCTTCTGTGAGTTTGTTTCTTATAAAACCCCACATTATACACCATCACATTTCATTAGCCCAAACAAATTACATGTCAGTCAGTGAGCACCTGCAGTCATTTCCCTGTGTCTGGCTTTTTTTTTTTTTTTTTTTTTTTTTTTTTTTTGCTGATGAACCAAATGGCTTGGAAAAAGTAGAGCACACTTGCTTGTTTGTTTCTTAAAGAACAAAAAAAGGGTCTGCGGTGTCTCATTAGTGGGTGAGGTGGGGTCAGTGATGTCAAAAATCTGGTCAGCACATGAGATCGACTTAGCTGTATGCACAATATGCTATATGTGTTGTTGTTAGGGGGAAAAAATGCTTTAAAAACTATTTAGATTTTTTTGTACATCTGTTTATTGGATTTGCCTGCTATGAAGTCCTTGTGTATATACTTCATGACACACCAGAAAAGAGGAATTGTAGGAAGCCTCCACTTGAGCAAAATAAATAAATTATAGAATGAATTAGACTGTCGTGCAAAAATTGAGACAACTAATTTGAGTTAGATTTTTCCAAGGAAGCTAGTGTGTTCATAAGAACTAGGTGATAAAATGCTGAGTTTGTTGAGTAAGCTTTCCCATTTTTTTTGCTCACGTTGTACCTGCTAATCAATAATAATTTTCTTAAAAGTCTTTTCTATTCAGAATAACTTGTCAGATACAATCTCTGGCTGCTCCTTGATCTTTGAGAGGCTTGTGAGAGGATTTGATTAAAATCTTGGATAAAGAAATCATGTTATCCATTTCTGTTTCCAAACTCAATTGCTGCAAAAAAAAATTTGGAGAATACCTTTTGTTTAATGATCCAGAATGAATCTTTTAAAAACATCAAAATGACAGTTTTTGCAAATCTTCACCGAATTTGCAGAAGTTTTATGCCAAAACTAAGGGAAAAAAAATCAGAGATTTTGGATGCATATACATCTGTGTCTTTTGGTATATTTGCCAAGATCAGATGTCATCACTGGGCTAGACTTTTAATTTGTCTCTGTTCTTTGCTTCTGGCTAGTGCAGCATCACGGAGACCATTTTCAATATGACCAAGGCACTCTCAACAAAGCATAACAAAAATAAATGGGATCTGCGCTTTGATCCTGTTCTGCAGGAGGGAAAGAAGCCTACCTGGCATTTGTGACTTCGGTACCAAAGTGGGTACTGTTGCAGAGCTAACCTGTGTGTAGCTGCCTGGAACTGAGGATAAGTGTGAGGTGCAGACTAGCAAAACACCTTAGCAAAGATACTCAAATCAAAACCTCTCATGTTTTTCCCTGAGTAATTTTGTCTGATAATACAAAAAGCTTTAAAAGTGAGTCACTTTTCACAATTTGTAGTTTGCAAACACTTGAGATTTGATGCTGAGCCATGAGAGTATGTATGAGACGAGCACTACTGTATTAAAAGAACTTTATTAGAGATGGCCTCAATCCAGAAAGGTACATAGCGCCTTTTTCAGTGTGACTCATATCTTTGCATGGGTGCTTCAGAATTAGGGCTAGCAAGAAAAAGTAGGCACAGAAAGCATTGTTATTGCAATGGATGTGCAGACATTTTTTCCTCTTACAGATGAAACTGGAGGCTGAAGGCATCTGGTGACAACATATATTCTGCTTTGTTCTGGCAGGCAAGTGAGAATCGGAAGCTGCTGAGTGCTGTGAAGGGCCTGCTGGATGACTTCCGCTCGGAGCTGCGGGACGATGAGCGCGAGCGCCAGGGGCTCCAACAGCAGTATGCCCTGGACAAGGCAGCTTGGGAGGTGGAAATGACTGAGCTGAAGTGCCATCTGGAACAGGTACTGTCTCATGTCCAGCACCCTGGAAGGATGCTGGAGTCACTTAAATGACCCTCTGAGAGTCAGAAGAGCTGCATTTATTCATTTTAGTCTGGTGCCTGAAAGCTCCCTGAAGCCTGGGCAATGCTTTGAGTCATGAGTTGCCTCTTGGGTTCCAGTTTGTCCCAGTATGAGTGCTTGTTAGCAGATACTGTGTAATGTAAGTAAAAATGAAGGAACTGAGCCTCTTCTAGCTATATGTTCTCAGAACAGCTGGCTGGTAATGTATCAGCTACAGTAATGAGACTTGCAGGTGCCTGTACTTACTGGCATTTATAGGAGAGAGAATGTCTTGGTGTTGGCATGCTGATAACTATCTCATCACTGTGCCTTGGCACATAAGAACTGCAGTATTTGATGCATGAGAGAAAAGGGTGACTTAACGATTCTGAAGCATTAGATCAGTTTCATAGTGTTGAACCAGCCAGTCAAATCTACTGTTAGTGATGAGTGATACCCTGCTGAAGAGATAGCTCTAGCTCTAAGTTACAATTAGAACTACATATGCAAAATCTGGGCCGGGTGCTGCAGTGCAGTGAAGATGTACAATTTCTGAAACAAACAAACAACAACAACAAAAATCAGCAAAAAATCCACAGGGGTTCATTTCCAAAGCTGATGGCTTAAGAGCTCTAATTTACCATACTGAAAAAGGGAGGAGTGGGGGAAAGAGTAAGTTCACATCTTGCAGAAGACAGATATAATAAAAATATTTGCTGCTGAGAGGGTGATGTATTTAGGAGGATTTACTGAACATCGCAGCACTGTCTGGAGACTCACTCTGACGCACAGAGCTGAAATGTGAGCACTTATTTTTCTGTACAGGTACTGTAAACTTGTTCCCCAGAATGAAGAAAGAAGCTTTCATTTTAGCAGTTTTCTCTCAGTGGATTCAAATTCTTAGTTCAGATCAGCTGCTGCTTTGTTCACGCAAATTTCCAGAGAGCAGGTCACCTGAAAAGAGAAACAAAATCAATCGCCATTTTTGTTCCTCCAGAATAAACCCTGGATGAGAGTTTTACCTTAAACTAGAGATGGCAATGAAGAACAAAACCTAGAGAAAGTTACTTTGAGAATTAACTGCCAATTTTAAGCTCACATGTTCTGTGAATTATTTACTTCAGGGCTGCCATTTTGGTTGTTGCACAGTGCTGCTCTCCCTGCCCAGGGACAAGATAGATTTATAGCATTCCTTCTGGTGGCTTTGTCAGGCTCTTTCCCATCCCCACTGCTCTACTGGCAATAATCTCTAACGTATGCTAATTACTGAGCTGTGGGTGTTACTTTTTGCATTTTTTTCAAGCAAATGAAAAGAATAAAACTGATCAATATTTAAGATGGAAAACTAACTTCCTCAGCGGATTCCCCAAATTGCGTTTATATTTCACAGTAAAAAGAGGTCCCTTATGAAGCAGCAAAAAGAGAGCACATAAATCATAAAAATGTCAATTGGGATAGTGCTAACAGTGCTCATGTCCCACCGAGGTCTGTTGTATGTGCTCACAGTTACAAGAAAGCAATTAAAAAACGAAACATAAAAATAGTAATATTATAAATACGAAATACAAATGTTATAAATATGCCATGCCCTCTGTCCTGCCCTCTTACCTCAGCCTCTGCACACCAACCTCAACTGCACTGGCCTGGGCTGGCACAGGGCTGCAGCTCTTTCTATGATCTCCCTATGCAGCCCATGTCACCAATTTTTTATATTTATTTTATAAATATAAATACTGTAAGTATGGAATTGACTCAAACTAATGATTATGATTCAAAATATAGGGGTTTTGCTCTTGGTTATATTTGAGATGGGAAGAGCTAGTAAAGAACACCTAAAATATCAGCATTACATACAGTCACATTAACAGACTTTTCTGTTCTGTGCCAACGTGTGGACTAACAGCTTTAGCTAAACAGCCAAGCTTGCCATGGTGTGAGGATAGGAAGGCTTTGCAGGATGTCGTTTTGTCACTTTGATTGGCAGTGATGAAGCAGCAGGCTGTGCAGCACTCCCACCATAGGGGGCTATAGGGCTGTCCAGCCCCTAACAAACCCATAGAGAATCATGGCCTTTCTAGTCTCCACTTTTGTATGCACTGCCACTGTTTTCCACCTTTTTTGTGAAGCAGTAGGTCAATTAGCAAGAGCGTTTTCCTCAAGAGTCACCTCCTAATTAATGGTTACTGACAATGATTTTGCATTTTAATGCTTGAACATTGTATAGGTAAGAAAGAGCAAAAAGAAGGAAGAAAACTCCTTTGTTACAAATGCACTGCATACACAAGTTGATAATGTACTGTTCCCTGCTGCTTTTGTGCTTTAGCACTGTATATCATTAAAATAAAAGTCTTGGATCTCAGAAATGAATGTACATCTTATTTGGCAGAAGGCTCCTTAGGCATTGTTTTTAAGGTGAGATAAGATTAAGATAAATAATTAAGATAAATAATGAGGTTGCTCCTAAGCATGGAATCTTGGTAAGTCTGAGCAATAGAGAGTCACAATAATTGTCAGCCCCCAGCTGGTGGAAGTGAAAAATCCCAGTATTCTGGGAGTTATGGGCAAACCCAGCACATGTACTGAGAACTGGGACATGAGGACATGGACCCTCACTAGGATTTCAACCAATAATCAAGCTTGGGGATCCTTGAGGGGGAGCATAAGCCATGGAGTTATTGGAGAGGCATCCAGCCACCTTACCAGTCAGCAGGTTTAGGACTTAGATTTTCATGCTAAGGAGCCACCGATGGACCCTTCCTCTATGATGTGAGCCCTGCCATAAACACAGAGACAGGACTCCCTAGGAGCATTGTTCTGCCTTCCCCAGACACTGAGAACCACCTTCTGAGTGTAAAGGCATTGCCTCTAACTGGGAAGTGTTTTGTGTCCCAAATCATAGAACAGCAGGAAATTGTTCTCGTTTGCCTTGGTTTTGGACTTATCTTTGTACTTATCATATTCTTCTCAAATGGAGCAAGCAGCAAGGCTCTGGTCTAGATGAATGGTCTGACACAGGATAACTGACAGTGTTTTGGTAGCTTGGGCAAGGCACTCTGGTACAGCTGGGAATTCCTGGTATTGCTCTTCTGAAGCACATTCTTTCACCTCCTTGCTTTTATTGGCTTTCCTGCTCTTTGCAGGTAGCATGGCCTCGGGAGCACTGCCTTTCTTGTTTGCTAGATGAAAGGCTGAGAATTTGCTCAGTAGTGATGAAGAAGTCAGTGGTATAAGGGGAGGAAGAATATAAGTCAAGTTCAACATTTTGCTATTTATTTTTCTTTTAGATTAAAAAAAATGGAAGAAGGAATTTGCTTTATAGGGTAATCATACAAACTCTGCTGCAACAGAGCATTTGTTTTATGTATGGGTTTGCTTTTAGTATTTTTGAGCTTCATGCTGGCTAAAGAATTTATTGCAGACATTTGTATGTCTGGCAACTTAGCATGTTAGCTATAGTTACTATTGTAAGTGGCATTATTCCCCAGAAGACAGCAGAGCTGTTTGGTGGAGACCAGGCACTCCAGCCTGGTTGGATTTACTCCAGGCACTCCAGCAACACCTGCTAAGAGCTCCTATTGCAAGACAAGAAGTCTGTGGGGGCATTAACGGTCCTTGAAAGGTAAATAAACAAGTCCTAAGTAGCTCTTTGTCAGACTTAGATGTCAGAAAACTGTATAGTTTATGTCATTTTAGAGTTTGTTTAGAGTTATGTCATTTCTATTTTGGATTTTATCACATAATATATTATAGTAAGTAATTATTGCCTTTGCTTTACAGACAAGGAATGTAGAAGTAGGCTATACTCCACTAATTCCAAAGAGCAGGAGGGAAGCATTGTGGTTGGCAGCAGAATAATTTTGGGACTGCTGTGGGCAGCCTCTATGCCCTCATCTGCTGGTCAATTCTGCACTCACCTGCTCACCAGTGCCACCAATGTCAATGGGATTTTTACCACTAATTGAGTGGAGCATCAGTAAAACAATGAACTCAAGGAAAGAAAAAAAAAAAAATTCAATAATATGTAATTAATTAACCTGTTAATCTTTCCAGCTGAATTCCTTCTCTACAACACTCTTAATGTCTTCCGCTTTTTAAAAGATTTTCCACACAGTTGATGTTATTTCTTCTGATCTAAGTCTGGTACCTACCTTTTGGTTTGTTTACTGAAGCTTGAGTTCTGGCGTTAATACTGAGTGAAATGCTTCACTGCTGTCAAATTTACCTTCAGGAAGGTTTTACAGGTGTGAACAGTTGCAGACGGAGGCCTGTCAGCATCTAGCATCTGTGCCTGTACAGAATATCACACAGTTGAGTCAAATGTTTTCAGCACCATTCTGGCTCCACAAATTTACACTGCATAAACGGGTTGAGGGAGGGAAGATAGTATAATGTCAACATCCATAGAGTCACAGAATGGTTTTGATTGGGAGGGACTTTAAAGATCATCTAGTTTCAACTCCCTCACCATGGGCAGGGACATCTCTCACTAAATTGCGCTGCCCAAAGCCCCATCCAACCTGTCCATAGGGTGCTGCTTTTTTATAATTGATTTTTATGGTTACTTGCTTGGTTTGAAAATGACTGACTTTGGAAATTAGTGGTAGAAGTTGCAGGTATTTAAGATCTCCCTGTAGTGCATGTGATTGTAATAGGCTGTTCTCTGCAGCCCAGCAAACGACTCAAGCAATGGCCTCCCTCCCATTTATTTGGGAAGGATGTTCCAAAGACAAATAAGCTCCACTCCCTAATCCAGTCTGAACTTCTTTTTGCTCATAGAGTTTGAGCTTGCATTCTGCTTTGCACAATTTGAAAGTGCTGTCCTCCCCTCTTGCTAAAGGAGCACGTTTCCTAGGAAACCTGCTACCTCTGCCTTTTGAAGACAACTTCAGAGGCAGAAATGAGTTTTTAGTGCTCTTCTCTCTTGGCTGCTTGCAGAGCCAGACCCATCCTGACTCATTTACACATCTACTGAGTTATAAACAAAAGGTCAAGTTTCAGGGATAAATTCTTCCCTCTTTTGAGCTAACACAATGACAATGAGCCCCTTTTTCATTCTCACACAGTCTAGCAGTGGTCCACATTTGCCAGAGAAGCTATGCAATTTCTGACCTTTGAGTTTTGTCAGAAACAGAACAAAACCAAGAGCTAGAAGTATGGGGTTGGGTTGGAAGCCCCTTTCCAGCACATCATGACTACATTTTTCAATGATCCTATCACTTTGAGCCAGCTATCCTGATCTAATTGAGCTGATCCCCCAGCATGAAGTAAAGGAGAAGGAATAGAAGGTATCATCAGCTAACAGTCATATAAATGAATTTAGTTACCGTGATCTGCAGAGATGAGGGGACATGATCTCAGTACATCTCTTTGTGCTGGTCTCTGCTGGGAGGTATGAGGAGGTATACAGAAACACGCTGCTGAAGGCTGTTGCGGGCAGAAAGTCTCTAACACAAATTCCTTTCCTGAGATAGGGTTTTACCTGAGAAAGTTTGATGTCCTAATAACTTTTCGTTTTAATGGCAGCTGGAAGGGAAGAATGAGAGCAGCTTAGGAGAAACAGGCCTCACTTCTGATGCAAAGGGAGCTTTTAAACGGGAAAGAGAGGAGCATAAGAAGCTTCTGGCTGAGACTCACGGTGTGGTGATGGACCTCCGCTGGCAAATCCAGCACAGTGAGAAGAACTGGAACCGAGAAAAAGTGGAACTCCTGGACAGGCTTGATAGAGACCGGCGAGAATGGGAACGCCAAAAGAAAGAGCTGCTCAGACGAATAGAGCAGGTGAGGAGTCAGCTTTGGAGTTGGGGTGGGCAATGGTTGGCTGCTAGTGTGAGGTGTTACACTATTACTGCACTCAGACCAAGGTCAAGGAACGGTTTAAAGGAAAAATGTTTTAAGAAACAGCATCGGAGCAATTTTGGTTCCTTGGATACATTCAGTGTTTTCCAAGATACAAAACAATTCACATACACAAGGGAGTAAAGGGGAAATGCTCATAATCCCTGTAATGCCTATGAGAAATCAGCTCCAGGTTAAAGGCCATTTCCTGCTTCATTTCCATTACCGTGGACAGGCATGGTCACACTGATTCACTGAAGGCTTATGTGCATCTTTTAGTGCTTAAACACTCAGTCCCACGCACAGGGTTATTCAAGGTTGAATATACAGCTTTCTGCCAGAAAAGTCTGTTCATCTGTGAATTTGCCACCAAAGATACAGCTACTATTTGTGAAGAGCCCTGACTGATAACAAATAAGCAGTTTGCAAAGCTAAGTATTCGGAAGACAATTCTGACCTTGGTCACATGAATTTTGTGCACACCTCTGTTATCATTTGCAAATCTGATAATTACGTACCTATGCCCTTGTTTTTCACGCCTGTCTGCACTTTCATCTGCTTAGTATTAGAGCTTGATTTGAAAATGTTGATCTAAATTATGCTTAATGGATTTATTATCTGGCTGGAAGCCACATACACCAAAAAAAAATTAAAAATGGAAAATCAAGTTTAATGATGGAGAAATAATACACCACTTTTGACTGAACTGTGTTCATCTCTGAGTCATGCATTCCAGGAAGAATAAGAAAAACAACTGAAACTGTGGGTGCTCAGTTAATTGAATACTTCCTGTCTTTAGGACATCAAAAATGGAACTGCATCACATTAGTATGCTTGTAGGGAACAGTGCTGCCTGAATGAACTACAAAGTACCTTCTCATGTTAAGCTGATGAAAGTGTGGTGTAACTTCATGACTGGTTTTTGGAAAGGGTTCTTTGTCTGTGTCTCATGGTCTCACCCTTGGGCTGCAACAAGAAGAGAAAAACCACCAAGCTATAAATATTACGAGTACAAGACTAAAACTCATTGTAAGTGATGGCTGTTAAATTCTCAGAGAAGCATTTAAGTGAATGTTGTACTCTACATTTCTACAGATCTGAGTAGGTGGTGACCAATATGAAAGCTTTACAAACTAAGAAAGATTATTTTTGTTTCTTCAAAATATCAGTAAGTGTTACGCTGTTCATCCAAGAGAGTTTTTGAGTATACTTCTTGCTGCTTTGTGAACTAGCCCTTACAATGACTTATGATGCAGAACTTTAGTATGTCTCAAGATAAAATAACTGATGTACATGAGCTAAGAAGGGGTGTAGCTGAGCTCTTCATCAGTCATCTTGTTCCCAGATTTCACTGGCTGAGATCTCCCTGTTTAACTAGGCTGATTTCTAACTGTTGAATTTCTGTGGATGCTTCATGCAAAATGAGAACTAAGTGATTGTTAAAAAGTTTCCCAGTATACTAAGGGCATGGGTATACGCTTTTGCTTAGAGTCACTGGTACTTCTTTGGATGTTTATCCTGCTGTCTCTGTGAAGTGTATTTTTTAATATGATCTCTTCACTGTCTCCTCAGTAGCCTGAGGGAGTTAACCTTATTCAAGACTGCCTAGTCTATTCCCTGGGAATGAGGCACATTGAAGGGAGAAGAGAAATCCCTGCTAATGGTACCTAGCCTTTAATTTTCTTCAAACCTGACATATCCTCTCAGGGTCATCTTGAGAGAGTCTGCAAAATAGATCTTAACTAACCCTGGAGCTGATTTCTTCTCTTACTATTCTGAATCTTCTGGAGTCCCACTATATATTTACCATGCAAGAGCGGTACACAATATTAGATATGAAAAATAAAAAAAAATATTATGTCAAGCTAATTTCAGAGGACGAGATGACCAGAAATAGCACATGAGATCTTGGCTATCTGCCTGCAAAACTTCATAATCCCATCTTTGCTTATAATCAAACATTTCCCTGTGTGACAGGAAGCTTCCAAATATTTGCAGGCTTTTGCTGAATATCCTCTCAGATTGCAGTCATGCCCTGCTTTGTGTGGGAGCAATTAGTATTTCTCTGAAGTCCTTCTCAGTGTTTTTCTGTGTGTATTCCATGTATGGCGATACTTGGAGGATGAGGAGGCTACACCAGTGTGTATATTTGAACACAGAGTCTAAGAGATAACTGAAGCATGTGTGCCAAATTTCCTGCTAATGCTTTATGCCTGTCTGCTTTAACATAGCTGATGAATAATGCAAGTATGATGAGAGAGAAGCTCACATCAATGTATAAAATATATCAAATACTTTACTCTGCAGAGTTACCGGAATACCACTTGCATATAAAAAAACATGATGACCTACTTCTTTCTGAGCTCAGAGTTCTATATTTATATTTTCAAGTTCACTGTCAATTGTTTTCCCTTAGTGAATCTCCCTCCACTGTGCTCCTAAACCTAATTCTGCACAGATCTCACCAATAAATATTTAAAACTACAAGGATGGTGGTTTACTCCAGGATCTCTTGGGATCCACCCTCCAGACCTACCTTTATAGGACATCTTAAATTAGCTCCTTTTAATAAAACACTTTCAGATTTTTTGAATAATAAGCAAAACACAAAGATACACTCACATTTTTGCGCAAGTTCCGCAATTTGGGACCTGGCCTAAAATCTGCATTTGATCTGTTTTAGGTAGGCAGTGTGATGCTGGTTTATTTTTCTATATGAATACAATATTAGAAGACTGTTTTGTAGGTCTTCAGTCCCCGAAAACCTAGGAAATGAGTTGCATTTGCAGGTTATTCTCAGTAACCTTAGCAGGTTGCTCTAGCAAATCGTGGGAATTATGTATCAGATTCATGCTGTCATTCATTGTGTTTGAATGTATCATTCACCTCATCCACTGTAAATTGTATTTACAATTAGAGCAAAAGTTGATCATATAACCCAATTCTAACATTGATGCAAGTTCAGTATCAATAGCGATTGGTCCTCTCTTCATCCAGTTTTTGCAAATTGTGAAGTGAATAATTTTGATGGTCCTTCTATAAATATGTATTTTCTTAAAAAATGCTTTACATGCCTAATTCATCCCTTTAAAAATTTGATATTCTTAGAAACAGTCAACTTTCTAGTTGTGTATTAGGAGTAGACTATCTCTAAAACAAAACTTTTGCCTTTTGTTAAGAGATATTTTCGACCTCTGTAAACAAGATGAGTGGTGTGCATGAAAGTGCAAGTCTTATATTGCTTATCAGAGGAAAATTTGTTTTTGTTTTGATGACATTCAAAGTCACTCACTCGTATTTGGGCTTTTAGTTGTTCTACAGTACGATCTCATATCAAGATTGCTTTTAAATAACAGTGTTGAGTTGATTTGTTCCTTTAAAAATGGGATTACAGGCAGATGCATGATTTTGTGTGTATTTATGCAGTGTATATATGTTGGTGGCATATAGGTAAAGCAAGATGTCTGTAAATAATCAAAAGTGAGTATGTTTTTAATCATTTGAGATTGATAGCATCAAAGTCCTAGGTCCATCTCCCATTGGAAAAAGACCAAGGGAGCAAAGCCAGCATGCCTGGAGCCATTATCTTAGCCAGCCCTCCAGCTCTCTGCATTGCCTTGCTCCTGGGGAAGGATAAGAAATGCGGAGTGCCATACGTTGCATGAATAATTGCTGTTCCTTCCAATCTGCTTTGTTCCCAGCTTCAGAAAGAAGTGAGCCCGCGAAGAGGAGGGGGCTTTCTATGTGACCAGAAGGAGAGTAACCTTCGTCCATTTACGACCCAGGGGAACCTTCATATGCCCCGTCCGATGGGATCAAGATCCTACTCTGACTCAGATGCCATTCAGTTTGATGACCGGTCACTGTCCAAGCTGAAGGAGAGCGATCGGTGCAGCGCCACAGAGAACCTCTTCCTGGAGTCACTGTCTCTTGATTCCCCCGATGAGTCGGAGGAGCATCGCTCCCGGCAGCTGGAGCGAGAGAAATTTGTGACCGGATTAACAGAAGTACGCGCACTTCTAACTTTTGTCAAGCCTGCCTGTTGTCTTGTGTCAGAATTGGTATCACACTCCTGCTCTCAAAAATGAAACGCTGTGTCTCGGTCACTGCTCGCAGTTACTCAGTAGGGAATTTATAACAAATGGAGTTTGTTCCTTGTTAGGAGCCGTTCAGACAGTGTATATAATGTGAGAAACGGAGAGCCGATCTAAAGGCCCCAAAGATTATATCATCTGGTGACCATTCATATTATGTTCAATAACTATATTAGATGCATCATGTTGGCCCAGAAAGTCTTAAATCATCTCATCCAGTTGTAAATACGTGTATAACTAGGAAGAAGCACGGGCTATACACTGCTAGTAAAACTTGAAGTGCTACAGAGAGCTACTTCAGGCTCCTCCATTGTGGCTGCCTCCTAAATGGGTTAGTGGGAGGAAGTGAGATGAGATGTTGTAAAAATAGAAGTACTCATCATCAGCAAAGTATCTGACCTCAGTTTGCACCGTAAAGCTGCAGAGATCCAAAACACAGTGCTAAGAGATGCTGTTGGACCATAGAGAATGTATCAGAGAAATCACAGAATCATCAAGGCTGGAAAAGACCTCCAAAATCATCCAGTCCAGCCGTTCACCTACCACTAATATTTCCTCACTAAACCATGTCCCTTAGGACAACATCTAAACAGAATGTAATCTGTGTGCTGCTAAAATTTACTCCACAGCACTCTTAGTCTCACTGGATTCAGGTCTTAACAGTTTTGTCAGATATTCAGCCTGTGCTCTGAGCACAACAGATCTTGAGTTGGACACATTTATAGCTAACAGGGAAGCAGGAGCTTTCCGGTAAAAAATACATCTGCATACTCAGGCTTGAATTTGACCACTGTGGAAAGAAGTCTGTCAGCAGGTCAGATGTCAGACTCCCTGCAAGATTGACAAAGTTTCACCAGCGTGTCTTGATTAGAACTTGTAAGCCTGCAAAAACTTGACCAAAGCATTTATTTGAGATGCATAGCATTGTTCCTTAGCTAAAGGACTGGGACATCAGTTTCTCTGAGATTTAAAAAAAAAAAAAAAAAAAGATTAAGAACGGCAAGAAGTGTGGCTGCAGTTCTTACACTTTGGGTAGCTGGTGCTGCATATGCATTCCAATTAGATTTTCCTCCCTCCAGTAGCATAAAATTTTGGGGATCAATGTGGGATTCTGTATTTTTTTTATCTCTCAGCTGATTATTTCAAGTGCTCTGTGTAAAATGTTGATACCATTGTCACGTTTCATTCTGATTGCCATTTTCTTTACTTCCAACTCAGCCTGGTAGTTAAGAACAGAAACCTCTCCAGATGATTTCCATTTTCAGATGTTACCACCACTGACAAAAGCGTTGGCAGCAAAATTAGGTCCTTGGTGATATTTGCATAGCTTCTTCCTTTCAAAGCATACTTTGGTGAAACCTGTGCTAAGTGATTTTGCCTCAGTGGGTTTGTTCAAGCAAAGCTGATTGGAGTTTAATGAATAGTTTTACTAAGGATGCACAGAGGCAATTGCAGCCCGCTGACTGTTCCTCACCACCGTGTTTTCTTTGTGGTACTAATTGTAGCAAAGTCAATCCAGCCTTCAGCCTGATTCTCCATTCATTTAGATCAAATTCACTCTGTAATAGCTGCACTGAAGCCAGCAAATTTATTCCAGACTTACACCAGAGTAAAACTCTTATTTTTTTCTCTGACTCTGGGTAAATACCAAAGGCGTATTTGCTGAATGAAACAGTGCCCTTTTTGGATAATTGTAAGGAGAAATAAACACTTCTGTGTTGGCAGTGTACTTGGATTCATGAGCTTGTATAAAAATAATAAGCACTAATACTCTTTTTTTATTCCTGATCGTATTTTGTATTTCCTGTTTTGTTAGAAATGTAAACAATTAAAACAATGACTGCAAAGAAGTTGCTTCAGAAGTATCTATTAAAAAAAAAAAGAAAAAAAGCAACAACTAATTGTCACAGAGAAGTAATTGCCATAAAAACATCTTAATGCCATTAGCAAACTGTAGGTATTCCCCTTATGAAACAAGTAACAGTCTTCCCACGCATTTAATATAGCTATCTTAATGGGTTTCAAATGGTGCCATTTGGTGGTTCCTAAAAAACATATACTGAAATCTTACATCAAAGGATCACATTTTATCTCTTATTTCAGCACATCAAGGCCTCTGACATGAAGCAGATTCATTCCATGTACATATTCACTTACAAATAAGTAGTCCATAACAATACATTTTACACGTGGAAAAAAAGCCATTTGCAGCTTACTTCTATTTGAGTGCCAAGTGGGGAAATTGCAAATGGAAGCTTCAAATGTTGTTTTTTTGGTTTTTTTTCCATAGGTACAGGTTCAAGGCTGTTCTAGATGTAGCATACAAGCTTTCTGTGTGCAGGCTGTCATTCCTAATGGGATTGACCATTTTGCTGCCTATGTGCAAAGGGAAGAGTATTCTCAGAGGCAATTTAAGATTCCCTGTCTGAGAGAAAGCTGCTTTTTAAAGCCAGACATACCTGGTGGAACTGCCTAGAATGACAGAACATCCACGAGTGAATGCCACAAATAGGTTCAGAAATGACTTACGCTGTTTGTTTTTGTTTTTCTTCAGGAGGAAGAAACACACAAAGGAAATCTTCAAAGGTGAATAAAACTTGCAGAAAAAAAAACAGCAAGCAGTCAGATAACTGGAGTTCTGGCTCTCTTGTGCCTAAAGCGCAGACCCCAAGCATAGCTGTGCCACCTCCTGATCAGCCAGCAATCTAGATTAATGGATTTAGCCAGGGATTAATTTGTCTCAATATGCTTCTGTTCTGCTCCGATTAACTTGGGCCACATTCAGCTGTGGTGCACAAAGATCACTGTCTGAAAGTTCACAGTGCTGCTTTGTTAGCAGGTAGTACAGACCTGTAGACATAGCTATATAGAGGAAAACCATTGGTGAGGAGGACCTGACATACTCCTGCTTGTCCAGGATGTTTTGCTTTGAACTGGTTCTGGTCTGATCTCATGGGCTGAATGCCCATCTGGCCCTAGAATGCCTTTCTGTGCTTCTGGAGAGTATCTTCCAGATCATTTTTATCCCCAAATGCAAACTAGAGCATCTGAGTAGGAGATTTGCTTCAAAAGTGCACTCATCCAAAGAGACCTCATCCAAATTTAGAGACCTCATTGAGCTGACTCTCATAACTATACTCATTTATGTTTTTTAAGAAGTCCCATTGAGAAAGATTTTTTGTTGTTTGATTTTTCCCTATAGCAAAGCAGTAGGGCAACTCAGTCTGTGATTTGTATGAACCGGTGACATGTGGGAAAGCCAAAAATCCAGTGTTATCATGTAGAGACTCCCTTCTCTCGAAGTACAGCATTCCTGTTAAACGTAACTGCATCTCAGCTGTGTGTCCTGCATCCTGAGCAGTCTCGGGAGTGGGGGTGGACTTGCTGATTTCACAGCAAGTCAGAAATGCTCTGTATTTGCTTTGAAATGTCTGCTTCATATTGTCATAAAGACTCATTTTCTGTAGACAATTTATTTCTGAAATGCACCCTACTGCTGCATATTTCAGACATTTGCCAAGCAGTAATCCATGAGAAAGCAGTAAATTAAGAAGCATTAATAAACTGTTCAGTACTTTTAATAACACATCAGGAATGCTTTCATTTCACAGCTATTTAAAAAAACAAGAAAAGTGGGTCTAAATGAAAAGAAAGCTAAAGTGGTTTTGTATAGAAGCAGATAGTAAAAGTTGGATTTTCTCAATCAGTTTTCTGTTGAAAATAGTAGCTCTGTGAGAATTTTCAAGGCTATGAGTGGTACTCTTCTGTTCCTCTCTGCAGGGCAATGTCCGTTTCTTCCATGTCAGAATTCCAGCGCTTAATGGATATTTCTCCATTTCTACCAGAAAAAAACTTGCCTTTATCCAGCAGCAAAGATGACATAACCCCTCCTTTGTCACCTGATGATCTGAAATACATCGAGGATTTCAACAAAAACTGGGATTACAGTAGCACCAGGAATCATGGGGGGGGCACCGAGAAGCCTGCAGAAGGGTGGACAGAAAGGACAGAATCTGGGAAAGCTGGGAACGATCCTACTCCAGATCCCTTCCAGGCCTCATCGTGGTATCTCACCACCAGCGTCACAATGACAACCAACACCATGACCAGCCCGGAGCACTGCCAGAAGCAGCTCACAAGGAGTCATGGTGTAACTGAAAAAATGGGAGTTCGGATCTTCCACAGCCCACCAGTGGTCCGTAGGTTTGATAACTCAGTGATAACTGGCAGTGAAGGGAAAAGCCAAGTGGAGCCAGACTTCCTGTTTTCTATGACCAAAGCTATGGGGAACGTTGCTGAGACAAAAGGTCCTTCCTCTGACATGTTTGGAAGATGGTCTTGTGACCTGACCAAACACCATAAGGATTTTCTGGAAAATGGTCTTCATCCCATTGAACGTCCTATTTGCACTACTGTGGGCTTTGCCTCACCCTTGCACAGCTTGGAGATGTCCAAAAACATGAGCGATGATATGAAGGAGGTTGCTTTCTCTGTCCGAAATGCGATACGCTCTAACTCTAATTCAGGAGAGCCTCAGTTTAAGGACACCGCGTGTCAAACCAATGGTATGAGAACAACAGGGACACAGACCACCCAGACCATCAGTGTTGGCTTGCAGACAGAAACCCTGCGCAGTATCACCAGCAGTCCACACAAGTGTCTGACACCAAAGGGGGGGTCCACGCCTGTCTCTTCACCATCCAGAAGCCTGAGAAGCAGGCAAGTGACCCCCGTCATTGAAAAGGTCCAGGCTAAGTTTGAACGCACATGCTGCTCCCCCAAATATGGCTCTCCAAAGCTGCAAAGAAAAATTCTTCCCAAATCAGACCAGCCAAATAACAGGACTTTGCCTGGCACACCTCAGAAAGGATTCAGTGAGTCTGCTTGGGCTCGATCAACTACTACAAGGGAGAGTCCTGTCCATACCACCATCAATGATGGCCTCTCCAGTTTGTTCAACATCATTGACCATAGCCCCATCTTTCATGAGACCTTCCAAAAATGCCCCAGGTCTAGCAGCCGATCCAGGTCAGCAGAACCCAGACCAGAGCTGGGCCCATTGCAGGAGCCATGTACTAATGCCCGTGGCAGATCACCCAGTCCTCTCCGTTTGGGTACAGAGACACAAAAGGAAGATGGGACTGAGGTGACAAGTATCAGGCAGGACTTATCTGCTCCTCCAGGGTATACACTTACAGAAAATGCTGCCAGGATCTTGAATAAGAAACTTTTGGAGCATGCCTTAAAGGAAGAGAGAAGGCTACCTTCACACAGCCCACCAAATCTTAGCAATGACAACAGCACAGGAGAAACTGTCAAAGTAGATCCAGGGTCCATAGAGGTAATGAGTTTGTTTGTTTTTCCTCCTATAGCCAAATGCACTCTCCTTTGATCAAATGCATTATGAATTATCTTACAGTCCTGCCAGTTGTTTACAGTGAATATCTTAGTCCTGCATGGTACCACCAGCGAATCCCAGTCATGAAACTATCAGATTAGTCTCAGAAGAACTTGTTAAAGAATTGAGTGTCTATCCTGACAGCTTATCAGGCTTGAAAATATCAGTAGAGCTTTATCCTTCACAGATAAAGATGGTTCTCCCCGAATGACTGGGATAAGGGGTTTCTGTTACAAAACGCACCATGCATTACAGATGTTCTAGGGTCTGTAGGTCTGAGAAAATTTCTTTTTTATGCTGAATGGAAAGGTAGGCTTTTTCTCCTCCAGAACAGTGGGTGATAGCAAGTTTGCATGAAAAATAGTTTGTTCAGTACCCTGAACCAAAACTTCAGGGCCTTCGCATACCTTTTCTGGATACATCTGAGTAAGTTTGGTTCTGGTCTGTGAATGTGATTAAATGGCATGAATGAATGTGATTAAATAGCATTTGGTATTGACTGTTGCTGCCTCATTATATTAGAAAAAGAAAAAGAAAAAGGAAAAAATGATAATCAACTAGTCTAAGCACAAACCTACTTAGTGCTTAGGAACTTTTTATTGGTATTTTGTTGTACTGTTACAAGTGTAACAGCCATCATCTGTCTTAGCAGGTATGCCCAAGAACTGGGGGTCAGATTCTCATTTCCAGTAATGTACTACAGCAATCAACCAAAAAAGAGGGTGTAATGATGGACAAAGCTCTTTCAGTTACCAAGTTTAAGTCTGTTTCTGGCAAACCTTGTGTGTGAGAGAGTTTTGTCCTGAGGAGCACTGCAGAAGCTGAGTTAGGCCCAGCTCTTGCTGGTAGTACAGCATCAGAATGGCACATGTCCTGCTGGTCAGCATGTTCCCCAGGATACAGGCAGGAGAATTCATCCTCTCAGCTCCATGCTACCCCTTTAGCATCCCAATGTTTTTTGGGACAGCTCCTTCTTGACCCTGGTGATGTCCCAGAATGCTGACTGGGCTTTGCTGGGTCCGCTCCCTACCACTCCTGCCTCAGGTTCAAGGGAAGGTACAGACCCCATTTCCAATATCAACGTTTGAGATGGAGGATTTGTGGAAACTTGAGTGCTGAGGCTTTTGTTCTGCATTTTGCCTTGTACAAGCAACTTCCTTGTAATGGACATGATCGACAGATCATTTGTAGGTGCTGTTGAGCAGACACAATCTTTTTTGCCTAACAGAGCATCCAAAGCTGAGGATATATTCCCTGTGTTTAAACTGATGTCAATAAGGAATTTTGTACGTTTAAAAAAAAAACATGTGCACATTTTAAGTACTGATGAATGAAAGTAAGCTTTGTGAACAAACCTCAGAATGAACTAAAGCCTCATTTATTTCACTCTTTCTCACTATGTATGTATTTTGTTGTTTGTTTGAAATATCGAGAACATACAATTCCTTATTAGAAAGTACATGCTTTACTCTTACAGCTTCAACTCAGCTTTGCCTTCCAGGCATCACTGAAAACTCTTGATTTCCTCCTGCATCTTTTAAATGTCTCAGCAAATCTCAAATATAAATAAATGGATGTCATCCCACACCACCACAAATTGCTGCTGGCAAAATACAACCAGCGTCAGTACCTGAGTTTGATGCATGGAGAGATTTACGTCAATGCTGTTTAGTAAAATCTCACAGACCATCAGCCTGGCAAAAATTTGCCTTTGTTTGTGAATTCTCAGTATCTTCTGCCTAATTTTTTGAGTTCCAAGCCTCAGAGCTAAGCTTTGCTCTTCCTTGCAACTCTTACCCAGTTGTTAGGACTGCTGTCTGGATACAGAGGTGCATTGAAAAGGAAGGTGATGGGCAGTCACACGATAGGCTCACCTTTTCCTATGTGAGTTGATGCTTTACAATATGCTCTTAATGAAGTGTGGGTTCACTGCTGCAAACAATACCGCGAATGCCTTTAGACTTTGCACATACCTTGGGTTACTTCTGTATTATCCTGCCCATATAAATCATACTTTACAAAAAATTGCACATAGCACACAGTGATCAAGGAGGAGGCAGGCTGTGCTTGGGGCAGCCCCAGTGTCAGTGCTGCCTTTGCCATCCTCCTACAGATCCCTGCACAACTTCTCCATCACCTGTTTGCTTCTGGCCAAGACAAGTGACCTCACCTTCTTTTTTTCTGCAGTCATAGCATGGTATATTGATGACTTTTAAACTTGCATGGAGCACCTCTTGGTGATTTTTTCTTAATTTGAGCTTCTGGATGCTTTAGTTACGCAATTAACTTTTATATTACTGCTGCAATGTGAAGTCTAGTTCATATGTATATTTATACAGTCACATACATATGTATGTATGCATGTGAGTGTATATATGCATACATACAATAATAAGTATTTTCTGACTTGCCCAGAGCTGCTTACAAATAAATTCATATCAAGCCTAGCCTAGAAGTCTCTTACCCTGCTGATTCACCAAACCACCATCTTACTTGCATATCATGGGATTTTACAAATATTACCATTAAAAAATGCAGAATAATTTTCCCTAACTAACAACATAGAAGCAGCTTGAGTGTTCTTCTCCTCTGAGCAAGGGCATAAATGACAGAGGTGACACGCCTGTCCCAGTCAGAGGGCTCAGACCTATTTCTGAAGACAGCACTGCGGAAGGACTGTTCCCAAGGATCCACGTAGAGGGCGGAGCAGTGGCCACGTGCTTGCTACTGAACGGCTCAGCATTGGTGGGGGAATGTTGCAGAGAAAGGGAGGTGATGCCAGGATTAAAGAGCTTTTGCTCTGTCTGAGTCTCTCTCCCAGAGTCACCGTTAAATAGGAACAGGAAAGAAGTCTGAGGAAAGAGCTGTCATGAAACTTTTAGAGAGGCTTCTGAGCAACATAAATATAAGTGGGTTTTTTGCTAATTAAAGATTTCCTAAGCAGAAATTCTCTCTCAAAATCAGACGAAGGAAGAAAAGACATAGCTTTATTCCTATTTCTTGGTAACATCATTTTTCCCATAGCCTTAATCAAGGTTGGCAAACGATAATGGATGTCTTTCTCTGCTGAGTAGAAATGTTTGGATTGTTTAATGCTCTGTCCTTCTAGATTGTAAAGGGTTGGTGTGTTCACTTCCTTCCTTTCTGAATCTTTTTCTGCTGGTGGCTTATCCTTTACTTTTATTATTAGTTTCCCTCTGGTACAGCGGTAACATGATCTGAATGGGTGGTAACATCTGGAGACTTCTTTGCTGGCATTAAACCCTCTCTTAAGAAAAAAAATATATTGATTAAAACAGTTCTTTCCAACCTACTTGCTCTCTTTTTCTTTTCTGTCTGTTCTGTCCAGAACCAAACTGTCTTATTAACTGCCCCCTGGGGACTCTAACCCTGCCTGCCTCACTGCTGTAAGTCCTTTCTACCTTGTTTCCACAACTTTCTGAAAGTGGTCACTTTGAACAAGTGTGGTATAGAAAGGAAATAAATGACCCCAGCCACAGTGGTGCTCACCTGACATCTCCGTGTAGTCCTTTGTACAAAACGGTCTGGGAGTGCTCAGAATGGAAACCCAAGCTGCTGCCTCCTGTAGTAGCATGGGCTGGAAGTGTGCGTGGTCATGGAGAAGTGACCCAGGTCAGAATTTGTGTGTTTGGGTTTTTTGTTTTAGTTTGTTTTTGTTTTTTTTTTTTGTTTGTTTGTTTGTTTTGTTTTTGGTTTGTTTTTTTTTTTTTAAGACCAGTTTACAGTATCCAAAAATGTTGGGGGGATATTCAGATTTTTAACATCTTTTTTTTATCACTTCACACTCCTGTGTGCGGCTTCTGGCTGCTATGTTCCCATAGACTGTATCTGTAGCAGCAGGTAGAGAGGGCTGGGGAGGGGGTCTCGACACCAGCCTGTGGCTGACAGTCACATCTCATCATTAAGCTGCTTCCAGTTTTGGCCAGTGCCAGCTGGCTGTCTGGAGCATTCACTCAGCCTCAGAGCCAGAAAATTGCCTGTTTCATGTATTTATTCATGTAGGCATAGCCACAGTGGCTGGCAGCCTGACCTGGGAAATAGCTACAAACTAAGACTGAAACCTTCTTTCCCAAATCCAGGCTAAGAGGTGTTGCTTCTCCACCCACTCCTCAAGTAACCGTCAAAGTAAATCACCCCTAGGACATCAGATTTTTTCAACATCACTAATTTTTGAAGCTGCACAAGTTAAGGGAGGACATTTGGGATTTCAAAAACCACTCCTGATAGTTCCCTTTAGATGGCTTGATTTCCTTAATACACTTTGAGAAAGTTAGCATCTGCCCTTGAGTTCTGCTTGGCATCCAACATGATACCTACAGTACTGGGTTATCGGCCCCTCCTCTGCAAGCTGGCAGTGTAGCATGGTGTTGTGCTGAGCAAGTGCATGGCACCAATAAGATAGGATGAGTCTAATCCTGCCATTCTGAACAAGCTGGCCAACATCTGTGGGTATGCTCCATCCTTGGAGGTATTCAAGGCCAGGTTGGATGGGGCTTTGTGCAGCCTGATCTAGTGGGAGGTGCCCCTGCCCATGGCAGGTTGTTGGGACAGGGTGTCCTTAAGGTCCCTTCCAACCCAAACCATTCTATGCTTTAAAGACACTTACCAACTGGGTGGCAGCAGTGGAAGTAAATATTGTTATCACACTGCTGACTCTCATTAACTGCTGTGAAACCAGGATAAAGCAGCCAGAAGCAAGCAGCACTATAAAGATGCCATTTTAAGCTTCTGGTTAGAGAGAGTCAAAGGCAAAGCCCACAAATTACACAGCCTGGATTCATCATGTTGCATGGCCAGTAGGAATGGCTATGCATACAGATTCCAAAAATGAGTGGCAGCTCTCAGACCCCAGGTGCGATGGGATAGGGTGAAGTAAGGACAGGGAGTCAGATTTCTCCTTAGCACTGGTTTATGTTTCAGCGAGGGCCATGTCTGCGCTCACAGCAGAGGGCTGGGGGGAGAGTGCAGTGATGGTGCATGTGTGGGCCTAAAGCCATGGCCTCGCGCCCGCCTGGTGCTCCTGCTGCCCAGCACTGAGGGCAGACAGACACGGCTCTGCCTGGCAATGGGCTGCAGCTGAGCTGGTCGTGTATTGCTCAAAGACACTGAGCTCTGGCCCTTCGCAGAGGCTTTCCTGCCCCAACCCTCTGAGGCACCCTCCACAGACTGCACACACCTGCACAGGCTCCATTTCCAGTACTACTGCTCCATGTCTTTAAATCAGTCTCTCTGTCATGTAACATCCCAACCCAACAGAGATGTTCGATGGCATATCACCATGTTTGTTCACTGCCCATCACATCATGTTACCTAACCCAACATTCTCCGTTCCCTTCTCTGTTTGAAAGTATGTACTGAGTCTGCTGCTTCCGACTGTGTTGTTTTACTCCTCCCTTGGCTTCCCTTTGGCTTACTGTGCCAGAGCTTGTCTTTCGCATTGTGTCACTCCTGATCTCTCTCTTCATTTACCACCAGCTTGTATTCTGTTTTATAGACTGATATTTATTTAACTCTCTTCAATGTATGCAGATCTGTAGATTGACAAACTCCTCTGACTTGTTTTGATAAATGCAGAAGTATGCAGAGAAATTCAGAATTTTTACTTTACAAGCCAAGCTTGCTCCCAAAGTCCTTGATGCAGTCAGAACAGTCAGGCAGGTAGCCTGGCTGTGCAGCTAGCAGAGCCCATAAATACAAGAAGCAATTATCAACCTACTGCCAGGGTTAAAAATGACAAGTACATATGATTTCTAGAAGGGCAGGTAGTCTGAATGGTGGAAAACTGGTGGAGAAATATAATTTCAATTTTTCTCCATTCCTGTAATTCAAGCAAAAACAGCTGGCAGTGAGGAGTGATGTTCCAGAAGTTGAAATCTAGAGGTAAGCCTCATCCTCAATCCAGCTGAAGGTGGTGACAGCTGGCTCTATAGTCGTTATTCTTCTACTAAGAAGTCTTTCCTGCATGTGAGTCTGAAATCTGAGGCAGAAAGGAGTTAGTAGTTGTTTTTCACCTCACTTCCAGTTGCCAGACCTGGCCTACACTTGGAGCAATGCAATGAGTATAATGCATTATCATGATATTATCATGCAAATGTATTTTTCTAGCTCAAAGAGAATTAGTAAATGGAAGCTTGTCAGCTACTTCAGTTCATCCCAGACCTCTTTCTTTCATTCTCTCCTTATCTGTTCCATAAATCATGGACATGTACACAAATATTGGAGCCCATACACAGAAGGATGTTCACTGCTTGCTTTTGTCCTGTGACATGACAGATGCTTAGCTTTAGCTTGAATTCTACTTATTTTTTTAATTCTTTACACATCCAGGTGGCCTCTAATACTAGTCACTAACCACTGTTTTGCTCTTTTGGCTGCCAAGGAACTGCCTTGTTCTGCACTAGCCCCATCCCTTGAACCCTGCTTCTCCCGGCCAGAGAGACCAGCGAACCGGCGCCCACCATCCCGATGGGCTTCACATTCCCCTACTGCCTCACAGTCACAGTCAACCGGAGACCTGACTTCCTCAAAGGAAAGTGGAGGCAAGGAGCCGCCAGCGGAGGCTGTGAGCCAGGGAGACCAGTCGGCGTGAGCGGCTGCAGGCACTGCGCCCGGGCTGGCCTCTGCAGGGGGCCTGACGGAGAAGTCCCGTAGTGGAGGTCAAAGAATGTTCTCAAACGCAGCTGCTGAATGTCCGACCCGTGAAACCGAGGTGTTTCTAGAATGAAACAGTTAATGTGCCTGTAATAACTTAATTTTTTTTCATAGCTGAGAAAACTATTTTTGTCTCCATCTTTTCTACATACAGTATATTAACAAAAAAAAAAAAAAAGGTAAAAATGATATAAAGTAAGATTTAAAATAAAATGTAAATTAAGTTTTAAGGGAATTTGAATACGTGCTCACGCTCTCTCCAAATACTGACTGCCTTTCGGTTGTATTTGCACTGTTATTTTTTCAGTTTCAGTTTGGGTTTTTTGGGTTGTTTTTGTTTTTGTTTTTGTCATGTGAAACTAGAGTCTTAAGTTAATTTTATTCTATTTTAATGTCAGTGTTATCAGTTCTTAAATGTAAGTTTCTTAAAGGTGCTTCGACTGTCTGAAGCAATACCTTTTAAGTAGCGAAGAAAGCCATTAAGCTAGTTCACTAGAATTGTATTAGCTGAAATGGAGGGGAATACAGGTAAACACAAGAATATGTGTAAAAAAGAATGCCTCAGAAAGTCGTATGGCGTTAGCTGTAAAATACACCTACGATACTTGACTTGCATGCCTCTGGGTCCTTGCACTTTAGTGCATGTACATACTGCTACTGTACTTCTGCCGTCACATAAACGTGAGTCCATCTGTTCCACTGTAATATTGTCGTGAGTTTACCTGTACTGTACTTTTATTGTTGATATTCTTGCATTGACTATACAGAAGGAGTTTTTAAATTATTGTTAGCAGTTCAACTGGCTATGTACAGTGTTTACTGAGAACTTCTTTCATTTTGGGAAAACCATTGAGAACTCTGGGCATACCAACTTGTAACTGGCCTTGTTTAGGAGTCTGTTGGAGACCATGTGGAGTGGAAATAAAACCCTCAGTATTTACAAGTTGTGTGAGTGCTTCATGGTGTTTATTTCTGATGGTACTTCCAAAGTTCATTTTACTTAGGAGAAGCAGCTCCCAAACTCTGCCTTTGTTCATAGGGGAAGAAAATGTGTCTTTATCCTGTTCCAGTCAGGATGAGAGATAATGGCTTCAAGTTGCACCAGACAAGATTCAGGCTGGATATCAGGAAAAAAATTCTTCTCAGAAAGAATGGCACAGACTTCTTGGGGAGGTGGTGGGATCACCGTTCCTGGAGGTGTTCAAGAACTGTGTGGTTATGGCACTGAGGGCTGTTCCAACCTTAATGGTTCTATGACAGGAAATAAACCAAATGTCCTGTGCTCCAGAGACTCATGCAAGTACTGGATTGGGCCATGGGAAGATCTCCACATTTCCTCACTGAACTCTGCATAATAGCTTGCTCACTGAGATAGCAGGGCTTGTCTCCTCAATCCCTCTTGAGGTGATACTGCTTGTTGCTTTCTGTCATTCATGTGAATGAGAAACAGCCAGCTTAATGAGGTATCAAAAACCTCTGTCTAATCTTAGTGCAAATTTGTGTCATGTCCACAATGGGCTTGTATAAAACAGGTGGCTAGCACTGGGAACTAAGTGCCCCCCTAAGAGGGGGAACCTCACTGTCAGTTCTGCCTGGCACCATCTGTTTGGCCACGCACTTTCTCTGGGAACCTCAGGTCTGCTCTGACTAGTTATCTCAGGGCCAAAGTGGCTCATTCCCGCTTGATTTCCCTTGCCAAGGCTTTCTGATGCTCGTTTACTTAGGAGCACCATCTGGGATCCCTAGAAGCCTTCCTCGTTAGCTTTGCTGAGCGTTAAGTCCCTCTCATCCTGTCCTGCTGCTGGCTTTCTAGGAACTTTAATTCAGCTGTTAGATGACAGTAAACCCCAGCTCTTGGGTCAGTTCCCAAGCTCCACCTGCTTGAGGTCTTATTTCTGCCACAAGTTATGTCTGTGGCTATTAAGCCGAAATTGAGATGTCCACCTCAGGGTTATCATTATGAAAATTGCTGCTTACTGAGACCCACAGTGACTGAAAGGTCCTATTGTCTGGTGCCCCCGTCAAATGAAGCAGTGTCCAGTGCTGCTCATGGGTAGCAGTGCTTCTATCGTGTGCGAATTACCTTCACAGATATTGCAAACCCTTGCTGTTAACATTTTTCATCGGCCTCCCCAGAAGTCTGAATCCTTAAAATCATACACAGAGTCCACCTCACTTATTTTTCCAGTGCTTGAAAATCTTGTGGCTGCAGCACTTTTATGACTTGTTGCCAAAATTTCAGTTTGGGCAGGGAAAGAGGAGCATGCACAAGAGTTGCTCAGAAGGTCAAAGTAGAGTCGCAGTAGTTATTAAAGAAGGCTTAAACCACAAATGAAAGATCCTTGTTTATTTCCAAAATCTTAATTACCAGCAGCAGCTTTGAAGGCAGAGGGGGAGGATTCACTGCTCCCTTAAAAGCTGTTTTTCCTGCATGAATCAAGTTTGAAGTTGCAAATGAACGAGCAATGCTAGACACCAGCGAGCAGAAATGCTGTTCTGCTTCTTGTGACAGCTGTAATTTTTTTTAATTTCAGGTGGCTGATGTGTAGCTTTAAGACCAGGAAATGACATTTGCCTTTCAAATCAAGGATATGCCGGCCTGGAGAATTAGCTACTTGCCAGTCTGAAATAGGAAGGGATATGGGGATAAGCAGCTACCTGTGGTTTGTCAGGTAAACTGCTTATGGGACAGCAGGGGTTGCATAGCAGAGCAGAGCAGGAAGGAGGAGGTTAAGCACACGTAGAAATTCTGTGTATGACCTTAAAAAGAATCACATTAATTAAACATAGGTTCCTTTCTAGTCTAATTAGCAACTCCAGTGACATAAAAAATGTCTCATGTTTCTACTGGCTCTTTGGAAACGCTAGGGCTTTTATCTTCCCATACTGCTGCTGCTCAGATTGGGGGATTTTTTCCCCTCCCATTACTCCATCACATTCTGTAATTACTAACATAAATCATAACATAAATAATGGGTCTATAGTCCTTCTGAGGTTATTTTAAAAGATTCTAAGACAAAATAGAAAGCCTTTTCAGAAGGTCTGTGGCTCACTCTGTGTCCATATGGTAGCTGAATTATTGCCTCATGAATAATCAGGGCAGGAGAAGGCTTGAAAATTGCCACACAAATTAGTTTAAGGGGATGCGGATGCCTCTGCTATAGATTCTCCTGACAAGGCTGACAGAGATAGAAATCAAAGAATCATAGACTGTTTTGTATTGGAAGGGACCTCAAAGCCCACCCAGTCCCACCCCGTGCCATGGGTAGTGCTGCCCCCCAGCAGCTCAGCTGCCCAGGGCCCCATCCAACCTGTCCTTGAGTGCCTCTAGGGATAGGGCACCACAGCTTCTCTGAGCAGCTGTGTCAGCGCCTCACCATCCTCTGAGTAAAGAATTTCTTCCTAGTGTCTAACTTAAATTTCTCCTCTTTTGTTTTAAGACCATTCCTCCTTGTCTTATCACACTCAAACCGTGTAAAATGTTGGACTCCCTCCTGTTTGTTAGCTCCCTTCAAGTACTGGAAGGCCACAGTGATGTTTCCCCAAAGCCTTCTCTTTTCCAAGCTGAACATGCCCAGCTCCCGCAGCCTGGTAGGAGCAGGCATGCATTACCCATCCCAGCACCACTTCCATCTGTGCAGAGGAACCTCCATGTAAACAAGGTGTGTATCTTCCCCCCTTACTCTCCCGAATATCTGGAGCCCCCAAGCTGCCTCGTGCTCCTTTTGGAGGTACCACAAACCACAAACCACTCCTGTTTGCTCCCTGTTCACCTGCTTTGACTTCCTTTGAAGTAAATCACTGCAGCCTCCCAGAGTACTATTAAGCAGCTGAGTACATATAATTTTCATATGAAATGACAGCTAACATCTTTTCAGTCTCCACATACCCCAGCCTGCTTTCTGGAGAGGCTTAATGGCTTTGAGCAAAGTCTGCTTCCCTTCCCTGTTTATCATCTTCTTATCCATCTTGTAGGAGGATGAGACACACTGCCCTCGGGTCTGGGTGAGGGAGATTACTGCCCTGCTATTGGTGTCTTTGAATTAAAAAAAATCAACATCTGTTGCTCAGAATGACCTTTTTTTTTTTTTTTTTCCTTAGCAGAGCAGAAATAGGACTTTGCCTTTCATTACTCATTCTTTTCTGGTGCACAAACACCTTCTGGAGGCTCCAACCAATATCAGTATCATCTGAAAAATTGGCAACAGAAATCTTGAGAACACTCAGTGATCAGGGCAAGATTTTTTGGGTGAGGGATGGCACAAATCCAGCAGGACCTCTCCACTTGCAGCTGGCACAAAGGAAGGCACTGCTCCCTGAGGCAGAGGAAGGGCTGGGGTCGTACAGACCCAAGAAGCCCCTCAGACGTCCCTGGTCTGGCAGCCACCAGATGTGGGCTGGAGCTGCAGAAGGTCACAGGGTGGGTGGCACAAATGCTCCCCTGATTCTCAGCTGGGCACAGGCCCACCATATCCCAAGGCTGGTCTGCAGGTGATGGACTGAGAACTGAGAAGGGACAAAAAACTGCAAATAGATGGATATCTTAACAAGAAGAAAAAAAAGTTGTTTGGATATTGAGTTTTACACGTCTCTTGCTGGCAGTAAGTCTGGCTTAGCAATGTAAGCAGATACCACACTAGGGGAAGAGCGTAGCTATGCTGTGCAATGTGAATTTTATTAAATGCCAGGACCAGTAAATTTTGTTTTGTCTTGCTAAATCCCAATATTTTTTTAATATACTATAATGGGATTTTTTAATCCCTACAGTAAAACTTTAGATGAGGTTTACACAGAAATTGTCATGGACGCAGGTACATCCCTCATTCTGCTGCTGCTTCTCTCCCTGCTGTAATCCCTCTGGGTCAGGCTGCAGCACAAAGAGCTGCTTGCAAGTGGACAAGCTCATCCCAAAGGCACTGCTCAGCTGTCTTGGCCTTCTTGTGGATTTGGCTGGAACCAAAGTGGCCACAAACTGGCTCTGCAAGTAGGCACCATTTTTGGATGCTGAAAAAGTTAGAACTGGTGATACATGGGAGAGGAGTCACCCATAATTTTGTCTACCAAGAACTGCAATGCTAAGTGCTTAGGCAATTAAGAACATAAGTCTCATTGATTTCTTTCTCATGTAAGTGGCTTAGGTAACTTAGATGTATGGGAATTTTTATCACAAGTCTCCTTCCAGTACCTGACCTGTAGGGAGTTTATAAGCAGGAGGGAACAAACATGTTTATATGGTCTGAGAGTGATGGGACAAGGGGGAATGGCTTTAAGCTAAAAGTGTGGAGGTCTAGGTTAGATGTTAGGAGGAAATTCTCTACTCAGCGGGGTGTGAGGTGCTGGCACAGCTGCCCAGAGAAGCTGTGGTGTCCCATCCCTGGAGGTGCTCTAGGCCAGGTTGGATGGGGCCCTGGGCATCTGAGCTGCTGGGGGGCAGCCCTGCCCATGGCACAGGGTGGGACTGGGTGGGCTTTGAGGTCCCTTCCAACCCAAGCCAGTCTGTGATTCTATTATTCTATTATTCTATTATTCTGACTATAGCTCCAGACTGTTAGTCTTTAAAACATGGACTTGATTCCTAATGTTGTCTTAGAGAAGACATGCATTGTATTGTTCTTTGCTAGATTTTCTGCACACTGCAATGGTAGGACAGGAAAAAATCCACTTTGCATATATGAATGAGAGGAAGAACAATGAAGGCCATGATTTTGTCACAACTATTTCCATGACAAAACTAAAGACTTCTGAGAGGGTATTTTCTTAGTACAATGTCACTGTGTTTTGTCATGGAAATCATATATTAGGCAAAATCAAAGCCCTGGCTTCACAGATCTCTGTGTTTCCCTCAGTCTGTGATGCTTCTGACAACATCAGAACTTCACAACTTGCACATCATGTTCTGCAGGCTTCTTAAATGTTTTACAAATAGGAATGGATGTGCAGTTATATTGAAAAAAAAACTTATTAAGGCGTTTTCTATAAGGTAATAGACCAATGCAGTAGCTAGGAGAAAAGCAGCAATAAGAATTGAGGAACAGCAGAACTAACCCCTGGAAACCAGCGCCCAGGCTGTCTTTATGAAGTAACAGGCCTGATGGTGGCTTCCCTGAGATCAAGCCTGTGACTATGGCTCAGTGGAAGCAAACTGTGAGCTATGCTGCAGTATGTGAGACCTCATGAGGCATAGGCCTCACCTGCGATAGTACTGACGGCATCTGTCAGAATCAGACCCTTTAGCTGACAGGAAACCCAACACTGACAGAGCCATTCCCTACTGGACTTGTTAAACAGCCTTGAGTTTGCACAGCCAGAGCTTGTCCCACCAAGGGTGACATCCTGGAATGGCGATGGTCCTGGAGATGATTTCCCCTAGAGGGTGGGAGTGGGACGCCATTCCTGAATTACACAGCCTTTTCACATCAACAAGCAGAATCATTTTCAGAAGCTGGAGCATGATGGTATAACTTGTTCACTTGTGCAACCTAGTCTGTTGTAGGTGTTCTGTTCATTGCAGGGAAGTTGGACCAGATGGCCTTTAAGGGTACCTTCCAACCAATTCTATGATGATGATCCTACATCAGTATTACCATCTCCCTTTTACTCAACAAATAGTGTATCTTCCCAGCACAGAGCTAAATAATTCAGCAGCAACGTTTCCCTGCTTAGCAGCATCTGCCTGAGCTCTCTGTCGGAAGGGCTCAGGGATAAGTAATTAGCAGCCCCATAAGTCAATTTAATCCTTCCTGAAGAACTGGAAAACCTCCACCCCCTGTGGACCCTCTCCTGTAGGCCCTGATCAGCCACCGCTGGCACTCAGTAGCAGAACTGGTTTGTGTAGATGGCCTAAACCACCTGGTTCCTCCCAGCTGGACAAGTTACCCAGAAACCACCCCAAAGCCATGTGGAGGATCCCTCCAGTGCTGGTTCTTCAGGTTAGGTGGAGGCGGCTCCCCAGTGAAGCGGGATGGGTAAAGAATGAGCCTGCTGTCACCTCAGGCCACTTTTGACCTGAATGAAATTTGAAAAAATTAAACCTGCCCCAAAATTAAATTATCAGTTGAGCTACTTAACAAGTTAACTAAATTGACCGTGACCTACATACCAGAAAGCATTAGATATTTGGAAATACTTCTTTCTGTGGGAGTCAGGTCACACAGTAAAATCTAGATTAAAAATTCACACGCATTTCTCTGAAGCCTATGTCAGGCTTAAAGCAGAGAACGGCCAATTTGAAAAAGCAATGAGACGTTTTTAACCTTGACATCTACCAGGTCGGCCCTGCAATGATTTGACTCTCTTGTCGGGCAGCAGACAGCACTGACAGATGAACTGATTAGCCTTGGTACATATTGCAGTGCAGACAGTAATTACAGCCTAGAAACGATAGTTTAAACAGAAAATAATGCATTACATGCAGAAAGTTCATTGCCAGCCGCCTGGAGGCAGGACCTCCACAGCTACTGCTCAGAAATAAAACACATCAGGCAACACACTGGGACTTCATCTTTCTTAAAGTACATAAGCTAAAGAGCAGCCATTTATAAACAGCTGATCCAGCCACAGAAGAGAACACAATTAAATGTATATTTTGAAAACAGGGTTCTAAAAAAGACAGATAAATATATCTATGTATGTCTACCTATCTATCTATCTATCTATCCATCCATCTATATATCCATCTATCAATCCATCTATCTTTGTATCTATCTATTTATCTAGCTGTTTGTCTGTCTTTAAAACAGAAAATCTATTTTATCTTTTTACACCTACTTACAGGACTGTTCTGTATATGCATACGTACAGGAGTAAAAGCAGAGTCTTTGCTTGTTCTATGGCACATCCTTCTCCAAAACAGGGCAGAGGAGGTGTTCTTCAGACCAGTGCTGAAGAAGACCAGCTGGACTTTTCCATAGCTCCTAGCCTCACTTCCTATCCCATGTCAGTATCATTCAACTTTTAAATGCAGACTAGCACAAAGCTGTTCTTCAGAAATTAAAGAGCTGAATCGTCACTCAGTGCTTGTTCCCCTGCTTTTAAACAGCATTTGTGCACAAAAGCTCAGCTCAGATTAAGAAGATAAATACAATGCAGAGCTTTACAGATAAGTTAAATGAACAGTGAAAATTGCCCTTTAATCTACTTAGTAGGTCTTTGTGATTAAAGTCTTGTATTTTTTTCTGTGCTGCTGAAGGAGTGGGCAAGGTGGTGACTGAAGAAATGTCTAGGAAATAGCACAGAAGTCATGGCTTTTTTATTTTGTTGTCACTTCTGTTTTAAAATCATTTGCACTGATAAATTCCAATTCCTTTTCCGTATCTAGTCAGATGAAGCATACAGACACTATCAAAAGATAAGTACATTGGCTTTCAAACTTCATCACAGCGTTACCCTTTTCCAGCCAGCATCTGAGCGTGCTACCACATATGTAAAGCCGCTTTTGACGCGGGCTTTATGCAAGTCTTAGCTTTAGGGAACAGCAGGCCACGAGCTGGCACGTACATCAAACAGCATGCAAATCCTTCCCACTGAAGAATCAGTTTATAGTGTGCCACTGGATTGTAAAAACACAAAACATCTGCTAAATGCTGAAGAGCTATGGAGGCTAAAAACAGCCACTCGTGCCAGTAAGAGAAGATATGTTCTGTAAAACCTCTGAGACACCTATACCCTCAGCAGTAATATTCAAAAGACGTAGGGAACAGTAATTAGTCCTCCAGATGCTTTACCCCGAATTAGAATTCAGAGAAAACATGCAGGTATCTCAATTTAAATACAGTGAAATGGGGTTTAGTTCATCAATTGGATTTGCTGGGAAACAGCTCAAGCAAGAAGATAAAAATTGTATAGGGCAAAAGATAGTGCTGTTCTCTGAGATTCTGGAAAGCCCAGAAGCAATCTGGTTGAAGCAAATGCTCTGGGGGAGGATGCATCTCTTGAAGTAGTTAGCTCTATATTTTCCAGGTGAGAAATGGAAATGAAGACTTTTGTCCCAAGTGAAATAAAGGAGGCTTTGTTTGCTCACCTCCCTTGAAGATGTGGTTATAAAAAAACAGACACCTCTGAATGTATTTCTCTCTTCCATTTAGTCCTGCCACTCTTACCACATGAGTATTTGAACACCACCCTCCATGGCTAATGTACAACATGACTAACATCTGTCCCACAACTTATGTGCTCATCCTCTCCCTCAGGGAAGATCTGTGTGAAGTGGAGACTGTTTATTAGGAATACACACAAAAAATGCTTAATTATACAAGCACAGACATGTCAATATAGGTTTTTTGGAGAGGGAAAGATGAAAGGCAAGGTGTCTCCACCTCAGAGGAGGGCATGCTGAGGTCTGAACTGGCCTTTGTTTCCTGTGGGAACGAGGCAGTGCGGCCAGGAGTGCCCCAAAAGGGTCCAGTTCTGCACAGGCAGCTCTGTGAGTTCACTTCATGTAACAAGACTTTTTTACTGGGATCTTGTATTTACGTGAATGCAGGAACCTCTGTTCAATGCTGTTGGAGTTGTTTCTTTGGCATAGGAAAGGAGTTGTTTCTTTGGCAGAGGAAGATGCTGCCATTGTAACTAAATTTGAGCAAGCAGAGGCAGGAAAACGGTATTTCTTTGTCTCTCCATTTCTGGCAGTGAGAGAAAGGGATTTACAAAGAGGTTTTTGGAACTTGGCCTCTTTGAATAGGAAGAATCTATACCCACTCCGGAAATACATCAACACAGCAGCAGTACTATGTAAGAAAAGAACAACTTAACAGTTGTTTCCACAATGCGGTCTGAATGCCCTCTAATTGGCTGCATCTTGGCCATTCTCAGAGGTATGTGCTCTCTGTCAAGATGTCCTTACAATTTTTAAATTTGAGTGGGAACTGAGAAGTGGGAAAACTGCTGACTCAGAGGGCCAGAATGGCCAGCAGATTGGAGCAGGAGGGGTCGGGAGCACCCCAAGTGGAAAAAAGAATGGCTGACATATGAAACTACAGTCTCATGTCCCATCTCCAGAACAGGCCAAAACAACCAGAAGGTCTGCATCTGCCTTTAAGTCTTCTTTTTTCTCAGTAGCTGTTGGAATTTTGAAACTGTTTCCCAGTTTGGATGCTGTATGAGTCCAGACAATGCTTACACTATCATTTGCTTCTTGGGTGGTGATGGCCGCTGTTTGACCAGCTGGGAAATGGAGGGGTTTAGAAGTTAAATGCTGTATTTAATGAGGTGTGGCAAGGCTTGGAAAACAGCACCTTCCTGCTCCTTCCTGTGCTGAGCTGAGCTCGCTAGGCTGCCTTTGCTCTTACAGTGTACCAATGGCAAGGTTTAATAACAAATTCCAGAGTCTGTGTGTTTTCCCATGAAGCACAAAGGGGCCATCAGGCTAGAGAAGACCAACCAGTCTGCATGAGGAAAGCACTCCCCCGGAACTAAGCAGATCTATTGATGTTGCAGAACACTTTAGCTGTTAAGTGCCTTAAGAAAAGTTACTGAAACTTGTCTTTTACAACTTAAAATTGAGAGCAGACAAGGCATCATGGCCTTGGTGTCACCTCCAGCCTCTGTAAGGGGACTCTGCTCCTAAACAAGTAGAAGGCACTGGGGCAGAGGTCCCAAAAAAAGCAGTTCATCTCCCAAGGAGACAAGTCTTAACCAACACTACTGCCCCAGCTGTAGCTCCCTGGTACCCAGATTCACTTCAGTCAGGCTGCTGCACAGTGGGATCAGCATGGAAGCAGAGTGGAGCAAGATGAGTAGGGCAGCAGGAGTGGGAATACTGGTGATCTGCCTGCATTAGTGTTCCCTGCTTCTTTAGAGAATCATGAAATCATTAAGGCTGGAAAAGATCTCTATGTTCATCTTGTCCACCATGAACTCATTCCCACATACCCAGCCACACCCCTCAGTGCCACATTCACATGGTTCTTGCACACCTCCAGGGACAGTGATTCCACCACCACCCTGGGCAGGCTGTTCCAATTCCTCACCACTCTTTCTGAGAAGATTTTCCTAATATCCAACCTGATACAGCTTAATGTCATTATTTCTTGTCCTAAAATCAGCTGGGCTTTGCTTTCCTCTGGGGGAAACGGCAGCCAAGCTACTCCTGCAAAATGAGTGTTGTCCTCAGAAATAGGATGCTGGCTGTAGCAATACCTGAGGGTGACTTTGTGCATAGAATGATCCTTTCATGCTGTCCTGATTTCAGTTGGGACAGCGTTGTTTTTTTCTTCGTAGAGTCTGGTATGATGCTATGGGCTTTAGGAGAAAAACAATGTTTATAACATACCAACGTTTTAGCTTTTGCTGAACAGTGCTGTACGGAGCCAAGGACATTTCTCCTGCCAGCAGGGAGGCAGACTGGGAGAATCACAAGGAGCTGGAAAGGACAGAACAGGGACAACTGACCTAAACTGGCCAAAGGGATATTCCATACCATATGACATCACACGGAAAAATCTTGAAAATGGTGGGAAGTTGGCCTGGTGGGCAGCTTTTGTTTGGGGACAGGCTGGGCATTAGCCAGTGAGTGGTGAGCAACTACTTGTGTATCACTTGTTTTGTATATATAGCTATCATTATTATTATTTTGGGTTTTTTTCTCCTCCTCTTCTGTTTAAGAAAATAAATTTTATCTCTGCACGTGAGTTCTACTTTGTTTTTCTTCCCCCAGTTCTCTCCCATTCCCACTGGAGTGGAGGGAGTGTTGAGCAAACGACTGTGGGGTGCTTAGCTACCTGCTGGGTTAACCCACAACACATGCCTGCCTCATGAGATCAAAACTTTAATTTTAAAAGAGATGTTTCTAAGTAATACTGATACGGTTATGACTGAGCAGATGTGCCATTGCAGTCATACTCTCCCCCAACATCTACACCAGGAGGATGAATTCTGCCCAGAAGAATGAAGAGAATCACACTCTGAGCGTCCTGTATATTATCTAATTTTGCTTGCTTTATTAAAAAATGAATTCTCCCTATTCTTCTCAAACATCACCTCTGTGTTTCTTCATAATGCTTCATGAAGTTTTAAACATACAAATTAGAAACAGGAAGACAGCAGACACTGAATATTACAGATTGCCTCTTCTTCTCATGATTCAATAGCTTTTCTCAGTTGCACTGTTTGGGATTCAGAATTGCTGGCAATTCAGTCATTTCTTTATAGAAATAGGATTTTTTTTTGTTCCTTGCTCTTGCACACCAGCTCTCTACCCAATGTATAGCTGAGGCACTTGAGGGATTTGGCCAAGTGGACAATACAGGATGATGGCCAGGAAGAGTGCATGACATGTAGAAACCCACTTTCCACTGAGCCAGCAGCTGCAGGCATTTGCAGCTGCTCTGGCAGCAGGATACATGTCTGCTGCAGGACAGCAGTGGCACGAGAGCAGGGCACAAGGCCACACGGGTCTGAGAGACACTACTCACAGCCTATGAGATTTGCACCCAGGCTACTCATTAGTGGTGTCCTAATTCATTTTGCACTGCATTTTAAAAGAACAAAGACTACATATGCTCTGCTGAAAAGAAACATAACTGACTTGGCACATCTGAAACCTCCATCACTTCATAAGTAATGAAGTGGCAGATTAACTGTGCCATTTGGAAGCTGTGGTGATGAAACTAGGACCCTAGCAGATGCCTTTATCTGCTGCTGTTCCTCCTCCCAAGTGCAACCGTCTTGTCCATCCATGGGTGCACACACCCCACATGCTGACTACAGCCTTCCGACAGTTTTCACCCTAAGCAGTTCCCTAAGGCACTAAGGGACATGATTTGGTGACTGGACTCTACAGTTAGATTAAAGGCAGGACATGAAGACCTTGGAGGCTAAATGAGCCTATGATTCTATGCTTCTATTTCCAGCCCAAGGTTCAGCTGATGCTCTATTTCTAGGACAACCTTCATCAGCTCTCTAAATTAAATTAGATATTAGATGGAACTTTTTCACTCGGACTGGTGAGGCGCTGGCACAGCTGCCCAGAGAAGCTGTGGTGCCCCATCCCTGCAGGCGCTCAAGGCCAGGTTGGATGGGGCCCTGGGCATCTGAGCTGCTGGGGGGCAGCCCTGCCCATGGCACAGGGTGGGACTGGTGGGCTTTGAGGTCCCTTCCAATTCAAGCCATTCTGTAATTCTTTGACTCTACGACCCTTTATCTGATGTAGGACAAGAAAGTGCCCAGTATTAACTTTCATCTTACTTTTACAGAAGCAACATTAAGCCCCAGTGTGAGAACAAACCTTGCCATTGTTAAAAGTCCACTCAGCATTAGGACTACATTTACACATAGCTCTAACTCTATTGTAAGCCCAGGTCAGAAGCTCAGGTTTACCCACAGTCAAAATCAAATTCTCATCCACTTCCCATTCTTTACCAGAATGCAAACCTTTCAGATTTACGCTAAGACTCTGGATCATGCCAGACATTCTTCCTGATCTTAAAACTTTGGCAAAAGAGTATATTGCAAGGCTTGATTCTCCTGGCAGCTCCTGAAAGCATTTACATCCATGCAAAAAGCCCATGGGCAAAATTCTTTGTAGAATGTTTTCTGCTCATTCCACTGAAGTGACTCAGGAAGAGAGTTCAGTCCAGGCACTTCAATTCAGTATGAACTCTGTGCTCCTTGAGCAGAGGGGGAAAGAAAGCAGCACAGAATGGGGCACAGTCATCCACATCTGCAGGATTTGCAGTGCAGAGAACAGGGTTTAACTAAAGCTCCGTTCCCTTCCATTCAGTTTCCAAACATAGCTAGAAGGACAAATCTTCCCCATTTTCATCGTGATTAAAAGGTTAAGTTTTGGTGAGAGGTATTTTAGATTCAAAGGAAATCTGTATCTGATTTGCAAGACTTTTTGTTCCAGGAACTGCCTCCTAGATTGTTAAATATCTATCAGTCTTGCATTATTTCAGCTGTGTTATACTAAATTTGTGATAATTCAGTGTGACTACAAATGCTTTTCTATAGTTGGGCCATTAGCCCAAAAAATATGGTGGTTTAGGAATGAAAGACACTCTGTCGGGGGGGGGGAGGGGCTTTTTTTTCCTCTGGGGGGGGAAAAAAAAAAAAAGAAGGAAAGGAAAGGAAAGGAAAGGAAAGGAAAGGAAAGGAAAGGAAAGGAAAGGAAAGGAAAGGAAAGGAAAGGAAAGGAAAGGAAAGGAAAGGAAAGGAAAGGAAAGGAAAGGAAAGGAAAGGAAAGGAAAGGAAAGGAAAGGAAAGGAAAGGAAAGGAAAGGGAAAGGAAGGGAAGGGAAGGGAAGGGAAGGGAAGGGGAAGGGGAAGGGGAAGGGGAAGGGGAAGGGGAAGGGGAAGGGGAAGGGGAAGGGGAAGGGGAAGGGGAAGGGGAAGGGGAAGGGGAAGGGGAAGGGGAAGGGGAAGGGGAAGGGGAAGGGGAAGGGGAAGGGGAAGGGGAAGGGGAAGGGGAAGGGGAAGGGGAAGGGGAAGGGAAGATTCAAAGTGTTCCCTGTAGTCAAGGATAGTCAAGAAAAATGCTTTGAAGACCAGTTGAAGTTCCAAACCTCTTAAACAGTGGTAGAGCAATCCTGTTTCTTCAGTTAGCTTTGCCAAGGAAGGGTTTTCATGGGCACCCACTCATCCTGATCCTGTTACAGGATTCTGGTTTCAAAATGGAATAAAGTGGAATTATGGTGGAAAATGCTATTACAGATAAACAGGCTTTGATTTTTGTTTACTCTTGATAAGAGCAAATGCACTGTTTTAAGGGATTTCTTAAATACAAAGATGTCATGGAGGCTCTGTACTCTGAGAATATCGTAACAATAAATAAGCATAATATCAGAAATAATACATCTAGCTATCACAGGAGCTCTCCCCCATGAACCAGAGAGAGGGGAGTGCTTAGTCCCATGGAGGTTAACATCTGGGAAAGTGCTCAACTTATAGAATCCACTGAATGACTGGCAGCCCACATTAAATTTGTTGTCTTGAATCAATTGAGAGACCCCCACAAGGGATATTATTCTGTTTGGCCTTGAGCCACTCACTGGAAAATGTGCATATTGGAGGTGAAATAGTATTGCATAGATTTGTCTTCTAAACATTCACCATATGCTCTCATAAAAATAAGCACCAGCACCATTATAAAAATAAATTTTTTATTGTGTAGCTGTTTTCTTTAGGCTTTGTTTCAAATCCTCAGTATACAACATAAGTTCTATAAACATTTATCAGATACTAGATGTTAAACGAGTTTATTCCAAATCTTTAGAAAGGAAGCCTTGATAGACTGAATGCTTGTTTACACATTGATTGTGCTGATTTATGTAATTGCAGTCATGCTGCAGTCCTTCAGCAGTTTCTCTCTTTCTGTCCTAAACTAATTTGTAGTGTCTAAGTTATCATAAATAGAGGTAAAAAGAGACCTCAGTTCTGTTGGCATTAATAAACTTGTAACACAGAAAAGTAGCACAACCCATTCTCAAGTTACTAACATCTTGTGTAGTCTATAGAAAGCTGGTGAGACAGACTGAGATTGTGAGCTGTACAGAACATACGTACAACTGCTATCTACTAAAACAACATGAGTGTTTTAGTAATTCCAGGTGCACTGAGTAGCAACAGAAGAAAAACACTTTAATGACATCAACACCTTGGCTACACAAAGCTAAAAGATGCTGCAGGGTCTCTGTGTGTGAGATGTCAAGGCAAATAGAAAGAACTTTCACTGTGGATAGGCTTGGCTTATGTTAAACTCCTACGTTACTTGTAACCTTGTCTCTGAGTCTTGTTAAGATAAGTTTGATTTGGTTTGCACATAATGCCTGGGGTGAGGGGAGATATGAATGATAAAGAAACTCCATGGACTAATGGAGCAATGTCTTCCTGAAGCAGCTTGCAGTATGCCCAGCCAGAAGTGATGAACTGACCTCTAAGGGCATAGACAAGGATTACAGGTGCTGAACAGAATTAGACAAGAGGTACGTGTATGAAGGAGCAGGCATTGTAGCTATTCTTGGAAGTAGCAGACAGTAAAGATAGACCGCGTTTTCATGCAAAAATACAGAATGTCAAAGTTTTCCTTTCTGAAGCACTTCTAAAAGTTATCTACAAAGATTGGTGAGATACTGAATCCCAAACATCGGCTCCTGTGAGAATGAAAGGCAAATTTGTCCACCAGGTGCCAAACATCTGGGCCACCTTGTTACAAAGAATATTGGCTCTCTTTGAAGGTAGCTTCTAACGGACTCTGAGAATGGCTTGCTGCAAGTTTTAATACATGCTTTGGGTCAAGAGTGGGCAAGGGCCATGTCTTGGGAAAAGAGATGCTGTTTCTTCCCTTCTACCTCTTGCCTTAAGTACAAGTAACAAAGCCTAAGACTTCACATGTCTTTCTGCATGAGGTCAGACTAGGAATGTTTCCTTGTTTCAGGAGGAAACTTTCCTTTGCAGGACTTGTAGCCAGCCTCTCACATCAAACACATAATATCAGTATATCGTGCCTTGTGCTTGGCAGTTTTTGTTACTGTCATGCTTGACTTCAGGCACTGTTCTTGGAAGGCATTTCTCCTCCAACACAAGGTAAGAGTTCAGAAGCATAGAAACAGGTGTTTTTAAATAAAAGAGGGAAGGTTATCCCTTAGAGGAACATCTTGCTTTATTGCATGATGTTCACTCTGCAAATTATTTGATATTTTTCTTCTTTTGTTCACCCTATAGCTAAGAAGGTTACAAAAAAACAAAAAAAAAAAACAAAAAAAAAACCTCTAAGAAGGATGGCTTGGGAACATTATCTTGAGGGGCAAATACTTGCCTACTTTTGTTCTGTTCTCTTTTTGTTGTAAAAGATATTGTTGATCTTACTTATTATGGATACTACCCATGTAGCAGCTCTTGGTGCATTATTGCTCTAACGTTTTACTTAGTATTCTCCTAATACGCCCTTGAGAGCTTAAATACTTACAATATTCAACATCAGAAACAAAACAAAAACAAAACAAAAATCCACAACTAACAAAAAACCCAACAACATTTAGATTTCAGAGCAACGTCATTAGTAGAGATCAGATGATTTACTTTGGGTCAACTGAAATCGGCATATGAAATGTCATATAGTCAAGTCAATTCTTAAAGTTATTGCATGGACATCAAAATATGATGTTTTCAAACCTAAGCCCATGTGTTAGGCAGATGTCTGTCTCTAAAAAGTGCTATGTAGGTGACTTGTTTTCCCAAGTTAGTCATCATTCTTGTGCCCAAAACCAGTACTCGATCAGGAAGATTGAATGGTATTCCTGTACTTAAAGGGAGCTTACAAACAGGAGGAAGGCCAACTTTTTACACTGTGTGACAGTGATAGCACAAGGAGAATGGCTTTAAAATAAAAGGGATTTTTCATTCAGAGGGCAGTGAGGTGCTGGCACAGCTGCCCAGAGAAGCTGTGGGGCCCCACCTCTGGAGGCACTCAAGGCCAGGTTGGATGGGGCCCTGGGCAGCTGAGCTGCTGGAGGGCAGCCCTGCCCATGGCAGAGGATTGGAGCTGGGTGGGCTTTGAGATCCTGAGTATTTCAAGTTCCTGAGTGATGAAACAGAAGGAAAGAAATGGAGAAAAGATGAAACCAACCCTGGAAGGAAGTACCTTGAGCTGTGAAGAGCTGAAGAAACATTTACTTGAATTTCCTGTTTCTTGCAGAATGAAGACAAGTACTCTTTACAAATTTACCAGGAATGCAAGAGTGATTCACTGCACCAAACTGCCCTCGTGCAATCATGAAAACAAAATCTCTTTGAAAATGGAGAGAAGAAAAGATGAAACAAGAATCCTACACTGGCACACAGAGCAAAGAGATCATCTCAAAAGACTAGGAAATTTGTGTGCAGCTATATTTATCTTCAATTAAACCTCATTTGGGATTCTATCCATTTTACTCTGTTGAGAGGAAGGAAAGAACCACAGCTCTGTAAGAGACTGAAGTACCTACTCATTTCCAGAAACATCCATGAGGTGAACATTACGTGATGAAATGTTCTCGGCATCAGCGCTGCCTGTATAACAGAAGGTGCACAGGGACTGTTCCAGCAAATTATTCATGGGCAATAAATAATGTATAACATGTCTCAAAAGCAAGGGAAGTGCACCTCTCTGCAATGTACACAAAATTTTGATTCCGGAAGGCATTCTTACTGTGGTTTGTGTTACTTTTTTCTCAACATTAGCTACGTGGGTAAACCTGACCTTGCATAAGGTTTTCTCCACGTCATCTGACTATTCCCCCATCTACTACATGAGCTGAAAGAACATATATTTTCTTCTTGATCCCGACAGCGTTAGGATTTATTATTAAGTTAATATATAACCAGGCTTATTTGTTAGCTCTGTATGTACATGTGTTTTCCTGGGGGTAATATTGTCTCCAATACAATACTTCTGTTGGGATTAGTGGCAGAACAAGTGTTAACAATGTCAGTTATAGAGCAGGCTCCATACAGTAAGTACATATAAAATATGCTCTCCGACTTTGGGAGCTCATCAGCTAGGTTATGATAAGTTGCAGCTGGCTGATGAGGTAACAAGCGAACAAAATATCATATCCTAATTAAAGGAGTTGGCTTGCTTTCCACTTGGCTACTATAGTAAAGGGAGTTATTTGGAAAGCTGCTCGTTTTCCTACCTTGTGTTTAAATACTGTTTATTAATAATTGCTGATTTCTCAGTGCAGTTCTTCCCCCCACACACACCCCATGAAACATGGGAAGGTCTTTCTCTTTCCCTTTTTTAGCATGAGGTTGGCAGCCTGGGTGACTCAGGGTGAGTTTTATTCTCCTTTCATTTCAGGTGACATGTTTACCACATTCTGGACTGGTCTGCAGACAGCCCCACCTTTCTTGTTTAGAAACATACTAGACTAAACTAGACTAGGTACTTTTGCCTAAGATTCCCAAAAGCTATTTCAATTTTATCTCTACAGCAGTTGAGAAGTGAGGTGATACAATTCAGATAATCTTTCAGAGGGACAAGCAAACTTACTTTGAAGACATAACTGTCCTGTAAGGAATTTTTTCCAGGAGAAAGCCTCTAATCTAATTTTCCATTTTTTAAGGCTCTCGGGTATTAGGATTTATTTTGCCTTTCTGTTTATTTAGTACATCTAGGTAAAGAAATGAGAGTTCTTTTGTACACAACTCTTAATATATTATAAATCTTGGCACAAGTATTTGAACAGTGTCTGACTACTCTCCAGAATTAAACTTGTAATCATTAACAGAGCAGGCTTATAATTATGAATTCTAAACTATGCTTAATCCAAATCTCATAAATGCCAGTGATTCACCTAGTAAAGACACAGCAACAATAATATATAAACAATAGAACGGAACAGAGTACATATTTTTCATTTGAGAATACATCATTTGAATCATCCCATTTAAGCATTAGGTGGGTTGATTTTACAGGTAATTCTAGAATTTTTCAGTGTAGATACACTGAAAAGAAAAGGAAAATTTATTTAACAAAAAGACAAAGTGAATCGATCTGATTTAATCATGAATTATTTGTTAATATTGAGTCATCAGACTGCAGCTGTAGACTTCCAGGGCATTTTTGAGTTTTCAGATTTGTCTTTTATGAGTGTTTTAAAAACCTTTTCTCTTGCTGAAGGGCACACATGCAGTTAATGAGACTTTTGTTGTCTCACGCTATTGTTACATACTCCGTGTTGCAGACTACTCTCAAACTGACCTGTCTTACTCTCCAACCTTAGGAAAGTGCAAAGTAATTGTCATGCCTGGTAATGTGGAATATCAAACTTAGTGGAATGTAAGAGTTTGAAAGAAAGGTACGCCTTTTATTATTACAATGAAGTACTTCAGGTAGTTTACTTTGGTGGAACTGCTCTAGGAGAGAGAGTACTCCCTGGAAGAGCTAGATGGAAAAAGTACCTAATAGGTCGTTATACCTAAAAGCTATCAATGGAAAGTTAGATGGTAACCAGTAAGCACGTGCTTCTCCCACGCTGATAAGATGTACTCCTCTCCAAGACCACAAAATATGTGACCCATCCTCTGTTCTAATAAATTAGCAGATGCAAAAATACTTCCACAGGCTTCAGATATATTTCTAAAATGGCAATCTACCATGAACAGGGTCAAAGTAAGAATTTTGATAAGGATCCAGTTTGGTCACTCATAGAATCACAGATATCAGATATTTTCTCACTTGGCACCAAGTTCATTCCAACTCTGCTGACTGGATGAAAAAAAGGCATAAAATGCAGCTCTTCAAACCACTGGCACGTTGAACAGAAATAGTGAAAAGGCTAAAGATGAGGATACTCCACACACAAATTTCAGACTAGGCAGTCCTTGGTCTCATTTATCTTCTCTATGCAGGAAAAAGGCCTTGGCACAGCAGAATAGAGAGGCTGTGGGGTCTCCTCCTTGGAGATCTTCAGAAGCTGCCAGCACATGGGCCTGGGCACCCTGCTCTGGGTGGGCCTGTCGGAGCAGAGGGTAGGTCAGATAGACACAAGCCATGCTGCAATTCTGGGATTCTGTGAAATGAAACCTCCCACCTCATATTCTCCCGATTTGATTTTTCTGTCTTGGACTAATTGCCATCATTTAAATCTTGCCATACCTTCAGGCTGTAGCATCACACCTACTCATTAAAAAGAGCAATCATATTAAAATCATCTTCTGCAGACGTAAAGACTGTGACTAAGTAACCTCTAATTTAGCACAATATTCCTATCTTTCAAATGACACGACAGCTCTAAAAGGAACTGCTGCTGTAAGTCCTTGATCAAACGAAAAATATTCTTATACCTCCATACTGGTTTTTTTGTCCGTCCTGGTGTATTCCATGAAGCTGTCATAACATTACCCAGGTAACAAATTCACCTGGAAGATTTAACATACTGCATGAAAAACAAGCAGTGATCAGCTAAAAAAGGGCAAACTGGGAAGCTATTACTCATAATGGTGAGCAGCTGCAGTGACTGCAGTGATTCACACGAGTCAGTCACTGCTCAACTACGCTAGTAAAGATTTCACAATTTTGCTCAGATCCCACGGAGCCCTTATAGAAGATTTCCAACTCCTGATGCATGTGGTATGGCATGCTTTCAGAGAACAGATGCATGTGCTGCAAAGAGAATGGCTGGTCACGAACAGACAAACTTATTCAGTATGACAGTATCCATGTTCCCAAGTACTCTTCAGCACTTGCCAGATGTTGTCAGTTCTCTCTTCAGAAGATGAAAGGGCTAAGAAGATACATAAATCATAGATGATAAGAGGATGCGACTACAACCCTTGGGCCTGACAGTTGATATTAGGCTGCTTCCATGCCTTTGCCATCCTCAGTACATTGCTCTCCACAGGGTCTAATGACACATCCTCCTGGTTTTCACACTCATAGAACAAATTCAGCTTGGCATGTAATTTACAAAGAAGTAACATACTACTATGAGAACGAGTTTGTACCTCAGGAAAGTCAGGATTTTGAAATGAATAATATTTTTTCAGATGCAGCAGAGTTTCATAGCACTTTGAATTACAGATCAATCTGCCACGTATCAGTGAGCATAGAAGTGTAGCAGGACATGGCCCCACAGCATATGTTTTATCATTTATTCAGACAGGTTAATTAAAAAATTCTTACTGAAATCTCTTTTGTGTGCTCTGCCTGTTGGACATAGCCAAGAGCATTAGCATGAAATACATACTTATCTAGAAATATGGAATTTCATTATAAAAATGAAATCTATTTGTCCTGCAAGATCTGAAGCAATATTGGAAACCCTAGATTTCATGCTCAGCCCTGAAGAAAACTGTGCTGGAGGGTGTGTTCTTCCTGACCATTTCCTCCCTTCCTCCATCCCATTTAATGTGTCCTTGAAATTCCTTAGAAAAAAATGACCCTAAAGCTAAAAGCCCATCATTTCATTTTGAGAATGAAATGCATCAACATAATGATACTATTGTGGCTCCACAATATGTAGAAGCGGGTGCTTCTCATTGTCTGAGTGCTAGGAAATCTTATTTGCTATTTGTGAACCAGTAAACCCACTAATAAAGCTATGATCTATGCAAATCCCTTCAATATAGGGCATTCTCCTCTCCTTTTCTTAATTCTTAAATATGTTTTACAAAGGAAATCAGTGCATGTTATATGAAAATGTTCTCAGTATGTCACTCCCTTTATAGAAAGGGACAAACTGAAATTTCAAGAGAACTTGACTATGTTTTTATTTTAAAACAAACTTTGGATTTAATGTACAAAGTTACCTTTTTTTTTCCTTTTGTGCACTAGATATCTGAAGCCTGTTGGCCTCTATATGGGAACTGCTGAATCACAGCCTGAACCTCTGATTGATCACCTGAGGCGAGCAGTAAGGCAACCACAGGAGCACAGGTGAAGGCAATTCACCTGTGCTGTCGGAAGGGCTGGAGCCTGGCTCCACCTCTCCTAGACGCATCTAAGAGCTGACTACCAGTAGGGAAGGATCTCTTCTGAAGATCCCTCCTCTGGAGTTTTATAGTGAATCTACAGTACAGGTAAGCATTCTATCTATTCTCATTTTGGTATGATAGCTGCTTAGCCAAACTCTCTGGTATATTTCATAACATCTGTGCATTCATTGATTATACAGCCTCCCATCACTTCAACACAGTGTCTCCAAACGGTCCAGCTATGGTCTCCAAATCTTAAACTTACCTTCCTTAGCTGCTCAGAGGTATGGTTCTGCTCATATGTCTGTCAGCTGAAGCAGAATTAAGTAGGTAGCCCAGCAGCTCTTAACTTATGTCCTCAAATGTTTGGCATAAACAGAATTTCTCATCAAAACTAGACAGAGTTAGGAGAACTCACCTCATATAAGACCAGCTATGGTGTAAAAGGGTACATCTCAGGGGAACAGAAGCTTTCAAGCTTTTTTTTCCAAGCACAGAGATGAGGTGGGGAGAACAGTATCTGATCTATCACCCCAAGGAGTATGGCTGAGCTTTGCCCTTCACTGGGAACTCCTTGTGTAGCAGCGAGATGTCTGGGGCCTGGCTGACTGAGGTGTTTCAAGTGTGTTGAATGTGTTCATGTGTGTTTCATCTTCAAGTGAGATTTGATGGAAATGTACATAATTCAAAACTAATCCAAGGACAAAAATAATTCATCTGGGGCTCAAGGTATGCAATATATCAAGGTACTGTTTCTGAGACAATAGATTAGCCCTACATCAAGTCTAATTCCCCACATACATCCATTATTTGTGTTAGACATTTTGGAAGTGATAAATGAAAACATACACACCTTGTGCAGCAAAATCTTTTCTCTGCAGGATACAGTGAGTAGGGAATCTATCTTACTTCAAGGAAAGAAGAATCAGCATGGCTCAGATATGGACAGATCAATCTTGCTTCCCTGAAACTTGAAACAAAGACAAGAAAGAAGTCAGTGGAAGGGAATAAAGAGAAACTTCAGGAATCTTAAGCCTACACTGTGTGCACTGTGCTGAGTTCAGAGAAACAGTGTGCTAATCCCTGTGATGACAAATGAAGATTAAATGAAGGTATTCACCAGACAATTCCTCCAGTGTTCCCTGATTTGAAATACATGCTGAACATTGTGAAAGTTGGCTTAGCACTTCTGGCTCAGTGGAAGGAAAGCCTGCAGCTCTGGCAGCATCAAGGAGCTAAACAAAACCAAGTCTGGAACATCCTCACTTTCAGGCCTGTGCTTCCAGATTGGCTGAAGACTTGCATGGAGCCTATCTCCATGTTGGGATCTGTGTTAGCCATGGAGAAAGAGGCACATCTGGCACTCTGGATTGGGTGCAATCTGGAGTTTCCCAGCAGCTTCTGAGACTCTCGAACTTTTTGGTGCTCTTATAGCACTTAGAGCTACGGCACTCTGCACAGGCAGAAAACTTGTTTTAATAAAAAATCTGTTAATAAAAAATCTGGATTATGGGTTTTATCTTCATGGCCAGCTACTGACTCTAACAAGGCTTACTTTCATTTTTGTGAAATGCATTTTGGTTTTGGGAGAATCCAGGAAATCCTACCATGTAACTCCCCATTCCAGTTCCTTACATTCCAGTTTCTTACCAAGGCCAGGCTTCAAGGTAGCTCCAGGTTTTGCCTCAGCTATTCCAGCTGCTGCTTGAAAACTCATCTGTGCACAAATAAGCCTTTGGGGTGACCAGCTGAGAATGGAATACATTAAATAAGTGATAATTGGAGTTATTTAAAAATAGTTTACATTTGCAAGACTGGATGGGGCAATGGAAAGGAAGTTCAACAAATGGTACCAAATATAATTACTGCTTCTTGTAGGTCTCATTCATGGAAAACATGGAAGGTTTCTTCTAATAGATATTGAAAATTATCCTCTCTCCTCATCCACATCCTTGTTTTGCTTCATATATGAGGTGCACAGATATGAGGTGCTTGCTCTTCCTCTCCACCTACTCTTCAGCCCATCCCTCTCTCCCAACAGTGCAGAGGGGCTGGAAGTGCCACTGCTGGCCTCTTTAAACAGTTGCCTTTCCATTAATCCAATCTCTGTGTGTGTGAGTGCTTGTGCGTGAGTCTAGACAGCTGTGACTTGGCAATCTTGCTTAGACACTTTTTTGGAGCAAAGTTTGTTAACTATTGGACATCAGTATCCAATTCTTCCCCATTCAGGTTTAAGGAAACAGGAATTTGGCCTCAGTAACTAAGACTAACGTGATGTTAATTTCTGAAAGTAAATACTCTCCTGCTTTTGCCTTGGCATCCTTTTTCAATAGGTACTTTTCCTGTGCCATACATGTAGACATGTCATTTTCATTAGTATTAAAAATCTGATTTGGCCAAAAGATTGTTTTTGGCCAAACAGGTCACATTATTAGAGATGGTCACCCTTCTTTCTCTGCTCATATCATCTCCGTCTATGCTGCCCCTCCACCTGTGGCTTTAATTCCTCAGCAGTTTTCTAGGATAAATCTCGCTACTCCTTTCTGGACAATAGATTTTGATCACAATCGCCCTGACATGAGTTCAGATCAGCTGTGCATTGAATGCAGTTAAATGTGAGTATAATGAAACTATCATTTTTCTGATGCATAAAAATAAGGTACCACAGACATCGGAAATGGTGCACTGAGTCAAGCCATTTCCACGACAAAGAGCAAGAATTAATAACAGAAGTGATTAGTGCTGATTTATGGATCTGTAGTTCTCATTTTCTGAAGGAAAAGCAGCCAGGAAAATGTGTCACATTTTCCAGCAATCCACATGAAGCCTCAGCATACTATCTGAAATTCGGTATCTTTGATTTTCTGATCCATGAGCTCCAGCAATCCCTGGCGTGTGCCCACAGCCTAAAAGAAAACAAGCATCAGAAAACACCACTCTTTGCATATGTTAGTTGGCCATGCCTCGTCACACTCAAACCCAATTCATCATCTTCCAGATACTATTTCATACCAACCATTTTGCTGTCTCTTTAATGCATCTGTCTGTTTATCTATTCTCAAGCACCATCTGCCTGTCCTGCTCTCTTGCACCGCACATGTTCACAGCTACTACACCTCCAAGGTGACAAATGAGCAGTCGAGCTAATTTCATTGGGATAAACAAGAAAGCAAGAGCCAGATGGAAAGCCACGGAGAGAGCCAATGGCATTGAGGGGAGAAGAGAGAGTGGTGGGAGAAGAAATCACCATAACAACGGCAAGTGCAAAGAGGGGGTTCTATTCTGTCTATACCACTAATTGCTATGAATATTTTATTCTTGCCCTGTGGTTTATCCATATCCAGACCAATGATTTACTGCCATATGGTATAGTTCAAGGCATTTTTTTTCCCCAGTAAAATTTGATTGCCATTATTTTCATTGTTATTTTCACAAGGTCTGGGGGCTTTATTCTTTTTTTTGGAGTGTGGACTATCTTCTTCAGACACTCATAGTGAAGCAGGGCTCGGGGGAGTTCAGTGTTGTTATGGATTTGGAAATTACCAGTTTTAATTACTCTAAAGACATAAGCTGATGATTGATAATGTTAATCCAGATCCTGCCTCCTGATAAGCTTTTGTGACTATAACTCATCTTTTCTATATGGCACTTTCAGCACTGACAGAGCATAAATATTCTACAGATTCGATAGATAACCCTAACTATTGTGGTGGAAGTCCATTTGATCTCAAAGCAGTGGGATTTCACTGCCTGAAAAGATACAAAGGTTGTACCTGATCAATTAAACTGATTTGAAGAACATTTCAGTTAAACCATTGCAAAACTGAGTGCACGCGTGTGTGTATAGATTTAAAACCACTTTGTATTGTTTAGCTTACCTCAGCAAATGACATATCCTGAAGTGAGAGAAGACAGCTTAAGATGAACTAAATAGGCCTAAGTAGGTTTCAGAATGAAATGCCTTTCTAAAACATTTTAACTCTGTTCAGTGTAGTTTCACTCAATGTATGTAGCAGAAGACAGATATGTCTTACCTGTTGTGTAGGAAGCTAGCTTAGAGCTAGAAGCAAATTCTTTGCCGAGGCTAATAAGCACCAGCTTTGCTTGAAAGGGCATGGTGCAGTGTTTCACAGAGATGCCTGTTCTAGGTAGGCATTCCAACACAGCAAAAGCCAGAACTCACTGCCAAGGAGAATCTGATTTATAATTCCTAGTGGCAAACAAATACACAGCTAAACCAGTAGACTGGAAAACCTCTCAAGTTTACTGTCATTCATCCAATAACAGCTCGCTAATTTTACAATACAGGCTCTGCGAATATTTTCTTTTACTAATAGGAATAGGCAAGGCACTTTCAAAATGTCTCTCCTTTTCATACATTATCAGTGTCATTCAGTGGTATTGGTTCGTATTTCTCAGTGTGCAATATTCAGAGATAAATAAGATGTGAAAGTAACATTATCTAACTGAAAAATCCCTCTCCCCTTCCTTTCCAAAGTCCAATCTCACTGCTGTGTACATTCAGGGATTTCTTCAAAGACCAATCTATCTGCATCAGAAACTCTTATTTCAGGCTTTTCAGGGTAATGCTTGTCAGAAAAAAAATTGCTCAATTTCCCAGTGGAGTGTAAAGTTTCACTTTGAAGATACACTTTCAAACAATCTCCCCTACACCTATGAGAGTCATTCTTGATGTAATACAAGTGTTTATTGTACTCATTCCCTTTTAAAATCAGTTTTAGCCTCTGTAAAAATAAAGAGTGCTCTGTTCTCATCAAATCAGAGATATTCCGCCACATGGCACAGAATCTCACTGTATCCTAGAAGGCTTTATGCTTTGTCTGCCTTCTCCCTTTAAACACATGGCTCTCCATTAGCTTGCTTGACCAGCTAGCTTTTGTTATGTTAAACAATCATGGAAACGCTGGGGCTCTGATTCATCCTATAGTCCCTTCCAACTGCACCCAATGCTATTTGCATGAGAAGTAACATTAGGACACAGTTTGATTAAATTTTGGTCATGGTATTATATGGTGCGGTTGCACATTAAAGTGGAGGCCTGTGCTTAATGAACAGAAGGGTCCTTCCTCTTCTGCAGCCTACGTTCTGAAAAGAAAGGGCACTCATGAGAAAAAAAGAGATTCTCAATAAAATCCCCATTCAATGAGGAAACTGCATCCTTAAGTTCTTAGTTAAGGCCTTTCTATGAGGTATGTTGCAATCCATGGACAACAATGTCATGGTAAATGTTAATGCGTGCTCTCCTAATTATAAATAAAACAAATGTGGTTTGCCTGGAGATCCTACCCAAACCAAGGTCCTTAAAGTAATGTTTTTGGGACTGAGAATATTGTGTGCCTATAAATCGCTTAATGAAATTCATATTCTTTGCAGATGGAATTGAAATGGGAGAAACTTGCCATAAATTTAGCTGCTGTACATAAGTGTCTGCATGTGGCCTGGTATTGTAAGAAAGAGACTCAAGCTCTGCTTTTTTAAGATATTTTTATAATCTCTGTAGTTGCGCTGTTTCAAGAGAAAGGACACCTGCCTATGCACAACTTAGTGCAAAACTTTCCTCCTTCTTTAGTGTCCATGAGGCGGCCCAGGAAATGGAAGACCCTGCAGTAGGTCACAACCCATCCTGAGTGAACATCAGAAACTCCAGAAGATAACTTTGGAGGATATTAGCCAAATTTAACCTGAAAGAAGATACATGTCTTTTGGCAAGCTCAAAGACTGAAATTTATACTATGACAAGAACCTGTGAAAATTCTTGAAGATCTTCTTCCAGTATAAAAATCAGGTTTTGTTTAACCTTGTCAGAAGGTTTATTTGACTAAGATTTACAGGAATACACGTTATTTCAAAATTGCTCAACTCTCAATTCAAAGGACAGTCTTAATAATATCAATCTTCAGCTTTTGCTGCATCTCCAGTCATAGATACTGAAAAATCTATTGTTGTATGTACCAGATTCTGAAAATGAATCATGCAAAGCAAGTAAACAACAACAACAAAACAAGCAAAATTCTGCATTGAAGTTGTGACTGGAAAGAGATGCTTGCTGCTGCACTCATACCATCTTGAGCTGCCCTTATTGGAACAATCTGTACAAATATTGTCATCCTTCAGCCTGCAAAGCTGAATGTCTGGGAAAGAAGTTCTGAATTGGGGTTGCCAAACTAAATAAGGTTACTTTTCTAGTTGTCTCAGCATCACAGCTTTAACTTCACTATTCCTATTCTAAATCCTATAAGACTTTTGGACTTTCTTAGCTTTGATACCTCCATCTAGAAATACTGCCCTTTCTCACAGCAGCTTTGCAGGGCTAAACAAGTTAACACAAGCACAGCATTTTTAAGATACGCATTATGCTCAGCTTTATTATTAAAATGCTAGATGTACAGTTTTCCTAAGAAAAGGTACCAGGTCTCCTAAATAAAATACTTTGATGTACTTTATGGAAATAAAAATTTAAAAATAGGACACTAAAGACTTGCTTTTGACTATCTTTTATCTCTGAATACTCTCAACAGTTAAGCACAGCTTCATTTAATTATGCATTACCCTAATTGCTGGGTACCTACCACGTCCATCTGTGTGCATTATAATGAATACATGCACCAAGGGCTTAATGAGTCAGACACCTGCTCAGATGAAAAAAAACAGCCTAGAATTATCACAGATATAGTCATCCATACATTTAAGCTGCCCTTAATTTTAAAGGAGTGGCAGCACATGTTTACGTAAAAACAAAACGAATGGAACTGATTAGACTATTCCAATCAGATTACATCAACAAAAAAATCATGAAATGTCCCCAGGACCATCCTCTAGCAATCTAACTTGAATGCTTGCATCCCCATTATTTAACTGTGAGAGCCTTCAAAACAGGGTAATCCTGTTGGGAACGTTCCTGCTAAATGTGCCTGAAAATTTGGAAAGGAGATGCTAGTTGACCTGGATCACAGTGATGACAGAGGCTACTTTAAATATGTAACCCCATAAAAAAAAATCTGCCAAGAAATTTTCTCTAGCACTGTTTAATCTACCAGTCTAATTTCCTAGTGAGCTCAGATCAGCAACAGCATATGTCTGAAGAGATGTGCAGAGCAAGGAAGCCATTTCAATTCAGCTCCTGTTACACAGATATACCATCTTCACGTTTTTGTACCATCAATACAATTTTCATGCAATTTTCTGTTCTCAGAAAAATTTGACTATTAAGTAGCCTACTCTAAGTAATTGCAGATGCTCGCGACTCAAGCATCCCAAACAGCTTCCTACGGCCAACAGAGTTGTCATGCTTGTGTTTATGGTGACATTTCAGCAAAATACTGCAGGAGAATAATGAACAAAAGCATTGATACAACAGGATCATAAAAGCCTTCTTCATAGTCAGTATGTAAACTGACGTTCCCAACCTCATTATCGTTTATGCTACTTGAAGCATTTAGCTGTCATTTCTCTCAAGGCCTTTTTAAAGCTTGAAGGAACACAGCTTCTAGTATAGGCCTTTTTCAAAGCCTACAGCAGATTTTGCAGCAGTCAGTTCATACCCTCTTTTACCCAGTGTGATATTCCTGTTGCCCCAGTCCGCCAGTACTTCCAACTGGCATTCTTTAATTTCAGTTCAGGTCTACTACTACACAGCAAGTTCACTGAACTATCTTCTTCTTCCATAATACCTTCTTTCTTCATCTTTCCTTCCATGTTTGTAGAGATAGGAGAGTCCTGGTGAACAGTTTCTTCCCACTACTTGAATATTTCATCCTCTTCCTTCAGTTAATACCAGCTTTAGATGCTGCATCTGTGGATTCTGACATTTCAGCACCTCTTGTGCTACAATATCAAACTTAAGTCCCCTTTTCTCTTAATTCCTACTTGTTCCCATTCTGTCCTTCTTGAGTCATATCCTTCAATGTGCTGAATCACCCTGCTGGCTTCCTTCACCTTTTCACTTATACCAGTCTGATCATTGGTTACTAATGGGAAAAAGAAGCATGCCTAGCCCACTCACATCTGGGTGTGTTCTTCCACAACTACTCTTCAGACACAACTCCTGCTCTTCCACCAGAAAAGCCCTTAAGTAATTAATAGAAGTAGAAGGACTAACAGGAACTCTTGATATTTGGTAGGTTTTTTATATGAAAATGAGAGAGTACTGTTGAATTCTTGCTGGTATGTGCTCAAACACACAGGTTAGAAATGTGTATGTGTGTACTTGATGCATATAAGTGTATCTACCAACCAAAATTATTATTCCTGTATCTTACTTCCCTTTTCACACATTACTCATTGCATTCAATTTTTACATATTGTAATGCTTCTTTCTTTTATAATCAGAAACATCATCTGTTTCAATATTACTGAAGTCTCAGAGGGGCTTTTAGATGTTATGTCATCACATTTTGTTTTAAAAGATGCTGCAGAAATGGCTTACTATAAGATAACATGGGCAAGTGTAATATGTCCAGTGTTGTTGTTCCTTGATTTCATCCAGTAAGAGCACCAAAAGGTTCTATCACCATTAGATAAGACACTACTATCAAGAAGATGTATTTCAAGCATATCACTATTAATAATATGTCATCTAAACTCCAAAAGTTTAAAAAACGCACCAAAAAAATCCTTATTGTATTTTTCACAACACTTCCAAGAGAAAATATTTTGAGACAAAACAATTTGAAAAGCAAAGCCAACTTTTAACACTGCAATTTAACATGTGAAAGTACTGATAGCTGGTCAAAGATCAGCAGTTTTCACATTTTTATAAAGAAGTCATTCAATAATACCACTGTCTTAATACATGTTAAATAATTCAGACTTCCTCTTTCATGAGTGATTTGTTTTAGAGAATGGATTTCCAATATTCAGCCTTTCATTGGCTCTTATACAGCTATAAAACCATGACATAAATAGAACACAATCCATCATGCAACATAACCTTCTGTAAATAAGATGCACAGTTTGGTTCTTATTCTTCAAATACAAAACTAGGTTACAAGCACTGAAGTTGGAATGCCAGTAACATACAGTTTTGTTTTGTTTTGTTTTGTTTTTTGTGGCAGAAGGAAAAAACATCCACCTTTACTCAAAATTGAATGAGATTCTAAGATTCTAGTCTGGCATAATGGTTGCAGACTATGTATGCCACTGATAAGCCAGAAAAATAAATCAATAAACAAATAAAAGTTAAACATTTAACCATATAGTATTATTCAAACATTTTTTTTTTATTCTTGGCAGTCTTCATGTGCTAGAAATCCAACACTGGTTGGACATTGGAAAAGGTTTGACAGTGGACACTGCAAAGGACAGCAGATGAAAAGAAAGAATGGGCTGGTGCAGAAAAGACTAGCTTACTCAATGTACAATGAGGTACAACAGAACTTGGTAAGTATGATATTTCCTCTACTAAGGTTTCTATTTGCACATTTATTTGGGACTGTAAAACGTTATTTACTCTACTGTTGCTCACACCCCTGAACAGAGTGAGGAAATGAACTGTATTTCAAGTTGAATGAAGGCATTGTTCTTCCATCCCTACTGGCTCAGGGATTTCTCTCAGTTGTGTGTCTCCTCACAAGTGTTCATACTGCTGAGGGACCCAGGGAGCTCAGTGCAAGGCAGAGCAGAATACAGTTACTCTGTAAGCCCTTCTAAGCGCTACACTAAAGGATAAACTAAGTTTTAGCTGTAACATGCATGCTTTCTGTATTGCATTAGCTTAATGGATAAAATGAGGAGGCAATTTCATCACAATAGTGGCAGTCTTTGACATACTGCCTAATCCGAAGCTAGGTTAATTGGAATAAAAATCCTTTTTCTTCTGCCACAGATGAGAACAGAAACATTTGGGCTTCAGAGTCCAGCATTCAGCCTTCTGTTGTCCTAGAAAGAGTCTTTAAATGGAGACTGCAGAACTTGTGGCAGAGAAAAGCTTAGGAACTGTTATGTCTTATCTCAAGAACTGTAAATAAAGTGGAGCTCAGCATAAATGTGCCTCAAGACAAGTCTGGCCCTACTAGAAATCTGAAGAATCAGCACATTTTTATGGAAGGTAAAAATTCCTATAGGACATGAATGCAACTTCTTTTTATTACATTATATGTACATACTCAGCTATCCTGCTATAGACAGTATATAATGGAATATTTGCTACATGCTCAAGACTGCCAAATGTTTTCCATAGCCCCTCTTTTTATTAAAATATTCCAAATACATCTGTACTGCACTAAATCATATGCTGCTATTTGGCATAAACTGTATCTTCAGACTGTTTTGCAGAGTAAAACCATGCCAAGACTGAAGTATTGATTGCTACTTACTGCACACTGCATACTAATAAATCCTATCCCTGTGTCCTAGCCAACTGCATACATACAACTCCAGAGAAATCACTTCTACATTTTAAGACTCCTAACTATCTTCCATAATTATGTGAGACGAAGAAATTCATCCAGCTTATTCATGCACAAACATGCAGGAAGCAAAACCAACCAGCTCCACATGTCCAGCTCAGCTCACAATGCTACAACAGGGGCACCTGCACCAGGCTGGACACTGTGACCTCCCACAGAGAGAAAGAGAAAAAATTTCTCAGTGGTCCATTACGAAGACTAAACTTCATACTGCAGTGCTCACACTACATTTTCATATTCTTCTTTTTTTTTTTTCCCTATACTTAAGCAGACATTGTATCCTTCTTTTCTAATTAGTTACTGTTCTAATTGAACAAACAATCTATGGTTCTATGACTCTATGAAACTGCAGGAGACCGTTCAGAAGAACAGTTATTGCATGCTAAACTCTATAGGCATACAGCTGTGTTTCAGAAAGACTGACTCAGGAATCTGCTAATAAAAAGACTTTACTGTTAGATCACTCTGTCCTGTTAAGCTTAAGACTAAAAGTTGTTATCTTCCTTTGATTTCACTCTGAACATCACTGTTCTCCATCTAATTGTCTGAAGATGTACACCCACTTTGGAGAGACTATTAACACACTTGTATTTTGTCAGAAGTCTGAGATTTTGGTGTGAATAAATGGAAAATGATGGAGGTATCATTTTCCAGTGTGTTACTGCAATTGACTAAATGTTTGAAGCAGTTCATACAATGGTATTTTTGTAACTATAACAATTATCAAAGCTCAGCTGAATAATATTCAAGGACTAATTTAACCCATTGTTTCAAAAGCCTGGCTCTAATATTTTGTAAATAACAGTGAAATAGTGATGTGCATTCTTAAATCCCACTGTGATCAATGGACCATAGCCAGGACCAAGATGGTCAGACCCAAGAGTTTTATTGCGTAATTCCAGCTCAGTTTTTAAGGACAGGTCCAGGTTCAGACTATTCTAAGCTTCCTACCTGCAAATATATATCAGTCACATGCATTGTGTTAGCTTTGTCTGCAGAATTTAATGCCTCAAAAGCTTGCTAAAATCCCTTTATCTTCTTTTTAAACTAAAAGCTTAATGCATTTATTCACTTATTTCTTTGGCTACTCACCCAGAGGTAACCCAGAATTCATCAGAAAACCAGCGAGACTGAGTAGTTCTGTTAGAAACTCTGATGGACGTGGTGGAAATGAGAACAGGAGACATCAGAATGATCACCCTGAGAGAAATGGTGACCAAGGTGTCACCTAGTATGGAGCTACGGCCCTCTTCTACCCCGAGGTCTTACACTGGCTGCCCCCACACCTGGAGAGGCAGAAGCAGAACTGTGGGCCCCAGGCCTTAAGATACTGCACAAGGGCACACAGAATCCTGGAACGGCTTTGGTTGGAAGGGACCTCAAAGCCCACCCAGTCCCACCCTGTGCCATGGGTAGGGCTGCCCCCAGCAGCTCAGATGCCCAGGGCCCCATCCAACCCGGCCTTGAGTGCCTCCAGGGATGGAGCACCATAGCTTCTCTGGGCAGCTGTGTCAGCGCCTCACCACCCTCTGAATAAAGAATTTAATTCTAATATTTAATCTAAATTTATCTTCTTTTAGTTTAAAGCCATTCCCTCTTGCCCTATCACTACTAGACTATGTAAAAAGTTGCTCTCCCTTGTGCTTACAAGCTTCTTCAAGCACTGGCCTCAATGTGGTCTCCTTGGAAACTTCTCCCAAGATAAACAAGCCCAGCTCCCTCAACGTTTCTTCATAGGAGAGGTGCTCCAGCCCTCTGAGCATCTTTGCAGCCCTCCTCTGAACCCACTCCAACAGTTCTGCATCCTTCCTGTGCTGGGGGCCCCAGGCCTGGATGCAGTACTCCAGATGGGGCAGAGCAAAGGAGGGCAATAACCTCCAGGCAAGAGCACCAGAGATCCTCCGTTAAAGCTGAGGGGTTACACGTGTTCCACGTGTTCTGGGAATGGAAATGGGTGTAAAAGTAACACGTCACTCTCTTTATCTGACTCTAACACCACTGGCAAATAAAAACATAGCAACACACTCTCATCATTTTGCGTGAAAACTCCAAGTGCTTTTCTACATGTAGCTGCTTAAAATTGCAAATTTGCAAAACTGCTTGTCATGGTGTATTTGACTAAAAAGAAATAAACGCCTTGGAACTTGTGTAACTGCAGCGCTTTCAATGATTCTCGCTATCTGCAATTTGCAGCTCTCTCTGTCATTGCTGATATTTAGTTCGTCTCTTTCAAAGCCCCCAGTGCATTAAATCACTTTGTAAATTAAAAGAAATGTGCTTTGTCCAGCAGACAAATAGCGGATAGGAGATCTTCCAGGGTAACACCGAGCCTGCAAAAAGCTTTTGAAATCTCATTACTCAAGCGCCTAACGGCCAGAGTAACAGTCACTGTGCGGTCTTCTCTGTTTATTGTGCATTGTGGATGACTGACACACAACACAACAACACTCACAATGTTAGTAAATAGGGTGGACGACTTGCCAGATTTGATTCCCCTCAATACGATTTTCCATAAATGTAGAAAACCAGTGCTTATATGTTATAAAAATACTGAATGTGGCTTCAGGGGTTTGACATACTGTGTATCACAGTATTTTTAAATACTATGCCCAGAGTCTCATCTCAAACACCTCACCTTGCTCACTGCTTAACATACTGTTTATAACATTTGTAATTTTTCCCTCATGTCTGTCTTGGAAATCTAAAGTAATATAAGCATGACCAAGGCTTGGATTCATTAATGACTAATAAAGAATGAGTGCCAGCTGTTGCCCTGTGCAAATCAGGATACTGATAATCATTTTCTCCCTCCTCTTCCTGTCCTCTCTCTCCAAAATGAGGTGACTTCACACTAATGTGTTCTTGGCAACAGACACTGATAGAACCAAGAACTTCAGGCTGCCTTCTGTAAGATCTGACTGAAACTACAGAACAGATTCAAACTGCATAGCAGATAAAAACATTACAACACATACATAATTCTGACCTCCCGAATTTCGTTTTTTTACCAAGCTGGGTTAAAAATCACTTCAGCATGCCCATTCCCGAATTAATACACTAGCATTTGGCAAAATATACTGAGACACCACTACATATTTCTCATGCTTCCAGAAATGGAAATCCCAGAAAGACCAGTGGCAGCATTTTCAAAAGCACACTACATTTATCTACCTGTCCCAGCAAGTCAGCAGTGAAACAATGAATGATTTCAACAGGGTAACTCCTGAATTTGATTTGGGTCATTACCAAAAAAAAAAAGAATAAAACCAACCACCCGGACTCATTTGCCTTGAGAGGTTTGTGAGAGCAGGTGAGGAGCCATGGGCCTATATGGAGAGGAGATGCATTTCAGGCCCAGAGAGCTTTACGCAGAGCAGATGGGATCAGCAGGGATGAGGAAGCGTATTTAAAGCCACTGCTGTAGGGAACTACTAAGGGATGCAAATCTGAGCTCAGTTCTGAAGGCGGAACCAATGGGTCCACTCCCTCTGTTCAGAAAGAAGGGCTCTCTCTGTGTAGGCATACAGAGCAATTAAAACTAGAAACAAACTTTGGAACAAAACCAAGCATCAAAAAATAACATTTTTTCTGTGAAGTGCTCTTATTTCAGGGAACTATGAACACATGTCTTCAAATTCTGCATCTATTATTTATCTTCCAACAAGGAGTCTGGCTGCTCCAAAAGTCCCAAACACAGATGCTGAACTATTTATGCTGACTGAAGAAAGCGATGAATCAAGAGCTGAACAACATTTGTATAGGGGAGCAGGATCTGAATCGTGACTTGTGAGCTGTGTTATGCTGTAGTCCCCAGTGTGACAATTGAGTCCCATGGTCAGATTTCACTCTAATGAGGAAAGCAGTTTGAACACACTGGTTTGCATCTTCCTTTGGAACTAACCAAAAAAACATGGAGAACTACCTTTGACAGGCAAGCACACAGATTTGTTTTACTTCTCAGGTGTCAGATTTCTAATTCAACGGAGGACTTAATGTGTTTTAAAAATACAAAGTTTAGCTCCCTTTGTTTACTCCCTTCTTCACACCCAGTTCTTGAGATATTTGGTTCTTTTTACATGCTTTTGAAATTCACATGCATTCTTACTGACAAGAATGACATTAAATTCCCTAGTGGCTGGGTGGCTCATCAGGACTTCTTTATGACTAATGAATTCTTCTCGCTCTCTTAAAGTTTCATCATTTGGGCTATTGTTTCCCCAAGGGTATGTCCTTGTACATTTGAAAACTGCATGAGATCCTTCCCATATATGCTGTGGCTGATGCAGCTGAGCTCCAAGCACGTGGGAAAGCTCAGCAACTTTGCATCTTGTTATCAGCAGTTAGTTGCTAAGCTCTTATGCAGCTGTGTATGGGAACTGTTGAATCACGGCCTGAACCTCTGACTGACCACCTGAGGTGAGCAATGAGTCAGCCACGGGAGCACAGGTGAAGGTAATTCACCTGTGTTGCTGGAAGGGGTGGAGCCTGGCTCCATCTCTCATAGACCCGTTTAAGAGCTGACTACCAGGGGGAAGGATCTCTTCTGGAGATCCACTCCACTGGAGTTTCCTAAGCAAGCCCGGGGTATGGGTAAGTGTCCCTATCTTTTCTGCTTTGGTGTAGTAACTATGTAGCCAAGCTCTCTGCTACACTATAACATCTGTATATTCATTGATTGTACAAGTTTTAAGGATAACTTCTGCTCACGTGAGTACCCTGTTATTCCTCCTTTTTCTTCCTGTTCTTATTCAATAGTGCTTATGGCAAAGTTACTGAATTTTCAAAAATAAAAAACAATGCTTTTCTCTCTGGCTGAGAGCCATTAAATGCAGGGGGGGATCTACCTGTGAAACTGCAGGTGGTGACAAAGTGGGTTGTCTGCATCCTTGTCTCACCCTTCTGCTGTTCAGCAGCCTCTGACTTCTATTTACACCTCAGCACTCCCATATATTTTAAAGGGGAAAAAAAGATAATCTTTTCAAAAAGCAATCTTCTTTTCTTCTGTGTTTTTCCCAGAAAGTCCGTTTGCTTTCAACACAAAAAGCTTTTTAGTTGTAAGTTTGTGAGAGTGAGGAAGTCAGGAGATGTTCAGGCTTTTGCGTCTTGAGTGATGACAAGTGAGAACAAATATTTTTCTGTTCTTCTGGATTTATTTTAAATTCTGTGAAGTTCTTAAGTTTTCCTCTGAAAACATGTTCTGTTTGAAGTGGCTCTAAGTGACAAAATGCGATCCCTTTCACCTTTTTATGACATAAAATTAAGCAATAGTTATGGTTTTCAGAAATGCCAGGACATATTATCCTCTTTCCACGTATTTAGCTCTTATACCAGCTTCTCACACTGTCTAACACCTTGCAGTTGCTATTGTTAGTGGTTTTTAACATGCATTCTTTATGCCTCCTCCCTTTCTACCACAGATCCTCCTCTCTTTCCAGATGCCAAGCCTTCAGGCTTACTCAGATTCACAGCTTAGCACGAAGGACCAGGGCCTGGCACAAATGAATATCGTTCATCCTGAGAGCGCCCCACTAGGGCAGCCACGAAGAAGAGCTCAGTATCTCCCACCACCCAGACCCCCTGCCCACCAAATCCTGCTCCCGGGCCTGATTGCTCAAATAACCCCCGCCCCTGCTCCTTTCTGCTCTCTGCACGCATTTCTGCAAGCCCATCCTCTGCCAGGCAGAAGAGATGCAGCTGACTCCAGGACATAGCCTATTGCTTCACAGGAAGACTGCTTTTCTGATCTAAGCCCACAGGTTTTGGGGCCGCGGGCTATCCAATGACTTCTCTCTGCTACTCTCGTTAGTGATAAGAGATCAATGCTGTCCTTTCTTTGGGAAGGGAAACACAAAGACCGTCTTCTCTGAGGAGTTTGCAGAGTAAGATGCGGGCTGATAGCTCAAGGACTTCTTTCAAGACGCAACAAAGAGTGTAAAATGACGGGTGTTTGTGTGGGTTTGGGCGTGGACGGGGAAGAAAGAGGCTTTGTCAGTCTTTATTCTTCATTCTTTCTTCTCTTTATTGGCCAAGCTCTCTAACTGCACACAAATATGAGCAGCATGTTACGCACAGCTGCTGTTTGCCTTCTCAGTGCTGTGCTTGGCACTAGACTCAATCTTTACTTCCAGCCACGGCGTATGCAACTCACATCTACAGATCACCGACAACACTACAAAGGATTTTCGGAGAAGTCAAGGGCAAAATTAGCCGAGTCCCCTTCAAGTCAGTGGAAGGATAATGAATGTCAGAGTGCTATCTTAGCTATTCGCAAATCGGTGCCATTAGCAGGAGAAAGTGCATACTAATCAATAAGCGTTGGCACTTAATGGCTCTGAAGTATTGGTGGGCTGACATTTACATCTGCTTTCAGCATTGTAGGCACCCACAACAATTTACCGTCTTTTATCCTGTTGAAATCTACCTGCGCAAACTGTCAGACAGGCACTGCATAATCCTTCTAGTCTCAGAAATAACTCCTACAACGGTCTGTGTTGAAACCAATACATTTCATACGAGGAATGGGTGAGGAGGCAGAGTGCTGCTAATTAAAAGGTAACTGTTATAAACTAAAATTGTGATGTTTTCCCCATCGGATTTCCTTGTTCCTCAGAATATCACTCGACGTACACATATGCCCTTCTGAACTTGCAGAGATGAGTTTCCAATCTATTCACTCCCACTTGAAGTGTTTGTGTTCTCCAGGTCTCCTGAGGAACTGGGTGCATCCTGGCCAGAAAACTTGTCTACAAGCTCCTGCTTTCTAGTCTAGAGATGGCAAACCTTGCCTGGAATTCTTTGCCTCACTTGGTATGTGATATGGAGAGAGGGCACAGTGTGCTGGAAGTTCACGGTATTTGTGCAGTCTAGCATCAACACAAAATCACAGAATTGCAGGGGTCGGAAAGGACCTCAGGAGATCATTCAGTTCAACTTCCCCTGCATCTAGTTCAACCACTCCACACAGAAGCAAAACCCAGGTCAGGATTATTTATACAGAAGCCAACCTGTATTCAACCAGCTCCAGGGTGTGCTTGCAAAAAAAAAAAAAAAAAAAAAAAAAAAAAAAAAAAACAGGTTCTACCCTGACTACCTCTGCAAACAGGCACCTGGTATGGCACTCAAAACATAGTTAACCTCAATAGCAACTGGTTTCGTTTGCTTTCCTGTCTCTGAAATTCATCTTAAGCAGAAGAAATACAAGAAATAAGGCACATCGCAGAGCCTCTATACACCTACTGCAGGCTTTGACTATTTACTGGTCTCCAGGTCCTAATGGTCACTGTCTGTACAGACATGGGCCTGGGCACCCTGCTCTGTGTTGCCTTGCTGAAGCAGGAGTTGGACCAGATGGACCCAGAGGGCCTTTATAACCTCAATTCTCCTGTGATTGTCTGATTTTTGTATTCTAAATGAAGGTACTCGCTTAGTGGCACAGTGCAGCAGGCACCAAATGTTTGGCACAGCTCTAGCAGCCGCTCCCTCTAACAGGCACGGAAGTGCTGAGACTGGAGTGGTGGTCATGCAGCCTCCTGGTAGGAAGATCTGGTGACTTGAGCAACCTGCACATGAGGAATGTGTACAGTGTCACTGTGTCCCTGTGAGGATATGTCCAATGCAGTCAATCATTTGCTTTATTTCTCTCTGTATTCATATTTAGCCTATTCACCCACTAATAAATACTACTTGTCAACTGCATCCCAAATACATCCTCGGAGAATCAAGTTAAGGTACACTGGAGGTACATTTAATGTTCAGATAAGCTAGTTTAATTTTAGCAGGTTGCTACTATAGCCCTATACTTCACCCTACTAGCAGATTTATACCTAGGGTTTTTGTTCATCCATTATTCCTTGCACTATTCAGCAATTTGCTTTTCTTGCCCTTATTATTAGCAGATCAGTGATGTATAAGGGTCGTTAGAGCCAAAGACACTTTCAATTTTTCCTACTGCATTAATAACACAGAGACAACTTGTCTTCTGAGGGTTTTCTACTGTATTTTGTCACCTCGTGTTCTAAGAAAAGATATACTGCTTCGAAAAACCTCATTGTAGTTGTTTTCTCCTACTTCACCCTCAGGGTACTGTCACTGTTATCTATTACCTACAGAACAGCCTGAGCTTTTCGTATGCTTTTACAGTCTTTCTTCTATTACTTACTGCTCCTTTTCCCGGAATATCAGCTCATCTCTGCCCTTTTCTACGTATCGGGCTTTAATCACAATTTTGCATTGTTGTTTCACCATCTTCCATAAGAGCACCCAGAGAGAGGAGAACCCACCGCCCTTACGGCTGTGGAAAACGCAGTTGAAAATGAGCAGAGTCCCTGCAGTGCCAGGACTGCCGGGCGGTGACTCAGCAGCACCAAGCCCATCACAGGGCTGCCTGACCGCTTTGTTATCTTAATTCCGAATCTGCCCTCCGCTACTCTTCTGCGTCTCATTTATCCTATCTTCTGAGCAAGATAGGATCCCCGCTCTTAAATCGCAGCAGTGCCCTGACGTACGTTCCATACACAAAGGCATCTATACGCACAGCCCGGCCCAGCGGCGGGAGGAGCGGAGCTGGGCTTCGGCACCGGCCCGCCGCACCGAGGCGCTCCCGCGGCGCCATCTTGCGTCGTGCCTCCGCGGGCACCGGGCCGGGACCTGGCGGGGGAGAAGAGCTGCCTTGGTCAGGGTCTCGCTTTTCTTCCGAGAAGACCTCTCCGGGAGCTTGGGTTCCTCTATTATGTGATATCTGGTTGTGATTATCAGGAGCTTCAGCTTAAAAAGCTATCAAATGTATTTCATTGATTTTGTTTTAGGAAAGAAGGATCAAAGGCTGCTGGAACAAGACGAGGTTATTTTACTCCTGTATCAGTTCCCTGTATCAGCTTATTCTCTAAGGATGTATCCCTGCATATGCCAGAATGGCTCTAAGCGAACAAATCCCTAAAGCCTCATTCATTCTCCTAGACCAAACATGCTGACATGTTCATGTATGTGAAGAAATGTGGATGAAGGTGGTTTCATTTCCCCACCTATTGCATGGAACCTGGACTTTATGATCTCCAGAGGTCCCTTCCAACCCCTACAGTTCTGTGATGCTGTGATTTCAATAGTGGCAGAGATCACAAATGCTCAGCAAATGTGCGATCAGACTATTAATATTTAAAGAATGTAAACAGGGATTTGGGCATCAAATCCTTTGTGTGATGTTTTGGAAATTGTAGCTGTAGCCAATTCCTTGTCCGGTGGCATCTTAAAGGGTTCAGCACTTCTCCTTGAGTCAGACAGGTGAACAGATTATGCCTTGGTGCCTCGGGCAGCAATAGTCCGTATGCATTAAATGGGTGCTGAGTGCATCACTGAGTGGAAAAAAACTGTATTTGCTGTCATAAATCTGTAACTGTGTGTTGGTGTAATCAGCACGGCTATTGTGGGTTACAACTTTATGTGGTGGGGGATAGATTATGTTTTATTATAACCTTTTGGGAGACTATTTTCTTCTTGGGCTCCTTGATGATAAAACTCCATGGAGATGGACTACATTGTGCTGCTAAATATAGAGAGGGATAGTAGCACTGGCTGAGTTCCACCATCAGCTCTGCATAATTAATAAATATTTTTGTTTGCGCTTTTCAGTTTGCACCATGGCTGTTTGGAGCAAGCAGATCCAAACGTACTTTTGATGCGTGCATTAAGGAAAGAGAGGAAGCAACTCAGTCATAACTCGGGAGTGCTTGTCACCCATAAAATCAATGTTGAAAAACAAAAATAGAAAGAGTAATAAAAGAAATAAAATATACGATAATGGATGTCAGCACTGAACAGGCAAAACAATGAAGGCACTGCTTTACTGTAGATCTGATGTGAAGCAAAGATCACAAAGGTGGATTGTTGATTGTGGGCAGCATCTATATTGGTCTTCTGTGCCACCATTATGCCCATTAGCATGAAACTAGCACACATTCTAAGATGTACAAAGAAGGGGCTAAACAGGCTACCTCTGCAATCAGCGGTAACTTTGTTATTTTCTGATTTTTTCCAGCAGATGAGGCATCTTTTGTGATGTTTACACCTCCCTGAAGCCTTTTGTGCTGTCATCAGCTTTTTACTTGGAATTCCTCAGTTTATGGATCATATTACCTTACGAGAGTGTAAAAGTTTTATCATGTCTGATTTTCCCCCTTTTCATACTCCCTACATGCAACAGATAGAAGCTCCAGTGTTGATTCTTTTGTTATCAAAATACACTGTCAGTTCTCTGGGGGCTCAGGGAGGTTTTTGCTTTACATTCTAAAGTCTGTAGAACCCTACACGCAATCTGATTTTAGTGTGAATTTCATAGCCTTCCAGACGACATGCTGTCTTCATGAGGGAAAGCCTAAAACACGATCAGAAGTGTGAGCTGGCTGGCTGAAATCCCCAGTTGGCTTATTGTGTGACAGTACAGGTAGACCTCTGTATGTGTGTCCCTCTGTGTATATGTGTGCATGCATAAGATGTGCTCATAAATATGTTCTGTTAGATAAAGCCAAATGATAGCATCTGGTAGGAGATGGTAGTTTTATAACTGCTTGCTAATTTTTCCATAGCTTATTACAGGGCATTTTAGAAGAGTGATCTTGCCAGTAAGTGCCAGTTCTTTTCATTCAGTTCCGTTTAATAGCTTAATAATGCATAATTGGAGTTCTTGGGTACTGGTAGTAAAAGGACACTATGCTCCATTAAGTCCAGGATATTTATTTTGAGAAAATGAGTGAGTGCACAATTTTCTGGGAGCGCTAATAGACCTAAATGGACTTCAAAAAGCCTTTTACCATTACAGAATAAGACTCAAATATGGGTCACATGTTCTGCTCACAGGATGCATCCAGGACAGAGTCTGTCACTCACTCCTTCTTCATTAACGAAATTCTGTGGCTCTTGCTGGCAGTGCTCCTGATTTGTCCATCAGTGAGTGGGTTCAGCCTTAGGCCCGCTGTGTTTAGAGCAGACAGTACTCTTAATGTAAAGGACATAAGGTTTTGAAGCAAGTTAATTCAGCATTATGGTTGCAAGGCTCCTTGCTACAAGTGCCCCTTAGAAATTCTGTTAGTGTCTGAAGGTTCATCCGTGCAGAGGGGTGTTAACCTCAGGGTGCTTTTAGACTTGTTTTATTGACTGATGGGTTCTGCATTCAGACTTCCTACACCTTTTCCTCCAGATCACACCCTCATGCAGCTTCCTGTGAGCTCAGCACCATGATTAGATGGCCACTAAGTTACAGAGGTGCTTACATGCACTGATGGGTATTTGGAAATTGTTTGGCATTTTTCATGTCTGTGAAGCACCACACCTTTCCCACATTTAAGACTTCTTAGTCTTCACTCTTCAACACAAACACCAATTCAGCAGTTTTTCCCCAACTTCTGGTATTTCTGAGTAGTTGGTGTTTTGTGTGGTGTATCATCTCAAGCCTCCCAGACTGGCCTAACCTTTTGGTATGGTAAGTAAAGCAAACTCGCTGAGAACAGGAAGAGAAAATCTGGTCAAAGAAATGTGATGTACACAGTATATCCCATGTAGCACTGTGTAAGTTTTACTTGTGATTCCTTCATGTCTTAGGTGGGAAATGGGGAGAATTCCTATTGATCTAACATGGAAACATTATTCCCTTCTGATCAGGTTGGCTCATCATTTATCTCCCCAAAATCTCTTAGTTATATCTTGTTAGATAACTAGATCATCTCCTCTTCTCCTTCCTGATTTCTAAAAATAATGTCCTCCCTGTTGAGGAGATGGGACCTTTTTTTTCAAAATGCCTTGTGTAAATGCCCACATCTATTCCAGACTGTACATCTTGCTTAAGCATAACAAACTGTTTTCTTTATTGCTACTAAAACTAGTATTTTTTTTTTTTACGACCTACTCATTTTATACCCATATCACTCATCTCATGTCTAAATAAAAACCAGATTGAATTAGAGAGCATGCTGTATATGCTGAGCTGATACTTGGCATATAAACAATGCAACTTATGAACAATAGTAGGAAGAACTAAAAGCCTTCACATTTCACTTTTTATTACATCTTATTTTCACTTGTAGCATGCATTTGTAATATTGTTCTGCAGCAATATTTTCATTTTCAATTTCATTTTTATTGACTGTTTTTCTTTTAGAAATCCCACTCACATAAATATGGTAATATGAGTTGTCTATGGATTATTCATTTATCCTGCTGACAACTACTCTGTTCAATGAATTAGAAACAATCACAGCTCCGTGACATCTAATTATACTTTCCTTCTTTTTTTCTATGCTTTAGAGAAAAGCAAGGTCTTAGTACGCAATGTTGCATATAAAATAAAGGGCTTTCATCTGAGTTGAAATATATATATTTTTAATTTTCTAGCCAGATATCATGAAGATACATGATCTTCTGCAGAGAGTTGTAATGTTCTATTGAACATTGGAATTGTGACATAGCATAAAGTTAAATTAAAAATGTGGATTATTTCTGCCCCTAGCTACATTTCCTCCATATGTAACAATGCTTATATCTGAGCAGATTACTTCATCCAGATGAGGATTTGGTTCATAACCCAGTCTTTCCATCTTCATGGATTGTATTTTTCTCTTCTCAGGAGATTTGAACTCCCTCAGCTCTTGGAACTGTTGACCTGGAATCAACCACTTAGAGAAGCATGGGAGCAGCATTCGTCATACACCACCAATGAGAGTTTCTTAAACATGGTCTTGAGGACAGATGGAAAACAAAATTTGAACCTACAGTCCATGACACTTCTGACAACAGGAAAAGTCCTAAGTAGCTTCTTTCATCACTAGCCATATGGGGGACAGGGATGTGACACCTTGAGTTCTTGAGTATCCTTCTGGTGCTTATGCTCCCCTACATATCCAAGAGCTACCTCTGAGAAACAGGATTTACAAGTTGGGAGCTGCAGTTTCTATATGAAGAAAGTCAGTAGAAATAAGACATGTTGCAGTACTTCAGTATGGAGGATCTCCTCCTTGCAAGCTCATACTTCAAAGGAGGTAACCTACCCTACCAAACTCTCTAATTTGATGACTGCTCGCTGAAGAAGAGGATATCCCCATGAACATTATTACTTTTAACTCCTATTAAGACGTTTTGCACTAACTGAACTGTTCAAATATTGGCCCTCATCTAACTAAGAACAGGAAAGAGAGATGTTCTGTTTAGTCCCACATTCATCCAAACAGATCAAGTCCTACAAAAGCTTACATTTGCCAGCTGGCAAAAAGCCATGAACCTTATTGTTTTATCATGCCTCCAGTCTTTGGCGAATGCTATTGCTGACACCAAAGTCATTGTGCCCTTGTGTGCGCCATTGTCCCTTTTGCCAGCAGAGCTGTGGGGTGCCTGGCAGTCAGTCACAGGAAAAGGGTGTGGTGGAGAGAAGCAGTAGGCAGACAAAGGTAAGTCCTGCTCTCCAGAAGTAGTTTGGGCTTTGGAAGAGGTGTCAACATTATCAGTAATGTTCTTAAAAGCACATGTTCTTTTTCTTGCATGCAGCATTTTTTCCCACTGTCAACTTCATGCAGAGTTCTCCGCACTGGTTTTCACTCGGGTGACTAACAAAAAATTTCACCCACCGACAGGCAAAGCAATGCAAACTGTACTATAATCCAGCTGAAGGAAATCAGGAAGGAGATCACAAGATTGTTGCAAATCTGCATATGCATTAAACTTAATAAAACACCAAGTTTTATTAACCACAATTAAATGTGTTGTTGTTAATAGCTCAGAAATTGAAGGCTAAGAGCCATGAAATCATCAAGATTCACAGTTATGATTTAGCTGCTAAGCCCCAGGATAATTGGTATTGACTATATCTGCTAGTCAATCTAAAGCAGATGTTGAAAATTAGAGGCTAAATCATGTAATCCTGGATGCCAAAAGTTTATCCAAAAGCCCTATTTATGGCATACCATTGTTTTGTTGTGTTTGTTTTTTTTTTTAACTTCAGTAATAATTGAAAGATGTGGTTTAGAACCATAACTGACAAAAGTGCATTTTAATAACTATTCTGGGTTTATCTCAATGTGCATAAAAGAGCATGCCTATTTGGAAGATTTCTGACTCTGACATACTCATTTTATAATCCTTGCTGATTTTGGCAAACAGCCATGTAAAGGCAAATATAAAATTGTCCTACAAGTTTCCCATAATCAGTTACGCTACAATTTACAGTGTTACATACTTTAAGAGCATGTTTGTTTGCAGAGATATGAGACAAAGATGCAGAATTGTTCCCAGAAAAAGTAAGGGAGAAAAGTTCTGGGAAAGGATTTGGTCAATTGCTTCAGCCTGCCTCTGCTCACAATGGTCCTTACTTATATTTTTAGAGGATTCTTTCCAAAATTTGGGCAGAATACATTGAAGTATTTCAGTGGCCTTACTGTCTTCTGAAACCTAATATGGCCTAAGATTTCCTCAAGGTCTAAATGAGTACTCTGTCATTTAAACTGGACTCATAAATAGTACCTGCAAAAACACTGTCTAACAGCTCTCATAATACTGAAGTGGTTAAGTCTTCATGGAACTTGGAAGAAGAGACAGAAGCTAATTCCTACCAAAAGTAAAAGACATAGAACATCACATTTCTTTGCAATGTATAATGCAGGAGCAAACGGGCTTCATTGTAATGGTGGAGCAAGCAAGGTGTATCAACATGATGGTCATAAATTCTCCCTTAAAAGAGTGATCTCAGTGCAGATACAGCATGTTATTCATGCTATGGAATTTGGAAATCTTTTTGCCAGGGATACATCAGCTCCTGGATAGCTCAATTGACTTTGAAAGTATCTTTTACAGAATAAGTTTCTTCATAAAATGTTTATTTATTTAATTTTGAAAACAAATTGATTGAATGTGAAACTGTAAAGACTGCATTTTATATCTGTCCTTTGACTTTGTGCACTAAGTTAGCATAGCAGCTGAAGGACCAATTATGTAACCACTAACAAGACAGCTGCTGGTTATCATTTCTTCACACTATCCCTATAAGCTCATTTGTAGATCAGAAATTGGTCAGAGCCCAGGGGCTGATTGAAATCTTCCAAAATCTGTGTGAAAAATACATTGAGTCGTATTCTGTGACAGTCATCTACACAGTAGCACAAGTAATTCCAAACATCTCTTGAAGAACCCTTTTAAAAATAGGGTTTCCCACAAACATTTTGCTGGCTGAATACATGGAGCCTGACTGGGCTTTTCACTTAATGGGAAATAATTCCAGCCCCATCTACTGAGCCATTCTAAATTTGCAACAGATCATACATTTAGGGAAAACACACAGAAAATGCACAACATTTGTCTTCTTATGTAAATTGTAAGTTGTTCAGGGAAGAGCCATTTTCTTGCTGTAATAAAAAGAGCTCCAGTAGCAGTCTTAAAGCATTACAAGGCTCTGTTCTGAGGCTCACTGAGCCAGTGGTTTTTCATGTACCTCCAAGCTTATGGGAATGTCTGTAGCAAAATAACACAAATATTACTAGACGCTTTCTCCTGCTGATTATTGATTGTCATTTTCTAACCATTTCAAGAACAGTTTCTAATGACTTTACATTACTTTCAACAGTTGCAACCTTCAAGTACTCCACAGTGACCAGCAACAGGGACAAAACCAGTCAGCCTGTTCCAGAATTTACTCTTGAAATTTCAGTTGAGATAAAGCCTGGGTTTATATGAAGTAGTTCACATCTTGCTGGTGTACATTTGTGATCTCATAATTGGGGAATACTTAAGAAAACTGAAAGAGGGTGGAGATACAGTTAACTCAGACTAGGAAAATATAATTAACTATGCAATCCTTTCACTGGGGCAGCATTATATTTTACATCTGGAAAAGTCCACAGAAAGAGCTAGATCCCATCCCACACCAAGGACTTGCATTGCTTCCTCCATCAGCACAAAGCTGCTACAAAGACTTCATTAGTCACAGCTTAACTGGATGCTGCAGAGTTCATCTTACAGCTGTTGCTGGCAGACAGTCCCTGCACCATTACTGCTGGCCTTCTCCATCTTGGGCAGCGACCTGGTACCTGACATCCTCTTGCAGCGATTCCTGGAAGTCAGAATCAATTTTAGAAGTAGGTGTCAGACCAGCTGCCAGATATGATAGATCTGGCTTTTGAGGATCCTATACTGGAGGACTCAGAGGTAGAGGGGCAGCTCCAATGACATATCATACTGGAGCAAACTGTATTTTTGCTAGCTAGACTATGATATGAAAACTAAAGGTAGGAAGCATTTATGGGCCTTTCCCCTCCAGCAGTGGCAGATGAGTTCTTGGTGCCTTGAGCGCCCTTTCCGTTAGTGAGAAATGAGTAGCTCCAGCAGCAGAAATAAAAGTTCCATGAAGCACTGCCTACAGCTTTAAGCTGAAATAGGGTATTGCAGCCACAAGCTGCACATTAATAGCAGAGAATAACTCAAGATTCAATATGTGTCTGCCCAGCAAATTCTCTAGGGAAGGAGATACAGCTTGCCAGATCTGGTACACACTTGAGTCACATGAGAATAATTATGCTAAGTACCTTCAAAACACTTTCTAGAAGTTAGAAGAAATGTATGCAACAGCTCTTGTTTCAACATAGTACTATACTGCATGGGAGTTATATGAAGTTCTTCCTTTTCATTTGTTTCATGAACTGTGTGAAACAATGCCAGGAAAAAGCTCCTTTTTTTTTTTAACAACCAGAAATATTTTCTGGATTTCTTTGATTGCAACTAGCTTTGCTCATACTAGCTCTTGGACTCTTTTGAATGCTTTTACATGTGGATATACATGCAGATCCCATGCAGAGTGCTATACCAAGGAGTTAACCTGGAGCTTTGCATGATTCACATAACTCTGGTGCTGTACAGTGAATTGTTTAGACTGAAGAATCATCTCCAGACAGAACAAACCCAGCTCTTTTGGTCTTTTTTCATAGGAGAGGTGCTCCAGCACTCTGAACATCTTTGTTGGAGAGCACTGGTCCCAAATCAGACCCTTGGGGGATACCACACGTGACTGGTCTCTGCCATGGACATAGAGCCATTGACCATAATGCATTGGCTGTGACCATCCAAGCAATTCTTTATCCACAAAATATTTCAGCTTTCAAATCCATATCTCTCCAATTTAGAGAGCCTTTTGCATGCCTGTTGGAGCCAGTTCTTCCTCCCCACTTATCAGAAGGTTTATACTCTCCTTTGCCTGTCTCTTCTGACCAATGTACCTACAGAATTTCTTCTCGTTATTTTTCACACCCCTTGCCAAATTTAGTTCTATCTCCACCTCAGCTTTTCTGATCCCATCTCCACATGTCCAGGTGGAATCCCTGAATTCTTCCCAGGCCACTCATGCCTGTACTTTTCTTTCTTATCCCTCAGTCTGCCCAGCAGATCCTTGTTCAGAAATGCCAGTATCCTGCCTTCTCTACTTGATTTTTTTCTGTTGGGGGATGGAGAGTTCTTATGCTCTCAGAAAACCATCCTTAAAGAGCTACCAACTCTGTTCTGTTTCTATGTCCTTAAGGACAGTTTCCCAGGGGATTCCACCTAATAATTCCTTAAGCAGCTGGAACATCCCTCTTCTGAAGTTCAGGGTCCTTACTGTTTATTGCCAGGCCCATATTCCTTAAGATCATGAACTCAACTGAGTCATGGATGCTACAACCCAGAAAAAGAAAGCAGCCTTGGTGCTGTGATTAGACTGCATTTATAAGACATGATTCAGACACCTAAATTTAGGTGCGTGCACTGTAGGTGTCTATGACAAGGCAGCTCTCTGTAGACCCTTGTCATAAAGGTAATTAAAAAGTTGATTCAGTTTCCTAAATCTTAGCTGTCCTGTGTCATTTGAGATTCTCATTTGACATTCTGTTGCTCGGTTCACATGGAATTTGTGACCTGCTGCAAGGCAAAGAGCCCACCAGAGACCAGGCAGGATGTAGTTGGGGTGGGACTTAATTCAGCTGCTCACGCACAGGCATCTATTACCATCTGAGATCCCTTCAGAAGTCCAAGAAGCACACAAGGCTGGAAGACATGGCACACAGAACCTCTGTTTTGTGTGCAGTTAGATGTGTCCTGGCCTCCTCAGCTGGATCTAGGTAAGTACATGTCTATGACTGAATGGCTATGCAGATATCCTTGTCTAGGCATTTGAATCATATCCCTAGTCAATACATTTGGACAAGAGACACTGACATTTGACATGTTCATTAATCTAGACCCAACTGCAATGAAAGGTTCTCAAGGAGGCACAAGGAGGATTCAGAGGATTCAGGACCTTGTACCATCTTTGGAAGCATGAAGCATATTGCTTTGTGTGGAATGTTGCTGATCCAGAAGAGGAGGAGTCTACCACTGCTGGGGCCTTGTTCTCAACTTCTTCCCCTGGCTGTGCTGAAACACAAGTAGTAACTAAACCACACTTCAGTTCTGAGAGAAGACCAAACCTATTCCTTTGATGCTGAGCAAATCTAACTTCAGGGAATATGCCTGCCAGCAGATTCCCAGAACTCTGATAGTTCAAGTCCCCCCCAGCACCCAGGATCACAGGGCTGTGTGGAGAGGAGCCCAGGAGACAAAAGAGGACGAATACCTCTCATTTGAGACCTCACTAGAGAGTATCCTCAGATGGAGTCCTCCAAGTGTCCTTAATTCTATATCTGCTCAGTGTGCCCATGGTATCATCTGATTTTTAATTTTTGCACAGTTTCTGACGTATCTCATTATTACCTTGGCACCTGAGGGCTGTGATTTGCAGTACAGGGTCTGTTCCAGACCACACTGAATTATATCAGAATTCCAAGGCATATTTGGCAGCTGCTAATGGTGGCTAGCTATTTTTAGATTTATTTTTTATGTACTTCTCTCAGTTCAGATCTGTCCTATTTAAACTCTATTTAAAAATACAGGCCAATTTCAGACCAGCAGTATTTTTCTTTCAATTTTGGGGGTATATTTCTACTGCTTACAAAAAAGGCCTTTTCAGTTACCTTGCCTCTAATTCAATTTTTCTAAAACTGTGTTGTAATTATTTTGAGCCTCAGTCTTTATCTCTGTCTCACCAGGAATTGTGTGAAATTGTCTCTCAGAAAGAGGACTGAATTCCCTCTTGAACCCTTTGCACAAAGGGAAATTTTTTTCACGCATCCAGTGATACCTATTTCTGTAATCTGAACATAAACGTGTTAGCAGATATCAGATTTTTTATGGCCCTGCCCTGCAGTCTTTGCTGTTTATTTGAGTGCTGACAGATTTGCACTGCTCTAATTCACAAAGCCAAATTCAGTGACCCCCAGTGCTTGACAATGGCTGGGGCCATTTGCTGAGCTCAGAGCAGCAGAGGGAGTGGGATTTGGCAGCTTCAGTGCCAGTAGCAGCAAGCAGAAGAAAACTTTTTTTGTCTTATCTCAGCTGAACCCACACAGCTATTCCCCTACATGGACCTAATTTTGTCCAAAACTCGTTGTTTTAGACAATGATAGGGGGGAAATGTCAAGGGAAAATGTACAGTAGATTTTCCAAAGCAGCTGCCAAAACTGTCACAAACATATACATACAGAGGAAATAATTGTACAGTACTAGTGATGCTAGATCCTCTCTGAAGCTGTTTTTAGCATTTTGCTGAGTGATGACATTCCCAAAGGAAGGAGGTGTGCTCTGTAGTCTATCAGCAAAGTACGAAATGTATTAATAGGTCATACAAAACTGATTTGGCAAAATCTCTGATGTGAGCGCAGTTATTCCCATTTTGGTTACAGCTTCAAGTTTGTTTAACATAGGAGCCACGTATACAAACTCTTGACAAAGTGATAGATAACAAAGGAGGATTCTGCAACATGTAGTGCTACCACACGTACTAAAGCACTGTCTTCACGAAATAATTTCCCTAACACATTTTAAGCCTACTTGATTTCTGACTGCCAGAGATATCAGCGCCAATTTTCTAATGCTAGATTTCTTTGGAATATGCAATGGAGCATGACAGCAGATGAAAAATCTGACCCGCTTAGTGGTATGGCTTGGGGTTGAACGTTGGAAAGTGGAACTAGCTTTTTTTTTCTTAGTAGATCACTGCTTGAAGTTTCCTCCATACTGTGAAAACACTTATAATAATTACACTTGCAACTACTGCAAATAAATTTATAAAAAGGAAAAAGAAATCTACAAAGACAATTTGAATAGAAAGACCTCCAGCTAGAAACACAGGGGTAGACTCCTCTCTCTCTCTTTCTCGTATAAATTGGAATTATTCTAAATTTTAAACAAAAAAGAACTTACCTTGTTACAATGTAGTGAGATCAAACATCTGGTGGCTTCTGATTTGGAAGTGTGTAAAATATTTGTTTTTTTTAAAAAAGAGTAACTACTATTTGTCTGTTTCTACTTGAAATATTTGTTAAGTGAATGAATGCATTAGCTTGAGTGTCACAGAATCCCAGCATGCCTGAGGCAGGCAGGGCCCTCTGGGTCCCCCCAGTCCCAGCCCTGCTGCAGCAGGGCCACCCAGAGCAGGGTGCCCAGGCCCACGGCCAGGCGGCTTCTGGAGACCTCCAAGGAGGAGCCCCACAGCCTCTGGGCAGCCTGTGCCAGTGCTCCATCACCTGCACAGTACAGAAGTGCTGCCTGGTGTTCAGATGTACCTCTTGTCCTGGCACTGGGCACTACTGAAAAGAAGTTTGGCTCTGCCTTCCTTGCATCTTCCCTCAGGTACTTATGGACATTGATGAGATCCCCTTAAGTCTCCTCTTCTCCAGGCTGAACTGCCCCAGCCTCTCCTCGTAGTAGACGTGTTCCAGTTCCCATTATCTTTGTGGCACTTCAATGGATTCTGTCCATTATGTTCACACCTTCCTTGTACTGGGAGCCCAGTACTGGACCCAGTACTCCATGTATGGCCACACCAGTGCTGAGGAAGTAGAAGGAATATATTTATCTTGCAATAAAATCAGAAAATCCACATGACTGAAAGATTTGTCATTTCAGTCATGGTCCACATCCGCGGTAATTCAAACAACTTCCTTTTCTCATCTGCATGAGTGAGGTCCATATGGGACATAAAAGTTTGTGTCCTGATGGCTCTTTGACTGGCAAAACAAAAGAAAAATGGAAAGTTTATTTATGTGTCTGATGCTGCACAGATGGTTGCAACCATTTCCTAGCTATATGTTAGACATAGTTTTGTCTAAGATAAGCACTAATCATGACCAGTCAAAACTGTCAAAACTGCCACAAGAGTACTGTAAGAACCTCTGTCTAACAGACGCCTGCAGAGAAAAACCCAAGGTGCTGAAAACCCAACACAGAGTTCTGCTCACAGCCACCTTCAGAGGGGTTGAAATTGTTAATAAGAATGTCTGGGCCACTGAAAAAATCATGTGAATGTTTGCTACCATATCAAGGCTACTGCAAGAAAGTGATCATACTTTTTCTGGTTTTTGTTTGTTTGTTTGTTTAATTATTATTTCTTGTTTGTTTAAGTTATACTCCGTCTTAGAGGTAAAGGAACTAAAACTGCACACACTATTCATGGATTGATGCTGGAGCATAGCAGTGTGTCCTATTTTCTACTTCCTCCTTCCTCAGTAATTTCTGTCATTTGATTTGTTCTTTTCTTTCCACTGATGTTTTCAAAGAGCTAAATGCAGAGACTGCAGGATTTCTTTCCCAGTCATAATAGGTAATGATGAATCTATCTCTGTGCAAGTATAGGTAGGATTATTTTTCTCCAATGCATTAGTTTGCATTCCTTAATTTAATCCAATTTGAATTCATTTCCAGGCTTCCTCAGCTCATGGCTCCTGCTTCTCACATACACATCTGTCTTTCTCTCCTTCTTCAGACACAACCAGATAATATTGGCTTTGACAAAACTTACAAGTGTGGATGTTTAAAATCTAAGTTTATTTCCTGCAAAGCTGAGACTTTAGCTCCTAAAAATTCCTCTGTCAGGTTTCTTCTCTGTGCTATCCACACCGGTGAGTCCCTCAGTATCAAACATAAAGCACACAGCTAGTTCTGAGATGTTAAGCCAAAGCTGCCAAGAGTGCAGTCTGGCAGAGAAGAACCTGCAGGGACAAGGCAAGACTGAAGTCAAGCTGGAAAACCAAGTGAGTCAGACAGGATCAGAACCACCAAGGCATCAGAGTGGCACAGACCTATCCACAGATAGCTCAGGCAAAGACCAAAGGCCTTTAATGCAGCTCCCAAGTCCCCAAGGAGAGGAATGTTTTTGAAGAGAGTTATCCCAGTTTTCCACACAACTCTTTTCATAGCATTTCAGCCCTAGATTAGATGGCTACACTGTATCAGAGCTGGTCTTCAGCCCAAACAAATGAACCACTTGGGTGATAGGCAAAGAGGCTGCAGAGCCTCCTACAGTGGTCAGGACCCCGACACCCATATCTATCCTTTTGTTCCACAAGAGGCTTGAGATCACTGGTACTCAAAAAGTGGTGCTGGAATATCAAATTGCTCAGAAAAGATGGAACTGCATGGGAAGGTCACCAAGTCAGCTCTGGAACAAGTAGCACCAAGCTCCTGGCAGAGCAGAGTTCTTGAACCCCTCTGGTATCCTCTGAGGAAAGGATGCAGATTTCTTGCTTCTGTGCATTGCTTATTCATCCAGGCAGCTATGATGGTTTTCTCATTCTCTCATGGAAACTTATTATAAAAAAATTGGGGGGAGGTCTGTTGTCAACATCTCGGTTACTATCAGACGTAACAAAAAACATTGTGTTCCTCTTTGAATAATCTCAAACTGGTCATCCCAGGAGATAATCTAAGGTACAGATATAACAGTCATAGCAATAAAATCCTATATTCCTTCATTGGGCAGTTTCTTAAAAATGTGTACCATCTATGAAAAAGGAAGATTTTTCATTCTGTGTTATCAAGGGTTAGTTCAACTAGTGAAATTTTCTGAGTTTGCACAAAAGGAAAAAGTGCAGTGTATTATTCTTATGAGTAAAATGTTTATTGTACCAGGAAATAAGAGAAATAAGGTTAAATTTATGATTGTGAGACCAAGCTCCTGGACTACAGATTTGATTTGCTTTGTTCTCCTCATTTTAGACATAATTCCATTGTAATGTGAACAAGACTTTTGAAACCACTGTGGAAAGGCACTTGAAAGCAAGCTCTCCCTTTCTCCGAGGAAGGCTTCCTTGAGAATCTGAATCGTGATGTGGAAGGAAGTCACTGAATTCTTAGTAGCTCCACTCTCAGGCAGAGTTGAGTGGGCTGAGGTCAGGTTGTGTAGAGGCAAATATAACTGCCTACATGAGAGTGACTTTAATTTGAGCTCAATACCTTTAAAAATGGCTGAATTAGGCACGATGTTGGCATAGGCTGTGCTGACTGAAAATCAACACCAGTATTATTGTTGGAAAATAATTATTACCCTATTTGATTTTTTCACATTACCATTACAGTGGGAAAGACTGTGTTTACTGCTTGTGAAACTGTGCAGAATGTGAGCTGATGATTTTGTTTTTCTCTTTACTTTTCTTCTCCTGTTTCTTTTTTTTTCTGACCAAGTTTGTGTCACTCGTTTTAAATTCCAAAATAAGGTCATAGCAGATTTTCTGCATGTGAGAGCTTCTTTCTTGCTGCTCCAGTTGCCAAGAAACACAAGCAATTGTAAATTTCCATATGAAGTCGAATCCAAAAACAACAGTTCAGATTTTCCATAGCACCTGTCAGGAAAACAGCCACATCCACTGACTTCAACAAACAAAAAGCTGTAACATGGAGCACTCTACGTATTGACTCTAGTCAGAACAGCAGGAGGCCAAGTTTGAGGGGCTCTGACAGTCTCATATAGAAAGGATAAAAATACCAAGGAAAGAAGAACTGTCCAGAACAACAGAAGTACTTAACAACAATGAACTGGGTGTTAAAACTGAAGAAAGTCTAGACCGGTCTAAGAGGAAAAATATATATTTTAATCACAAGTGAACCATAGACCAACAATGCATACTGTTAAAATGTAAAAGCCCATTGCCTGGGATAGTTCCAGCGCAGGAAACAATCTTGTGCTAGCAGATGACAGTTCATCATAGGCTTTCCTGTCTGGACTGTTCATCCCTAGGCATACTGATTTTTACTTTTTTCTTTCTTTCTTTTTTTCTTCTGTTATCTTAAACACCTTCCACTGAAATAAGGGTAGAAAAAAAGATACCCTGCCGTCTCTCAAGTGACCTAATCTGTTTTTAGTTTTCTCCTTCCATTTCTTCTTCCTGGTAAGTGATGAGACTAACAAGACTTCTGATTGTTTTCTAAAGGCATGACATATTTTGATAACCATATTTCTGTAGTAGGTAGCTGGCTTTATTCTCAATTGATCAAGCTAATACATGTCAAAATTGCTTCAGTATTGCCTCATTAGATTCTAACCATTTTTCAGCTGGAGATCCTTCTTAGAAAATGCAGTGAAAAAAAAAAAATTTGAAGAAAATATTGTATATCGTCACTGCTTAAGACTTTTCATCACTGCTTAAGACTTTGTTCTTTTCTCTCTCATTGTCATCTTTTTAACTGGTTAAGTGAAACAATACAGAAGTTACCAAATATGGAAAATGAGTGACCTTCACAGTTTTGAATTGATTGTTGATTTTGATAGAATGTCTTATTTAAACATACTCAGAAAATAATATACTCAGAAAAAATATGAAGCATTTTTTCAATACTCATGCTGTCTAGAAACTGTAAGATTTCTTACTATTTAGTCAGAAGCATATCTGAGTTGTGAATAAATATCAGATTTTAAAAGGAGTGAACTTCCTCAAACGATGATTCAGAGCCCGTGGATATTGATGGAGAATACTCATTTATGTATGTATGTTTTATGATGGATTGGGATCTTTGATTATCTTCCTCCTTTTCTCTAACTTGTATTTTCTCGTATAATTCCATCATTCCTTCTTTTTGCTGTGATACAGTATAAACAGTCGATGATAAATGGTAGTAGAAACTTTACAAACAACAAATATTATAGCTACATTCTTGTAAATTCTTACAGATGGGATCCTTGTTATTTCAGTACATAGGCAAAGAATCCAAGGACATGGAAATGAACTGAAAAATGTAATCGACAGATAAATTTTGACTTGCACTTCCTTTGTCCCAATAGACAGAGGGTTTCAAGTTGCAGGAATGTGACTGTTAATATACATGACTCTTAATCAACACCAAATTCATCACTCAGAACTGTTTTTAAAATGCAAAAGTGACCTGAAGTATCTGCCTTAGCATTTTGGTTCTCCCCAGCCCAACTCTTTTGAGAAAGAAAGGAATCAACAACAAATTTGTTTCTATTGCAGGCTGAGATGTGATGGTATGCAGTATAGGGAATATTGAATCACAGCCTGAACCTCTGATTGATCACCGGAGGCAAGCAATGAGTCAGCTGTGGGAGCACAGGTGAAGGCAATTCACCTGTGTGATCATAAGGGGTGGAGCCTGGCTCCACCTCTACTAAACCCATTTAAGGGCTGACTGCCACTGAGGAAGGAAAATCTCTCTGGAGATTGCTCTTCTTTGAGTCTTTCTTTGTGAGCCTAGGGCACAGGTAAGCTTTCCATTCATTTCCAATTATTCCTCTCTAATGTGATAATCTTTCCAGCTTAACCTCTCTGCATGCTTATTGATTCTACATCTCTATACTTGTCGATTATACATATGATAACATTGTGTCACAGACAGGGAAGGATGTAGTGATGTCTACAACAAAAGCCCAATAGAGTATCCCAAACAGGTGAGATTAATGCCATGGTACTTGAATTTTCATTTTAGGATGCCTCCTAAGAAGATGGAAGGAGGACAGTGCCAAAGAATTTTCGTGTAGAGATCAAACTGGAGTCAATAGAAATGTGTTTATTTATCTAAATTCCTCTGAAGGATCACTGAGTAAGGCACCAGAATATGGCTAACACACATACAGCATATCATGTCTCATGAAAAGGTGTGGACTGGCTTAAATAAAAAGCTTAGCCTGCTATCAGCACAGCAAGTCATAGAGTGAACACCCGTCCTTCACTCTAGGAAGTTAACAACTTCTTTAACAATCCTGCTTCCCCTTCCTCATGGTGAGATTTGTTTGGTCCTAAGTTACACTTATGATTTTTCAGTTAAGTCAATGCTGTCACAGATTAAACTGGGAACAAGGCTTGATCCCCTATACTCATTTCACTTTGTTGCCTTGCTATCACCCCAAGCAGTGATGTTTCTTGATAATAATAGGTTCAAAACTAGTCTAGGATATTAGTAATTTTTACTTAGGTTCCAAGAGGCTCAGGAAGCATGCCAGATATCTCGAAGTCCAGGATTCCTCCTCAGAAAATTCCAACACCTTACTTAACTGCAGTAAAAGAATCAGAGGCAGAGAGGATCTGGGGTAGCACTGAGTTCAGTGGCACTCCTGTGAGATTTGTGCCCCACAAGTAAAAAAAATAATTATGTATTAGGAAGATCACTTGTGAGAATCACAGGAATAAATTGTTCATTTAGCTCTTTGATTGTAACTTCATCCATATACTTATTCCCAAAGAGAGCCAGAACACATTCTTGTCCTATTAGAGGCTTACATCTTAAATTTTCCTTTTATATACATGCATTTTATTACTCTAAATCTGGCAGAACAACTTACATTTACAGCAGAAGGAATAGGTGGCTAATCAGAAATCCTCTCTGAGATTACTATATTCTGACCAAGAGCAGGGCAAATCTCCTTGGGTTTGTAACTGAAGGGGAAGAAACTACTGCAGCTGCTACCCTGGCTTTAGGATGGCACTTCAACTGTTGCCTTGCACATAAGTCTTCCTTCTCCAGACAGAAGGAACAATCAATTCTGATGTTCCCTGCATGCTGGCAGCCTGAACCGAAGCCTGCAGTCCAAGGATAAAGATCTCATCTGGGTCACCTCTATCTAAAATGAAAACCTGAGGACTTATGCTTCAAAATCTTCTAGGGCATTAAGCTAACAGGATGGAATGCTTGTTCAACATTTGTTGCTAATTTCTCGGCACTAACAACTTCATCAAAAACACATTCCACTTTCAAATCCTTTAGAGGAGAAAATGGGGAAGTTGCTGGGGAGAACTAGAAACCTTTTACCTCCAAGGAGGAACAAAACTCTTCTGTCCTCTGCCAGCTCCATCATTCCCCATTCCACCTCATATTGTGATTATGGCTATTGAGGCAACACCATACACTCTGCACTGCAGCATTTTACAGTTGCATCTGCTAGTCACTTAGGGACCAGTTCTGTCACTGTGCCAAGCTGTGCAGAAGGCAGTCTTCTTACTTTCTGGGTTGGAGGTGATAAATGAACATGGCCACATCATCTTCAGAACATCATCTTCAGAATCACGGTAGGATGGCACTACAGCATGTTGTGACTGCACTCAAACCTGGTTCTGGGAGTGGGTTCTTCAGTGTGAGTGTGGACTCTTCCCTCTTTCTTCCTCTCTTGTACATATGTACTTCCCAACCATTAAGAAATCAAGTCTACCTCCCTAAATCATCCTGAGGAAAATGGAGGAGAACTGTCTGAGATACACCTTGAGAGCAGACAACAAACCTCTCAGAGCTAGACATTGCAAGTGAAATTGAAGGGAAAGAAAGTCAAATCTAGAATGCAGAATCACTCCGACTAGGGTAAAATAGGGGAAATTGGAGAAACTTAGAGTCAAGAATACATGATTTCATGATTCTACATGACTGAGATGAGTAAAAATAAAGGAAAGAAAGCTGGAGTGAACCAAAAGTAGGGGAAAGGGAGCTTGAGCTCAGATAGAAATCTGACATTTCTGGGACCTATCTGTTTTTCATATACATATAAGAAAAACACTTGGTGATAAGAACATTCTAGCATCCTATTGTATAGACTTGCACAAGATAAGTCAACTGTACTCTAAACATTGTCCCACTGTCTTTTGTTTTCAATTCCCAGAGCAAATTTGGTCACCAAGCTTTTAACTAATCTGGGGACTTCATTCAGTTTTATCCCCAGAAAAAGGAAAATGCTTGCTTATTTCAAATGGTACTCTTCTTCTCAAGAGAAAGCCAATATCTGCTGCTAACTCAGGTGCCAGATGGTGCACTGAGATTTATTTAGATGTGACCCACTTCACAGGAAGGAATGTTGCCCACATTAGATGATACCTGATAAAGGATCAAACTACAGTAGGCTGATGAGACTGAATGTAAAGTGATGCTGGGCCCACCACCACCTTTCTAGACTAGATTAGGGAAGAAAGGAGTGCTGAACCGGAGTGGGAGAAAGCTTTGTGTATTTGTGTTTGTTTGCTGTGACTATCTGAAAGTGGGTTTTTGCTAGTCTGCCTGAAAGATACCACAGATGCTGCCTTTGAAACTTCCTCCTGTCACTTCTTAGCTAAAGGAGCCAGTTTCCTCTTCAAAAGACTGGGCTAGCATGTAGCCTTTTATGTTGTATGGGAACTGTTAGATCAGGTGAGCTGGTGATGGAGCACCTGGTGAAGGGGTTGCCAGGCCCAGGAAACACAGGCTCACTGTTAGCACTTGTGCTCCCATGTGTCCAGAAGGAGTGGACCCAGGGCAGAGCCATGCTGGGCTCATATAAGAGCAGCCACTGAAGGGAGAGCAGCTCTTGGGCCTGGGCTGCTTCTTCAAGGGGAGTGCTGTGTGGCTAGAGGGCCTCTTCACCAATAGGGTGAGTTCAGCTCTTCTTTCTGTATATGATTATTGGCCTACCTGTGAATACTTTGCCTGATATCTCCAAGGATCTGTCAGAAGCAATGTTGCTTCTTTGTGAGCAGAGTGCATGTGCATGATAAATAACCCAGGAGTCCATACCATCTCTCTTATATAGCTGTGTGGAAAGATATATTTGTGAAGCTAATCTGAGCTATTTATTTATTCATAGCAATAAAGCACAAGCAGTGAGTCATAATGTCCATAAGGACAATCAAAATTCTTTGGGTTCTTCTTAATTAGGTGTTTGCCAAAATGATATTGTCTTATGGTAGTTGTTTTTCATTTACAATGCTTAAATCTCTTTGGGAAACAGTTAAGAAATTAATATGTCACATCCAGATCAAAATGTCTGACTACCAGGGCATAAGTATCAGAAGTAGGATTCTCAACTTGCACGGTCTTCAAAGTCATTAACAATCTGTTACTGGGTCCAACCAGAGGGATCCTTTTTTTTTTTTATCTGAGAACTCTTTCAGAGTAACCATGGTTCTAATTGAGTAGCAAACCAAATCTCCACAAAACTGGTACTACACCAACTGCTGGAGCTGCCAGCTGATCCACGCATGGCATCTTACTTGCTTGGGACAGCTGTCCTTTGTCCCTGCCTGCTGTGGCTGCTCTCAGCTGGCCTTTGCTTCCCAGTGCTTTAGAGCTGCTTACTTGTGAGGCTACTTCTCACCCAAGCTGTGCCGCCATAACTCCTCTTGCCTGGGACCGCTCAAGTGTTTGAGACCTCAGCAAGTCTCAACACAAAGTCAAGTCCTTGTGTCAGGAGATTCTTCATGTGAACCTTTAATTTTTGGATACTATCTGGAAATCAGTTCAAAGTAGCCAAACTTATCACGGTATTCTGTCAAGATACTGTATACTGAGATTTTGTTTGCTGTTCATGCATTTTTAGCTCCTTTGGGATGCTCTGAAGGGCTTGGTTTTCCTTAGCTTGTTTGTTAGGTGGATTCAAACAAAGTGTCATATCTGCTCGGGCCCTTTTAGCCAAGGTTTCTGTTTGCCGCATCAGCCAGTAGCAATGAACCATGGAAGAGGTATTAAGGATGTAATGAGCTGGAGGGTCGCTAATAATTGTTTCTAAATCATTTTTAAAGACATTTAAAGTCTGGACTCCATGGTGTTCTGCAAATTTGAGTTTAATGACTTAATTATGATCTCCATAGAAAGAGAACTTTCTTTTGTTTGATCGTAAATTTGATACCTAATAATTTCCCTGAGCGTTCTGTAGCTTCCATACTGTGAGGAAATAATGATTTGTCACTCCTTAATCACCCTCTTTGCACCACTTATGGTATCATATTTATCACATATCCTCCTTCCCTCTCACAACTGTTTTCCAAGTTGAAGAGGTCAGGACTACTTACTCTTTTCATGTGGAAGTTATTCAATTTTTGTGTATTAGTTCTGCCTTTCTTCTTAGCTTCCTTGCTCAGGTGCAACCGTTATGAGATGAACATCAACAACTTAATGAAATGTGAAGTCTGCTTGTAAAAATGGACCATTAATTCTTAGCATTTTTTTCCTGTTTTTTTGACACAGTGTTAATCTGAGAGCTCTTCTGCCTTAGATCGTGACAGCTTTATTTGTCTTCTGTAATTTTTATTCTGAAAGATTTTTGAATATCCATATGTTTAAACAACTGTAATCACCTGCTCATTGACACCTTCAGAAGACCATAATAAGTTTGTGAATGAAATCTGCGCTGAGTTTCCTCTGTATCTCGTATTTATACTTCAGTCACCGATTTTAGTCTCGGTTATAGTTTCTACAAATTTACTTGGTACAAAAAATCAGGCTTACTGACCTCTGAACAAGCTCTGTAGTTCTTTTTAGGACTCTTGACAACTCTGCTTTTATTTTAATATATAGAAGGACCAATCGTGGATACATTCAGCTCAATCTTTATATTTGTTAAAAGAAGTGTGTAGGTTTAAGAATATGAATAATGAATTAACCAATAAGATATTACACAGTTCATTACTGGAAAAGAGTTTCAGGTAAACTCATAGCAAGAAATAATTTTCAGTCAACCATCCATTTTTCTTTTACTTTCCCTTACTTCCCTTACACTTGAATCTTAGACTTGGTTCTCAAGACAAGAATATTATCTCCAGGGCAACACCAATAATGCATGTGTTTGGGGACTTATTTTTCCTTTAGCTTGAGTAATTCTAGTCTTGGAGAAAGGTTGCTGGGCAGTTCTTTCCACCATAACCTGAAGACAAATGTCATTCTTCTCCTATGGAAATAGACAAGAGTAATGCGGGGTATAGTTTTAACGTGAACGTGATGAGATACTCATGTCTCCTTCATTGTATTCACAGAAACCTGCCAAGTTTGGGGAATTAACTTCTTTATACAGAAGAAAATACATGTATATACTAAAATCTGATTCTGAAAGTTAAAGAATTTATTTACTTAGTGATTAATTATGAGATGCTTCCAGGCTACTCATAAGTATGTACAAATTATTTATTCCTACTCCGTGGTCCTTACTCAAAACAAAATGCACACAACAGTCTCTAAGCCTGAAACATCTCAGAATTCTTAGTGTTACCAAGTAAACTGGTGTCACAGCACTGAATAGATCTATTTCTTTTTTTTTTAAAGGGATCATCCTTCCTGCTCACAAGCTTCCATGGCCATGCAAAAATCTTTTTTTTTTTTAAGCTCCTCTTTGAGTTCCCTGTGGCAAGAAACAGGTTAGTAAAGTGACAAGCTGGAGAAAAAAATTAAAGTGAGCTGGTTTTCATGGTTAAATCAACAGCCATACACAAATCAATGTCCTACTTTGCAAAAATGTTTCCAGTGATGACGAGCAAGATCCCTGGGATTAAAAGAGCTTAGGACAGTAAGAGGATGAAGATGCTAAAGATGTTGTGCTAGTAGTTGGACTTGCGAAAGTATAAAAAAAACTGTTCATTTACTTTTTTTTTTTACAGAGCATTTTCTCATCTTACTGAAACAGAAATATTGTTATCCCTAAAATCATCAACTGCAGACTTATGTAACAATAGAAGCTGTTTTCCAGGAACAATATTAATTGCAGTCTATTATAAGCCATGGAAAACATTTTTCAGTGTTATGAGTCAGGCTTTTTCTCATCAGGCTAAGTGCTGTGAACTGTATTTCCTGAAAACAATACCTTTACTCAGAGCAGGGGTTGTGTTAGCACTGACACCTGATGGCTTTCTGATGTTTTATTCTGAAATAGAGTGGGCACTTGTGGAAGGACTGGAATGGTATCACCTTTATTTGGACTTCTGCAGTGGACTTCTGATGCTGCCATAGCAACAGATCCCTGAGTCGTTTGAATTTGAAGCCACTGCATCCAAATTCCCTGTTGTGATGGGAAACAGCTGTATTGATGGCCTGTGTTCACCATAATTTTTGCTACTCCAGATGCCTGCAATACAGTATACGTTTCTGTCATCAGGGCTGTGTTTCCCTAGGATTTTACATGGAGGCTTGTGGTTTCTCTAGTTCTTCCTCTCTCCTGACTCAAAACTTTGGGTCAATGGTCAATGCCAGCTTCTCAGAAGCTAGAGCTTCGTGTGCATCTGTATTTACATAGCCAGACACCAAAACTGTCCTTGAAGTCTGATATTTCAACAGTGGTGTCTTGATGTTGCTATTATTTGTTTGCAAAGTATTATCACTGGATGTATAAATATACATCAAAACACAGAAGTAATTATATGTATCTATAACACCCCCAATCACAAACAAGGGACAGTAAAATTTGCCTTTTACCAGACACGTAGTGATATTCTTCCTGGGCTTAGCGGAGGTCTGGTGTAAGAGATTAAAATGCCATAACTTCTAAGTAGAGAAGTAAAGTTTTATAGATGAGATATTTAAAATTCAAGGGATCAGAATTATTAAAGTTGGAAATAACCACTAAGACAATCTAGTCCAACCATCAGCTCACCTCCACCATGCTCACTGTTCATGTCCAGCAGTGCCACATCCATGTGGTTCTTGAACACCTCCAGGGACAGTGACTCTACCACCTCCCTGGGCAGCCTGTGCCACTGTATCACTGCTCTTTTAGAGAAGATATTTTTTTGCTTATCTCCAACCTGAATCTTCCCTTTTGCAATGTAAGGCCATTCTCTCTCATCCTATTGCTGTCACCTGGGGGAAGAGGCTGACCCCCACCTTGCCATTATCTCCTTTCAGGGAGTGGTAGGGTGGTAAGGTCTCCCCTCTTTTTCTGCAAACTTGCAGAATTATAAATTGTTTGGGTTGGAAGGGACCTTTAAGATCACCTAGTTCCAACCTGTCTGCTATATGCAGGGACACCTCCCTCTACACCAGGTTGCTCGAAGCCCCATCCAACCTGGCCTTGAATGCTTCCAGGGAGGGGGCATCCACAACCTCAACAGAGCAATCTGTTCCAGTGTCTCACCACCCTCACAGTAAAGAATTTCTTCCTAATATCTAGTTTAAAATTATTCTCTTCCAGTTTAAAGCCTTTTTCCCTCGTCCTGTTGCTACACACCCTTCGAAGTCTCTCCCCAGCTTTCCTGTAGGTCCCCTTCAGGTACTGAAAGGCTGCTACAAGATCCTACTGTAGCCTTCTTTTTCCAGGCTGAAGAGTCCTAACTCTCTCAGCCTGTCTTCGTAGGGCAGGTGCTCCAGCCCTCTGATCATCTTCATGGCCCTCCTCTGGACCCTCTCCAACAGCTCTATATCCTTCTTGTGCTGGGAGCCCCAGAACTGGACAGAGTTCTCCAGGTGGGGTCTCACAAGACCGGAGTAGAGGGGCAGAATCACATCCCTCAACCTGCTGGTCACACTTCTCTTGATGCAACCTAGGGTGTAGCTGGCCTTCTGGGCTGTAAGCGTGCATTGCTGGCTCATGTTGAATCTTTTATCAACATGATTGAACGATCCTAGTTCCCTCAGATGCTACTGATAAGACTTGTGCTCCAGACCATTCACATCTTCACTGCACTTCTCTGGATGCATCTCCAGAGCTTCAATGTCTTTTTTGTAGTGAGAGCCCTACATCTGAACATGGCATTCAAGGTGCAGCCTCACCAGTGCAGAGTGCAAAATTGTTGCCCTTTTCAGCATCCCTTTTCTGTACTGAGTGCAATTCTGGAGTTACATCTTTTCTCAATTGTTAGCATCTTCCCAAGCAATACTGGTTTTTCTCTATTCACAGCCATCTCTGTTCTAAACTCGGCTCCACGTGCTCTCAGGTCAATCATGTCACTCTGGTGGAGTAAAGGTCTAAAGGTAAATTATGTTTGCATTTCCTTTTATGTATTTTTGTGCACAGTAATTGTATTGGGTATCTTCGTGGTGATTGAGAATCAGGTGTCCCAGTGTATTTTCCTGTCCTTCCGTAATTTGCAAATGCTCACAGTCAGAAGTGGTGTATTACAAAGAGCTGCTGTCTATTAAATATCACCAGTGGGAATCCATCAGTGAAATTTTACGTTCCATTAGTGAAATTTCCATTAGTGAAATTAGTTATATAGCCAACATAACCGTCTATTACGTGTTGGATCAACACTCCTCTCCCTTCCTGCCTTGGAACAGGCACACAATTCATGGCACTGCTACAACAGGGAAATAAAAAGGGAGTGTTTTTGGATAGAGTCTCTGCTATAAAGTAGAAACTTGCCTGTGAAGGGAAATACATCCGCAGGAATACTGTTAAGCAGCTATTACTGAAACAGTGTGGCGACGTATGTAGGTAGCTTTTCACTGTATTTAGAATGTCACTTTTCATTTTAGCATATGTCTCTTCAAAACCATTTTAAGCCAAAAATGAAAACATGTTTGAAATCACATAGAGGTTCACAAAGGGACTAAAATTAACTTACTCTCAGTGATATAATTAAACCAATGGAGATGATAAACTTCCCCGGAGATAAACGTCCTTAAATAAACTCTAGTTCTGCAATAGCATATTTTTTTCCCCACTAACAACAAAACACAAAAGCACAATTGAATAAGCTGCTATACCTCATGGTGCCCATTGAATGAGAAGGCTCAACAGTGGATCAGGCCAGCATCATATTTGGTTATGTTATCAGGACAATGCTGAGTGTGAGTATCTCAGAAGAGCAGTTACCCCCTAGTAAAAAGTACATGAGAATATTATTTCAGTTCTGACATTGAGATCCTAATACCATTCAGGGAGCACTGGGCATATGGGTTGCTGCCTTTTTCCTGTCTAGCACCTCAGTGCAATAGTGTGGAAAATAGGCTGTGAAGCACAACCTTCAATCAGGTTGTTAAAAATAAACACATTTATATTTTGTGACTGGAGGCAAGCACTGGCTCTACTGCTCATAAACTTTCCATCACCTCTGAAGATTAACTAGGTTGGGAGCTTTTAATATAACATCATCATTACATTTGCTTTGGGTAAATTTACCAAAAATGTCTTTCCAGAGAAATAAATTGCAAGATAGCAAGGGAGATGAGAAATTACTATTAACAAGCTACTGCTTTCCAAAGGTTAGCTTATAAAAATGTCTGCCGGCTTTGGCAGTACTCTTCATTCTCATTTTGGGGAATGAAGGTTTGGTTACATTAAGATTTCTTACTTGTTCGAAAGTGCCCTCACATATATAAATAAGAGGAGCTGCCGAGTTCTGAAAATAAATCACTAAGTTTGCTTGGAGAAGTTGAGGAATCTCTTAGGGTTGTGAAGATAGGGGGAAAAAAAGCAAAAAAAAAGCTTATAATATCTATTTTTGTCTTAAGAAAAAATTTTTTTCAGTAGGTCATTGGATATTCACACAGTACTTCATCAGAGCCATCTTCCAAGGACAGGTCATAGCACTGAAGAAATGAGTGCCAGAGTAAAGATTGCTAGTTCTTTGTCAAACTCAGTCTATCCTGGAATAATCAAATATCCAACATCTACATAGAGAGCTTGGTCTGCAGATGAGAGTTCTTTTTTGGAGTAGGAATGACAAAGGAATGCAGCAGCAGGAAACCAGAGTTTTATGAGCCAGGCAAGTAACAGCAGTGCTGGGGCTCAGTACTCATCTTCCAACGTTTTGCAAGACATCCACTTGCTTACCTACAAGGCTGGAGGAGAAGACAGAAAGATCCAATGCTGAGGTAATTGCTTTGCCATACTTTACAGTCTTCTGACCACACTTCAGTTCTAAAACACAAAAATCATGTGGAAAAGAACCTCTACAGATGATTAAGTGGGCTGAAGTCTCACGGATGCATTCAGATGTTATGGAAGTCATTAACATGTTAGAACGACAAAGAAAATGTCATGGATTTCTCCTGGAGATACAGGATTCTAAAATGATGGTAGTATATTCCAATTATACAGTTTACTTCATATTTTTATTGTGTGAAAATGCACATCCCTAGAATTTTACATGCAAACTGGTGCCTCATGATTCTTCCTTCCACATGAAAGAAAGCAATAACTGAGCCATATTTTCAGTAAGTTGAACTCTGTAGATATACATCTGTGCTTATGTGTGCAAATCCCAAAGCTGTCCTTGGAGCCAAATGTTTTGATGTCTGTTATTTGAACAAAAAGTGTTACGGACAGGGGTAAAAACACAAGTATATTTTGTGCCAAATTATAGGTCTCGGTTTCCTGGAAAACTTGAGCATATGAATTCAAATTTATATGAACAATATGTCTATTGATATGTTATCTGTCTTTGGGCATATTCAAGTGAGAGACACTGGCTCTGCAGTTGAGAAGCTTCTTATCATTTAAATGCACCCAAAAGGCACCTAAACTTAATTTTCTGTCCTGAAACACTGCTGTGTCATTGCACTCATTCCCTGAACCACAAAAGACGTGTTGGATTGCTTCAGGCAGCATATTTTGCAGGGACTCTTCAGCATGCTCTTCTTCTTGCAGATCTGTTATACATTATCACTCTGGTCACAAGGAGGCAATAGGAAAAGAGTAAGCTTTGCAAATAGACGTGTCTGACACACAGCTCTCCCTCCCTTATGTGGACAATTTTATTTACCTGTTTACATTTTGCATTAAGTTCTTCCTCAGCATAAAATCTCTTGCTGCAGCCTTGCAGAGCGAGGGAAATGTGAACACATCCACTTTAAAGTTATGAAGTTCATTCATAATAGTAGGTGGTACTCCCAGCTCTTCCATAGAATCACAGAATCATTTGGATTGGAAGGGACCCTCAAAGTCCATCTAGTCCAACTGTCCAGCAGCAGGACACCTACAGTTAAGGCACTAGCTTCCCAGAGCTTCTCTTCTTGTCTGTCAGGGCAGACAGGTTCCTCTATATAATATGTCAGCTGATACGGATTGTAGCAAAAGTTACCTCAGCTCTCTGGCTAAAGAATAAGCAAAAAGCTGTCATTTTTCCTGGCGAAATTCAAGCTGTGCAAACAGGCTTTTTTCTTGCAGCGGTTTTCTGCTAACAGCTTTCTGACAAAGAAGGATGCCACAGGATGAGGAGGAGCATCTGGTGCCTTCTCCATTCTAACTTGCACGTTGTCATTAGAGAGTAATTTTATAAACAAAGATTTTTCAGGATGTATTTCAGATGTGCAAAGCACGGTATTATCTCCATCCTCCTTCTAGTCACATGTTCTGCACTTTGGAAAAACTGCACATTGTCTAATGCTGACATCTGTTTTGCATTTCAATACACGATCAAAAATGTAAAAAGGTGGATTTTTGAATTGGGATGGTTCCCACCTTTAGCTGACTTTCCAGAAAGCAGTGGAATTGACCGACTTCATCTCCCAGAGCAGGAGAGAGCACTGCCATCTATCGACTGGGTCGGTGCATAATGCTTCTTCTGACATTTAAAGCGCTTTGGGAGTTTGGGATTGCTTCAGAACCCCAGTAGCGTTCCCAAGTTCCTGTTTTGATGCACCATGCTTCGGTGACACGTTCCCAAGATAGAAAATAGCTACTGCCCATAACTCAAAGTGTGATGCTTTTAAGCACTGCAATCTAAAACATGGACCAGGGGAGAAAAAAAGCCTTTCAGTTATTTCTTCCTAATATTTGACTTAGGTCCTTTCTAGTATTTGACTTTGTAGCTAATTAACAAAATGCAGATGCATATAATAAACAGAATTATCTACTCCCACACATAAATTTTATTTACTAAGCACATAGAAGCAAGGCCCCTTTGTTACCTCTTGTACACATCTTGACACTTCATAGAAACATAGAATCTCTCAGGCTGAAAAACACCTTAAAAATCAGTGAGTCCAACCACGATCTAACCATACTACCCTAACTCTAACAACCCTCTGCTAAATCATGTCTCTGAGCACCACATCCAAACGGTTTCTAAACACATCCAGGGGTGGTGGCTCAACCACCTCCCTGGGGAGCCTATTCCAGTCTTAACAACCCTTTCTATAAAGAAGTTTTTCGTGATATCCAACCTAAACTTACCCTGGTGCAACTTGTGGCTGTTTCCCCTCGTCAGCAAAATAGTCTTTGCAAGTCCATATCAAGATCCCTTTGGCTAGTAGTTCATGCTACCATTTATTTCCTACAATTGTGCATGTATTTTTTTTTTTTTAATGTAAGACATAAATAATAATTTTAAGAATGTAATATCTGCCATCCCATTAAATATCTCATGAAAAAATCAACTTTCCAACAACCACCAAAGTCAGCTCTACCAGCCCAATATGCCAATATGCTTTGATTCTGTTCTTAGCTACATAGATCGGTCTCTTTCTCTCTTTCCTCGCCTTCAGGAAGCGAGATTCACGTTTAGAAAACAGGCATCGCCTTGCTTGGTGAGTTCAAATTCGGCATCTTGTGGAGACCACACACCCGAGCAATTGGCATAGATGACCACTGGGTGGCACTAGATAACAAGGCTGAAGAGCCATTTCCCCATACACGAACTGGTTATCAGATGTTTTAAATGCAGTATTCACCATAAAGAAATAAAGAAAGGTAAGTGCGTCCCCTCCAGGGAGAGTTGACATCTGCTACTAGATTATAGTGCAGTCTTAAGGATGTCAGCTTTTGAACCACCACTTTATTTAACTCTCAGATGGTCTTTTAAGAGACAGTAACCCCGAGGCTTTTAATTTTCCCTCTGTGACTTTTGAAGTGAAATGGGCATCTTACAAATATCCTCACTGGGTTTCAGTGTTTACAATTTTGCCTGTTGAGTATGGTATCAGTTTTGTGTTTGTAAGTCAGACGTGAGGCTGCCTAACCAAGCATGCTGCTTGTACCATATAAGATAAAAAGAACTGAGATTATTTTTTATATATTTTCTGAAGTCAAGTGACCTCATTCCTACAATGACAGCAGCTGTATGGCTCAGCTGTAAAAGCTCAGACCTTGAGAACCTGACTAGCATAAAGTTTATCCAATCATAAAAATGTTGTGAAGACAAAGCTCAGTATCTCAGGACTTTCTAGACCGAGGAGAAGGTTTTATGTTCATAATGACACACGAGAAACACAGTGATGTAAGTGCTGAGGTGAGATGCTGTGCTGTGTGAGAATGATCCTACAGTACCTTTGGATTTTAAGGCAGTTTTAAAGGATCTAAGACTGAGATCTGCCCATAGCTTAAACTGTTTAAATCACCCTGGGACATCCCAAGGGTTAGAACACTATATTTAGAGACAGCACAAGTTTTGGCATCTTTACGCTGACTGTAGATTGATTCCATTAAGAAGGTTTGTGGTTCTTCCTTAAACAGTTAAATCCCTGTATTGCTTCCCCAGGAAGTCAGACCAATGTAACTACGCAGACACCTGCTTTGTTAAAAGGATGGGAAAACCTTTTCCTTGGTGATCTTAGACTAAAAACTGATGGTTGAAAGATTTCATATAGAACATACAACAAAAACCTCAAGATAAGGAGCTGGAAGTTTCCTATGTTCCCTACATTTATGCATAAATGTCACATTTCACAAGTGAAAAACAGGCCTTGGCATTTTCCAATCATAAGGTCAGCCAGTCAGAAGCTAGGCACAGATCTGGGTTTAAAAGTATTCCCCAATATTGAATAAATGTGTAAACAAAATGAACTGGATCAAATTCCTTCTAGCCAAAAGTAAGAGAAGTCTGCTAAATTACATCAACAGGAAAACAATTTGACGTATTTTGTTTATAAAATGTTGTACAAATATGACAAATAAGTTGAGAAAATAATTCCAGAAAGAATGCATCATCATCATCCAAAATATGTTCTAGACATAAGGGTAGCTGGAGAAATACTTGCATCATGGGAAAAAAATAAATGAGGATTAAATTGTGCTCTACTACATTTAGCCTTTCTGCTCCTACTTATTTCTCTAGTCCATTTGTTGTGGACAGTAAAAAAATCTGCTTACAAATCTGACAGGACCAAATTCACCTCATCTGTCTATTAACAACTAAAAATCAAGCATTAATTAAACATACTAGTGAAGCCTTGGGTTTACTATACTGTGATGCTGCACTACGGTTTCTGACGGCTGTATCACCTATCAGTTCTTAGATTCCAAGGCTGAGGTGGGTGAGTTTGAAAGCTGTCCACAAAGAGAAGCCAGAACCAGCAAGCTCTCCCTTCTCTAGGCCCTGCTGGGTATCACTGGTGGTTACATATAGTTTTCCCATAGATTGAGACCTGTCTGGTCCAAAGCTTTTCTCCCTCTCTCTATAGGTCAGGGCCAGCCTGTTCTAACTTGTCAGGCAGATCTTAAGACTGTTCTGAGCACCATTCCTGTACAGCATTTCAGATGGATGTCAGTGGTTGCAGACTGTGTGCTGGCCATCTGATTCCTTCAAGTTTTGCAGGCCAGGAACAGATATCTTAGCTCTACTATTTTTGTCTAACTATACCTAGTAAAGAGACATTACACAATATTTCACTTCCTACCCTAGAGCAAACTATCTGGTGCTATGTCTGGGTACAAAGCAAACAGGATTCTTCATGTTTCTGTTTTAAATCAAGCCAGCTTGGGGCATAACTTTTTTTTTGCTTGGGTGCAATGCAAACAAATGTATTTTACAAATTGGTTTTCTTACTGCACAGCTATTCCTAATGACTCTAGCTTCCTGCCCATGTGGAGGCAAAGTAGCTAATCCTGCTAGTGGGTACAGCCTGACTTTCTTTTGTCAGATCACCTTTTGCTCAGTGTGGCAGTCAGAACTGCTACTACACCTGAGGGGAACCTCCACTCATCCTCTACTTGAGCCACTGAAAGCTGCCCCTCGAGCATCAGGAGGAAGCAAAAAATAAATAAATGTGTATTTCACTAAGTTTACTTTTTCTGTTTGTTTGTTTGTTGTTGTTGTTGTTTTTAAAAGAATGAATTGTTTATGTGCTTAAATATAAGATTGTAATTGTACACTGCTCTAGCTTACAACTTGTTAGCAGTAATGATTATTTGTTTAATGGGGGCTGGATGTAGGTACTAGACTGAATATGTAATCTTCTGTTCTTCAACTGTGAACCACAGCAGATGGTTTCAGTCTATGCAGATTAAGAGCAAAGTAACACATTTTGTATTTCCAGAATAAATAGGAATATCTTAACACCAATTACAGATCATGCAAAATGGGAAAGACAGCATTGAAAGTGCTGAACAGCTACTGATTTGAGCAGATTTTGAGATTATAAATATTACATTTGGCACCTTAGAATCATCCATACCACAAACGGATGAAAAACTGAGTGAGAGAAGAATGAATCTATGGTAGGACTGGGATTTGGCTCCCCTTCCCTTTATACCACTCTTCCACTTGAGCTTTTAAAATAATTTCCAAAATCTTTTTTCTTCAAGGACCTAAATACGCAATTAGAACTGTTTTTGTTTCTGGGGTAGTTTCTCTGAATAAAGCCCTGCTTACCTCTTATCTTTTTTCTCAGGAGCTTAAATCTAAATATTAAACAAGAGAGGATAGAAGTACATATGGGACAGATGGGGTAGCACAGGGAAGTGACACAACAGTATGTATCAGCATGGCTGGTATCTGTTCCAGCAGTCTTAACTGTTACATTATTATTATTATTATTATTATTATTATTATTTTAGATCAGTGCAAAGAACCGTAACAAAGAATTGAAATGTGGATATTCATACATGCAGGAAATTTCTCCTCAGTGCAAAGAAACATGAAGATATTCATCTGAAAATGAAATGAGTGCATAATGCAGACTGGCATCCTAGTGTAACAGGAGAATTAAAATACACACAAAGGAATTGAAAGCATCCTGGCAGATCAGCAGTACCTGATGAGCTGATTTTCCATAGAACTACAGCCCTGTCTGAACAAGAATTACACATGGGGCTAACCCATTGGTTTCCATCTGTTTGGCATTGCTGCATACTTCACCATCCTTCAGCTGAGATGGCTGAATTTGTAGGAAATATAAGATGGCAATTTAAAGCCAAGCAATCTCTTGTTGAGAACGTTGTCTCTACATGAGGACAACATTCAGGATGAAGAGAGCATTCTTCTATGCCTGCAGTGGAGATGAGCATTTCTGCTGATGAGTAGTGTCAAGGTACATCCCTGCCTACCACTGGGGAGTATCAGTAGCAGCACAGTGCAGATTGGGCCATGGATTTCATCAAGCAGGGTCTATGTGACAATATGGTACCTGGTGTGTTTGTGGGTCCCGTCGTTCCCCTTGTCATTCAGTTTCTGACATAGAAAAAGGTGTTGTGCAGCTGAGTCATTATGGGGATTCAATAAGAGAAATTTAAATGTTACTGATGCAGCTATATATAGGGAAATAAGCCTTGAATATGAAGATGTCACTGAAATGGGTAAGTCAGCTGCATACAAAAATGCATGAATGGACAGTGTTTTGCTTTATGCTTTGTTCACAACAAGGCTCGTTTTCTGAGGTTTTGGCCACAAATAGTGCTTGAAGCTTTCCTACCTAAGCTCTCAGGAATTAACATTTTGATTCAGGGGCTAGAAATTTCTTCTTGTTGAGGCTGACATTGGGATCAGGATTTACCCAGTACCCTGGCAACTGTTATCAGCAAGAAGTAAGAAGTGTATCTCCTCTCCTTGGCCATATGTGGAAGCTGGCCCACAATAGGGTTATATCATCTCCAAGTCCAAACAGCTGTTCATCTTCTCCTAAATGTGCAGAAAAGTGTTCTTGTATAGCAAGATTGCTTTGACTCATTTATCTGGCTGTTAATTTCAATGCTGTTTTCCCTGATATTCTCTGTGTGTTGCAAGGAGAATCACACTCTGATTGCCTGTCAACAAGATATCATTCACTGGCAATTTATTGCATCTCTAACGTGATCTTTTGACTTCCTAAAATACTGAAAAGTTTTCCCTAGGATGGGATCAACACTGTCATTGTACAACTCATGCTTGATATTTTTATGAATCAGGAAGTGCTTATAAGGCTTCATAAGGGAAGCTATCTCTTGAAATAAACAGTTACTATTTTACTGTTCTTATTTCTTTGTCTGTCTCTAAAGCTAAGAATCTAGATTTTGATTCTTACAGAAAATTATCAAATTGATGTTAGAACCATCACTTCTACATCATTTTGAGAGATAAAATTCTACCTGAATGAATGAATGACTAAAAGGATGTGACAACTGACAAGGTTCATTATTCAAACATTTTATTTCCAGAACCATTAAATAAATAGATAAATGAATAAATTAAAGGACATGACAATGGAGAAGGTCTAGTACTCAAATATCTTTCCAGAAGCATCTATCTATGACCTCTCAACTTATGAAATTGTAACTGTGCTCTTGTCCCCACGCTTGCCATGGGTCTGGCACTAGGGTGCCAGCCCATCACCTGCTCTGTTAGAGTTGCACATGAAATTTGGGCAGTACAAAGTTGCCAGGGGCTGCCTATCAGGTGGCATCAGCATGGCTGCTGCCAGCATGACCATTTTAAGGGATGAGGTAAGGAGGGCCCAAAGATCCTGCTGCTCTGATCCTTGTGGGAGCAGGGTGGGCCAGTGGTAAAACTGGATACCATGTAAGGTGGAGGAGCAAAAGTGGCAGCTGAGGTCTGGCTGCTGCTTGGTGGAAGCAGGGAGATGGCCTTTGAGTCTGGTGCATTGTTTCTTTTTTCTGTCCCAGTGTGGTGATATTAAGCCACACAACACCGTTTGTGGTGAAAGAATGGCACAGGCTCTGGCATAGTCACACTATTGTCAACCGGGTTTGGTGCTGGATCTTGGAAAGGTGTGAGCCTGCAGGGGACATAGCCATGAGAGGCTCTCATGCAGTAAGCAGAATCTGTGCACCAGGACACTCCTGTCAACAGGGCAGCCATTTACTTCAGTACGGGTATCGACGTGTGGAAACAACTGGATCTAGTGATCCACAGAGGTGTCAAATTAGCCTGTTTGTTCCCAGCAGACTTAATTACTTTCAAAGATCTGAATATGAGACCGATGTAATTCCTGTGCTTGTAATTATTATCCATAGAGTTGTGGAGGTAGCTCTGAGAAGATGTACATGCTTTGATTTGCATTATATGAAATAGATTCCTTCCCTAGGGACGCACTTGGATGCAATGGAAGGATGATACGACATGGTGATAGCTTTGAGCTATGCTAACAGAAGCACTAAGTCCTAGAAGGACCATCCAAGGCAAAAGGAGAAATGAAAAAGATATTCTGGTCTTCCAGAATGAGGACTATGCAAATGCAAATTATAAAACCAAAAACCCAAACAAAGATAAAAACCAGCAAATACTATTGAAATACAGTGTAGCTGTTTCAATAAACAGGATAATAAACAAAGATGGCAGAAACTTATTTGTGCCCTAGGATACCTTTTAGGGTGAGAATCATCTGTTTTTAGACTACATACTAACACATTAGAAAGTCAGTGACCTAAAAGTCTGGGCAAAGTAAAAATATCCCTACAAAGCGCATAATAATAACTGCATAATAATAATTTGACTAGGAGTCAGATTCTGCTGGTAGAATTTTGCTGCCTCTAGGGAAGAAATGAAGATGTTGTCTCCTTTCATGCACACATTCATTGTGTTAGGTTTATTTTGTTATGAGGGTTTTTTTTTTGTAACCTCAACCCCAAGAGGTTTAATGCATTTTAATTTCTTTTAAGTAGGTCACTGGTTTCCTTTTTTTGCACTGCCCTCATTCTAAGTCAATTTGTAGTCTAAATCTTTAGTTAGTCTCTTTAGAATAAAACAAATAATAATAATAAAAAAAGCACTGCTGAAAATTTAACTATTTAACAATTCTATTATACTCCACTTTAACCTCACCCTCTCAAAACCCACCAAGGTGTTTTCAAGTTCTTGCCTTTTCTTCTGCTAGTCCTTCACAGATAAGGATTCAAGGAGGAAAGCATCTCAGAAAGATGAAAGTTGCATGTTGCAGAATAGATTTCTTTCTTGAAGAGTAACGGCAAGGCAAAGCACCCTGTTACCGAAGATGTCACCATTTTGGTCATACATGATTTTTGTGAAAAAAATCCAAAAACCCAAACCTGAAATACACAGACTGTCAGGAGCTTACAAAAAAACGTCCCCAAACTTTGTCCCATTATGTCCTTCCTGCTTTTATCTCCACTAAAAATTATAGCTGCCTTCCTTGCTCCCTAGAAGACCTGAAGAACTTGCTTATAAAACTATCCACAAAATGACCAAAAAAAAAAAAAAAAATTGCCCAGCATGAGGCAGGGAGAGACTGCCGTGAGGCAGTGACAAGAATTACAATACATTCAGGTAGTAACTGTGAACATGGGGGCTCATTTCTTGCTTGACTAAAAGGCAGAGAGAGTGTATTCATCATTCATTTTTTCTTGGGATGCTACGGGCTGCAATTTCACTTGCATTTGCTTAGCACTCTAATCCCAGTTTATGAATCAAGGGTCATGCCACTGTGACTGCTATGTTACCTGGAGCTTGTGGAAGCAAACAGAACACTCGGGCTCCCATCTCTGTCAGCACAAGATGTGAGATTCACGGGCACTGTGGGAAAAGACATAAATAAATAATAAATGAGCTAAATAATGAAGACTAGCTGTACCTAATTACAACTCTAGCTGTCCTTTTGAATAAAGAAAGTTCAAAGCTGATGCTGAAAGATGCAGATCTCTTTTCCGACTGGTGTTTGTACTTCACAGATGATTAACATGAGAAAGTCAGGAGATGCCAATGGAAGTCAAACCAGTTTTTCACAGTTGAAGAGAAAAGCAGCGTCTCTTACAACAGTTTACTTATTTACACATCACAGCGTTCTTCAGTTTAAATTAACCTGAATACAGAAGCAATGGAAAATGTAGAATTGAATTGATTTGGTGGTTGTTATTCCTTATAGCTTTTGCATGCTCTACACATAGGAGAGACTCAGACAAATACAAGAGCACATGTTCCTAGCCTGGGTGTTTAAGTATCTAGTATTATGTGTGAACACATTCACTCCTCATCCCTTTCTATTAATCATTTAATTAGAAATAATTTGTTCCTGGTGCCCTTTCCATGCCGCAGCCTGGGGCTTATGAATGCCTGATCTCTGGGAACAGAGTTTCTCTCAGACTACAGTAAAAGCATGGTGCATGGACACTGCTCACAGACCAGCAGATTTCTTTGGACTGCCCAGTGGTCAGTGCATGTTTACCTCACATTTTCCTGTCTGTAAAATAAAGATAATAATTCCTAATCGTGTTTGAAAAAACAATCTTTGGATAGCAAAGTCTTAGTTATATACCATGCATGATTGTTTCATTCCCAAGACAAATAACGGCTTAGGCACATTTATATGATTGTTACATATTTCTAACTAATGTGAGTAGTGGAAATGAAGGTAAAAAGTTCAGGGATTCTTTTAAGACTTAAACAACTTTCCACTTTGATACATAGTATAAAATACACTTCCACAGAAAGGTAAAGTTTAAACAGTTACAGCGTATTGAAACAACTGCCCTTGCAATTTGCAGAAAGTATTAATACAATCGATGGACATAAATAATCGCACAAAGCCTTTGACTAACACCATTAAGTTATCTTTCATCATCACTTAATCTATTGGTTGAAGAGTGTTTCAAATTATACTGTGGGCTTGCCCAAGGGACCCTAATAACACTAAAACTACATATAGGTACATACTGTGCAGGCACATTGCATATAATGCAATGTGTCATTAAAAGGACATCTTAAAATAAAATAAAACATACTGCATGTTGTTGCTAATCCTATGAAATGCCACCTATATGCAGAACAGATTGTATTATGAAGGAAGCCCACTATGAATTTAAGCACAGATGTTATTACTTTTAAATATATTTTAGACTTCATGGTATAAAATGAAGTAACTGGCTGCACCATGTATCACTGTTTCACTGAGTTCACGGCCTCACAGTAGAGCAAATCTTCCTTGCTCATGCAGAGAATATTGTATAAAGGATGCAAGCATTTTACCCATATTAGGTACACAATAATTCTTGACCTTATTTTCATCATTTTTCTCCACTGGTCACTGGTACTGATACCATTTACTCCGCGTGAATGTAGAGAGAGACACAAGTTTGCCATCTGTAGCACACAAGCCATGGAAGCAAAGTGATCATGAACAAAAGAACTGAAACATGCCAATGGGCCATGAAAGCTCATATCTTACAAGCCAACGAGCAGGTTGTCAGATAAGGAAAATCACTTTAGTTCCTTCTCCTCCAGTGGAACTGTATCACTTTCCACCAGCACAGATATGGCCAGTTATCTGTGGTAGTGCTGTGCCCCTTCTTCAGAAGTGTCTTTTCAGATGCTGTAACATGCACTACATCTTCCAGGTTTTTATGGTATAGTGAGGGTTATTGCCATTCTGGACAGCCTCCCCCTATAGCATTAATCTCTGGTGCTCACTTCCAGTGTGGTTCTCAATAGTCGTTCAGTGCTGTGGTTCAGCCACTGCATTTGCTGTAGAGTTGTTTCTTTTTTTTCTTGTTCCACAATACTTCCCATTTTCTTTCCATTCTCAGTCCTTCCGCAGTTGCTTCTCTAACGAAAAATGCTTTGCTGAGTCACCTCCATGTAAAACCTTCCCACAACCCATATAGTCATCTTTTGTTGGAAGAGATCTTTATAATAATAAATAATAATAATTATTATTTAATAAATAGATATTCTAATATTTACAGTTCTGAAGCGTATTAAATGAGCAGGCTTCTCATTGTTTGCCTTGCTTCTATTTTGCTTTGGAAATGGGTCTTAAATCATATTCTGTGGTACATGTGAATTATTAATGAATCAAATCTAAACTATCGCAAGGACAGCAAAATTATTTTCATCCAAAGGACTGTTGGATATATAAGCCAGGTTTTTGCAGAGTGTTGAAATGTGAGGCTTGGAATGGACAGTGGTTGTTTTCCAGTGTTTTTCAGTCTCCACTACTGAATATGATCTCTTCTGTTTGCCCCCAAGTTTTCACACTTTCTAAAATAGAACACTGTACTGGTTAAATATATATCTACTAGTGTATGGTGCTGAAGTTTTAGAAAGATCTTAATAGCCTTTTCTTTTTCCATGTTCCTTCCTTCCTTCCTTCCTTCCTTCCTTCCTTCCTTCCTTCCTTCCTTCCTTCCTTCCTTCCTTCCTTCCTGTCTTTTTTTTTTTTTTCACAGTTGACAGTAGAGTTGAAGAGTTGATTGAAGGTTTTTTAATGTGGTTAGAAGTCTGTGATACCATTTGATGGTATTTCTGTTCACTCCAGATGATCTGTTTTCAGGAGAATCTGTATAATATTATTTAATACTGGACCGTTTATCATAAAATAGTTAAAATTTAATGTTTTCAAGGAAGATTGGTCAATACTACTTGCACTGCTATGGCTGGAAGTACTGCTTTTGAGTGTCAGAAATTATACAGCAAACACCTGTACTTGAATAATGGTTTGAAGATTAATTAAAGCTGATTTGTTTATTTTTGTAATGCAAGATGCAGAGTAGTGTAATAGTCATTAAATGTCCCTACTATGCCTCCATTTGAAACAAAAGCCTGACAGCAATTATTTGGCATAACGCATACACTAATAAAGAAATTCGATGACATGGTAAATAATTATTTGATTGCAAGAATAATTATCTAGTCTATATTTGCAGCAAATGATAGCATTCTCCATCTCTTCTGTAACAGTGCATGCAATTGGAGCTTGCGAGGCCACAAGATGCACATCTGCTGAATTTCCAGACCCTTATCAGAACAGTAAACAAGGGAGTTTTTTTTCCTTCATGCAGCTTCTCTTATTAACAGGTCATACTGGAAAAGGAGTTGTCTAGCATAGCTGTGGTCCAAAGAAGATCCTCATGGGTATTGCTGTCCGTGTGAGTAGTTACATGTGCGTGCTTTGTGATGATGCATTAGGGACTGAGTGGACAGTGCTTGGCGCTTCACTTCAGTGTGCAGAAGACGGAATGCACACAGCCAGAGGGCAAATCTGCAGATGCTGGACTCCCCTTCAAGGTCATGCTGTTTCTCATTTATTTTTTTAGTATTGCCATCTGATAAATAGACTGAATTTAAACTACAAATGCTTCCAAATGCATTTGTTTCTATTCTATTGACACGCTCTTGAAGTCCAACTGAAAAACACATGCTGGGCTAACTCTGGTAATTAATAAATGACTGTGATCACGTATTTACAATTTATATTGTACAAGTAAATGTTTATAAATTTATCTGCACAGGAACAGTCCCTGGTTCTAATTATACACAGCCTTCGCTATTCTTAGACTGTATGCCTAGGGCAGATTCTCAACAGGATCTAAAAATTTGGCTTAGCAACAGAATCTGTAATCTGTTCCTGAACATTGCTGCACCATGATACTTGCTCTGTTTCAGCCTGTTTTTGCAGTGTTTGAAGAATTCATCTCAGAGTATAAGATGAGCACAGAAATGAGGTTTAAAAGTGACCGAGTAATTAGTGAAAACGTATCAACACAAATATGAACTACCAGCAGTAGTACTTAAATTACAAATGTTGGTAGCAGCTCTCAGCTTTGAGGAAGAGAAGGAGTAGTAAGACAACCACTGATTACAGTGAACCCAAATGTAAAAGGAGGTAATCTCACCAGACAGTTAGTACTGCATTCTAGTTGCTTTGTACAAATGGAAAGTATTCTGTTAAATTACATTAACAGTTGCCAAATATATACGTGTATACATATACGTGTATATGTATATCTGGGTCTTTTAGCAGTACAAACCCATAATGTAATGATTAAACTATTTTAATAAAATTCAGTCTATTCTAGTGGAGCTTATCTTGCCTTTCTGAATGCTCACATGAATTAAAAAGGGTCATCCCACAGAAATAAGCACATGAAAAAAAAAAGTTCATTAGCATTTCAGATGAAGGAAAACGTCATAAAGAACAAATAGAGAATGCTTGATACTCATATTGTCAACTAGAGATTACAATTTTTGCCACAATGAATTATAGGTAGATAGATTTTCACTGGGCAACATACGAGGAAGTGAATTTAATAAGGCTGCATCACTGAGCACCACAGTACAGGACAGAGTGCAGGGGAGTTTCTTCCCCAGAGGAAGGAGGATATAGAATCATAGAATTATCTAAGCTGGAAAACCAAGATTACCAAGCCCAAGTGCCAACCTACCCTACAGAGTCCCAACACTAAATCATGTCCCTTATATCTACATGTCTCTTAAATACCTCCAAGGATGGGGACTCTACCACTTAATTTGTATTAAATTAGAAGGCTCTGCCACTTCATCCACTAGAAAGCTTTCATCTTTTCATTATTAAGTAAAAATAATTCTTACATTTCAAATAAAATCTAAATGTTTTTCTTTTTTTAAAGTGACCCAGATGATGTTGTTTCAGTACCATCTGTCCTTAGTCACTTCCTCTGAGGTCAGCGTTTCATTCTGTCCAGGGACAGAACTGAATCTCCCATGACAGGCCATATTTCCCCGGCACCTTGGCTGGAGTCTTTACAAGATTAACAATCTGGGTGGAGGGAAGAAGGATGGTGGAATCAGTCTTTTCATTTTCCAGCTCAAGGTATTCATAAGTGATGTAAGCACATGCTATCTAATATGATCACTTTATTTTCATTGTATCTATGGAGATTAGTATATTCACAGAAATGCTGTGTAGATACCATATTGTTCATAGAGATAAAACAGAGATGAAAATCTCTATGAACAAAGCAGAAATGGGATTTCTGAACATGTAGCTTGGCCATAACTTACCTTAGTATCACTCAAAACACAGAAAATGAGCGGTCTGTCTTTGAAAACTGTGCAACTGAAAATACATCTAACATTCAATGATCATAAGTAATCTATTATCACTATCACAGTCTTAAATAAGCACATCAGAAGATATGTTAAGAGATGTCAGCACACCAGCTGATGCTTGGCAAATCTACAGCTCTTGAGTACTCAATGGTATAAAATACTTCCTTCTGAATTATTATTTGAAATACATGGATTTTCTTTGTAGTGAAAGGAATAATTCTGCATTCTTCACTTGAAGATCTCAACATTACAGGGGGTCTTCAATGTTTCTAACAACTTGTTTTAACCAAGGAAGAATCAGTTACTTTTTTTTTTTCAGTTCCAATATTTGTACTGTATTATACTGTAAAATGAAAATGAAAACCAAGAAAATAAAATGTTTAGTATTGTTTTTTTTTGACCAAGGGAGATCAAAACATGGGTACAAATGGTCCAAATATTACATATCCCAATCAACCAAGCTGGGAAGAAAGGAAGTCTGAAGACCAAAAAAACTCCTGAGAGATCCTGAAATGTTCCCCTATTTTATTACAGGTATGTCTGTAATAATGCCTAATGGGAGGTGGGAGGCAAATGGATGAGGTCAGGCTCTTCTTGATGGTGCGTAGCAATAGGACAAGCAGTAATGGCCTAAAACTTGAACATAGGAAATTCTGTACTAACATGTGGAAGAACCTCTTTGCAGTAAGGCTGCTGGAGCATTGGAACAGGCTGCCCAGAGAGGCTGTGGAATCTCCCTCTACAGAGACATGTAAGACCTCTCTGGACACCTGCCTGTGCCACCTATGGGTACGTGCTTTAGCAGGGAATTTGATCTGTTGACATCATAGAATCATAGAATGGCCTGGAGTGAAAAAAATCACAACAATCATCTGGTTTCAACCCCCCTGCTATGTGCAGGGTTGCCAACCACCAGACCAGGCTGCCCAGAGCCACATCCAGCCTGGCCTTGAATGCCTTCAGGGATGGGGCCTCCACAGCCTCCTTGGGCAACGTGTTCCAGTGCCTCACCACCCTCTGAGTGAAAAACTTCCTTCTAATATCTAACCTAAACATCCCCTGCCTCAGTTTAAAACCACTGCCCTTCCAACTGCTGTGATTCTGTGAAGTGTAAACGAGGACGGATCTAACACTGAATTCCTGTGAGAACAGGTGACAAACCCCAAGCACTGCCTAGGCACTGCCCAGCCGCTTCCCCCCCAGCCGCCCCCATCCCGCCCAGTCCCGCACCACAGCGGAGATCCGCCAAGCCACGGCCGCAACAGACAGGCGCGCGCAGGCGGTGCTGGCGCATGCGCAGCGTCGCTCTCCTTGTGGCTGCGCGGAGGGCACCGCAGGCTTCAAGGAGAGGGCCGGGCCGGGCTGGGGCGCCTTTCGCCGCCGTCGCCATGTTCCTCTGCGCTGCTCTGCGGGCCGCGGCCGCGCGCTCGGTAAGGGGGCGGTTGCAGGGTGCGGCCTTGCGGCGGGCCGGCCGGCCGCGCGGTGCGGGAGGCCGCGGGCGGGGTCTCGGCGCTGCCCTCGCAGGGGAGGGCGGTGAGGCCTGGCCTCGGGAATGGAGCGCTGGGTGCGAGGGCTGCGCTCCGGCCTGTCGTCCAGTCGTTCTCACTGTGCTCTCCTTGCGCCTGGAGGCTTTTGCCTGAGTGTTGCGTGTCATGTGGCTGCCTGTGAGCGCTCGGGCTGGGGCAGTTCACTTTATAGGGGATGCAGGGGTGATCTGCAGTAGGGTTATTTGGGGATACAAGAGTGCCTTTTGGCCTCTGACAGCAGCAGGAAGCGTGTTGTTTTCCTGCCTGATGCTCTCAGGCGAGCCAGAACTGGAGAGCAAAGGGGAAATGGGTGCATGCTGCAAAGTATCTATAAGGCTGCACGGCACTTCCACCCAGCCTGCAGGAGTGATGGGGTGACAGGGGAAACCGCTGCCTCGCATGGCAGGTGGGGCCATGTAATGCTTACGTTGCTTTCACAGCAGAACAGATCCAGGCAGAGACGATAGTGAGAGTGACTTGCTTATGGATCTCTCTTCTTGTATTTAAGGTGCTTAGTCTTGTGTGTCTTCTTTTGTCTGATGTCACTGTTCAGTCAGCAAAGAGCTGTAGTAATGTGTACATGAGAAAAGCCTCAGTACTGCTGGTACCTTTGCCAGATGTTTGGCTCACCAATGGTACAGGGTAACAAACTGATAAATTCTTCATAAAGCTTTTGATGAGGATTTGTATTCAAGCTGGTGGAAGTTTGAAGTTCAGTCCTTTAAATTCTCCTGATACACCTTGATTGTTTCAAGCGGTGTAGTAAATATGCTCTCTTGCAGTACAGTAGAGCTCATTGTATTCTTCTCTTGACCTTATTTAAATTGATTAGGGATGGCAAAATAATGAATGACTTACAACTAAAATAGAACTCAAACTGGTTCTGAAAAAGGATATGCAAATTATAGGCCATCAATACCATCAACTTTGTTTTGTTTGTAGATGAGACAAATCCGATACTTACATAAAACACCAGCATGCAGTTCAAGTGGAGGAGCCTTATTTGTGGTAAGTCATCTTCTACCTTGCTGGAAAGGGGATGTGTAACAGGGGGTTAGCATATGCTTTTCTTAACCCTCCTGGAGGTTTCTGATGGGTGCAACTTAGGACAGTATGGTTAGGTTGCAATTGGGCTTGATGATCTTTAAGATCTTTTCCAACTTGAGTAATTCCTTTTTTTTTTT